>CM053172.1:62680906-62894709 GCA_012977825.3 Pteromalus puparum | reverse complement strand
AAAAAAAAAAAAAAAAAAAACAGCGAGCGAAGTTCATGATTTTAGCGCCATTGAAGCTGGAGAGAGGGAAGATAACACGATTAAAAGACAAAAAAAATATTGTTAAAGTGCGAATGTAAGAACAATAATTAATATGCGTTTTGCGAATCACGAGTGGCATATAAGACAGCAGTCCAAGACCTTAACAATAATAAAAGACAAACAAACAAAATATAAAAATTGTTGATCTATTTACAACCCAATAGTATACAGAAAATAATCTTTTTAAGTCTTCACGTTGTCCGTTCACAGCACATCCTCTGGCCTGGCCCATTCTTCTTTGCTGAAAGAGAAAAAAATAATTAATCTAGTGACAAATGTTAATAAAGCTGTTTATATTGTGCGATAACAGCGACGAGACGTCTTAAAAATAACTGCGACAATGATTGCTTGTACCAACTTTTGATATCGATAATTTTTCATACGACGGCATTAATTAGATGATAGCACTTCATTTCGATGATTGAAAGATGAGTCTCGAAGGTACCTTTCGAAATACTTGAGCCCATGGCTTCCTTCATTACTGTAAGATTCGAACATTGGAAGATTTAGTAAAGACTCTCGGAAATTCGGGAGAATGTAAATCCACGCTTTGGTTGCTTCTCCAGCCTAAAACGTAAACAATGTTCAAATTCTCTGAAATCAGATCATAACTGTTCAGGTTTCATAACTGTCCTATACCTTTTCGAAAGTCGATCCACTTTTAATCTCGTTTTCCGGCGCCAGCAGTACATCCTCCTCGGTTCTAACGTAAAAGTCTGGATGTTCCTCCAGCTCGTCTAGTTTTTTCAGCATCTTCGAATCTACGTCGTAAACCTCGCCAATGATGTGCTAACAAGAAAAACAAAGTGATTGGCAAATATTATCGTCTCTTATCGCGTAATTTGAAATTTGATATATTCAACAGTAGTGTACTCACATTACCGACTCCCGGCTTCTTGAGCGTAAAAGGAATGTTGTACTTTGTAGCTATGACCAGCGGAAACTTGACGATCGTTCTGCCGAGGCCCAGAAATTTGGCGAATCCATTTTCTTTATTCGCGATAAGAGGGTGATTCGGCTCTCCGCGTTTCAGTGTGCCGTAAAGGAATACCCTCGTCAGCGGGCTCTTGAAGAGACTCTCGTACATGCTGCTGCACGACTGACTAATCCACTGCTCCAATTCCACTCAATAGGCCGGTTGTGTTTTGACAAAAGACTTTGCCGCCGGTACTTTATTGCATCAAATGACACAGGCACGCTGGAGTGTATTTATACATATATAAGGTGGCTTCCACCGGTCACATGACTTCGATTGCCTTTTAAATCTTATCTAAACAAATACACGGATGCAACAGATACTTGTTATTGTTTTTCTTGCGTACACTCGGCAGTATAAGCAACGTACTAATCGCAGACTTTGTTTATTTTCGCTTATAATCTCACGTCGTCAAGGGAGTGTATTTATATCGATGTATTAGTAACAAAGTGTAATTCCTTACGAGAGAATAGTTGAATAAAAATCTGGCGAAATTGCGAAGCGAAAGTTGGATTGATGAAATTCGATGAATATAACAACGTGCCAAAACTTCAACTAGGCGGAACGAGAGATAAAGCTTCGAGGGTATAATTCGGTACGCGCGCTTCGGAGAATTTATATCTAATCGACGCCAGAGGACGCGAGAAGCGCGATTTCACATTCGCGCGCAAAATCTGTATTTAGTTTTTAAATTTTTCCGATTTTTTTTTTTTTAAATTCGAATCTTATTGGCTCTATTTTAAAATAGAGACACGCTAACGCTTTCTTTGACTGTTTGAAAAGCAGCAGAGTCACAATTTAAATTTCTCGAATAACAAAGTGCCTCTTCGACGTTCTTTACTCAAACGAGTAACTACATAGTAAGCAGTAGGAGCACGTTCCGCACTAAAGGTATAGCTATAGACAATATAAGAACCCTTTCAAGTTTTCCTACGCGTCGCTTCGTCACGTATGACTTCCGCCTCATTATATTTTCTCCTTCCGTGTTCGCGACATCCGACTGTTAAAAATTCAGCGTCTGCAGCGTTTTGGATCCGCCTAATTGATTTGCATCGTCAAGTATCAAATCATCGTCCGAGTTTGATTCTATTTTAAACTCGACGACAATCCCCACATACAACTCACGCACTATACACACTTGAAAAAAGAAAAACAAAAAACAAAAAAAAAAAAGAAATCTGTCTCGAGTTGTCGCAAAAAGGGGCGGTTCCCGTTGTCACACAGCAGACGTTTCATCCCCCCCCCCCGCCAAAATACTTACATCACACGCGGAAAACGCATCGCCAGACTTTTCCTCGGGGGCATCAGTCTGAATGACCCTTTTGGAGGGGAATGAACTCGGCGCGTGCGGCTTTCGGTATTTGGGAGTTATATGTGTATTGTGTATAGACAGGGGGAAAATGCGGGCGCCCTTTGTCATCGAGCGAGCTGACCCATTTTATCGAACTGTAAGCTTTTCGAGAGGTTTCTTTTGTCTGCTGATGCTGACGAGGATATTTTAGATGCCAGTCGAGAGAGCTGTTGATGTTTATTGTGATAACGATGATTTTCGAATTTTCTGGGCGTGAACGTGTGTGTGTAGGTGTCAAGTGTTGATTAGCTGTTGGACCGAATGATTGATCATCGAGACGGTGAATATTTCAATGCGAGGAACGGGAGATGATGTTTTTTTTAATGTCTATGCGTTTAGTGCACAGAAAACCCGACGAAATTATAACGAGAAGCACGTGGAGATTTTTTCGAAGCCCCGCAAGATTCTCCAGCGTAAGTTTTCGAAAACAGATGGTCCGCGCTAATCGCTTATCGATCTTTTTACTTCGAAATATCGCAATATCCAGAGAAAATATAAGTTAATCCTTGATCGATAAATTAAACAGTATCGAATTACCAACAACACGTAAAACGGCTAAGAAACGCGAAGGACACCGGTGCCCATTGTATACACTCGTGTGGGTGCGTGCACGCGTAGCAATATACCGCGCTTCACTATATGTGTATATACTTATACACAACATCACACAGCTGAGGGAGAGCGGACTCGCACGCGCGCGCTTCAGTTTGGCTCGGCTCATCGTCGGCGCCGGTCGTGTCCTGCCACTGCTCGCATCTATACATAAGTATTACTGTGTTGCCGAAAACACATATACAGATATAGGTTCACGTGTGAATTGTTTTTGTGCGACTGTAGCTACTGAGATGTGAATTATCATAGGAATCAAGGAGATTTCGCTGGAAAAGGACGACTGATTCGGCATGGATTAGACACAAAGGGTACGTTTCTTATCTTTGCATGCAAAACATAATTATCTCGGAATCAACAACGCAACACACCTCGCGTATATCCCTCGTCAAAGACGGATATTGACACGGCGAAAAGAGTCGAGCCGATATTCGCGTGCGGCGCTTCCAAAAACGTTCTACCGCTGCATCTCTCGCGATTACATTAATTTACGGGTAGCTCTCTCTCTCTCGTCTCCGGCCGTGCTGTCAAGGCTATATATGTATACGCCGGCGACGTCGGGGGTTACATTTATGAATTATGCATCCCGATACCCATCGCTTTCATTTCTTTCTCTCTCTCTCTCTTTTTCTCGCTGCTCCTTATTGGAATTCCGTGCATATTTGTCCGTCACGCGGCAATTATTTTGATTCATATAATCGAGATGCGGAGGAGTATAAAAACGTACTCGATATGTAGGCATTTTTTTTCATCCCCGAGACTAATTAAACTCCGCGAGGCTTTGAGTAATCGAATCGAGTCGACCTCCTCCAATTACCCTCGATCGTAAATTAATAACCGTAATAACAACGTTGTAGCTTGATTCATAATACGTGCTGTTTATCAATTAAACTCCCCCGGCGTGGCGCTTATACTCCTCGAAATTCCTCCTACAGTACCCATAAAGGAAAATCAAATAGAAAAAGACGCTCATATCTCCCCCCATCTTGTTTGTTTATCTCGATCTGGCACTCTCGTCGTGCTATCGGGATACACATATAAAGCGAGCACTGATGCTCGGAAAAAGTCTCATCTGCAGCAAGAGGGGGATTTTCACGCGTTGCAGTGTGGTCCCCATTTCAACTGCATGCGCTCACACGTTCCGTATCGGTATACTATATGGCTCTCAAAGCCCGAATTCATCACTCCGACACTTAAGCCTTTTAGGAAGGCTAGGTAGCTCACAGCTCGATTATTCATCCAAGAGATCGCCCCGTACGCGGACTTTTGGCTCGCCTTAATGGGATTAAATTCCGTTCCGTAGATTCGGCTCGTTAAAATTTTATTCGACTTACACTGAGAGAGAGACACACGTGGGCGAAAGCGTATGGATTTTCCGAAAAGCCGACGCAGAAACGTGGTGAAATCGCGGCTGCTGATTTATCGCGACAAAACGATACCGATTCGTGTACACAGAGCGCAGGAGAGAGAAACGAGCCACCGTGGACTTGAATTTATCGTCGGGTATTCGCGCGCAAAAAAAAAAGACGAGAGCCGAGTGCGCGGGAGAGAGACTTTTGTTTAACGAGTCGCCCGCATTCTCCACGCTCTGCTGCCGTTTGTTCGAGGAGGAGATGCCGATGTTTCGAATTTATTCGTGGGAGCGTTCTGATCAATGTGGACTACTTTTTTTCCCAGTTTAATTAACGCGCGCCCCGGGGTTTATAATTTGAAGGATAATAATACGCGTATACTCAGAACTTATGTAGGCACAGAAATATCGCGCGAAGAAGCCGGAAGCAAAGGCGAGATTTCGCGTGGGTGTCAACTTGCACACACTGCTTTGCTATCGTCCGAATAAAGCGCAGCTTCCCTTCTCTCGCTGCTGCAGTGCATTATCTATAGTGTCAAAAATAAATCGTCCTCTTTTGCGTATATAGTCCTGATGATACGTGTAGTGCCAATAAAACGATTTGTATTCGAGGACAATGGACGAACACATCGACATGCTCGCAACGTCGTCGCCAACTGTATTTTTCACGGTCGCGTAGGTGTGTAATATCCCACACCCTCGCGTGAAGAGAACGGGACGATTGAATCATGCGCGCGAGGAAAGCCGCGCCTTATAAAGTACCGCCGGGGGGGACGGCTAGGACCCTTTTCCTACATATACACTGGCCCTTTTGCTCGACCGCGACACGCTCGAATGGATGTTGCTGCTGTTGCAGCTGACCTGCGGGGCTTATCTCTCGCTTCAACTTGGCTCTGTATAGAGCAAGAGAGAGAGAGAGAGAGAATGGTCTAGCATGGCGTGCAATGCTCTCGTGTCAATGACTCCTTCATCACACTGCGTGTCGTGTTTATTTTCAGAGCGCGCGTGAGCATATAGGCGAACATAGACATGCTCGAGCCGAATTTATGCTTGTTTCTTTGCCAAAAGTGTGTATTTTTGCTCGTTTGTCCGGCCAAATTATGGTCAGCGAAGCAACACGCGGACTTGTGGGTGGCCCATCCATTCCTCCAATGATATTTTCTAATAGAATCATTCGAACTATGAAAAGAAATCCAGTATTCGCCGCTCACTCTCAAACATCATCAACACCTCATTTCCCAACCGATCTCTACATCCCTCGTAAAAAAAAAATAACAACTCATCCAATTCGAAAAGCATCTCTCGGCGGGAAAACGCATCACGTATACACATACCGGCTTTTCCCTCTCGCGCACATAGAGCTAATTAGAATGCATCGCGTGTGCCCGTCCCTCTCTCTCTCTCTCTCTCAAGACGAGTTTACGGACACAACGCGCGCGAGGCGTGGGCAGTTCTGCAAGATCTCCGCACGCGCGTATATAGTGAAAAAGGAGCAGTCGGCGATTCGCGCTTCCTATACCTCCATAGCACACGTATACATATATATACACAGCTCGCTAGCGTGCATGTGTATGCATAGTGGGCGCTTTTCTCTTATTCCTTCTCCTTCTCCCTTTCCCCCTTCAGTTCGCTTAGCTTCGCATAGATTTTTTGCACGTTTTTCGATTCTCCGGTCGCGAAGGAATCGGTTGCGCGCGCGCGCGCGCTCTCGCGTATGAGCGCAGCTCGACTTTGCGATGGGTGCGTCGAACAGCCTATACGCTGACTCACTCGCTTGTGTGTGTGTATACGCGCGGGGAGGGATACATATGCACGCCTGAGCGGAAATCGAAATGAGAGTGAGTGTGTATATATAAGCCAAAGTATAGCTGGTACCTTTGTTGTGGAGCTCGTTTATTAACGATAACAGAGCGATTTATTCTAACAACCGCACTTGGCTGGAATTCAAGTAGTTTTCTATACGCTCTAAATCGATGTGAAAACCAGCCTGGCATATATATACGACTACATAAAATTATAATCCGAGCATCGAAACTCTGACATTCACGAATCGCCGAGCGTATAACTATTAATTAAAACGAAATCCCGAAGCATATACAGCAACGTCACCTTCGAGAGTTAAATGAGCCGCAACGATTTGTCGCCGGCAATTATCCATCGATGCGCGTATCATCGTCGTCGTCGTCTACTCGAGAAAACAAGCTGTCCCTAAAACGAAACCGTCGACTCTTAAGAGCCGCATCAAACTGGATGTATAACTACAACACACTACAGCCGAGAGGTGTGGATGCAGAAGGAAGCCGAAGCGGCAGCAACGTCGACGCGTAAAATAGAGCACATATACGAATCCGGAATGTCCGGTCAGTCGAGCTATCGCGATAAATCATCGCGATAAAATCGCTCTCGATATATTATACGCACAGCCATACGCACTTTCGCGGATAAATGGGATTCGCGCCCGATCATCTCTTTCTTTCTTGCCGCGCGTATTAAGAACTACGACCTGTGTTGTATACTATACGCTGAGGAAGAAAAAACAGCACCTGTTCACGTTAGCGCAGCGCAGCTGCTGCCTGCAGATGCCGGATTTTCGTTTGCGAAACACGGGGATTAGTTGAATTTAACGAGCTGTTACTGTGGGATCGATCGCGAACTAGTCGGCCTTCGGCAGCAGAGAAGAGTCCTGGGAGATCTTGCAAAATCGCGACGTCCTATTTCTATCACACCCGTGGTCTATAATTTGATGACCTGTTTATAGACCATAACAGCCCCTTTGTTACTCCACTCTCTCCTACATTGTAACTCTCATAGAAGATAAGATTAAAAACTACTACTCGGCGAGATCGAAATTAGAACATCTTCCAGAACCCTCTACTCCAAGTAGGCATAAAAAACAAACGCCGACGATCGCCCGTATCAAAACAATCCGCCGAAACAATGATTCATTCATTCGCCGCTTATTATTACCCGTCTAAAAATAAGCCGATACAAGTACCATCCCATCAACCGCAATAAATTATACGCTCGCATGCGCTCGGTAAGGACAAACACGTACTCGAAAAAATACACACGGAGAGGGTTACAGCATCGCACACCCGCAGCAGGTCCTCGTCAAGTGCACCATCTCGACTCTAATTCACGCGATTGATGGGCGCAGTTTAATTCTCCGCAGTTATACTATATCTACACTCGCGTATGTATAACGCCACAGCCGCGAGGGACAATGAAAAGCGAAGACTGGCAAATATTATATGCGAGCAAGGCGTGGCCGTATAGGAGACGGAGCAAAAAGTCGTGTGTATGAAAGAGAGAAAGAAAGAGAGGGATAATAGGAATGAAAATAAAAGAGACCGAAATGCCGAGAGAAGGAATCAGTTTTGTTTTACATACATCTTCCTACTCGTCTTTGACGAATCGGAGTCTTGACTTTACTGCTAGTATTACGTCTTTTTTTTTCGCACGGATTGACGACCGTATACACCGCTGCTCTCTCTTATATGTGTTTTTTACGGAGCATAATCTCCGTTGCGGACGATGTGACGAATCGTCTCGTGCGATGCGCTTCTCGGCGATAAGGGCAAACATAATTTTCGGCAAAAAGATCGCGCAAAATAACGGCTGGACTTTCCAGGAACCAGATAACGACAGAGAAATGTTTGCCAAGGTCTGCTAATTAAATCGCTTATTATTGTCGAAAACTGCAACGACACTTTGATCCTATATGCATGTGCTTTCCAGTCGTGGGAATTTCGAACGGATAGAGAGCCGCGTTTAACGTCGCACTTGAAAATTTTTTTACGACGGGATAGTAAAATACAAAGCTCCTATATAAGCTTCCAAGAATCATATACCTACACCTATATACAACGCAGTCAGGCGAAAAAGAGAAGAAAACTTTATATTCGTTCGACTACACGTGCATAGCGTAGCTATATTTAGAAGCCGAATACCCATAGCAGTCAATTAGGAAAAATAGCTTTCTGCAATCGAGGCAAGAAGGAGATTTCATCGGCCGCATACGCGGCTTATCTTAATACCGCTTGGACCATTATGCAAATTCGGGATCAATTATTGCCACCTATAAGGTTCCTCGCGAAACCAATTTATTCAAGCTCGCGGATAAGATATACTTCAATAAACAAAAATGGCATCATGAAAAATCAAAATTAATAACGACGACAATATGGACCCGTTTGTTTTGCAGAAAATGCCAGAGGCATAGTAGCAGAGAAATATACGTATCGAGGATGTGCTGCTACGTGATAGTGACCGGGCGCAGCCTGGCCTGGACACTGCTATCCCTCCTGGCGTTTATGGCAGTTTTATCGGCCGTCATCACTCCCAGATGGCTGGTGAGCCCGCCGAGGACGATAGACACTAGTGAGACATAAAACGCTTCTCTAAAACTTATTATCCCCCCGCTTGCGCATTCCACTGCAGCGACGGACCATTTCTCATCGGGACTATTTTTACTCGTGCGGCTATACAGTACAACGATGCGTCATATAATATTTTTCAGCCAATGGCACGGAACTGTACTCGCCGACGGTGGGCATCTACAATCGCTGCACGAAGCTTTTCGGTCGCAACCACTGCGGTAACTTCAACATGGAGGGATTGGCTACTGACTCGTCGGTCTTTCCTGGCTGCTGGAAGGCATCGCTTTTCTTCATGGCTCTGGGACTCACGGTCATGGGGATAACGGTCATCGCTGCGCTACTCGGATTCTGCGTACAGAGCGTTGGCAGGAAGAGCATCTTTAATCTCTCTGGAGTTGCGCAAGCTATCGCTGGTACTTTCCCTATACTCTTCGTCTCTTTTAACGATAATCTTCTATTTTTTAATTACGCCTTTGAACGTTTACAGGAATTATTTATTTGCTCGGCATGCTTTTGTATCCAGCCGGATGGGGCGCGGAGAGGGTGCAGAGGATATGCGGCATGGAAGCCTACGCTTTTTATTACGCGAATTGTACTCTAGGTGATGCATTGTCTTCATTATTTTTGTTATTCTACAACGAATTTATCGGGTACGTTACAGATGATAATTTTTGAAATTACAGGCTGGGCGTTCTACTGTGCGGTCTTTGGCGTGATGCTGACGTTCGCCTGCGCGGTGTTCAGTAACCAAGCCGAAGTGTCAACGGCGAGCGACAAGGTCCAGGACAAGATGAACGAAGGCAAGAGTCTCATATGCCTCGTGTGAAGCGACTACGATCGCGGCGAAACAGAGCAGAGTCATGACGGCTTTATCGACGATAAGTTTTATAATGACAACCACACTCGGTCCATTCCTAGAATGAATTCCAAGTGCCATCTACAGATATTATACACGCAGTGTACACTCACTCTAACTCCACAATTTTACATATCACGGATCCGTGAATTACTTGCATATACGCGTAATGTTTAAGAGTCTCACTATGGCGTCTCTCTACTCAACAAGTGATCGAATGATGTATCGTAAGTTACCTGTAAACGTTTTTATGTACATTTTTCTATGTTTAATAAATATTGTATTAAAAATGTGTGCAAGACTTGTCGGTTTATTTCCTGACGGAATGGGTACGTTGTGAAAGTAAGCAATAGTCTTCGTCTGTTTTGGTTAATGCCGATCGAAAATTTATTACAAATATACCTTAGACACTATCTTACAAAGAATTCATCGCGCGCTGTGATCTCGTATTCAGCGAAATCTAGCTTCTCTTAATTTAAATAAATAAATATTTTGTTTATTGAGTAAAAAGTACCAAATGTTAAAAAAAAGGAAAAATAATAAATTTCGAAAGAGTCCTAAAAAAGTTTTTAAATTCGTGCTCGACCTTGTTTCGGTCTGATAGTTGGAGCAGCTTTTGCGTATACGACAATAAAACGTGATTGTGTAAAGCGGAAATCGCTCGCTTGGCATTCACCAGGAGAAAAATTAGTGTCGGCGAAGAGCACCGCGCCGGGTGCATTAATACAAAACTATACGAAAAATCTGAATATAAATTACTACTGAAAAGATAACATACAAAAGATTTACTGTGGTTAAAAGATTCGAACCTAATTCGAGAATAGCAAAAAATAATTCGTACGATGCCTACTTTTCGTGAATTTTGTTTGTATATACAATTTAAAAACTTATTCGCACATTCGCACACTGGTCGAGGTCAAATTATCTGATCTGTACTCGATACTTTTTACATACATGATCGTACACGAGTCTAAATTTTAAACCTTAAAAATCTGCCTTCAACTCTGTTGTTCCATCGGGAACGATAAACGACTATCTCCTAAGGAGACGATATAAAGTAACTCGCAATCTTTTCTATCACCAAACTTTAAATGAGTATTAATGAATTTCAATATGACTGAGTAAAAAAGTAAGAACCTTGTCATATCTACAGTTACTTCTAAAATGTTTTACATTCAATGTAATAGATTATTTTGTAGTAATAAAAAGTAATATTAATAGGAATTCATCCAAGTTGACAACCCAAACAAAAACAAAGCTCTAATGCAGTTGTCAAATGCGTATGGAATGAATATTTACAATTACAATGCACCAGAGTTTTTCACATGCTTTGTCGTCTTGGACGAACAAATCATTTCTCTTTCCAAAGTTTTTTTACCAGTCTTTCGCGCCATCATTTATACACACACACACACACATACAAATATATATATAAATATCAGAACTAATAAATTAATGCCACGTTTGAGTAGACAAAAATTATTTTGTAATATTACAAGATTGCTTTCCCAACAGTGACAAGGGAAAATAGACACTTCGGTAGAAATAAAACAGTGTTGCGTACAATTATCATGTTGAAGTGTGCACGTTTGAACCGACCAAATGCTGAACGGCGTTTCAATATATCAAAAATATTTACATCCATGATTCAATTTTCCTCTTATTATTAAAACGACAATTATCGAAAAAAAATTTCTATAAAAATTCTTAGAATTTGTCTGGTCAATTACTTCTGCCTAATATATCGATGTCTTGCGAAGCTTACTGTTAGTATCATTGCTGCAAGATTTTAAAAATTTAATTTTGTTTAAGCCGATTAACTTCAAATCGCACCTATAACGGTTGTCATATTTTTAATAACGCATTTTCAAACGCTCATTGAGCAGTTCCCGGTTGACAGCAGCCGAGAAAAAATGAGCATTAGAAAACCCATTTGTATACAATTTTTTTTTTGCAAGGGTACTATCCGATTTGAAAATTGTCCTACTCCTTAGAGGCCTTAACTTCATAAAGTGTTTACTTTTGTTACGTTTCGGGAAGAAACATCTCCACAGAGGTGTTCGGCTTTCCGGCGCTGGATCGCATGGCGCGTCTTCTTTCTTCGAGAAGCTGCCGACGAGTTTGTTCCCTTGCCTCGCGAGCTTTACGAGTGGCTTCGGCATTGGCGGCTGACTTAGCTTTCGATGCTGGAGTTTGGCGTCGTTTTACAGCACTGCCATTGTGCGGTGTGGCGGGCGTTGGTTTCTTTTCCGGTACAACCTGCGAAACGTTATGAGTAGTATTAGTCTACCACCGAATCTCTAATTACTGGTATCAAACTAGTGCGAGTTTACCTCTTGCCATTGCGACTTCCTTGACCGGTCAAGCTGTTCGAATAAGTCATTGACTTGAACAACTTGCAGCATGACCATATCCCAGAATCCAGCAAGGTCCTCACTGGTCGTTGGGAATGCTTCGCCAGGCACTTGATTCTGCAATAACCGAAATGGACTGGTAAGTAAATTGTCATCCACATTCACGAGAATCAATTATCAATGCACTCACGATATTTTTTTGACAAAGTCCTTCGAATTGCTTCATTTTTTGCGATGCCAACAGTCTGGCCTTTCCAGCTGCGGATCTCAATTTTCCAGCAGCTTCCTCTGGGAGTGCCGATGCTCCACTACCGGATAGCTCCGCTTCTGCTCCTTCCGCCAGTACGATTAACCTCTTTCGCTCTTTGTCCAGTACCTACGAACATCAAAACGCGTAGATATCAGTATCTACACTGAGCACTAAACAAGCAGCAAATCAAACAATATTATCACGTACACCCATGAAGTAATGACCGTCCTTCTCCTGGACCTTTTTCGGCGCCTCGGCACCCTGTTTCGGGATATTGGTCAAACTCGCGCTGGGTTCCAGCACTGGTAAAACGACTTTCGGAGCAGCGGGCTGCTGATCTGTGAGACTGGTAACGCTGGCAGTCATTTTCACATCGCTCGTCGCGTTATTGCTCTCTTGCTTTATCGGATTCGCTTTTATTTCTTTGGCATCATTCTTTCCGGGTGAAAATGAAATTCTAAACAATAGCGAAGGCATAAAATCAAATTGGCTCGGGAGAGATCACAATGGACGATAAGCCAAAAGTACCTCTTCAACGGTTTGATGATTTGTTCGGTGCCGTCGGTGGGCCTTCTCGGACTAACGACTGGCAGCTGAGCTCTAAACTCGGGACGCAGATGCCGCAGCACCGGCAGATTCTTCAGCGACTCCTCGACGCTTGTCTCGTGCACGGAGGAGTTGTTGTTGTTGCTGTTGGACTTGTTGGCGGATGAGTCGGGGCTGAACTCGTGCTTACTACTGCGCTTGAAGAAGAATCCCTGCGCCAGAGCGCCAGGCCCGTAGAGCCGCTCGACGCGCTGCTGGATGAAGGACTTTTCGCTGCTCGTCGACGAGTTGAAGCCGCCCTCGTGGTCCGACGAGCCGTTCAGTATGCTCGTCTCGCTGTACGACGTGTGCGAAACTGAAGAGAGAAGAAAGAGATAAGCTGTGATTAGATACAGATGGCGCTTCGATTGATCCGATTGTGCGTATAATATTCAAACGTACCGTTGACACTGTAAGACTTGGGCGACGAGCTAGATATCGAGGAGTAAGACTTGTTCTGCTGGTTGTAAGCAGCGATGCGCATGCCGACGGGGCTCTCGCGTTTGTTGGGCGAGTTGGCGCGTATCGGACTGAGCTGCTCGAGCGTAGCGGGGTGACCGGTGGGGATGCCCCGATCAACCTCGGAGTAGCCGATGACGCGGCTGGACTCGTGGTAGTTGTCGATCTTGTGCTTGACGCCACCGTTGGCGAAGCCGTTGTGCTGGTGCTCCATCGCGAGCGGCGATATCGACTGGCTCTTGGTGGGCTGCTGACTTTGGGACGACGGTACGTTCAGCGTCTCGTTCGACCTGTCGACAATCAAGTGCTCCAGTTAACGAAATGTATATTGGTGTATACGTTAGAAAGCGACGACCCACATATTCCCTTATCCTCGTTATCAGAAAACTCCCCTCTCTCGCGACCCACATACCTGAAACCTGCCGGACTGGTGTCCCTGTGGATGAGTCTAGAACCAGGGCTGCTGTCCCTCGAGCGAAAACCCTCTCGTAGTTTGCTGTCGTATCTGGTGATACCGCTGTAGCCGCTGATACTGCAGGCTAGGCCCAGATAGCTCGGCTTCTTCGCCGTCAGCTGCTGCTCTCCGGTTTCGTCGCTTCCGTCCTCTCCGCTGTTTTGCTGCTGCTGTTGCTGCTGCTGCTGCTGCTGTGGTTCGTGACTCTCATGCCCATTGCTTTCGGGAGGAGGTTCGGTCACGCGGATCGTTGGCTCACCGTTGCACGTCGAGAGATTCAGGCTGTGCAGCGTCTTCTCCGATAGCGAGCCCGCGTTCACCTCTACGGGGAAGAGAAAGAGAATTAGTGCTGTTCGCTGGAGAGAGGTGTGAGGGGTGTATGTGTGTGTGTGTGTGCGCGCGGTAAAAGTATCGGCCTTTGTGCGCGCGAATGATAAATCATCGGAGTCTCTAGAGAGAGAGAGAGAGCGAAGAAGGGCTTTGAACGGGATTCCTCGCTGAAGAAGTCGGATCGTAAAGTTGAGCCCTCGCTTACTTTATCGACGACTCGGGTTCGTCAAAAGCACGTGCACGAGGTCGGACTGCGACACTGCGGTATGATCGCCGACGACGGCGCAGAGTAGACTGCGGCAGCGGCCCGTTTTAGCCGACGGCGCGACACTTGCTCCTGCAGCGCCGGCGACGAAAGTGAAAGACGAGGAGGAGGAGGAGAAGGAGAAGCTCTGTGTATACGTTTTCCTCTTTTTTCCCGTAAACGATAAGAGGGCTGCTGCTGCTGCTGCTGTAGTGTATATATAAATTCCGATGGAAAGAGGAATTCCTTTTGAAAATGTCACCGCTGCGAGCGAGAGAGAGAGAAGACACCAAGAATAGCCGCGCGCTGCAGCTTTTCACTCGAACTCACTGATATACACGCAAAGCGGCGCGTTTGACTTTCCTCGGCGCGGAGCTTGCTTATTCAGTATCAGCTAAGTGCGCTGAATGGGGGAAGACTCCCTCTCACTGTAGCAGTCGGATTATTCCGAGCTTGAGCTGATTTCTTCGAATTTCTCCGATCCTCTTGCGTATAAAACGTGTGGATCGATTGTTCGCCTGCAGCAGTGAAGAAATTGAGACGTCGAGTCGCAGGCTGATTCATCGCGCGACTGGTGCCGATACACTTATACGAATAAGGGGGAAGAGAGGATAATGTATAGACTCTTGCGCATCGTGTCTCCTCCCCCGGTGGTGCTGCGCACACTCCATCAGTGGAAGGACGGAAGGGAGAAGACCGGAATAGCTTGTGCTCTCGCTCTCAGACGACGACGACGAGGAGGATGCACCGAAGTACCGCTGCCAACAGACTCCAGTTGGAAAAAGGTGCGACAGACAAGAGAAGAACGTGTGAGAGAGAGAAAGAGAGAGAGAGAGAGAGAGAGATTAACCGAACCTGATCGGTCGGATGCGGACTTGTCGACGTCGAGGCTGCAGCTGCCGATGCTCTCCTGGCTGGTCATATTCGGATGTCTAACTGTGGCGGCAGCCTGTGCGGAGGCCGGAGCCTCCGGCTGCCTGTTCTCGAGGACCTGCTGCTGCGAAGGTTGGTCTGGGTCGAGGCGCTGGTAGTTGAGTGGCTGGACGGCCAGAGAGTGAGGCCGAGAACGTCGACTTGTCCTTGGTGGAAGCGGAGGCTCCTCCTGATGCTGCTGACTGCTGCTTCGTTCCTCCGACGAGCCACGGTCCTCGTGAACACTGAGTTAGTTTGCCAACGTTAGATTTTTGCAACCAGAGAGATGCTTTTTTTTTGCTTTGGCTCCGTTTTCATGTTCTTTTTTTTGTTTCTATTCTTGGTCGACGACATGCACCGGTTTGATAATATACAGAGAGGAGGGTATTGCATGCAACTTCCAGACTGGTATCTATACGATTCGCGATCAAGATTCAACTCGAAAACCAAGTACAATGAACGTCTAGCACCAATTCTAATATAATATTGCACAGCGTGCGGTATCTATTGTACGTGTATTATAATACTGTGATATCTGCGTGCGATATACGTGCGTTAATGGTTAAGAATATAGCTATATTATAAATACGTGCATGATATGATGATAATATGTGTGCGAGGCGAGGGAGTTATATCTGAAATTGCTGTGCGCCGCATATATTAATGCGGCGTGTGTTACGCATTCAAAATTTAATTCGCGTACGTCGATCTCGTCGTTAAATTTTCATTATTTAAATAGTTAATATTCGAAAGAGACGAAGAAAAGACAATCGTCGCGTTCCAGAACAGACGCGTCGATTCGAGAAGTGGGCGTCCGCCGATTAAACATTTATGTATTCAGATTATACAAATAAAGTCGCGCGATCGTCATGCTCCATTTTGATCAGGGTTATAGGTAAAAAACGAACGCAGTATGGAATTCTTTTTCGCGATCGCACAAACTTACGATATAGAAAATAACGAAAACTCCTTCACTATAGTATATAGCTGATGCCCCCCCAAACTTACTTTCTCCTCAAAGCAATACGCAACTCGAGGCGGCTAAGACACAGCACAAGGGAAAACTCAAAGAACATGAAGCACATGACGGTTAGGTACAGAACGATACACTAAAGTCGTGATAAAGAAAAACTCAATCGCACACACTGTCCACCAAGAATACCTGCGGCGCCAGTGTCTCCAAAGCGTGAACTTGGACAGCTTGTTTTTACCACTGCTTGTCGTATCCGATGTCGGGCGTCGATTGACCGTATAGGTACCGCTTTCGATTTTCAGCGGCATATTGGCAATACACTCGACTAATACTACTTAACTCGCGATGACGATGAAAAAATAAGAGCAACAAAAAAGAATCGCTCGCGATCGATGCGCGCACACAGAACGGATAAAGTCTCAACGAGTGCCAGTAACTCGCCGGTAGCTATTAGCGCGCTGCCCGACGAGCATCGCTTCTATTTTCGTACTTGCGCGCGCGCCGCGCACACAATGCAGTACCGCACGCGATATATACTTATAAGTAGTGGCGGGGGGAGAATCGTTTATTGTAAGAGCGAGAGAGCGAGGAAGAGTTTTTTAAGTGTCAAAACAGAGAAGGATTCTTTTTTTTCGTCGACGATGTTTCTGTCTCGCAAGAGTCGAGAGAGAGGATTTTTTTTTTAATGGCCAGTGACGAAGATGCTCGCTGAGATATAGACTTTATGGGGTGTTGAGCGCGCTCTCGCGATGATGGGTAAAGATTTAAACGTTTTATAAAAAGAATGCTGTTTTTTTTTTTTTTTTTTTTTTTAATCGGAGTTTGCGAATATTGAGATACTTTTGAGCGAACGAATGAACCGCACACGGAAGTAGGAAGACGTAGGCGTCTCTTTTGAAAATTTGGCACCAGCGAGCGGGTATTTCGAAGAAACTCGAACAAAATACTATTATCGCGTAGTTTTCCTATAGCAAACTCTCTACAAACGATCGCGAGACTCTTATCACACAGAAACTTTAACAAAACTACCCGCACAGTCCGATAACAGTGAAAAACGAATGAACTTCGCGTGCAGCGCGCACGTGAGCGTATAATACAGAGATCGCGTGTGCGACGTCGACGACGTGCCGGAGAACTGTGTCTCGCGGCGCTTTTCCTCTCCGCCACCGACGGCGACGACTACGAGGACGTATTTCGGGAACACGACCCTCGCCCCCACCCCCCCTCTCTCTCTCTCTGTTTTTTTCTTTCCTTCCTCGATGTCGTCGCTCATTATTTTCGTGCACCGTTGAGGGATGTGAGCTATGCGCGTTGATGTTAATGACCTCCGCAAGCGAGAGAGAGAGACTCAGTTTTTGCGAGTTTGAAAGCTCGGCTTTAATAAGCATTTGCGCGTACATTGGATTACCGAAGAGAGCAACGAGACGCAATAGAAAAAAAAAATCGAGACGCTGCCGGAAATGGGGAGGATTCCTCTCCCCGACGATTTACGGCGTCGTGCGCCTGTCGGCGATATTTTTAAAGACGATGATTTTAATCCCAAAAAAGGGAAGCGTGTCCTACATTCGTACTATTTTCGAAGAGAAACTTCCGATAGAGCACTTCCGTTTATAAACACGGGAAGTAATCGTTCGATCTCTCAGCTGTTCCTCGAATGCATTTCTCGTACTCGTTTTATTCGCGGAAGCTCCGGAATAAAGCGTCGCGTCCGCCGTCGCGCGGTTCCGTCTGAGAATGCAGAAAATGCGTCGTATGATTTCGCCGTGCGGTCGCCGTCGTATATAGGACTAAACTGAAAATCACGCTTCGTCTAAGTAGCGCATCACGAGGCAACAAAAAACTTAAACAGAGATGTATGATAAGATTCTTATTACGCTCTGTTGTGATGATGCAGTGTATTAGAGAGAGAGGAACGAGTCAATTAAAATAGGCGAGTGAAATTTACTAGTGGCAGGATGTAAGGAGGACGCGGGATCGCTTGAAGAAAATGGATGGCTAATGATGTCCTGGTTATGCGCGCGATATAAATTCAGCTTTTTCTATTATCTGTCTACGCGAGAGAAGCGATTACCATAGTGGAAATTTGTTTTATGCTTTAATTCAGAATCGAAAACTGCTCTCTAAATCGATACTTCAGATAAGAGAATGAAGTATTAGCGCTCGATAATTTCATCCTGTGTTTTGCAGTAATGCATACACGTAGTCGGGTGCTGACAGGCGAATTAATATGGATCTCGTATATACATTTTAATTTTTCCAGAAGGTAATGAGTTTACGATTCGGCTGCGTGCAGTACAAATCGGATAATAATTGGCTGGACTGCTTTAGAACTAGTCAACATAAAAGATAATGTATCTATCGCGAGAGCGTTTTTAGATTCAAATTTTACGCGCGTAGCCTCTCGCACATACATATAGAAATCGCAACCAGTTCCAGAGAGAGAGAGCGAGAAAAGGAAACAGGCACTTTTTCAGTTGTCCCAGTGTATAACCAACCGGTATACACACGACGACTCGATCTCTAAACTCGAGCTCTTTTTGCAGATTAGCCATAATCGGTGTTTTGAATTTCAAAGCGACACTGAATAAGGTCAAAATCCAGAGCGAAAGTAGACCAACATATACACAACATCCTAAACAATAATTCACACGCAGTATAGTGAATCGCCCGATAGATCAGCTTGGGAACGCGATAATTAGCCCAAAGCACTTTGTAAATATTCTTTCCGCGTTTGTGTGTATAACCGGCGCGAAAATGACGGCTTGCAGTATAACGCAACGTTGCAAAAAAGGCTCTCGGTGTTAGAAACAGGAAAAAAAAGAAAGTCCGGAGAGCAGTCGCAGTAAATTTATTCCGAGTACAGGAGCCGCTGCAAGTGTTACGTATTTAAAACCGGATTCCCGATCGTCGGCTGCGCAGCGGCAACGGTGCAATGCGGTAATTGAGGCGATGAGCTGCCCGGATAACCGAGCCTTTCTCGGCTCTGAAGCTCTATCTCCCTCTCTCGCACAAGTTTGTCGCGAGCATTGTCGTCGATGACGTATATACACATCAGCGAATGTATGTCTATCCGCGCATACCGATATGATTTGTTTTGATTACATTATAGTATCGTTTCCCTCTCGTTTCAACGCGGATAATTAGTATCGACAGGCACACGCGTGGGTTTCGCGTGATTTCTATATACACCGGCGCGCGTTAGCCTACATTTCAACACCGTGGCGATAATATTATGAATAAACTTTTCGACGATTCTAAAAGTAGCCACTAATACACCGTAGCAGCAAGAGCCGGTCATCGAACGCAAAGCATCGGTGGCGAAGGGCTTCTCTTTCTCTTTCCCATTGTGATGCCGAAATAATGAGCGGTTGCGCGACTTTTCATTCGGATAGTGGTCGGTTCGAACCACGAGACCATTATTATTTCAAACCGCCAGCCAGAAAAGCACATGGAAGAGAGAGAAACGCTCTTCGGAGTGTCTCGAGAAAGAGAGGAAGAGCTCGCGTTCCTTCGTACGTATTACCGTTATAACTTCAAAACCCATTGGACACTTGCGCGCCGGACATTCCTTTTCCCTCCGCGAGGAGGAGAATTATTATATTGTACAGCCAGGAAAACTCTCGATCTATTTCTAGCTTTACGAGCAGCTGTATGTGTAAGGATAAAAAAAAGATAAGGCTTTTGGCAAGAGCGAATTTCGAAAAAGACTATATAGAGAGACAGTATAATGTAGTATAGCGGCGAGAGAGAGAGAGAGAGAGAGAGAGAGAGAGAGAGGTAAGTGACACCGGGTGAACTCCCAGATTTCTATATATAAACGCAAATAAAACAGCCTGACATTTGAACTGTGTGTGTGTACCCCTCTCCTCTGCGCGGTAGTTCGTTCTCCCTCGGCGACGTTGTCGCGAGAGCGAATCGCCAGTCTGTCTTTACTCTGCTCGCTGTGCTTTTTCTACACCTTGTTGTTGCAGTTTCTGACAGCGACGAGAGAAAAAGAGGGCCACTGGTTTTTATCACTGCTATTATTGAATTTCGAGGAATCCTATATCATCTAACTACATACGCGAGTACTAATCCCCATTACGATTTTACACTGACTATATGATTGATTACGGAAGTAATCTAATGGGAAACGGTTATCCTATCCATTGCACAAACACACATACACACCACGCACATTATACACACTCGGTTTCCTCACCGCTTGCTCGTAGCTGCAGCATAGACAACATTTCTGCTGATTCGCTTCAGGACGTATAATCGGCGATCATCGCACTCGAACATAATACACTGTGTATAATATATACGATATATTATGCGGAACAGAGAGAGAAGAAACTTTTCTCACCGAGCTCCCCGCTTCGACTGACGGCGAGAGAAAAAGCAAGACATTTTGTGGTCAGCGGCGTGGAGAGAGACGGGAGTCAGCGAGAGATCAAGTGGGAGTACACGCCCTTGCGGACTGAGTGAGCGAGAGAGAGAGAGAGAGGAATAATAAAAAAAAGCGAACGCAGAGAGACGTGTAGTAAGCGAGTAGGCTGCATCCTCGACTCGTGTATTATATGAATTCGTGATTTCGAGTCGCGTAGGATTGACGTCCGCGAGCCATTTATGGCGCAGCCCGCTAACTGCTGGCCGAAATATTATTCGGTGGTTCGTCGGTACACTTACTGTATTATACTCGTGCGATGGACTTTTTCACCTAGTTAAGAATCGATCGCGCGAATGTTCTAAGCACTTGAATTGAGCTATTCGCGATGATATTTCGTATACACATAGCCCAAAGGCACAGGCCACGAGATGAGTCAGCCGCTTGTTTTGCGACATTTTCCCCGAAACGACCCATTCGGTTATGCTAATCAAGGCCCGATGCATCAGAGGCTAATAAAATAAAATTCAACAACGTCGTCTCTCGCCGTATCGGTAAGACGATCGTCGTGTACGACATCATCGATGCGTAAACCAGTATGGCGATACAAAACGCACACAGCGTAATTGCCTTTTTTTTTCTTCTCTTGTACTTGAGCCGCGACGCAAAACGGTAAACTATATATACTGCTCATCTGTCGGTCGTCGTTTTTCTTCCTGTGGTCGCGATGCACATATTAAGTCCCTGTTTCTCTCTCTCTCTCTCGAGAGAGAGAGAGAGAAAAAGCTGTACTTTTTCCAAAATGCAAGTACGCGCGATGATCGTATACATATAAGAGGAAGAGGAGGAAAGATGATGAATACATGGGTTATTTTAAATTATATTAAGAACAGTGACTAATATTACGTGGAATAAACATGAGAGTGCGGGTGCGGCGTTGTGCAAGTGAGCGCCATGAGATGTGTATTATGGAATCGTATATGTAAAGCGACGTTCGGAAAGTGTACTATAATACCGCTGTCAGCTGTGTGTATTTCGTGAGTCACATATGCGTGCGTATCTAAAAAGCTGCACAACGTCTCAATCGTGTGGTACGTACACTTTCCGAGCGCGAATAATGCTATTCGATGGAGTGTTATCCTCGGCGGGCCTTAGCCCGACACCTATTAGTTTCCTTCTTTATCTGTTTCTCTATAAGTAAAAATAAATATTCTCTCGATTTTCGCCTGCGTATATTATGAAAGTGCCAGGAGGTTAGCCTAATGAAGTCGCCCGAGATAACCTGGTCTTTTTCCACATCGAACTGTGTCCAAGAAAGAGAAAGAGCTCGAATTAACGGTTACACAGCAGAGCTGCTGCTGCTGCTGCTGCTGCTGATGTCGGGAAGAGAACCGGATTTCCGAAAAAGGATAAAGGGAAAAGAGTCAGTGCGCATGCAGCAGTCTCTCGCCCACGCTCCTCTAACTACAATAAATTATGAATGGACGCCTCTGTGCATGTTGGTATGTGTCCCCCTGCAGTTATTATACACATACCTATACGCGTCGGAGCAAGAGGGACTTTAAACCTGTTTATCGGCGCGGCGTATCGGTGATATTGGGACAGGACAAATCGTTGAGCTAATCGAAGGTGAAGACAATGGCGAACTTTTTTTGTCTTCTTCTTCGTCTCCCCCTCGCCAGCATCCGCTAGCCGAAGGTTGTCGTCGCGGCTCTTATCTCACGTAGCAACGGGTGCGAATCAATCAATCGCTATCGCTGGAAAAAAAGTCCTACCCACGTATAAACGCGCCGTTTAACATTTCGCGCGATTTATCATAGAGAATATTGCGCAACGTATATGCAAGGGTCACGTGTAATATAACGCACCGAGAGATTACCGAATAATACATTAGCTCGTTGTCGTTATGACTCGACGCTTGACCAGCTGTTATACTACTGCTGAGGTCCCGTTAATGCTACGACGAGTCGATTGACTTTTTGGATACCGTAACTTCAGAAGTTCGCAATTAACGGAAACCGACCTCGTTGCTGCAGGCTTGACCGTGAATATTTCTTTATCGCTTTCATGGGAACGATCGTGCAATTAACGGTACAATCGTTTTTTTTTCTCCCTCATATCTCTCTTTGGTTATATTGCATAATTTAATGCTCATTCGATGAGCGCAGAAGTTATACCGCCACGTGTTTTTTTATCGCGAAGTCGACAAAGGTAAACTTGACTGACAGGTTAATGCGCCTTTCATTTTCCGCGGTAAAAAATCCAGTGCGCTAATGTAGACTCTCGCGAGAGACTAGAATTGCCGGTCATCGAATTAAAGCAAATCTCGCAGTAGGAATCGAAGATGTGATGAGAGAGAGAGAGAAAAGAAGAGCATAGTTTGATTCAATAATGGAAGGCTTGCAAGTCACTCTGGAATTCGGAGGTGATTGCTCCGAGCGGTGCGTGAGTTTATACGGAAAAAATCGATCGCGGTGTATAATGTGGAACAAAACGCTATGTGGAAGAATACTCCATTCGGAGAAACTCGGTTTCACGGTAAATCAGTGATATTAGAGGTTTTTCAAGTTGCACGAGAAGTAAACTCTTCAATGGAATTACTAGCTTGTACCGAAAAAAATCACCACGTCACCGTGTACACGTGTAATTTCTATTCTTTCTCTTCTGTGTCTCTTGCGCAAACACACCGACTTTCCAAAGTTACACCTATAAACTTAATATTCAACGAGACTTAAAAAAAAAAAACAGAATAACAGCGCAGTCGATCGAATACAATCGAAAAAGTCCAGCAGCCCGTGTCGAGATCCCGTTAATAATATCTCTCTCCGCCGTCGAATTTCGCGCTGATCGATTCCAGCAATGCGTCCGATCTCTCTCTCTCTCGCGCGCGCACATAGCATTCCACCGAGTGCGACGGCCGTCTCAGTCTATCGGCGAATGATGCCAGCAGCAGTATAGCAGCCAGACACTTCGATTGTTATGCTAACCAACCGACAATGAACGCGCCATCCGGTCAATGGGGCTTTTATTTTTTTTCTTTTATCTTCGGCGTTAGCGCAGATTTTTTTTTCTCTTTCCGCGAGAGATGCAGCTCGACAATGGTACTTTTGTGCTCGTATACACGTATATACGAAAACGCACGAGAGAATCGCTCGCGTTGCCACGGGCGCGTTTATCGATTGTATGCACACATACGTGTGTGTTGGCAAAAGTCGAGCGTCGAAATTTTCTGCGGAGAGAGAGAGAGACGGGCAGAAGTAGAGGGGCATATTAGGCTCGGCTCGTAGGAGGAACAAAAGCTGATCGATATACGTACACGTATAGGAGTGCAGCAGCATGTTTATATCGAGCCAACAGAAGGAATAAAAAGTGCTGCTCGTTGGCCGCTCGCTCGTGCATATCGAGACCGAATGATGTTTCGAATTACCATGAAAGACACTCTCGGTTCTTTTTTTTTTCTTCTTCTTCCCCTTCCTTCCATACTTACACTCGTCCTGTTTTTACTGCGCTAACGTCGCGTAATTCACGGCCTTTACGTCGTTGCCGCGCACAACAACGCATCTTGTAAAACCGCGAGTTTACGGTTCATCGCGTTTAATATAATCCCGTATTATACCTGCGCGCGAAATTCACCGAAAACTCGCGCATATAATGAAGGGATCTCCACTAACACGAGTGTCGTGTGTATAGGTATATAATATTCGCGCGGATGTATATAGGAGAGCAGCACGCGCTAGACGGCACGAGCGCGCGCATCCAGAGTCCCGTTCAAGGCCAGAGGGAGAGAGCTGCCGTTGTGTGTTGCACGGAGAGCAGATATCCAGACGCACGCGCTCGCGAGGCCGAAAAAAATGGGTAAAAGCAAAAAAATCGCGCAGAGGGTTTCGGGGGGCTTTCGCGGAAACCGTTGGTTATTATCTATCGGAAGCTAAAGAGCCGCAATTTTGATATTACGGCGGCCTTGACCGTAAATATTCGCGCATTGTTTGCGTGTAAACAAAAGGGGAGTCAGGAGTCGCATCGAATTTTGTAACAACTTTTCTATCTGTATAAGTGAATGCTGGAACGAACGTCATTCGACATTCAGGAAGTCGGAGCGACAGGAAGTCAAGGTGTAACTCTAGTCGCGAGAGAGCTACATAACTGGCGCGTATAGGTATACCTATATACCTACAACATCGTGCGCGCTCTTCGCGTGAAATGGCCAAAAAGATGGCGTGTGCACTCGCCCGATCTCTGATTGATGCGAGACACAGCTCACATAACTCTCGTGTAAGACGTCTGTGTAATAAGCTGTATAAGTAGAGAGTTTTTAAAAGTACCGCGCCTACGTTTGCTGTGTATATACAGTAGACGCGAGGGGGTCTAGAGACACGATTGTATTTACTTATTCAAGCCTGTGTAGAGCACCCGGCATTACTTATAATCCAAATTGAGACTAACAGCCGCGGAGACTAGAGCTGGGTATATATACACAAAGAAAGGAAGACGCGTGTAACGTACTCGCGGCTGCTATGGTTGCAATAATCAACGCGGCTTAATAATCAATGACAACGCGCCGACAATTCAGTCGATCCTACATACGCACAACACACACCCTTGCGAAAAAGGGAGAAACGTGTATCGTTCTAAAATGCGAAATCTCGAAAGAGACCTCGGGGGCTACACAGAGCCGCACACACACTCGCACACGGTGAAGAGGTGAACGTGTCAACGTCCGAAAGGGTGTTACCTCCTTGGCACTTTCTTATATTCCCGTTTATATTCGCGGATATAGGTTATAAGACTATCCGGTTGCCGCGAGCAAAGAGAGAAGGAATTAAACAGACAGAGAAGGAAAAGACAGGCAGCGTGCGACTCTTGGCCGATTATATTTTTTATCAAACACGCGTACTCACGTGCTGCTTTCCTCCTAACAGTCGCGTCCTCTCCTTCTGGAGCACAGCGTCACGGTGTAATCCTGCGGACGACGACGACGACGATTTGGCGCGCGCGTGAGCGGCACGTTAACTGATATGTGTACTATAGAACCGCGTGTGCGCGAGTGAGAGGCGCGACAACCACGACGACGACGTTAAAACTATCGCACTGAGGATTTCGACGTTGAGGTACCAGGGTGTGCCCGGGGACGTTACTGCGGCAGTATCCGTCAAGCCTGGACTGCCATATTGCCTGTGGCGCACTGGACTCTAGAGTTCTATACACTCTGCCTCGCCTCTCACTCCCTCTCGCTCGCGCGCTCACTCTTTCCTCGAGTTTTAGTTGTTGATGATCCTCGATCTATGCTGCTGATGGCCTACGAAAGACCACCAGCGCTATCTGACAGACGAGCGCGGAAGGTTCGAGTGCGAACTCGGTCGGTTGGGTCGATCAGCTGATGGGAGGCAGCCAATCGACGGAGCGCGCGAGTTTTTGAATGTTGTGTAAAGTAAACAGTGGGCAAGGTGTTCTGTTTTTGTGTTGAGAATTGAGATACGGGCTTATCTGCGGGAATGGATCATTTTTAAAGTGGACTATTGTGCCCTTTACGAGGTGTAATGAGCGATTCTTTTGTTTTCTTAGGTTTGACAAATTTATGACGAGTTAGTTATTATCGGTTCATTAATTCCGTTGAATAAGTCTATCGATTATCTTTCAGTCGACAAGTTGTTTGAGCAATAGGCAACTACAACACACGCTTCTTACTCTGATTTGATCCACATGTGGGTCAGATTGTGTAATGTTGTACTACATCGATCGTTAAGTTCGTCAAGTCTTGCGTATCGCGTTTATTTTTAAATGCCTTATTCCACGTAATTCATTACGTCGATTAAATTCAAGAACCTAACGTAAATTGGCATAAAAACTACTACCCGTTCTGCAACATTGCATCTCTCGGAACAGTGTATTATAACCCCCTTTCCGATATGTTCGCGCATGCGATAATGTATATATAGAAATTTCCGGCGGCGTACATGCGCAAACTGCACGTACGCAGCGAACCTCTCCTTTTACCTCGATGTATTATACTTATAGACATAAGAGACGCTATACGTATATACGCGCACATATATAATAGTTCGCAAAAATCATGATGTAACTCCCCGGCAGGTTTGAATCAGCCGAAAGCGATAAAAATCTTTCCTCGTGCCGTTATAGACGAGACGACGAATCGATATAGCGAGTGTGGGTCCTCTAAGTATATGGGTATACAGCGCGTGTAAATTATGAGCGCGCACCGCGCGGTCGGAGCGACGAGCACGTGGGCAAGAATTGCGCACATTGCCGAAAAGAGGGGCAGTAGCCCCGGAAGTCGCGATCCTCTCTGCGCGAATAAAAGCCGGCGCGGATCAATGTTTGCGAGTCAAGCAGTAGCGTGGCTCTGGCGCTCGGCTAGCTTCGGCCGTTATCGGCGGCACAGTACCTATACTTATGCACACTGTTAGATACATGAAGCTGCGGCGTCGGCGGCTCGACTGACGACTCGACTCAACCCTACCATATACCTAGGTACCGCACTCGTACACCGGTCGCTCCATCTCTCTCTCTACGGAAAAAATACACGAACAAGACGCAGCCAGCAGCTCGCAGATCAGTTCGACTTCCAGGGCAAAACGCCTGCTCTCGCTATCACTTTAATTTACCCGCAGGTTCTTTAGCTTTTTACTCGCCAGTTCACCGAATAGGTAATGTGCTCGACTATATTTTCCTAATCCGAGGATATTTTTGCAGAAAACAGCCACGTTTCGGAGCACAGCAGCCAAACACGAGGTGAGCAACAGCAGCCGCAGCAACCACGTGGGCCAAAGCCGCACACACTGGCTTTCTCTCTCTCATTTACTCTCATGGACTCGAGAATTAGCAGCCGAGTATCCTAGTGACGAAGAGTCGCGCGATTCCGGAGAAGATTATTGTCGAGAGAGCGCAGAGCGAGTTTTCTGAGGTGAAATTTGGTTAAACCAAGCACGAGGCGCTGTGCTGGTTGGAAGCACGTTGTTGCGATTTTCGAAGAAAGGGGTTGGCTCGTTCGCGAAAAAATTGCCTACTGCTACCACGTTTCCGGGACCCGGCGCACTGGCGGCAAATTCAAAAACTACGAACAACCGTATGCACAGTGAGAGGCAGCTTTTGAAGATTTTTATTTCGCTTTTATAAGTAAGTAAGCTGGAAGTTCACTTTTCGAACGATTGGAGAGTAATGAAATTTTTTTACAAGACTTTAAAACATTGAGGACATTGCTGTTCAATTAAATGTGATATTGACAGCAGCAGTCACCAGCCCCTCTAAAGAACTGAATTAATATCACTGCACTCTCAGCACAGAGAACCAAAGCATAGCGTGTATACAAGAATTTAGATTTTACTTTGTATAAATTAAGAGAGATCATGGAACAAGGAGAGCCCGAGACTAAGAGATTCAAACATTCCATTATTTCGGAGCACATGTATGAACCAGAATTCCAAGAGTTATTCTTCAAGCATTGGCATGGTAGGAGTTCTATCAGAACTTCAAATTTGGAAGTGATCGCAGAGCCTTTCCGGGTCTGCAAGATATCCAATTTTCTCAAGAATGAGGAATTCATGGATGACCTGAAGAATGAACTGGTCGACGTCAAGAGTCGAAGGAACAGCATCGACCTTTACCAGTTTGAGCAATCCAGCGACTTATCTAAGGTAGCTAGCTATAATATAAAATTATTTTATGAGACCTTTCAGACTGACTTGGTTAGCTGGATGGAAAAGAATACAAAAATCGAGCTGAACAAAAAATTATCCATGTCAAGTTCCTGTTACTCCGATACTGATTACCTTCTCTGCCACGATGATAATTTGGGTGATCGGAGAATCGCCTTCATTTTGTACCTGTCAAAGAATTGGACGAAAGAGGATGGAGGTACTTTAGATCTCTTTGATACAGATGAAAATGGACATCCCAGGAGGGTTGTAAAATCGCTGATACCCGAATACAACTCATTAGTCTTCTTCGAGGTTGTGGACAACTCTTACCATCAAGTTGCGGAAATAATATCTCCAATTAAGTCCAGGTGGAGTATCAACGGATGGTTTCATGGACCAGTAGTAGAAGCCAAGAAACCAAGAAGAAGATCAGAGCAGCTGATTTTACTTGAACCTGAAATGACCGAAATCAATTTGAATTCATGGATATCCGAGGTGTACTTGAATCCGGACAATATGGAGGGCATACAAGAGGATATCGAGAAAGATTCTTTTGCATTCCTGAAAGACTTTCTGCTTAAAGATAGATATGAGGCACTGTCCGAAGAGCTGAAGTCTGACAGCATAAAGTGGAAGAGAGTTGGTCCAGCGGACAGTCGCAACTATGAAGTAGCAGAGACGGACAGTCTCCCGAAGACTCTGGCGGATTTTTACAAATTATTCACGTCAATTACTATCTTTCAGTTGCTGAAGAACTACACAGAATTAGATCTGGTGCCTGATGGTGAAAGTATGAATCCAAAGATGACGATAGAACTCCAGAGGTGGACCAGGGGCTGCTACACACTGCTCACCGACAGGCATACCTACGAAGATGCTGCTCCTGCGACCGTCGACTCCGAAGAGCCCATCCCCAGCAAGGCTGACACGACTGACGTAGCAGGAGACGCTCCAAGTTCGTCGGAAATCCCGAGACAACAGAGCAACTACACCGAGGAGTCGAGCTCGAGCGACAAGGAGCTCAGCAAGGACACGGGCTACTACACACTGGTCACCGACAAGCATACCTACGAAGATGCTGCTCCTGCGACCGTCGACTCCGAAAAGTCCACCCCCAGCGAGGCTGACACGACTGACCTAGCAGGAGACGCTCCAAGTTCGTCGGAGATCCCGAGACGACAGAGCAACTACACCGCGGAGTCGAGCTCGAACGACAAGGAGCTCAGCAAGGCCGTGGGCGTCATCACACCTTCAAGCAGTCCGGACGACGACGAGGAGTTGGACCTGACTGAGGCGAGGAAGCGGAAGAACAAAGAAAAGTCGCCCAGGGTCAAAGACAAAAGGCCGATGGTAGAGCAGAGTTCGCTTTCGAATGCCGAGCAGCAGGAACAGCAGCAGCAGCAGAGGGACCTGAGGAACACGGACACAGATGACTCGGACGTGTCGGACATCGGAGACTACCTGTCGGATCCGCTGGACTGCACGTCCGAGGGCTCGGACAACGAGGGGTCGCCACAGGAAGCAATCGCAGACGAGCAGGAGCCCGACAGCCTTGCAGACGAGCAGGAGCCCGACAGCCTTGCAGACGAGCAGGAGCCCGATAGCCTTGCAGACGAGCAGGAGCCCGGCAGCCTTGCAGACGAGCAGGAGCCCGGCGGCCTTGTAGACGAGCAGGAGCACGACAGCCTTGCAGACGCAGACGAGCAGGAGCGCGGCACCGTTGTATACGTGGATGAGCCCGGCACCCTTGACGTGATAATGCAGTTCCACACGACCGGTATGGAAAACGAGACCATAGACTACGTCGACCTGAATGAACATGACGGCGCCCTGATAACCATCCCTCCCAAGGACAATCACCTGTGCATTGTTTACAAGACGGTCGGCACCGCACGTGTTCACAAGTACCTCAACCACTACTTCAAGGGCACCTCGTACAACCTTGTCTGCACGTACCAGGAGTGAGAGAATATTAATATGAAGACAAAAGTGAGAGTATCGTTATAAATTTCGGCGCGTTTTTTCTTTTCTTTTTTTTTTTGATAGAATTTAAAAATAATGGAGAAGACGACTTATCGATTTATGCGCGTATATCAGACAAAACTCTGCTCGACGATTTCCGTTATTATAATTATTTTTATTATTATTATATTATATATTATTATTAAATATTCTTATTATTTTTTTTAAATTAAACAAAAAATTGTACAGTCATGCAAGGGCTATCAAGCGCAGTGATTGGCACTTGTCTAAAGAAGCGCCAAGGAATTTCATTATAAATACATTCGTCGTGCGATTTATTGGTATGTAATATAGTCTTTGTATTAATAAAAATCAGTATTTATGATCGTTTATCTGAAATTCACGTCTTCATTGTATTATTGCGTAAAAGTTCCTCTTTTTAAAGTTCCCTGCAATATCGTGATATCCATTTATATTGCGCCTTTTAAATTCAATTTCTGCTTTCCAATACTCGTGTAATACCATTCGGAGAGTCCACTCGACGAAAGTGAAATACCGCCTCTTTCAAGCGAGGATTTGCATATAAAAGAGAGCACTCGCGAAATTTTCGCAGTATATATATATAGCTGCATCAAAAGTTTTCGAGAGAGAAATAAACTTTTTATCACACGCGAGATGAGTTATCGTTCGGATGATAAGTCTGACGCCCTTCCTCGCTTGATTAGTATTCGAAATTTTCAGATAAAATCGTTACGAAATTCGTTGCATATAAAACTCATTCAACAGCTGCATGATGAAAGGTCAGGCGGTTGACCCCGACACGAAAGCCGCAGGACTATACGCGCGTCGGCATCGATCGCAAAAACCAACCGGAAGAGCTTGCACAACGTCACCCCTTCCTAAATGCGACTCTTGCATGTATATAGATTTCGAGCGAGCGGACGCAGCGACGAGCTTTTCATTGATCACGCCGTGAATGGAACGTCCGTCAATGCGCGCGCGTGTATAATACAATAAGCTCAAAGATATATTCCAGTCTTTTTTTCAAGAATTTTTTTCTCATCTCTCTTTCTCAGCTGTATCACATCATCCAGACAACGGCTCTAATAATTGTCAGCCGTCGTAGCTGCTCCCCCGCGCGCGCGCGCGAGTTATTTGAATTCCGCGCTTAATTAACCGGGGGAATTGGGAAGGCTACGTGACCGAGGAGGATTAAACTAATTTTTATACTTTCTTCGATGTAAATAGCTATTCGGTCTCTCTACGGTCGAGATTAATTTTATTATAACGACGTGCTCGCTCGTTGGGATTTTTTTTTTTCGCTTCTATTATTATCGCTCGCGGAAGTGCGGCTACTGTGCTGGTTAGTGTTATCATCGACTACTACTACGTCTACCGGGGTTTCTCATCTACTCGACTACGTATACAAGTGGAGAGTTGCAAACGATAATATATACAGAGTACTTTTTGAGATATATGGGTACATAAACTTTATTCATATAGACGTATATTGTTAGTAAAGCTTATTTTTCATATCAGAAGGTTAAAGTTATTGTATAGAGAGGGCTAGAATATAGACTACTGGAAAGAACATGAAAACGGAGTATAAATATGCATACAAGTATAGAAATATTCATTGATTTTCGCTTACGCTCGTATGCTCGGAAGGACGTCCGGTGCTTCCTGAATCTGTACCGTCGGGCAGACGCATGGACTTTTCGGCTCACTCGTTTTCAACGTCATCTCGCTCATCGTCTCCTGTTACCCCATAGTAAACATTCTCATTATATCGCTCGTCTCCGGAATTAGAAGCATTAATCTCGAGGAAAAGCAGAAGCACTTTGGAATAACTCACTCTCGAGGCCTTGATCGCTCTCTTGCGCATCTCGTTAAGCTGCAGCTCCCTTTGGAAGCTGTAATCTGCTGAATCTTTCTGTTCAGTTTTGGTCCCGTCAACTTCGCTGCTGGAGTACTCCACTTGGACCCAAGGACAGATACTGGGCGACGAGAGTAGAGATCCCTTGCTGTTCGGTCTGGGTAGCCTTGGCGATAAACGGCGGAGTAAAGATACCAGTTTCGACCTGCAAGCTCGCGAGCTTTAATTACGGATGTTCTTTGAGAGATTGATATGATTAAAATTCGTGATAATTACTTTGTACTCGGAGTCTGGAGCTGTTCAGCGCTGCGCGACGCTTTCTTTCGGTAGTCCAAACTATTCGAGTTCCTGTCAACGCTACGGCTCACCCGCCAGTCCAGGCTATTGCTCTGTCGCGTGTGCAGACCTGCAGAGGGATTATATTTGTTTTTGTTATTTTTGTAAATTAACGGACAAGTATAACGGGTCTCACCTTGATCGTGGCCATGCTTCCACTCGAAGAAGCTATTGCTCTTATTGACGCTATAAATGTTATCACAGGATTTGGTTGCAAGGCTTGTCGCATGATGGCGACGTCTAAGCAGTCTTGATACTGGTCCCAAGTTCCTGGAACGATGTAATCAAACGGATAATTATATGATACCTGCACCGATCGAGTCGCGATAAAAAAAGAGCGTTTGCGTACTTTTTGTATTTCCTCGATTGCTCGATAGGCGGCTTGACATCCTTCCGGGGCGTGATGGGTAGTTCCGGTTCAGGTTCTGGGCAGTAAGTCCCAATCCTCACGTGGCTATAAGCTGCCCTCAGTTGCACGCCGTCCAGCGGCCGAAAATTGCTACGCTCGATTGACGGCACGCGCACTATCTCGATCTTTGGTCGGGCCATCTCTTCCATAGTATTTCTTTCAACTCTTTCACAAACTGATTCCTCTACGACACGTGTATATCGCACGCACTTGTTTTATTCGTTCTCAAAGCGGGCCTCGTTTCTGCTTGCACTTGACCCGTGACGTCATCCTGGCCCGTCCGGAGTCACTCGTACGGTACGTCAGAGTGAAGAATCGGCCGTTTCGCTCATCCTGATGATACGTCGTACCGTCACCTGCGCGCGCGACACACTGCTGCTGGGAATATAACGTTTATTATATGGTACACACACTACACTCTTGCTCTTTCTATCCCGCGCTCAAGGGCTCTATACTGATCGACTATTTTCGTTCTTATATCTTTATCGACCCTCCCGTCCCTCATCTCGCTTTGAACTCTTCTATATATATATATATATATATATATATATATATATATAGGAGTATACTTCGAAGCCGCGCGTTTATATACATACTCGACGCTGGTGCGGAGATCGAGGCTTTTTTACAATGCAGATATGCGCCTCTTTGAGCCTGAAGAATATCAATCTGTACAGCTCGTCGCTTGCTCTCTCTCTATGTGTATGTGTATCGTTGCTCGATCGAAACTGCAGTATACACGCGCGGGGGCGATGTATATATCGAGCTGTTATCTGAGGGAAAAATAACTCTTTTTTTTTTTATTCCTCTTTTGTGAGGATTACAGCAGGGCTGACTGGCTTCAGAAAATATCCTGTATTTTCCATTACGCAACGACGCGTATTTATGCTAATATTACACGCCTATACTATCGGTATGCGATATGCGTAATTCATGAGCGCGCGACGAGATGATTATTGCGCGCCTAATAGGAAACTCATTCATGATCCACGAAAATAGTCGGATGTATTATGTAGGTCGACTGCAGCAGCACGTGCTCTTATGCATTGTTTACGTGTGTGTACACGGACGCCTTCTTTTTTGCAACTAGCTCGAGGACGGCTCCTGAACTGAATCTCTCTCGCGCGCGCGCTTGCGTTTAATCAATAAAAGCTCTCATTTTCAAACGGAGAAAAGCTCAAGCTCGTCGTGTTATGCACTCGTTATATGTGAGAGAACAAAGACCGCAGAAAAGTGCGAAGCTCGTAATATACGCGACTATCTCGTGCATATTATAGTCGTGAAGAAGAAGAAGAAGAAGAAGGGCAAGATTGGAAGGATGCGCTTCTCAAAGGTCATTATGAATTAAGCAATTGAGCCGTCGGCGCAGCGAAGCGAGACGTCGGAAGAGTCTATGCTGTGAGAAGGTATATACACGTTCTGTTCGCTGCTCTCGTTGGGGTATAATAATAATGAGATGAGAAATCCTCGTGGAAAGTTTTAATTTTCACGCGATCGCGAGCGAAAGAATCCGAGCAATGGTTTGATGCTGTCGTCGGCTCTGCTCACGTATATAACTTTCCAGACGACTCTATCGAGTTTTACTTTCGATTGTGCGTGAAGCGAGCTTCCTTTGTCACCGATGCAGGAATTTTGCAGAACAAAAGTTTTGCAGGTGTTGCGGAATTCGAACCTTCGCGATGACGGCTTTGGAATCCAATGCTGCTATAGACTATATAATTCCTCCTTTATTTAAAAATGTGTCGCGATAACCGTGAAAAAAATCGACCGTACATAAAGTCAACATTACAAGGCACGATAAATCACTGGTTCCTAATTACACTTTTTTCACGATCCCAGCGACGAGTATATATATATAGTTTCAAGTAGGCGTGAAACCGTGCTGATTACGCACTTCATCTGCTGCATTAGGCCAGTAGCACGAACAGCATTATCCGATACACTCGATAGGCCTGCGGATGCGTTGTAATCTACCGCTCCCGACAACAGGCTAATCCAGTGTAAATCCAATAAATTGAGGATAAATCACTGCGGCGAATATTCGAAAGCTCGCGGCATAGCAAAGGCGGGAAGTTTAAAAATAATGACGATAAAAAGACTGACAAGAAAGTGTGTACATATAGCTGCCATAATAACGTACGGTATCGTTGATGCTTCGCCAGGCAGATCACACACATATATATATACACACAGAGAGCCGCCGCCGCCGCTATACTTTATGGAAGCAAAAGACGGACCGACTTGACACACGTCGCTGGCTTTTTAGAGCGGCGCGCACGGAAAAATACGTAATTAAGCATCATCTCTCTCTCGCTGCCTTCACGTATATACTCACACACCAAAATAAGGCACATCCGAATATAAATTTCTGGAGACGTATATACACTTTATTAGCCGTGCGTTCGCGCGAGTGTAGTCGGGAACAACAAACAAACTTTCATCCGCATGCGTGTTTACGCGACTACTTAACTGCTGTAGCGTCTGCGTCACGCTCGTGCAGTCGTTGCTGACTTTGCCACTGCACCGCGACGACTACTTACTTCTGACTGACCGCTTCTATCGCGAGCATTTAGACTATACGCAAGTGGCAGCTGCGAACGCGCGCGCACGCAAAGAAAAGAACCGGACCTATACTCGACCGATGTTGATAATTTCGATGCTCTAGTATATTTTCATTTTTCGCCTTGGAGCAATATAGCTACTCGTTCGATAACGATTTATTCAACCGAGATCGTGATGCGTTATAATATAGTCGAGAGGAGTTTACGTAAATTTTCTATATCTGGAACAAGAGCGCAACACATGAGTGTGGTGTGTGTAATTTTTTTTTCTTCTAATTACAGAGCATTGTATCGTGAGAGAGGCAATTCTCGCTTTTTAATTTTCTACCGCTGTCATGCAGAAGAATTTCATATTTATGCTAATTCTTTGGATATGTTCGCGAGAAATCAATTTCCAGCGCGCGTTATTACACGCGGCGAAACTCACTCGTGGAACGCTATATATATATACCGCTTTGTGTTCTTTTATTACGGAGGAGGACGGAATAATAGCTTCGTGTTTTCATTTACGGCAGCGAGTTATTTTTTAATTTCGTCGAGAACCGTTTCGTTTTGTTTTTTTTTTTAAGGAAAAATAAGAGATTTTACTGGAAGTACCTTGTGGTTAAAAGCTCCACGCAGAAAGTATATTATCCATTATTCGCTTCGGAAAATATGTCGTATACATATGCGAGAACACGTTTATTGCAAAAGAATGCGCAACGCTTCAGCCAAGAATGATAAACAAAATATTATGTAGCTACGTATACACCCGTTCACCTGTTTACTCCGAAGAAACGAAACACGGAAGCCGAGCCCAACGATATAAACTCATCGCAACAATAATCAATCAGCTTCTCGTGCTTCCAAAAACACTACGCGCACACACACACACACACACAGTCACCGTCCGATATTTATCCTCGTCGCTCGTTATCGACGCAGGCACAGGTCGACGACGACGTGCACGCGAAAACCAAGTGAAAATAAAGAACGTCGCACACGCGATGCACACACAAACATCACACATACACACTTTTAGACTAGCGGCAGGTTTAAAAAGCCTTGGCGGTGCTTGTCGCGATAAGCGACTAATCGTGCTACTTCTCTCTCGCTCTCTCCGTGTCACTCGTCGTAATCTCGGGAGCCTTGAGCGTTTTTATATATATATATATATATATATAACACAATACACCCACGCACGCACGCACCACGACGTCTGTGCGTTGCATCGCTTTCTGCGAATATTAATCGCTCGAAAGGGCTTTGATATATGCTGGTAAGGAGCGATCAGTATATTTTATATTGAAAAAGTATATCGTTGTCATCGCAAGACGAGTATACATATATTATGATGGGTATGATATGAGAGATTTTCACTCGTTGTCTGTATACGAGTTGAACAATCGAGATTTGAAATGTTAGCGCATACAATAGCACATGCCGCAGTATTAGACAGCAGCCGCACGACACATTGTCTAATAACAGAGAAGCTTCCGACAAAGCGCTCGGTCGAGCTTTTCACTTCCACAGAGATATCACGCTCGCTTGGGCTTTATTAATTTTCTCCGGTGTAGTAGGAGCTTTGCTCGGTCGTTTTTTATACCGATACTACTCCTCTACTGCTATTATTTCGCAAAATCGATTTTTAGCAAAGCTCTCGCTCGAATCTTCGCGACTTGAAGTTATATGAAACACGACATCGCGAAGCCATATTACAATATAGCTTATGGATTATCAGAGGCGACGATCGACTTTGATTCTCGTCATATATACACAATATATAAATAATAATGATAAGTTTCCAATGAAAAATTGCACCACAGCCGCGGATATAGTGTATCCGTCGGTGAAAACGTCGCGGAGTAGTACAGAACCGCGAAAAAGAATATATATGCTACTGCAGCGTGTAGGCTTACCGTGGAAAAGAGTGTCATCGAGAAGTGAAAAGCCGTCACTGGTCATTTCGCCACTACAGAAGCATCGCTCGCACGTATATGCGTGTGTGTACATTCGATACACCGGTTGCTTTTGCTCATTTTTTAACTTTTCATATATATTCTCGCATATTACATCTCGTCGCACAATTGATTTCCGCGAATAAACGAGTATATATATGAGAGGCGTAAAAAAGCGTCAAGTGCTTGCGTCAGTGTCGTTAATTCTTCTTCCCTACAGTGATCGTTCCGGTGTATAATATAGAAAGGCCAACGTGCATGTAACGAGCCAAATTACCAGTCGGCAGTATATATAATAGCTGTAATATGTACATGTGCCATCACAGTTTAAACTATCGCAAAAGCAACCGATGCAGAGACGCGTGTGTATACAAAGTAAACTTGTATGAAAAATACAATAATGCCAAGTTGTGTATATGTAAGTTTGTCGTGTTTTAGCGTCTAACACTAACTCATCACTAGATGATGAAGCGCAAGTATAACACAGTATAGGCGGTGCGCGCGTCTAGTCTTGCATCGAGAGATATAGCTGTATCGTACGTACTACTTGAAAACCGCGACGACTCGTTGCGCGGCGTAGTGATGCCGTTGCTCCTGGGATCGTCGTCGCCGACGTCTTCGACGATGCTGCTGCTGCTGCTGTTCCTTCGTTTTATCACACTCGTGCATATATGTCAGCTGTTCTTCGCTATATTTATCGAAATTTCAATTCAAGGTATAAAAATGAAAAAAAAAAAAAGTTTGAGTAGTACGAGTCTCGCTCGGCAAGACAAGCTTTCGAGCGCAATACAGCTCTCGTCAGTCATCCGCGGGTGAATTTTCAGAGCGCGAAGAAAAATTCCGCGCGTTTTATAATGTACGCAGTTGACACCCGATCCGAAAGTCGTATACGTATATACGCTATGAGAGTCAGGTGTACACATGTATATACGTATAAGCGCGCACTGCACTGTGTGTGTGTGTGTGTGTCTGTGTCGTACGCGTGAGACAGAGCTTTTGCGAAACTCTTAATTCCTCGCGATGCCAAGAGCTTGAATATTCGTCTCGTTGCGGAATTCCAATTATAGGCGAGAGCGTTGATTTGCGAAACCTCGGCTTTGTTCTCGGAAGACAAATTAGTCTTTTGTGTAGAAACGTGGAAAATTGAAAAAACCGAGCTTTCGCAAAGCTCGTGGCGCGAGTTTTCGATATTACAAACAATACACATGGGAGTAGAGTATATAGAGAGCGAGCGATATTATGATGACAAATGCAGCGAGCCGGGCGCGTGTGACGTATACGCCGCACTGTACACTCGAGCGTATATACACACAACCACGCGCAGGACTCCCTTCTCTCCTTTATTTATCTCTCTTTTCGCGCAAACCCATAGCAAGGATCAGGACCCGCCGTGGCTCGAAATTCTGTACATCTGTACCTCTCTCTCTATAGTTGTCACAGCAGCTCGCGGGTCTAGTCCCTTGAAGGAAAACTCGGTATCAAGCGCAGACTGTAAGCAGTGTCAACGATAACAACAAGGGCCGCCCAGAGTCTGAATAATTTCGTCGATTCGCGGCGACTATATACGGCGGCCCTCTCGCGCACGGGATGCTGCCGACTGAGAGACTCGCTCATCTCGACGCTATGCTGCAGCCGCAGCCCTCCTCCTACCTTTTTCCCTCTCTCTCTCTCTCTCTCTCTCTCTCTCTCTCTCTCTCTCGTTGAGCACCTATGGACCTGCGCGATGCAGGCCTGCAGTGAGATATACTCTGTGCCGCCGCTGCCTTATCGACAAATTTGAGTGAGATGCAACGATAGCGAATGATGATGATTGGAGTTTCGGGGCTGATTTTTATTAAGATAGAGAATAATGCGCTGGGCTGGAGGTTACTGTCGAGATGGGCGATCTTCTTGCCTTTGGTTTATGCCTCAGTAAAGCTGGGAGGAGAGCATAAAGACGTATTTCATTGTTGCCATGGCGGTTATGTTGGGGCTCTTATGAACGTTGTCTTATAAAAATGCAAAAACTAAACGGAGAAGCTGCTAAGATTTCGAAATTTAGTACGGCAGCGAGGTAAGAGCGGTGTTATTAGCATGAGCAGTCAAAGCAGCAGACCAAACAAGGTAGTTTTAGCATTGGTGGCACACCGATATATGTAGACTCGGGGCGCATGTTGTTATGAGGAAAATGGAAAAGTGCCTATGCGCCACCTATTTTCACCTGCCAGAGACACGGAGTTTAGGCGGTGACGGAAGGGCCAATCCGAAACTGCTTTGTTGTACCAATTGATATCAGAGGACAAATAGAATTACATGTCTTTTTTTTAGCGTAAGACTAGGACAAAGCCACATAATTATTCATTGAATTAAAAAAAAAAATGTTAGTCTGCATGTCGTACGACGGTTCTGATATACAAAATTATGTCGAATACGTTAATCGGTAATTGATACTCCGAGTACACATACAATTTTCATGCCATAAAAAAGTCATTATGCCGTTTCGTAAACTCAATTCATATGCCAACCATCAGCTTAATGCGCAGGAAGCGCAACTGCTTGGATATTAATTACGCATCGTTTACACATTCATCATCGACTGATGCTGGAAATTTTACATACATTATAGTAGTCTATTAGATAGGTGACGAGTACAAAATAAACAGATCAAGTTATGAAATAATTTTATTTTTATTACACAACAAGTACAATTAACGTAATTTAAAATATTTCCAAGTTCGATAAAAAAAAAAGAAGTAAAGTATTTATTTCTTTTCTTTTCAAGACAAAGCTATCTAAGATTAAAAAGAATTTCTTTAAGGGATAACGATGCATCGCCAAGGTATGCATAGTATGGCAGCGACGTAAGAGTAGTTTTTGTTTTTAAACTTGACAAACTCGACCACTCGAAACTGAAAGCGAACCAACAAACTATAATATATTTAACACTAATATAATTAATTGGTCAAAATAAGTAAAGGACGCATCGTCGAGTTAAGTTTTATCTCTATAATCTTCTGTATTTCTTTAGCTGCAATTTTTTAAAACGCCGTTAGAACGAGAATTCTTTCGTAAATAGAATAAACGCAACTACCTAACGTTTTCTGCTCTCTTACCTTTAGTTATGTGTCTGTATTTTTTATGTTTGCATTTATCATCCATATCTTCGTCGCTAATTAATACTTAGTCTTATTTCATTAAACTTTACATTGTTGTTTTATCTTTTTTTTTTACTCTCTTATAATAGCTCTATATTTTCTTCGAAACTCTTATCGACTTTCTTTATTGACTCTCACTCTTACGCTCTCTTTAAATTCTATCATTCTTGTATATCACGATTTGTCGACCATTTTTACTCTCACGAGGAATCCGCCTACGAATTGTATATTTATATATGTATATTTATATATATTTATATATTATAATTATTATAAAATACATTAGTTTACATTTACAAACAACGTGGATTTTTAAGCATCGACGTCCTGCAACTTTTATGGGAATTTTCGCGATACGCGAAAAATAATGAAGTCCAGCAAATGGCAAAGAGTTTTTCGTATTGTCTTTGATGAAACATTGTTATTTAAAGCCACTTGAAAGTACTTGTCAAGACTTCAATTACATTGAATTGAGAAATATTGCAGTGGAATAGTTTTCGACGCATACTCGGACACAAGAAAAAACAAACGTTGGGTTGAAAAATTTTATTTACTTGCATAATGCGATTGCTGCGTCTACACTACATTCACTTGTACAAGTAACAACATTGGCTGTAAATTTTTTTCGCTATCGTTCGAAATTAATCACTCTGCTCCCTTGACTATTAAGGATGCGTCCTGCGTACTTTTATCGCGGACTTTCAGGACGATTCAGCAGGCACGTCGATAATTAGAACAAGATTTCTATTTTAACGCGCTAAATACATATTTACAGAGCCTCTGGCAACGAGGCTAAGATTTTTCTACTTCTGATTTCACTCTTTCTTAAACAGAATCCGGAACGCGTATAATCGCTTATTATTTTTAAATTAACAACGCACGTCACTAGCATTGCTCCGAGCTATTCGATTTGCTTTATAACATTACTCTGCAGAAGCTATCATTTTAAGAATCGTGCAAATGTCTGGAGACACTACGCCGTTCAACTACTAAGAGCAAAAGGAAACATCTGAGGCAGTCTTGAACATCTTTTTATTTGTATGAATTATGAAAAATAATCAGGTCTAAGTGCTACACGCGTGCAAAAATATCATTATGCTGATATTTTTAAAATCGATGTCTACTTTTGTTTAAAAAGCACGTTATATACGCTAATACACTTGCCCTTAATCTAGAGATTCATTTTTCATTATTACTGATGGACTACTTTTATTATAGCTATATTTTTTCCTTGTTCTTTCTTTTGATATTTTGTACTCAAGGTTTTATTTTTCTTTAAACGCCACATCCTGCTTCAACAATTTATTATTTGAAAAATTCAAAACATTTGGCACTGCAACAATAATACTTGAATTAAACGTAAGTAAATAATTACTTTTCATAATTCATCTGAAATAATCACAAATACACATTCTCTTTCGACTTTCTTCTGATCGTCAAACGTTAGGAGGCGACTGAAAGACTAGCGCGAATTCCGGATAGCTCTGCAATGAGGCAAGAACAAGTCAACAAATTCTGGCCTTCCGTCGAACAGCCAAATTGTAAAAACTTCCAACAAATAATAAAGAAAAGAAAGAAAGAAAAAGTTTCCTTGAAATAGAAGAGAAACGAAACGCACTTACACCCACAGAGTTCTCTCGTCTCTAACGTTACTTTTTACAGTTACTCTTAAAATAAAACAAAAGCAAAAAAAAAGTAAAACGAAAACCTAGTTGCAGGTGCAACGCAAAAACCCTGCGAGATCACGTCAATCTGAAGGCAAATGTCAGATTCGCACAGCAGGATTTGAGGAGCTGGTGCTGCAAATCAGGTATCGTTAACAAACTTGACGATCTTGGCGAATCCACAGAACACGACCCATCGTCTAAAGTGTTAATGTATTTTCCAAACACAGTCTTCTGCGAATCCTCGCTGTCTCACGTCCCTACGTGTCCCTACAGAAGAATCAAAAGAATGTAAATGTTATCCATTGCAATAAATTAAAATATATTTTGTAAAAGCAATCGCATTCCCGACAGTTTAGGAATGCGGAGTAAAATTCAATCTCGAGATAACTCACTTCGAAATAACTTTCTCCATAAGCATGGAAAGCCGAGCATCCGAATGGTTAGTCGGAAGAAGCGCTTTGAGGATTTCCTTGACCAGATTCTCGCTCATGCCGGGCGACGTTCGTTCGGCGACTTCAAAGGCATCTCTCAGTTCATTCAACGCTCCACTCTGCCTGCTGGTGTTACTGCCGTCGCCGTTGTCCCTTGCGGCATATTGATATTTACGTTGCAGCTGAAAATGAAAAAGGAAACTTTGTCAGCATAACCTGTTATAGACGCAGAGGGGAAATATTGACTACGCAAATTCATATTACGACACGGCTTTATCGAGGAAAAATATGAATATTGCATTAATCTTATGAAAGTCTTACATCGGACAACAGTGGGAAGATGACGCCGTTGAGAACCGGACTGCGTGGATGCTTAAGCTCCTGTGAGCTTCTCGGTCGCTGCTGCTGTTGTTTTTCTTCGGAAGTTGACCGATGCTCGACCGGGACCTCAGACTTGCTCTTCCTCTGGCGCTGCTCCCGTTCATCAATTTCCAATCCCTGGTCTCTACGTCGCAGCATATCCTTAGCGCTTCTCAGTGTCGAATCTCGACTAGAGTCATGGTAGTCACGACTATCACGCGTGTCGGCTGTTGAAGGCGGTTTCGGTGCTGCCTCGTGTGGTCGGGACTGCGCATATAGCAAATAATAATATAAAGTTAAGTTAAAAATTTCTCATTAAATGAACGGTACTGAAATTTTAAAATAGCGTTTAAATTAACGAGCAACGCTTGCATTGTCTTATCCGATTCTAGTAAACAATACGAGTAGAAAGGAGCCAGTATCTGTGTTCGATCGACACGAAGACATTACCGGCATAAGCTTGTTTTGTCCATCTCGCGACGAGTCCCTCGAGTCGTTCTTGTAATGGTTGAGATTGGACTCTTTAGGCGGCGACCTGGATGCTCCGTTCGCGTGTGGCTTGGACTGCGTCTGTTGCTGTTGCTGCTGCTGCTGCTGGTTGTGTTGATTGTGTTGAGGCCTGTGGTTCGGCGTATGGCTGAGGTTCAGCGAGGCCGGTTGCTGTTGCTGCTGCTGCTCCTCGAGAGGCATCATGGGAACGACCGAGGATCCCTTGACCCCGTGGGGTCCCTTTACCGTCATTATCCACGGCTCGTCCATGTCGCTATCCTGCTTCGACTCTTCCCTGTTTGCAATACAGACACAAAGCAATGATTAGAACTGTGCTGAACATCACACGCTCGATCTCTCTCGATTTCAACGATGCTATTATATTTTTCCACAATACTCTCGCAAACGAGATTCGCCAAGTCACGAGTTAGCCATCTAGATGGATACTTACGAGTCCGAATTCTCACTCTCCGTCTCGGACTCCTCGCTACGCTGAGACTTCCACTTCTTATACCTGTCAATCAGGTCAATCAGGTACGAGTTCTTCTTGGCCTTTCTGATGAACTGGAACTTCAGGAGTTCCTTCGCCGTCGGCCTCTGCAACATGTCGAAAGGAAATTGACGTCACACTCGCTCGTTTAGAAAAGAAAATACGGGAAACATAAGATAGTATTTCATTGGAAAATCGATACGCCATTCTTTCCGATACAGTTTTACGACAGTGTTTGTGAACACAAACTATTTTGTAATTCTAGTGCTTTTCTCGCGTCGACAACGAAAGCCGATAAGATTGATGGTTTTTAAAACAAAAATAAACACAGGCTCGACCCGCGGGTTTTACGCACTGATAATAACAAAGAAGGCCTTATCACGGCGAATTTACGCGGTAAAACCGCGTTCCCTTATCAACATTGAAAATTACTTCTTTATTATTCATCGCGTTCCGACAATGACTTGATGACTTTAATCTCGCGATACCGAGTTCCAGTTAGAGCCGGAAACAGTAATCATTAACTATCGTGTATTTGCCGTAGACGATGGCGCAGATTTCGCTCAAAAATTCCATCCCGTACGATAAACTCCTCGCGCTGCGCAACAAATTTTTAATCCAAACTTCGTAGACTCAGAAGGGCACTAAGCTTTACGACACGAAAACAAATCTTCGTTATCGCGTCGATCTCGTCGCGGGAAACTTTTACCTCGTCCTAGTAGCAGAAGCCTTTATAGTATTTTTATAGCCGTGCTCGAATTTTAAAGAACGTCCTCGAGGGAATTCTAAAATTTCGCGGAAAGCAGCGTACAATTATTATTTTTACTCGGTCGATCGTCACGTCCACTTCGATTTTCGTCGGAAGGTCACAACACAGGCGCACTGAAGTCTCGAGGGGAGTATGCACTTACATTCTCCGGGTCTTTATTGAGACACGCCTCGACGAACTCCTTAAATTGTTTGGTGTAGTTGCCGGTGAGCTGAGGCGGGTTGTTCTTCGGGATAAGGAAGAGCACCCTCATCGGGTGAAGCTCGCTGTTGGGAGGCTCACCCTTGGCCAGCTCAATCGCCGTGATGCCCAGGGACCAGATATCGGCCTGCAAAAGATCAGTTATGTTTTAATCTCGGATTATTTTATCTGTTTTGGTTGTTACTATAGGGGGATTGTACACGATTTTTGAACTTTAAAATGACAAAAAGTTCGGGACAATCTGCGCAAAGTTCGGAAGCTACTCTCCGGAGCCAAGTTTATTCGGACACATTATGCAGGGAAGAAGTTGAAAGAAGAGCGATTTATATATACCTTGGAATCGTAGGCGGACTGTTTGATAACTTCTGGCGCCATCCAGAAGGGCGTGCCGACGAAAGTGTTTCTTTTGCTGGTAGTGTTCGTCAGCTGGCCAGCCACACCAAAGTCCGCAAGCTTTACGTCGCCCATCTCGCTCAGGAGAACGTTCGCCGCTGAAACAAATTTTTGTCGTTAAATTTTTTCCGCGACAGAATTTTTATACAATATATATCAAGCTTCCTAATCTCCCCGTTATAACAACGCGCGTAAACTCCCAGCGCAAAGTTCGAGGATGGCAAACTTGTTATTTTTAGATAGATTAGCGTGTGCGCAAGTGACAAAATTGCAATTATAATAAGCCGGCGAGGCTCGTTGAATAAAGTTTCGTCATTATAGTTGTCGCTAGTTGTCGCATGAAAACTTGCCCGACTTTGTCTCGAGGATATATACATTGAGCCGCCTTTAGAGCGAACTTTCGACGCGTCGTTATAAGAAGCCTCTGTCTCTCTCTCTCACCTTTGATATCACGATGTAGCTTTCGTTCGCTGTGAAGATAGTCGAGGCCTTTGAGAACCTCCCGTAGGATAACCGCTATGTGCATCTCCTCGAAGCTTCCGGCCTTCATCAGGTCCAGGGCCGAGCCGCCGCCCAGGTATTCCATGATGATCCATAGCTTTGTGCCCTGTAAGAGAAAGAGAAAAATGTCACTTTATAGATATATAATACTTGTAAGGTATAGCGAGAGGACGATGCCCCACATGTGTGCGCGCGCGTGCAATATACGCTGATTATCCGAGACACTCTCTCGTACAGGTGCGAGCGAGTATTGACCGGCCCTCCACGTTATAATTATAACCCATATCGATGACTAACCGGCCGTGCGGCCAATCTCCGCGGGATGATACCGTTTGCGAAGATCGAGATCGATCTGTTTTATGTATACGAGAGCCGACCTCTTGCTCTCTATATACACTTTTGACCCGTAAACATTCGTTCGGGGGATATAATGTACCGATAAATCTATATAAGAATCGAAACTTTCGAATGCACAGTCACGATCGCGATCTACACACCCCGCGAACGCTTTCCTAATCCAGCGGAGCGTTATTATGTAAGGATTTTTTTTTTTGGGTCTAGAGCGTTACACAGCGCCTCGAGCAAGTCGGTTATTGTCTTCTAAAAATAATACAACGCCGTACGTAATGCTCGGTGAGTCCGAAAAATGACTCGATCAATTAGAGGCTCGATCAGCTCGAAGAGTGTATTTCTGCTCCGTAAACCACACATACGTGACCTGCCAGAGCAGTACAGGAGAAAGAGAGCAGCAGCTCTCGTTAATAATCCACGAGCGAGAACCAACGAGGTGATAAGAGAGCAAGGACACGATCACTCGTTCTCCCTCTCGTCTTTGTTTATTTTTCTTTTTATATATATAATACACACGTACGCGCGCGCGCATCAACAGTGTGATCTTTTTAGGTCAAAATGTTTCACGACGCCGAGCCCTTATTCCAGACTATACGTTCGTAAAAACAAAGTCGCGTAGTCTTATCTATAGTCACACACGCAGCGATTTCATCATCGCGTATAGGATGCTGCTGTGCCGCTACGCCATAACTCCTATCTCTCTTCTGTTATTATTATAATCGGAATAAGGAAGTCCGAGAGGGAGAACGAGGCTGAAAACGGAGAGCCGGCGTTCTCCCGCGCAGTAATAAATGGGAGATTTAAGTGCCAATAATTTTCTTTCCGGGTCTCTCTACAAGAGGGAATCGTGCGCCACTCTGTGTATATATACGCGCTATCTCTTTGATAGAGCTGTGTGTGCGACGTGGAATAAAACAAAAATAGATCCATTGCGCTTTTTTTTTGCTTTAATTGCAAGGGTATAGTATACCGTCTGCGTCACTGCGTTTATTCATGACGAATGAAAATCTGACGTTATAAAAGAAAAATTTCACAGATTCTTCACTCGAGTGGCATAGGCACGTATATAGTCCTCCGAAAAAATTCGCAGACAGTCCGAGGCGAAACAGCGCATAAACAACTCGTCGGCATGGCGTTGTTCACGCTACCGCTACCGATCGTGAAAGTTTCCCGAGCGTACATATTTATCGCCCGAGAGACTTCCCGCTCGATATTTTCCAGAAGAAAAAAAAAACCGCATGCGTCATTTTCAGACCCACAACGCCCGTGCATATAGATTCATGGGAATTTCGTACAGGCAACGCGAATAAATCAGTCCACCCGCATCAGATCTCTCGCACAAAAGCGCCATTTACGATCAGATTCACTTAGCCGTAATTTTTCATGCAGATACGCGTGCACTCACCGCAGTACACAAACACATACGAGTAAGTACAGCAGAGGTAGTGGCTCGAGGGGGTTCATTCAACTCGCCTGGGTGTCACGCGTGCCGAGGGTTGTTAAATCATTCCACCCTCTCTTCTGCCATACAACGTCGATTCTTACATCGGCAAGACTTGTAGTCCTCTTGAAAGATTAAACGGCCCAAGATATCGTTCCCGGAGAAAAAATGCGGCGAAGAATCCGAGGGGAGAGTTTCTTTTTAGTAGACCTTGAACTTCGAGCTGGTGACGACGAGGGATTTTCCTTTAATTTTCGGTAATTTTTGCTTTGCACGACGATCCTGTCCATTCAGAAAACGGCTTTCATACTCCTTGACATCAAAAGCCTTGTTTTCGCGCGGGTAATTAGATTCTTTATCGAAGGAGACGCTTAATTATACGCGTGTCGTGTATTTCCATCAGAAGGGAGAAAAAACGCTGCATATGATGTACACGAGAGTAACAAGAGTTATCAATTTTGTAGACATACGGACAAAAGCCCTCGACTGTCACCGACGGGATTAAAATGAATGGATATAGAAAATACGCATTTCCAAGTTCATGCATAATGAATCGCACCTGACGCCCTCTGACTCGATGACTCCCTCTATTTTCACGCGCGCATCAAGCTCTCTCGACAGTGATGGACGACGCGACGGAATTAATCTTCTCTCTGTGTGTGCCTATACCTAACGGCCGGCCAATTTTTTTTTTTTTTCGATATTAAACGCCGATAAATCGAGTGGACGATGTAATGCTGAGTGGATATTTGCGTTGCCGCCACTGGCATCGGCCCTGTGGGCCTTCTTTTCTTCGTTAGAGCGGAAAGTGCTGGGTAATTGATCGACGAGCTCTCTCTCTCTCCGAGCTTTGCTAGTGTTTCGCTGGTGCTTTCAATTTTGAATCGAGTTTTCAATTTTCTGCTTTGATGTAATACTCTACTCCGCTTTTTGAATTCGATTACGGAATAACGATGTTGACGGAAGGGTAATGACGCCCGTTAAACTTCGTATACGGATTGGATCGAGGGCAAAAAGTGTTTTAACGCGATTAAATTTTATTGAATCGACGGGGACGTAAAATTGCATAATTTTACGAGATGAAAGTTAATTAAGCCTGCAAAAAAACTGTCTCCACCATTGCGAGTACACTATAACACACACGTTGCGGAGAAAGAAGCGCGCGTGACTCTCGCGCTGAACTGAACATCAGGGAGAAGCCCATTAGCGAATTGAACGTCTAATAATAGAGTCGCGGCGTATACACGGCGATCGTTACGTAAAAGCGCTCAGACCTTGATGCGCAGGAAGGTGAAAGCTGTAGTGGACGGTATATTGTCGTCTGTCGAAAAATCGTCATCGTGCCAATGACCCGACGAGATAATACGTGCATTGATGGATTACAGTATAATGGATTGCGCGGTGTGTTGGGATAGTTCAGTTCGCGCGCTGGAGAATTTTTCGGTAAATATTTAACGAAGCCGCAGAGATAAAAGAGCGTTTCTGGAGCGGAAAAGTCGTGCCGCAGATACGAACTAGCTGAGTAGAGAGAACGAGAGATAAATCCGAGAATGATGAATGCGGCTAAGTAGCTTACATTTCGAATTTCGAGATACACGCATTCTCTCGGTCTCGGCGTGTTTGAGTTTGGAAAATGAATCATGCATCTCAACTGATAAAAGCTTCTATCTCTCTTCCGAGTGCATCAGAGACAGTATAATGTATACACTAAGCTGCTTAAACGCGTATACTCTCTCCACTGCTCCATGAATATCGAGAAAGAAGTACGTATAATCAGATCGAAGGAGTATAACGGTCGCTTTGTTATTATTTTCAGTCTTAGACTATAACGCGACTCGCGACTACGAGCATAGTAGTACACCGTAGAGTGACTTCCTTTTTGGAGAAAAGAAAGTCACCGTCGCGAAATTTTTCATCATTGTTTCAGCTGCAGAGACTGAGGCCACCGCAACAACGCGCGATATCATAATAAATATTAATTGACGACTTTCTCGTCGCTGTCTCTACCCTCTAATACTTCTGGAGAGAAAAAAAATCAAAGAACGAAGGTAGGAGGAAGAAAGGCTTGAGAAATAGTTAGGTGCGCCGGCGACATCTGCACACAGAGAAAGAGACTGTCATCGACTCTCTCGCGCTCACGGGGCTTTTAATGGAAAATCAGAGACGCCGCGGCGTGTCATCATCGCCATGGCTTCGCAATTGCATTGTGTTATTTTCCTTCATCCCGCTCTCTCGTTCTCTCTCTGTGTGTACGTGTATAGGCGTCGCTATAATCGCACACGGGGGAAGAAACTCGATTAGGCGGATTATTGCCACGAGGATATCACCTTTCGGTCATCGATTCGAGCTGGGAGGGGAGACAAGTAGGTTGACTCGAAAATGCGACCTGCTGATTTTGAGCTTTGCTGAGGTTTCCCTCTCGCATCTCTCTTTTTTTCCCTGTTTCGTACTCGTAGGATTTCTTTATAGATATTCTACGCCGTATAATCGAGTTATGCACACGTCGCACACCGTGCCGCGTGTTTACAAAAGGACGAATTACGGTGATTCGCGAAAACGTCGAGGCGTGGTTATGCGTCACACGGCGGTGGTATTTTTTTTTTTTCAACCACAAAGTGCCGGCTTTTATGGCGAACCTTGTCCCGGATTTGAATCGCTTGGTCAGAGAGTGTCGTGTATATTTACGTGTGCCCGTGCGTAAAACGAGTCCCATTCAGCGTCCGCTCCTTTCACGAGCGCGCCTGTAATTAATTCCGCGCTTCCTTTAACGGGGCATGTGCGTGTAGCTATATAGCTCTCGATCGCTTTATTCGAATAAACGCGCGCTCGCTTTTCAGCTCGTAAATCTCCCGATGCTTTTTTTCTTCACGCTAGACTTGTTTATTATGCGAAAGGGGCATTTGCATGGAACGCAATCGATCGATGATTCTCTTCTATATATCGTTATTGTGGGTGCGCGACGCTTATAACGTCGAGACTTGTTGCTTGCGTATAGAGCTGCGACGATCTCTTTCTCTGGGATATGTATACGAGAGAGTGACGCAAGAGTATATATGGCTTATTTTTATTTCTGAACGTGTGTGTAATTAAGGTAAAAGCTCGGATGACTCGCGAATGAGAAATTTCTGCCTGTGCAGCGCGCGTATATGATTGTGTTGTGTACTGCTGCAGAGAGGAGGAAAGCAATGAGTCACGTCCGCGAAAGAATCGCCTTATACGATTGTGCAATCAAGGATCCGACCTAATTATATTCGCGCGAAAAACTTTCTCTCGTTACAAGCCCGTTCATCATCATCGTCGTCGTCGGAAGTCTGAGGTAATGCGCTCTCTCACCTTGAGGTAGGATCCATAATATTTGGTGACGTAGGGGCTGTCACACTGGGACAGGACCATAATTTCCTGTTGGATGTCCTCGATCTCATCTTCGGCTTCTTCGAGGTCAATGATCTTAATGGCAACGACTTGTTGGGTTCGATTGTCGATACCTTTGAAGACCTCGCCGAAGCTGCCTTTGCCGATCCTCTCTTGTTTCGTGAATATCAGCTCGGGGTCCACCTTCTGAAAAAACGAAAACAGTACCTCCATTAGTTCTTATGTAACGAAATTATGTCGTCGTCTCTGATCGAGTCATAGTTGAACGCATATATACAAGAGTTACATAACGCAGCCGATGACAGCTCTTGCGCTGCATCGATATGTATTAAATGTAGGGTGTGAACATAGAATATTGGAGGGAATAATGAGAAGCCTTGACCCAGATAAAGTATTGTAACAATACTACAGGTATTATAATAGAAATCGTTTGCAGCAGCAACAGGAAAGAAAAACAAGTGCAAGGCCATCAGGGAGATAACGCGTGTGTAAATAGACGCAGTCGGAATCAATAAGCAAGCGGTCGTCGTTTAATTAATTTTCCCTCCAGCCAGATGGACGATCGTCACTTAAAAGCTAATTAAACTTGATAAATCAGGCGGAGCTCGAATTTAACTCCGCATACCGCAGTCTGCAGGTAGAAAAACGACGACTAATCGACGCAAAGACGTATAATGAAGAAATCGATCATCGGACGGACAACGAGACGCGTGTCCCTTAAAATTTATCGCCACCTCCTTCATTTCTCACAGCGGGTGTCCTTGCTGCGGATTAATAAATGCAGTTATGCGCGCTGGCTACTGCAGCAGCAGCAACAGAAAGATATGTCGTTTTCCTTGGCTCTCTTCTCTCTCTCTGTCTAGATGCTCGAGGGTCCAGATTACGTCACGAGTAACGAATCGGCCAGCTCTCTCGCGACGGCCAATTAAGAGAGACAGAGATCGATTCTGCACGAGGCACAATCACGCGAGGGAAGACTCGTTCGGATTTTACCGTTTTCGTGCCGGGTACCGGAAATTAGTCCGTCGGCGATGATGTAGGTTTTGGCGCTCGTACGATGAGACGCGAAGAGGTAATTAAAGGTGTATACTTTATGAGCAGTAATAACGTCAGCTCGATTTTTGCTGCTGCTCAGTGTGTAGATCAATGATGTTTTATGGCACACGATCATCGATATTCTGCACTAATTGCTCCTAATTTTCAACGATGGATCTTCATTGAATTAAACGCTGGAACTGTTTTTTGACCTTTTTGATCTTCTTCGTAAAGTACAACGCATCGCTTTCAATGCGTACACACTTGGAATTCCGATATTGAAAGATTTGTATCGAAAAAAAATGATTGATGACCACTTTGATTACAGTAATTATCGGTGTAACGTTATCCAGTAGCTCAATACACCTCTATTGATTCGAAGAAAATTGATGAGCTCGAGTATACGTTATCCTTTTTTTCTCTCATCCGCGCGTGAATTAAAGCGAATCCTCGGTACGGGTTTTATTAATCGTAAAAGAGAGAACGTTTAAATGTCGTTCAGATCGTGAATTGATATTACAGCACAATACAAGCGTGTGTACCGCTATTCGCGAAGCAGCGGGCATTATACGTTCTGTTATGACTATCCATCATTAATGACGATGTCTTCACCGTGACATTAATGTGCTCGTAAATTTCAATCGTTTGATTGTTGGAAGGCGGCATTGTATACGTATCGTTTTTGCGCTAACGGCTGATGCTTTTCTCGCCAGATATACATGCACCGTTTATAATTGCGTTTCCAAGCGCAAATCGCCGTTTTTTACGACTATACGAATGCTGTTGTTCGCTTTTTCTGCGTGATTTAAAAGGATTGTTAAAAAATCATTTACTGCTTTCGAAGACGCGATTAAAATTCATTAACAAGCCGTAAACAGCCGACTTCCAAACTAGCTCTCCGCCGCTACACAAAAGGAGCGCAGAGCGTCTCGATATAAATTAAACCAAACGCCATCGGATTAAAAATCCCGTCGTCGGCAAGTTCGATGCACTCGGGCTCCAACAAAGGCTTAATTTAAGCGCGCGCGAGTTGCCTCCGTCCCCGCATATTAATGAAAGCCACCGTAAACTCGGGGAATTATGCGTTGGGACGTACGCGCGCCGAACATTATAGCTCGACTATTGAATACGTATATTCTGTCGCTCCGCAGAATAATCGTCGCCGCGCGAACAGATCTTGCAATCTGCAAGGCAGATATCGAAGAGAGATCACGTCCCTGACGACAGCTTGGATTTGCTCTTCTCTCTCTCTCTCTCTCTCTCTCTCTCTCTCTCTCTCTCTCTCTCGCATGATGGGAAGCTCTTGATTCTTTTGCTCGCGCTCTACTGCAGCGTTTATAAGCTCAAGTTGCAGCAGCAGCAGCAGCCGGAATGAGATTTTCTCTCTTGCGACGACGTTAGCGTGGGATGAAATTGGCGCTGCGGGAAATTTCATGGACACAAAAATTACGTTTGCGAAACTCTCTCTCTTGCTGCGCTTTAAAACCGGTTGGTGCCCTCCAGCCGTACGCGAGAGATTTTTTGCTGAGTACAAGAGGATGATGCGCAAGCGCGCTCGAGACGTATAGTGGTTGTTGGCTTTTGAATATACGACGCGCCGTTTGTTGCTACGTGCACTATAGTGCGCTGCGCAAAAAAAAAGCTTAAACGCTCGGCCGAAGTTTAAACCTTATTTGTCACCTGGCTATTATATTTTTAAAGTGTTTGTAAATTATGCGCGCGAACGAATTTTCTTCTCTCTCTCTCTCACCCCGCTCGTAAATATCGGATTTAAACTCTTACGGCTAGACAGCACCGGCGCGTCGGGCTATAAAATTATTGCAAGAATGTAACGTGTACGAGTGTAAGAAGAGCGAGAGGTATATTTTTTTAGTATAGAGAAATCTAATTATACGGTATCCGGCGGGAATATAAAAGCAAGGGTTTATAAATAACACCAGTAGCGGAGCAAAAGCCGATGACTACAATATCGATCTGAGTCTACTCTCAAGGTTCCACGATGTGATCGCATGGAAGAGAAAAAAAAAATTTTTTTTCCCGACCACAGCCCTACATACAACGATGAGCTACGGAGAACTCGCTCGAAAAATATCCAGCAGCAGCGGCGAAAAGTTAATTGTCCGGGAGTAACGACTTCGCAGAGCGAGAGAGAGAGAGGAGAGCCAGACGTGGATAACTCAACACAAAAGCTTCGTAGTTGAATGGTCGCTCAGCTCATGTCGAAGGTAAATTTCAGCCTGGCTCACTCGGAGCGCAGTTCCGGACTCTCTCTCTCTCTCTCTCTCTCTCTCTCTCTCTCGCTCGCTTCGCTAAGAGCATTTCCGAGCTGCCCGGCAAGTTTCGCGTCAGGCTTCCAACGCCGGCTGTAAGCAAATTATAATTAGCACGTGTCGCTGGGAAAAGAAGACGCTCCTCTGCGGTGTCCCATTTGCGTTACTCGTGCAACAGCGTACGTGCATCTATGTATGTATGGGAGAGAGGGAATTTCGCCTCGAGGGAATCGTGAGACACGCGCGTATTATATGCTCGCTGTCGAATGTTTACGTAATTAATGCACAACGTTACTGTTCGGCTGCGTTAATTTGACAATGTGACACGCGGTGTATTTAGTATACTGCTGCCTTGTGGTTCTTGTGCTGTCTCGCTTGTTTGTTTGAATATTGTATATGGCACACATAGGACCGCGTGAATATATAGAATTTCGAAAAAATATAAAGCGAGCTGCCAGCTCAAAGCGCAACTTCAATCAGAAATCCAATCCAAGGTTTAATTGATTCGAGATTGATTCGAAATTTCAGCCCCGCGCAGAACGAGAACGTATATCACAGTTTGTATACGTATACAAACGATATATAGTGGCTTGTTGCTGCTCGGTAGAACGTCAATTAAAACTAGCCACGGTAAAATGTGGGTCGAGAGGGGTCGCGATAAGGAAAACCGCCCCCAGACCACTGCTATGGGTATATATTTCTCTTAGATTGCCGTTAAAACGACAATTGCTTCGGTCGAGCGCAGGAAGGACATTCATAATTCAAAAAGGACGCCAGGGTCACTCTCACCGAAATCCTCAATTTCTCACCCTCTCTCTCTCCCCGGCGAGAGCTTTTCATTTCAAATGGCTTTCGATTTTTCCAATTGCTTCGCCATCTGCATTATACACTGGCCATTCTGTATATGACTTTTTGGAGTAACAGAACGCTGCGATTGCCAAATTGAAGTTTCGTACGTAGCGGAATTTCAGCGACTCGGAGAAAAATTCAATTACGGGCGTCGTTTCTCAAACTGTTGATCGAGCGTTCGTCGTCATATATACCAAATCAAAACGCTTAATTAGCATGTTGCGCGTGTGCGAGGCTCGCTCGAATCTGTGTCAGTGGGTTGAGTTATGCTTTGTCTAATTGGGATTCCAAAAGCCTTTACAAGTGGACGACACGTTCCGAAATGCGGAAAATTTAATTTTAAGGATAGCATCCTGCAAGTAAATTCCGCTCAAAGCTGTATCTCTGCATTCCGAAAATTATCCGATAATTTCGTCTCAAAAATTCTCGTGCAAATGGAGTTTGTAAATCTAACGCGCACAGGCTTAGCGTGTATGAATAATGGTACTGATTCCCAGCATTATCAGCGTGAAAAACAAGCGACTTTATCATCAGAGATGAAAAGCCTCCCACAGCGGCTAATGAGAAACTCGTTTTCCGAAAAAAAAAAAAAAAAACGACGATGCGTGAGCGCGCGTACAGCCAAGAAGGAGAAAAGAAAGAATGGAATTCTTCGCCGCGGTCGGCTGCATCAGAGCAGAGCGTTGGCAAAACTCACGCTCTGGAAAGCCCACCGTCGACGCCGCTGTGAGTAATAAAAAATGCCCAGCTAGACGATGAAAGTGCAGATACACCGCTGCTACTGCTGCTGTCCGCTGAGGAATTGAAACATTAATTATGCATTCGAGGAAATCGATCGTCGCGGATGAGTCGCCACGCAGTTTCTTCTTCATCTCCGGTTTTGTATATGCATGGAAAAGAGCCGCAGCTGGCTGTATCTTATACACCATCAGGGCTCGGATTTCGCATTTATATATATAGGTATAAACAAATGACACGTATTGCATATATCCGGGGTGGAAATTGAAAAATCTGCAAGCTCCACAAAATAGCTAAGCAGTCTGCGTCACGATAAACTTTTCAATCGTCCGATGCCTCAGCACTTTCGGCGAAGCTCACACGTCTGCGTAAGCAAAGTTGCGGACTTGTATACGCGGCCGGCTTCGAAAGCCGAAATGAGGCGAGTCGCATGTGCGTGAATCGACCTTGCGCTGGCCTCGATCGATCCTTCCGAGACGAGCCCGAGAAAGAGAGAGAAGAGAGGGAGAGGGAGAGGAAGAAAAAATACCTCGAGAGTCTTGCGGTCCCCGGCGATCCTGTTACACCGGTACATTTCCCTGCTGATGCTTGCCCGGCGAGTCATCTTTAAAAGTGTCTCTTTTGTTGTGCAGCGAAAATTTCAAGCTCTTCTATAACAAAACGATTTTGTAAGTGCGTCGCCCGCACTTTCTAATCCGAGCTCATCGAGAGAATGCAATTCGGGCATGTCCTAAAAACGTCCTATACACGGCGTATGCGCAGGATTGAATTTGCGACACAGACATATAGCGGACACATTCCGCTGGTGCGTGTCGTTGTCAATTTCAAGGTTCACTCGCTGTGTGATGCACTTTCGGTTATCGCGAAATCCTCACCCTTGCCACATATGCTCCGATCTGACGCGCCTCGACGAAATTTACTTGCATTTGCCGTGTGATATCCGGGAATATTTTCGAAGCTTATATAGCTATTTTTGCAATGAGCAAAAAAGAGGTATCATTGCGTTCCGTTAGGCAATCGAAGGGAAGCGAACTTTTTCTCGCAAACTGCCGCTGCAGCAAATATACGTTTCTCTCTTCGACTTTAATCAATCTTCCCTCTCGGACCTTCGTATGATCCATACGTTACAATTACGAAATACCGATATGCAGTACTTTGGAAAAAGAGGAGGTATCGTGTATAATAAACCACGAGTATTTTCAATATAAATTCGCCAGGTGTTTTCCGATAGCGCAGGCAGGGGCCACGCCTTGGGCATCTCTCATCGAGCAGCAACGGCGACTCAATTGCGTGAATGCGCGACAGCCGGTACATTTTAATGAAATTCCGTAGCCAGCTTGTGTATATATATACATCCTCACAGACACATACACGAACGAGCATCAGAGCTGGCTAGGAGATATTCCACGGCGCGCTTTTCTAGGCGACCCAAGCCGCATAACTAAAACGCCCGTCTCTCTCTCTCTCTCTTGCGGCGGCCGTCCTGTTTGTATTATACCGTTAAACAGTTAACTCGCTCTCGCGTATAGAGTAGCTCTCGCACACACCGTCATCCGCGATGTGGAATGAAAAAAGCGGCGCTAGCGTGTGTGGGTGTTCGATTAAGAGGACACGTCACTCGCCACCGCAGGGAACTTTTTTTTTCTTCTCTCGCTGTGCTCTAATGGTGTTTTGATACACACAGAGCGAAAGAAAGGACTTTTCTTAACGCTATGTGTATATCGCTAATCGGATCCGCATTTTTCGATTCGGGTCGTTACGAGGGAGATGGATGCGCTGCCTTGTTATTGGAAATCCGATGGGACGTTGATGAATGCTCTTGATAAACTTCGCTTTTTTTCAACAGATGCCACGATTCGTGCTTCGAGAGGTATATATGTCTTCGGCATTGAAGTTTAGGTATACGGAGTATTTTTGCGCGGAAAAACTAACTTATACAATTGTATCGTGTGTGGCTTCGGAGGAATATACAACGGAAAGTTTATCTGGAAAACCCGCAGCGAGCACAAAAGTACAACAATAAAACAATGTGAGCATAGATTGGGATAGGAACAACATACATCGTAACTATATTCTTTTATCTATCTACGCGTCGTAGTAACAGTAAACATTGTTTTCTCTGTGTATTTGCTTTGTCTCCGAACAATGAGATCGTCTATTTGATATACCGAGTATCGCACTTTTGAAATTCATTTATACAAGATTCATTGGCTGGATTATTCGGTGGCGAATTTACATTAGAGAAACGTGCTGCAAAACTTTTGTGCAAACCGAGTAGAGACTCGCGTACCTCGTGGCAATTTTTCGAGTCGACTTTTGAAAGAAGCAAAAGCGCCTGCGAGTGACAGCCACTTTGGAGCGTATACTCAAATTGACATTCTATTATAGCGAGAAAGAGCTGTGCGCGTCTCCCGCTCTCCGCTGCACAAAGACCTATTATTTGCCTACGATCCGTCTTAAACTTACCGAACAAAGCATCTCTTTAAAAAAAAAAAAACTTAAAAATCTAAAAGAAAAAATAATCGACTCCAGCTCTCCAAACTCACCGACGGCGTAGTACACCTTGGATTCGACGCCTGCTGTAGCAGAGCTGCTTTGTTGGCCAGAGGATTCTTCATCTGCTGTTGTATGGCTGCGGCGCGTTGCACTTCGCGTCTCGACGGCGGCGGTGGCGGTGGATGCGACAGCGGTCTACCGCCACTGCCAGAGTTCTGACCACCACCACCACCACCACCGCTCGAGTTTCGATGGGCTACGGGGAACTGGCCCCAGGAGTGTCGAGACTGTGGGTAGCCGACGTAAGGGCCGGTAAACTGGGACGAGCCGTTCATGTGAGCCGGAGCCATCACCGCCGTCTGCTGAGACTGTGCACCGTTTCGCATGACGAACTGTTTTGTTTTTTATTCACTCGATAATTTTTTTTTTATCGTATCACACTGTATATCTTTCTTCGGGTTGGCTTTCGTTGCAGCCGATCACCTCGCGCACATTTTTGGCAGGAGGATGTCGTCCCAGCGCCTGTTTTCGGAGTCGACTCGTGTGGCGGGGACGCTAGGAGCGCATTTTTCACGAGAAAGCTGAAATGGTACGATTATGAAAGACCTCTCCGATGCGAGCGGTATAATCGCCGGTGTTTTGACGAGCGCGACGTCGATGAGTCGAGTTTTTTTTTTTAATACGCTTTCGAAGAGGCTGGTTTGCGCATCTTTCCGGAAGAAAATGTTAATGAACCTGAGTGTCAATTTGGAATACACTTTCACCTAGTATTCCACAGTGACACTGTCGTTTTTTGTCACTCTCTTAATGCCTCGAATCACCAGAGGTGAGGATGACGAAATAGAACGTAGAAATAAATCGTTAACCAGACATTAACAAATGTATAGTGTCTGGATAATTTTTACATCGCCTGCATATCCCGACACCTATCTTGTTCCTTCCAGGCGAACGGCGCCAATAAATAAATCCTCAGCTCCTTTGTTATCTGCTCTGCTTATCTGCCGACAAGATCGCGTCTCTCGCTTCCCGTCTTGCGCGCGCTAATACCTTCTTTACAACTATAGACGAGCCTCGCGAGATATAGAAGCATTATACGGTGCACGTCGTCGTCTCTCGCGGAAAATCACTCGCGAGTATATAATACGGACTCTTTTATCGAGAGAATTATAAAGGCGCAGGCGCCGCCTGCAAACAATTAACCTTTGCAACGATCGCGATGCCTGTTTTTCATTGGCCATTATATAAAAAGTAGAGCAAGAGTCATCGAAGCCGAGCTGGCATTAAATTTTCATTCGGAATATAAAATAGCGCAGATAACGATGTACGGCATTATAAATACACGCTTGCGAATGGCAAAGTGTTAATATATAATGCCCGGGAAGTGGGCAGATATTACGCACGGAAAATTTGCTGAAACCTCGAGAGTCAATGCTTCTACTCAATATGCATTAGCAAAGTTTTGAAGCAAAGTTTTTTCATTCCCACGAACGCCTTGCTTATATATATATATATATATATATATATATATATATAGATACACAGCAGTGTAGAGGCTTTCTTTAGCAGCGGCCCCCAGATAAGGCAAGACTCCGCCGCCAGTAAAACAAACTTTTATAGGCGAAAATCTTTCTTCCTATCTCTCACACACATACACATTTTTATATGCAGGCGAAAAAGCGTTCTTTGCCTCTCTCTCTCAGCGTGCGGACGTTAAATCGACACTGACAATTTGCTACAGCGCGCCGTAAAACCGTTTCTTCGCGCTGGCCGACGTTTTTCAAGCCTCTATACACAAAGAGCAACCGTGAGAGCGAAAAAATTCGGAGGAAGGCCGTATGTACGCGTCCTTATTCGAGAGGAGAAGGAAGATACTGTGTGTAACAGGGGATGAAGGCTTCTGCCAAGAACGTGTGCGCTGCCGCCACGGAAAATCGATTCTCGCACAAATCGCTACTCTCGCAGTCTCTCAGGATTCGCAAGAATGAAGAGGATAAAAGAAAGATTTTCTTCTCTCTCACTCGAAGAGGGAATACCCGAGAGAGAAGGAGTGAGTGATTGATTGCTTTTTAGCCAGGATCAATTTGAATTTAACGCCCTTGTTGACGCTCGAAATTAACTGCTTGTCAAGACGATGGAATGGGATTTCGCCTTCGATCGAGTTTCGTACATGCCTTTTACCTTCGATTAGGTTTTCTTTCTTCTATTTTTAGCTGTACACTGCTCAACGAAAACATTTCGAACTGTGGAGAGTCGTGTGAAAAACGTTCGCTGCAATCAGCAGTATTTATCGTCGTGATAAGAGTTGGAACATATTCCGTACAAGTACCGTAATACAAGAGACTTGCGAAGCTTTATATAGGTCAGCTTGAGAGCAATATCGACGGGAACAAGGCTTGCGGTTCGTCGATGTTGCAGCCACAGGACGCAGCAACAGGCTCGTGTGCTACTCTGATACCACGATTGATACGCTGCACCATATACGAGAAGAAAGCGAATACAGAAAAATGAAAAATTTCTTTTAAAGGCACAGATAGGATGCATCCACTAGTGTGCATTTATCAAAACGTAAAAAAAAAAAAGAACCGACTATGTGGGTCACTTCCTGATGGTCAGTTTAACGACGCCAACCTCCAAAGGTTTTACGACGGCTGTTAAATTCTCCAGCGCTATCAGCATTAAAATTCTGACCTGACTCGCGATGTATATTATTTCACGCCGATTTTTTCACGCAGATCGCGAAAAACGCCGGCTTTCAATTTTCCCTACAGCAGCAGCAGCAGCAGCAAGACACTGTATAAAATCACGGCAGCAGCTCGGACACGCATGTAAAAGCCGAGGAATAAATTGCACCCATCACAGCCAGGGCAAAAAACTTTTACTGGCGCTCGGCAAAAAGCTAAAGAGAAGCAGCGGCATCGGCGCTCTGCGGTAGCCAAGAAGTATACGCGGGCAGAAGAAAGAAAAAGAAGCCAGCTGGAGAGAAACACGACAGCACACAGATAAGGCGACGCGAGAAGAAGTAGAGCGACGAGGGGCGGGGGGGAAAACTTGGCACCTCGCTGGGTAATAAGGGCTAGCTGCAGCAGTATAGCGTGCTTGTCTTTGCTACCGCGTAAAAATTTATTCCGGCCTCTATATTCGTGCCTGTGCCTCTTTTTGTACATATCTCGGGGGCGTTTTTCATCAGGAAACTTTCGGTGCGAGCACTTCATTAAATGGAAGACATGCGGCGCGTACGGTGTATAAACAAACTTTTCTCTCTTTCTCTCGTGTCATCGACTCGCGTGTGCGTCGAGTTTTTGAACAAGAGAAAGAGAGAGAGAGAGCCGATGCGCTGTTATTTCAACTCCGGCTCTACGTTTGTATGCAGAATCGCGTTGCCAGAAAATAACAGTGTATATAGTGGGTCACGCTGACACACGCGCGTTTTCAAAATAAATTAAAAGTTTAATTAAAAAGTAAACAATGCCAGCTGCACACAATGCGACCATAAACCGAATCCCGAACGAACTCGCGCAACAAAGCGCTTTTGCAAAATAGAAAGTAAACGGACCCCAGCAGTACAGCTTATAGATATAGCGACACACAGCTGAAAAAGAAGGAACGGCAAATTACTCGCATTCCCTGTGAGAGAGACATTCTCCTGTTGCTCAAGAGAGTTTCCCATTACGAGAGAAAGAGAAAGAAAGAGGGACGAATAAAGCGCATCGCGTCAAATAGTTTTGTGCGAAAAAGAGTTCAAGGCCGCCGCCGCCGCGCGCGGAAAAACGTGCGTGTGATTATGTGTATTTCTCTCTAAGATTCATTACAATCACGGCGACTCTCGTTTTCGGGTCGTGAATCGCGGTATATAACGTGAGGCTTGCGAAAGCACGACGAAATTCCGTAATGCACATACTCGTATACGCGGGAGTCTATGTTATACATATACGCGTATAGTAGCGGTGAAAACGTGGGAAGAGCCACGAGGGAACAAAGGAAGGGTAGATTACGTCGGAGCTATTAACTTTATCGCGTTTCTGCGTGTTTTAGTCGCTGCTGCTCTGCAAGCGAGCGAGCAGGTGAAATGAAAATTCGTGTGCGCCGAGGTAGGGAACACACGAGTGCGTTTTGATAAGTACATGCGGCAAAGGCAAGGGGTGTATACGTGTATAGGGCTTGCGGTTCGTGAGCGGAATAGCCGAGTGTACGTGGTTTTATATGGTTGATACGGTAGTTTTTCGGAAATTCGAATGTACGCGATGAGGAAAATTTTACGATGCGGATTTCCATTTACGATTTTCGCGTGTATATATATATATATATAGACAAATAGCCGAAGCTTTGCGTATATACATAACGTTATTTTGAAACAACACACAAAGTGTCACATTAGCTGACTTTTTTCCCTTGCGAATGCAATAATGCAGTAGGTCGTCGAACAAAGAGCCCGTGTATGTGCGTGGAAGGAAAATCGGCGATTGTTAATCGAGCTGCGTAGGCGGATGTATATAGAAAGATACGCGCTTTATTAGGCCTGTGTGACGTTGTGTACGCGGCCATTGTGCGTGTATAGATATATACGCGCAATCTTTCGCTGTCAGCCGAGCCGCGTGTCTCAAAAGCTAATCAACGTCAACCGTGCTATAATGCTATATACTCTCGATCGAGCGGCCAATGTGAGATATTGGATTTTCACGCGGCATGTCGACATCCACGCGCGTGCTAAGTGATCCTGAATGTCTGCCGATAACGCTTTGGTCTCTCTACACCCGGATTTTAATGGCCAATATAAAGCGTCGCTATACGTTGAAAAAAAGTGAAAGATTATGGTCTATAACAATCGGTCGTAAAGCGTAATTGACTTCTCCATTATGCCTAACGCGATCGACACGTCCAAACAGAGGGATATTTCATCACGAGCTATAGCTATAGATATTAAATCGCTTGTATACATATACAAAACGCATCGCGACAACGGCTGCTCAAAGACACAATGGTGGTAGAATTATTATCCCACAGTCGGTGTGATGCTCGGGGCGCGCAAACGGAGAAAAAAGCGGAACTCCGCCGCGAGTCGAGTTGATTAATCGATCGGCTCTCTTCCGACAATGAAAATACTCTCGTGGGAGAAACGAGCCTCGTCATCTGCAGCGGCAGCGACGGCAGGTCAGCGGAAAAAAAGAAGTACACTTATCCACACCGTGTGCTGCAGAGACAAAGAGAAGAAAGCGCCGCGCGCGCGAAATCGCACGATGCGCTTTTACGGAGCTGAACCGAGCGCGTCAGGAAGAGAAGCAAGTAGTATAGCAGCTCGCAGCTACGGCAATTAGGCAAAAGAGGCGACGACAACTCGATGAGCATTGTTTCGCACGCGTCGCGTATTTAGCCGTCGATATGAAAGCTCTGCGAGTTTCTTCGCGAGGAAAGAGTTGGCGAAAAACAGAACGAGCTCTCGACGACTTCCTGTGTGCACATAGCAAGATTGACACCGATCGAGTGCGGTTTGTTTGCTGTGTGAGCTATACTCTCTGTTTGATTTATCGCGGAGAAACTATGTAATAACGATGATTTGACGCTCTAAACGATCAAAGAATAGACTGTTAATAGAAATCTCGTGTGCAAATTCTCAAGACACTTTTCCTAACAACGAACGTTTACTGTTTCCTAACGGAATCGCACAAAAATTACTGTAATTCTCTCCGCGAGCGATAATCGTTAATATTCCACGGCCGACACGCCCACGAAGGCGCTCTCCACTTGAGTCACTTCATTAAGACCCCGAGCGCGTAATTCGTGAAACCCACAAAAAAAAAAGGAACACACACACACTGCAGGTATATAAAATCAGCCTTGAACCTGAAAAGCATTCCAAAGTCCTCGACCGCAGAGAGTTCGGTCTAAAAAGCGTCCACACACACGTTCGCTTACGCATGTGTATGTTATACTCGAGAAAAAAAAATCAAGAGAATTTACAGCCGCAAGCGCGTGTTTACACGAGCGGAATTGGAGTTTCGCCAGCTACTGTCGCGGCGGCCCGGTACCGAATTCTTCTTTCCGAATACGAAAGAGAGAACTGCGTTTTCGAGGGAAAAACAGAGGACCGCAGTTTATTGCGCGTAATTTCACCGAGTAAAAATCGAAGGGGATGAGAAAAAGGCGCTATGAATTCTAAGCGAGCGTATAGAAGAAAATTAAGGCTTTTGCGAAACGAATTTTGCCGACCGGTCTGGTATGGGTGTACATGCGCGAATCGCGCCTTTAATTTATATAACAACCGAGCGCTTATAACCGCTGCAGTAGTTCGGTCAACTCGCGCAGTCTCTTTCTCTTTCGAACGGCTTAGTGAAAGTGACTCTCGGCGACGGCGAACACCTTTGTAGCGGCAACCGCTGCGAGATGTGCGGTATATATCCTATTCTTTTTTTTTTTTTCGACTCATTGTTATGTTTTTGTCACTCGATTGTATGTGTCGCGGGATTTTTTGAATAAAGAAACGCGTACGTACGTACACAACAGATTCGACTCTCTATGGGAGTAGATTCAATTGTTCGACGCCCCGCGAGCGATGATAATAATAACGTTCTATGCGTACAATTTTTTTTTCTCTTTTTGTCTTCATTTAAATATGAGCCGTCAAACTTTCACTGTAAACTCTGTGTTTTGCCTATAGAACGAAAAACTGTAACGTGTGTCTACCACCGCAGCAGCAGCGACTACGTGAAAGCGAGGAAAATATTTTCAAACCGATAATTTATTCCTCTCAGCGCACTACTGCAGCAGCGCGAGAGTATAAGCGCCGAAACATCAATAACCGAGCTTTTTTTTCCCCGGAATCATTGTTCGCCGCGCGCAGCGGATAATATAACAACGCAAAAGTTCGACATCTGATTTATCGATACTCTCAAGATCGCCGTGCTGGCACTCGATCGCGGCTTCTGAAAATTGCCGATAAATCATTGTTTCCATTGCTTTCATCGCTGTTTGTTCAGCGGTGTACCGAACCGCTGACTATAGCGATTTTTTTTTCTTACACACGCATATATACTTCTTTAAAAAAAAAACGCGGCGGTGTCTCCGTTAAATATTTGACTTGAGTTACCGCGAGACTCGCAAGGATTATATCTTTCGCGCGACGCGATTTAAATGCAAATTAGCCAGAGCCGTTCACATTCCTCCTCAAGTTCAGAGTAAACACGCACCTGACGAGGCGCGCACAATTTCATCCCGCTGCGGCAATCACAACAGCTGTTGTAAAAACACACAGCAAAAATATTGGTATCAGGCCGACGAGAGAGCCGAATACCCGATATATCTCGTGAAAGTGCATGCGCGTACAAATCGCGAGGGAAAATAAACATTTTCCGGCGGATGCTGACTATTGGACGTAAAAAAAACCAACCTCGGTGGAAGAAGCGAACGCAAAAAAGTGTATCTATGTGTGTACAGACGAAGGGAAATTCGGAGTGTCCGCCGAGGCGCATCTCGTGAGGCACGAGAGATCGTTATATCCACTCAGAGCCGCGGATATCTAGTTATATGGAAGTGTGTATACGTGTGCGTGTATTCCGAGGTTAGCCGCTTTATGCTCTACATAATCCCGCAGCCGTGAGAATTAGCCTAGCGTGCCCGAAAACACACTACCTTACTTTTTTTTCAACCTCACCTCTTGGTCTTTTTCTTTTGGACTCGTGTGTATATACGATACACCAAGTGCTTCTCTCTGTTTCGCGTGTGGTGTCAACGTCAGCACCGGTTTCGTTAATTTTCCAACCGATCTCTCGTTATTGCGAAGAATTTTAATAATTCACCGTTCTGCTAGCAGTGTGTCTTTTTTTTGCGTAATTATACTTTCGACAAACGAAGAAATGACATAACGACTAGCACATCGCGTAGAGTTGCCGATCTCGAGACAAAAAGAGAAGACAATGTGTTTTTCTATATAAATACATGCTAATGCTGCCGACGACTTTCGAAACGATTGTATAAAGTTTCAAAACACACACGCCCATCAGGACCAAAATGTCAAGAAAAACATAATGATCACACGCATGATGATTCTCGCAATGTTCCGTATCATTAAAGTGTGTTTCTCCGCGCGGTGAAACTTTTACGCGCTCTCGTTAAAGCCGGTGACGTAAAAAAAGAATATTCTCAAAATCGCCTAATAAAATATGGCTCTGCATTAGCCTGTATACGACTTGCACGTGCGCTTTTGCAATTCGAAATTAAATTTTGCGGCTTCGAAACTCGAGCATTATGCTCTAGAAATTCAAATCATCGATCTTCTTCTTTTTTTTATTTTACGGCGCACACAATAAAGCCTGCCTTCTGAAGCATGCAAGTCACTGCTTAAATTTTCACTTAGAAAGCATTTTACTTTCCTCTGAGTCCGGGCAATATAAGCATTAAATGTTAATCACAAGGAAATCAAAGTTTCTAAGGAAAATTGCTCCTCGGGACGGCAAATTGAATCCTTTTTTTCTCTCTCTCTCTCTCTCTTGAAATAACTGGGTCAATCTGTGCGGATCCTCCCATCAGAACACCGATTGCTGTGCGATCGACTTAGCATTTTCTTTTGGAAAGATGTTGGGCACGTAAAAATCATAAATAACCGGTCTGTCAATTCGCCATGATTTATGGCGCGTCGGTGAAGAAAAAAAATCGGCAAGTTTCGCAACGCTATACACATTCCGTTAAACGAGTCGAAATGTGGAAAAACGCGTTGCTTGGTTTTGCTTCAACGAACTATTTCGTTCGCCAAAGGCTCTCGCACACACAGCCAGACAAAACCCGTGAAGGGCGTCGTGAAAAGAATGCCATTTTCGTCGAGAGCGCTGTAGGTATATAACGTCTCTCTTGCGGCGAGTATAGCCGCGCGCACATATACGAATCACACAACGCTGTGAATCGAACAGAGAAAAAAAAATAACCGTAAAAACAGCCTCTCGAAGCGTAAATATTCTCGCGAGCCTCTTTGTTCGTAGCTCATCGACGTCGCGAACGTGGATGTACAACGTATAGGTATGTACGCATTATATACGCACTGCTTTAGATCTCTGGAGCGTGTGCTGGACACATAACAAGACGTCGATCGATTCCCAAGACACTGCGTCGGTATATAATACGATACACGCGCGCACACACAGAACGGGACACACACTGTACAGGGTATATTATACACTCGGCCTTGCGGCAGCGGCACTCTCGGAATCGCGCACTTTTTCAAAGTCGAGGCAGAAAGAGCCGGGAGAGTCGAACTCGCCGTCCTGCTGCTGTTGTCCACGGCGGGACGCAAACTGACACGCGGCCGAACGAGAGAGAGAGAGAGAGAGAGAGGCAGTCGCGCGCGAAGAAAGGCGCGGGAGTGTGGAGATGGAAGAGAGCTATACTCGGGGAGCTGCTATGGCGCGACGTCATCGCCGCCGCCGCCGCGCTGCGCGCCGAGTATATATACCCACACACACCGTTGCCTGACTGGCTGCTTCTTGCGGGGCCCCTTGCGTATACCTGTCCTTTGTTGTGTACGCGTTATATACCTGCCTTGGCCGCTTAAGGAGCTTCTCTCCACTGATGGTTCTCGAGTGGGCTGCGCTCGAAGGAACGAAACGTCAAAATACAGCGTTGGAGAACCTTTGGAGCGGCTCTCTGTTCTAGCGGAAAAACGGAAATTCGGGGAAACCGGTTTTCTTTCTTTCTTTCAAAAGTTTAATCACTCGTTTCTCATAGATAAGATTCCCCCCCAACGAAAAAAAAAAAGAAGAAGACGCGCAGAAGATCTCTCCTTTATTTACAAGATAAGGCTTCTATCGGAGTGTGTACACAAGGAAAAAAGCGAGCAATCGCAAAAAGGAACGTCGTAGTTTACAAGCCCGACGATAAGTTAGCAGCAGCAGCAGCAGCAGTAGCAGCGGCGGCCCCTGGAAAACCGGAAGCGTCGGGCATTGTCGATGCGCCATTGTTTCCGTATAGAGCAGCGCAGCAGCAGCGGTATAGTGCCATTGGCGGTGGTGTTGTCCACGGCCGAGTAGCGTTCAGGGACAGAGAGAGAGAGAGAGACTCGTGATGCCTAAACTCCGCTGCGTGTGTTTCACGGCTGCTGTTGAAAATCCAGCGGCAGCGTCGATTACACTACGGATCCATCAAAATGTCTACACACGTACACCGAGTGCAGTCGCACTCGCTCGGCATTCCGCATTCTATCGACGCGCCGCGCCGAGAGGTACCGCTATACATACGGCTTCGGAGCTCTTCACGGCTACCGTCTTTTGCAAAGGCAGCTTCTCTGCCAGCGATGTGGCTAGAGAGTATAATATTCGAGAAAAATGAGACACCATCGCCTATTGCATGGATATACGCGCAAGCTCGGCTAATCGCGATGTTCCGCTCGATTCCTGTGCAGCGCACGGCACAGCTCGGTCACGGTGTAAATAGGCAAAAAGAAACTTCCGCTGCCGGTCAATGCCTCTCCTGCAGACTAGACCTGCTGCTGTTGCTGCTGTTGCTGCTGCTACACCAGGTGTCGTCCGATGATGCGCTCCGAGTATTAATTGCAGCTTTGACAGGACTGTATAACGGCATAACTGCTGCTGTTGCGGATGTTGCAGTTTCGCTGCTTTCGTGCAGCGTTTGTTTGTTTATAACGACGATTTTTTTTCCTTTCTACTCCGTATCGCGGTTAATTTCCGCATTGAGCTCGATTTTTTTTTGTTTTGTGCGTATACGCATACGACGATGATTATACGGAGAGAAGCTGGATTGCAGGAAAGGCGGCATCGAGGTGTAATTGGAAATTTATCACGAGGCGCGGTCATCGTAGGTTTTCTAGGTTCAAAAATCGCACCGAGTCGATGAACTCGTATACGCTTTTCCAACGTCAACGCGATCAGGGTGAACGCGCGCAATGCTGGCGCTAATGGCTTTTTAAGAAGCTCGCGCACTTACCCAACGGCTCTTGCTCAAAAAGCTTCCAATCATCCAATTTCAATTTTCCTATACACGTATTACTACTATTACAAGCACCTCGAGCGAGCGAAGAATTTTTTCTTGCGCAATATTCCGCGCGGAATTCCACGACGCCATCCTTACGTCGAACGCCGATATAACAATTACGCGAGTGCGGTATGCAGAGCGAAGCAACGCCTCACGCATACGTCTTGTGTACCTATAGGCAATAATGCAGTCGAACATAGAAAGAGTCGAAAATCCAAAGCGAAAATACACGGATCCATTGCACAAGCAGTGCAGGAGCTGCTCGCACTCTCTACACCACAACGGCCCAAGGTATAATATGGTAAAGTGAAAGGCGACGACGAGAGCAGTGGTGTGCGCGCATGTATGTGCAGCGCGGCCTCGACGCCGTCACCGCTGCTGCACTACCAGCTTAGCCGTTGCAGTGTAATCCACTTAGCCGAGTCCGGACTTACTTTTGACGCTGGTGTAGTCCACGAATTATCGAAATGCATTGCAAGTTTCGGATTATTTTCTTAGAGACCGCATAATAAATTTGCTGCAGTCTCTCGTCTCGCTGTCCATCTCGCTTCGACACTTTGATAGATCGAGCCGCATAACTTCGACCGATGTACTACAGTATACAATCGCAGATTGAATGTCCATGCTGATGTCGAAATAAATTTTTCAAAAAATATGAGGTCCGCCAATAAGGAAAAATAAATCCAATAAAACGGAAAAATCCCGAGCGCAGACGAACGCACGCGAGATTAATAATTCAGCGGGCTGCTGATCCGTCCGTCTGTCCACATCGAGGAGAGAAGAACAGCAACGTATAGTCCGAAGAAAAGATGGTACGGAGAGGAGAAGCCCACGGGATCGTGCGCGCAGGTATGCTTACGTCCAGGGGGTCTACGTCTATAGGGCATTAGAGGGATTCCGCGGGGCGCCGCCTTATAAATAAGAAATGGAGGCGCGTCCGATCGTTAGTAAATACTTGATGCCATCGGGAGACAGGGAGAAAGAGAAAGAGAGACGCGGAATAGTAATGAGAATGCGTGTAACTCTGCATTTTCCCCGTTTCGCTCGTACTTTACTGATAAAGCGAAATAAACGATCGACTCGACGTGTCCCACGCCCCTCTGCTATAACAAACAGGGCTTATTCGGAAAAGAAGAAAGTCCGATGCGGGTTGGGGAAAATATCGCCGACGCGTAAAAAAAAAAAAAAAAACGAGGGGACGATCCGAATAAAAGGTGAGCTATGTGTAAAGTTGTGCGCGCGCCTTGACGCATACCAATTTTTTAAAAATTTGCGCACTACCGCACGAGGAATTTTCACGTCGAGCTATGAGAAATTCTACTTCTTTTCAAGCTGCGCGAGGGTCTCTTTCTTCCTTCTTTTCTGCTTCTGCTTTGAGTGTCGCATCGACGAGAAAAGCCGCCGTCTTTTCGCGTTTCTACTTTAACTCAATCTTGCGCCAGAGAATAACGCTTTTGAGAAATGAGATACCTTTTTTCCATCTCTCTGATGGGGTGCATAGAATTATTATTCTCGACTTACGGGCTTAGTAGCGGTGACCCGGGTTATATAACTCACCTAGAACAGAAAGAAAATACGTACATTAGGTATTTTTCATCTCTTGGCGCTTTCGACGAGTTCAAGAATTGTAAAATTATTCGATCGGACGGACATAACACACAGAGCAATTTTTGTGAGCTGACATGTCTTTGAAATGCTCGCGTCGCCTCGAAAAATTTCGAGCACATAACCGATGACTCAGGATCACGAGATGCGTTTCCCCGAACGCGCGTATGCGATGCTCCAGAAAACTCGGGGCTATAACAATAACGGCGGAAGCTCCGGGCATTAATCATCGCGCTGTGTACGCAATCCGAAGAATGAGGAAGACGCGGATCGTGTGTCGCTCCACAAGGAAAAAAACCTATGCCAATTTCTTGGCACTGAGCTTACCACCTCATATCGGCCATTTAGTAATCTTTTAATGTGCAGATAATATTGCTTATTGTTATTGAAACACAACTCCATACACAATTTTATTACAAAGGGGTCCATCCAGCCCGATTTCGCGAATCAGAAGAATTTTGATTTTCGGAAAATCCTTCGTCGCGGCCGAACCGATAGCGGGAGCTAGTTCTAACCACTCTCTTTCGATTCCTTTGTATTTTCTTGAGCCCAGTGCCCTCCGTGGAGATTCAGGAGCAAGGACCAGAAACTTGGTGATAGGTCAGAGGACTAGTAGGTGGTTCGGGGTGGTTCAGGGTGGTTCAGGGTGGGGGTCGGGGTGGGGTTAGTACGTTCTGGGTATATATACAGCTGTACAAACACTATCGGCAGTCAGTCATTAGCAGTCAGTACGGTGAGTTCGATCGCCATCTTTTGCAGCACTTCACAGTTCATCACGGTCGTCAGAAAATATTTTAACGAAATATTCGAAACAAAAGAATCCTGACTGAGCGCTTTAATATTTTTATATAATATTAATTTTGTATACTTCGTGATATGTAAAATGTATATATTTGGACTCAAAGCAAAGTTTCGTTCGCGAGCTATTAACCATCTCGACTGTGGTAATGCGTACCAAGAGTTTAGAGTATTATGATTTTTCAGGACTACTGCGCGTAATACGGTGTAGGTATAGTGGTACTCCGTAGAGTACCCATATAGCGGAAGTTAGCGAGGAGGCCTCGCGGGAAATACCGCAGAAGATGCATTAACGGTATTGTGTATATATAGCAAGGCCGACGTCTCTTACGACAACGACACCTCCTGGGATGACTAATTGTCAGGACTACTGCGCCAAAGTCAGCCAATTGCGCTTACACATGGATTACGGGTATCATATATAGGTATATAGATGCGCGGCTGTGGCGCCTTGACGAGCTTCTGCATTTAGCCTCTATAGACGTAACTCTCGGAAGAACACTCTCTACCTCTTTACTACTACCCATTATTCTTATGCGCTATAGCCTTGTTCGTTATATACCTATCCTCCATAAAGCCTTAAATAGCGTCTATATATATATTTAGCGGAAATATAGCTATCGTGTGCGTATATGCGGCTCGCAGAAATAGAATTCAAGTGTGCTGAATAATTTAGACATTTTTTCTCCGCAATGTTCATAAATTTCACCTTTTTTTTTGCGGAGAACGCAGACTTGCGCAATGACGCGTCCCATTTTTAGAAGCTATAATTATGTCTCTCGCGCGTAATTTTTTGTTTAATTCGTTAAAATTTCGCTGGAGCAATTTTATGCGCTAATTTTGCGAAGCATCATCCCGGCAAAGTTATTTATAATTCAAAATTACTGCAACACGCAGAGATTGTCTTGAAGGAAACTGATGAAAATTTAAATCCTTGACTTATTCATTAGTGCTTCCATTTTACAGAGGGACAAGCAGCTGGAGCAGCAGCGGCATATCAGAGGCTTTAAAACTGTAAGTCACTTTTTGAAGTAAAGCTCCTCCATCAAAATCAGCCTATGCGAAGATCCGCAAACAAATTATACTGCCGTCGAATAATTAATCCACACTACCCAATAACGCGATGAATTTTACTTTAAACAAGAAAACAATCGAATCAGTCCTCGATTAATGTTATTCTTTGCCCGCGCGCGAACGCATTATTCAAATGAGCCGCGAGAGCAGTGTAATTGTATATAACGCCGACCGCGCACTCGGCCATATTCGCATTGTCTCTCGCACGCGCTCGACCTCTAAAACGTAAATATACATGCAATTCGAGCGGCTGCTGCAATTAATTTTTCCCTAATGTTTACTTAGCCCGGGCGCTAAAAGGCCGCGCCGAAACGCGCGAACCATTAGGCGTCGTAAATACTCCTGTTATTTTTGCTGATATAGATAATCGAGAACGTAGTCCGCGCCTAATTGTCGCACTAATTATCGACAGGTACATTTTCTCGCGCGGCTAATGCGTTTTTGATGAAACGATATCTCCCGCCGATTATTTTCGCCATACGTATACGCGTGTAGTTACGTATGCACATCGCGCGACTCTCGAGAGTTGTATATGCTGTGCTCAGGGAAACGAAGCACGAGTCTCTCAGCGCAGGGAAAAGAAATCAGGCCTGCTTAAAATATGCGCAAAAGTGAAAAGACTTAAGAAAAGAGAAGCGCAGTCGTCTGCAGCCTTCTTCTTTGCTTTTGCCATCAGCGAATTCCTGAGCCTCGAGAGGAGACTTGAATTTTAACCCTCTTTGTGTGTATTACGTGTTGTTCTTCGCCGTCGGAGGTATACTTTTTGTCTCTGTCAGTTTTTCTTTTTAGTATCTACTGCCGCGCGTTTAACGGTTTGATATTTTTTTTTCTTTCCGAAAATTATCATACGCATCTGTTTGCTTTACGACTAGCGGGAACGAGCTTTAAAAAAAAAAAAAAAAACATACAGCTTTTTCTTGTATATATGTAGAGCGATGGAAGAGCGAGAATCGCAGAAGCGCATGCAAATTTTATGACTCTTAAGGTCATTATAAAATGCATTAAAATCATTAGGGATTCCAGTCGAGTAGTAGGAGAGAGAGAGCACACTTTAAGAGAAAACTGAGAAAAGAGCTGCGCGTCTGGTGATATTAATGTCATTCCTGGGAATATTAATTGCGCAGCTATATATGCACGGTCTACTTTTGGCCGCGAGTTGGCAGTTATTGACGAAATCTTGCATTAAATATCAAGTTATCCCGTCGGATTACGCGAACACTTCTCGATCAGTCCATGTTTGTACATATACCGAGAGATAAGCTCTCAGCAAGCGAAATTAATTTACACATGGGCGAAACTCACCGAAACACTATAATGCAGCGCGAAAAATTCTCGATGCTCTCACGCGCAATCAATGCAGCGCAATCCAGGGCTAAAATTCGAAAATTGATGCCTCGATAGTTTAATCCAAGGCGTCGTCGCTCAGCGGAACGGGACTTTAGCGGTTTAATCTAGTTGTAAATTCTCGGTGTCACGAGCAATTCCTTTGCAAGCTCGCCGCTGCCATTGCCGCCGACGCACAAAGGATTTAATCTAGCTGCTTCATTTGCATGAGTCTCCTCTGCGCGAAGGTACAGAGCCGCCAAAATGTTTGCGTCGATACTCCTGAGAGCTTATCCTTATTCCGAGCCCACAGCACGTGTGCATATGTGTTTGAGCCTCGTGCAAATGCACGCGGTATGCGCGTATATAACTCTCAAAACCTGGAATAATTTAGATAGCGCAAAGTATTCGCGCGCGAAATTTACGGCGAGGATCAGACTTGGCGAGGGGCTTATCTCCTTTTGGCTGCGCGCATAGCGTCTTGTTTTTCAGCCTTGATTGATCGCCGGCACTCGAGAGAGAGAGAGAGAGAGTTTAACTCGCGATGATAAAACCATTACAAACGTCGGATGAAAATATTTACCCCCCGTGTGTAGCGGCGCATCATAATAGCGCTCGAGAGCTGGCAATAAAGCAGTTTAAAAGTCGCCCGACGAGACTCGACGCGGCTCTAAATGAAATTTCCACGTGAAATGCTTGATTGTAGCCGTAGGTACAGCAGCAGCAGCAGCGGAGCTTTGAAATTGAAGGGCCTCGTGTAGTAGCGGTATACGCTACATCACGAGGACATGAGCGAGCGCACACGTGCCAGCCAGAGACTATTATTCACGGGCCGGAAAATCGGTGTCATACTTCGTTACATCCGCAGCTGTGTATTTAGAGAGCTCGCGAGCGCGCGCGCTCTCGAAATCGTTCGTTCAAATATGAGCACCGGGAATTCATCTAACACTTGATTAACAATCTAGAGCAGCAGCGTACTGCATAGTTTCAACTCTACGTGTGTGTGTGTGTGTGTGTTTGATTTTGTTTTTTTTTCAATCTATCCATATAGAACAGGCACATGCGATTATAAATTGATTTCCGTGAAAGACAAACTTACCGCTTTCGTGCTGAACTGCCGATTGAGATTGTTCACGTTGTTGTTGATGTGGTTGTTGTTGTTGGTAAGATTGTGCGCTGCTCCGTTAGCCGTAGAATTGTTGTTGTTATTGTTCTGGTGATTGCTGCTGCGCTTGTGCAGTACCATGGCGGCGAACATTTTCTTGGCGGTTTCTTTGAACTTTTGTTTTGGCTTGGTAAAATGTATATAGACTCCTCCTTAGCACTCGATTTAAGTGTCCAGACTCATTTTTTTCGTTTGTTCTCTATTTGGCGCTCTCTCTCTCTCTCTCTGCTGCGAAGCTGCCGCGTGTGAAAAGGAAGGCAGTGTTATGTTTACACACGTACAGCAGGTGAACGCCGGGGCTTACATAAGGTATATGTACACTACGGTGCAAAGTATAACGAATCGCTATAATCCTTCGAAATAGAAGAAGAAAAAGAAACATTCGTATACATAAACAACGTTACGTCAGTATAGACTGCAGCCATATCTCGGATCGTCGCATAATCGAGCATAATATATAGTCGAAATATATTTCCGTGAGAAAAAAAGGAGAGCAGCCATAACGAGTGAAAGCCAAAGAAGAAAAATGGCACGATGCAGTGTATAGCAGCGGCGGCAACAACAACGTGCTGCCCTCTCTCTCAAAGCCGACGTAAGCGAAGGAAGCCGGTCGTTCTCTACACACAGCTAGTCCACCTGCTCGATTCTCGCCGGAGCTTCTGCTGCTGCTGCAAGTGTGTATACATCCAGAGCGTTACGTGTTCATTTACATAACTTCCGTAGGTATATGCCTCCACAGCAGCAGTGGCAGCAGCGCGACGTTGACGAGAGGAAAATGCAACCGCCGTAGGCACATACACGCACTCTCGAGCTGTATGCAGTTATGATCTCGCGCGCAAGCGTTTCCTGCCTACCGGTTCCTGTCACCTTTTTTTGCAACACAGTTGCTGATTTCAAGCTTCTATACGCACAGTGTGTGTGTGTGTCATTTCGCTGCGAGATGCACGATGATGATAAAAATGGCGTTTACGAGAGAAATTACTCGAAGATTGAGTAAATGATTATATAAATTAAAAAGACGGGTTTGTTATTTAATAACGCAAAGAGGTGCAGCAAAAACTGCAGCGTTGTGTGGTTATAGTATCTCACAAGACATGAATTTTCTAAATCGAATAATTCCAGGTCACGGTTAAACCACAGTGCGGTGCGGTATATGATACAAATTGTATAGCGATTTTCCTCACAGAGTTTATTCACACAGCGACGCAAACATCACACCAGACACCTAATTGAAAATTTAAAGCAGAGTAATTCCACGAAAATCCAATCCATCAAGCGCTGCAAAAGTAAACAACGAAATTCGCATATAGTAATCAACCTCCCCGGCTGTCAAAATACGAAGAGAAAAACTTGTAATCGAAAATAAGCTCTCCAATTATCGGCGCGCGACTATAACAAAGCGCTCGAAATTACATCGAGCCTAATCCAGCGCAGAGCTTGTACAGTATTACACAGCGGCCTGAAGCCGCAAGTTTTAATGAATCCGTCCAACAAAGCTCTTTCCACGGATTGTCTGGCGTGCAAATGAAAGGCCAGTTTTCATGAAAGCTATCGGAGACACACACACACACACATTATACACGTATACACAATAATAACGGGCGCTGCGCTGCATTAGTTCACCAATGGATATGCGCGCATTGTTATAATGCCTGCTCGCGCGTAAATTATTTTATCGCCAGCGAACGAAAGCTCTCGATACTGGGACACGTCCGTGGATGTCCTTCTATGTGTACACGTAAATGCGCTTCTCTGCAGCAGCAGCAGCAGCAACAGCAACGCCTGAAATCGATCCTCTCGCCGCGAAATGGCTAAGGGGAAAACGCGCGCGCATGATGGATTTCCATTTGACACCATTCTATTCTATTTTTCCTCTCTCCCTCTCTTGCCTTCCTTTTTTTTCGCACAAAGACTATCGCGCGGAATTTTCATTTCATTCGCTCGCACTAGCTTCGCGTCTCTGGTGTGTGTGTGTGTGCACGTCACCTCTCTTTGTTGTGTATGTATAGAGGGACGCCGTAACGGCGCTTTTCCCCTTCTCCCCTTCGCGAAAAACCAGCTATTCGCGAATCGTGCCACTCGATTTTTTTTTGTCTTTGTTTTTTTTTTTGCGTTTGCTCGCTGGAGAAGGGACGGGCGAGTGACCGGAAATAATTGCCGTCTGCCGCGTGCAAATCGAGTTTTGATTTTTCCCGATAAAGTCTGGCTGTACTGTGTGTGTGCGTTTGAAAACGACGCGCTCGACGTCGTTAGAAAAACAAACGTTGTATATACTCTGTGTAAAATTTTTAGTCTGGATATAAGCGCTGCGGTAAATATCGGCTGAAAGCTAGTACGTTTTAAGGGTAAAAGTTGAGCCATCGTCATGAATTTCTCAAAGGCACTCAGGAGGAAGGTACCTAAATACATCGGATCCGCTTGTTGCCAGGGAGAAAATTTCCCAATAGTCGCCGACGCGATGTAACTAACATCCAAGGGTCGGAATTCGCGGCTGTAATCGAGAGGCGTAATGGAAAACCGGGGGCTGATCTTCGGAGACGGATATGAGCGTAATTAATGCATATCGAGAAGCCGTACGGCGGGATGGCAGCTGAGGGAGACGACATATTATATATCTCGAGATTCGCGGAAATAGAGTCGTTTCCAGCATCGCGCGCAAGCGACGAGTTCCACCACCTGTCAGTCGAATTCTAAAAATACGTATATTCTATTCCACGACGACCGGTCGCTATGAGATCGATAGTCTGCTAACTATGCATGACTGATTTTTTTTTAAACTTTCATTGTGTGTCTCCCGATGGCTTTCATGCGAGAGAGCCCGACGAATGTATACATAAAGGTTTTTCTTATGCTCGAAAGGTTTATATACGTGAATACGTGCAGTGAAAGAGTTGTCGAGGAAATTTCCTTTTCGCTTATGAAAATACTTCCCGGAAGTGGGCAGTAAAAAAGATACAGGATCGGCGGCTGCTGTAAATAAGCCATTAAACTGCGAGATCTAAAGAGATGGAAAATTACATGTATTTATTTAATTGAATGCAAGTATACAAAATTCTCGCATACACCAACGGGGGTATATATAATCATATACCGGGGCTTATAATACCGCGCGAGAAAACGACGTGGAAAAAAACCGAGCGTTAAAGATTCAACGACGACAGACTCATTATACCATCGAGAAAAGACACTTTTTCTAAGTAACGACGACGGTGCGCGAGGTGTCGCTCGTTAAGTATATTTTTATGCGAAACTTTAGGCATATTACACATACGCGCCTGTAGTCGAACGAAATATTAATCGAAATATTCGGCGAGTCTCCCCGGAGGCTGCATAACCGGTTCTCTCCCGCGTCCACTTCTCAACAGGTTCCACACTCTACACCGAAATCCTACGCTTCTCGGAGGAAGCGTGCGTATTCTCGTATACACTCGCGAAAAAGGAAGACGAGATCGTCACTGTGTGTGTGTGTGTTTTTTTTTACACGCGGGATTAAAGTTATGCAGTGTTTCAAGCTCGCTGTCCACGGATTGGAAAGGCTTTCGAATTTACGGCTTTTGCCGGGGACTTTTGTTACGCAACTTAACGAGAGGTAATTAGAGAGCCTGTGGAAACGGCGCGTGTAATAAATATCGAATCAAACTGCGCGCCATGTAATTTCGCGTTACAATAATTCCCGATGGCAATATCCGAGACTCCCGATCGAAAAGACAATTTCTGCGGAACCTACATCGAAGCGCGAGGCTGTGTGTTGGGTTACAACTTTTCATTACCGGTTTTCGATTAAAAATTTTCATTGATTTCCCAAGTGCTCCGACACGTCGGCGGCGAAGGCAATGTCGTGAGTGTGTGTATCGACCTCCGACACCGTTTCCACGGCTCCAGGAAACGCAACGGATAATTTCTAAATATCGATCGGCACGCAAACTCAAAGCGCGAGCGAAAACAATAAGGCTATAAATACAATGCAAAAGCGCGCGTACAGCGATCATCCCGCGGAGAGAATCTTGTGGTCTATTAAAACGTGCATTAATCGGTGGCGGCGGTAAGGTTCACACAAAAGCCGCTATTTTTAGCCTTCACTCGGTCTAATAAAATATCCAGCTACGCGTTCGCCTGCTTTGCGTGGGCGCCGCTCGGCAGTAAAAAAAAAAACGCAGACAGATAAAAAAACAGCTCCGACTCCTTTCATCCCCCACTAGAATGGACTAGATACAGCGTTGAGCGCGCTCGCATTATCCGACTTTTTCCAGCAGACGTCGTAAATCCTTCCCCCCCTTTTTCGAGAGAGAGAGAGAAAAGACCAAGAGCAAGGGCGCTGTCCTTGCAAGCCAAGCGTGCAAAAAAAAAAAAGGAGGACTGGGAATCTCCACTTGCGTCGTCTCTGGGTATGTATTCCCAGGCGACGTTGGCCAATCTCGGAGTATAGTCGTTTTTTTTTTCCGTTGTTGTTTCGGGAAGATGGAACCGACGACGACGCGCACGCACACACGCGTATATATCAATAATGATGTTTTTTTCACGGAAAGTCGCGAGTCAGTCACGCGACGGCCCCTTCAACAAGTTGGAAATTGGTGTATAGCGAGCGACGCAGCCCGTGTCACCGGCTGTTACGAAACGCTGCGCTGATGCAAAGCGGCTTTCCGAATTTCAGCGTCGAAGCCGGTTTAAAGCCTATATATCGGTGCGCGGAGTGAAAAGTCGATTTTTTTTTTCACGACGAGTTGCAAGACGACGACTGATTGGACGGAATTTTTTTTTTTTTCGACTCGATTGATTTACGAGAAAGGCAATTGACAGGGGAAAAATATTAATTACAGCGCAAACAAAATCCGATCAGGCGAGGAGGAAACTTGTCGCCGATACGATATGCTAGCTTTGGATGTAGAACGAGAAAAGTATCATAAGACGACTTTTACCTATATCAATTTCGAGAACTCGAGCTGCTGTAATCAAATTATTCGCAATGAAAAGTGGATCGTCGAAATGACAGAGCGAATCAATTGAACGTAAGTGATACCTCTACTTTGCACCGCAGGAATCGACAGAGTAGGGTAATAAAAAATCCTAAAAAAAGCTCTCGTCGTTCACCTGTGTGTCTGTACAGCTCCTACAGGCAGATCAGCAGCAGCAGCAGCAGCGTCAATCCAGCAAGACAGTCAAGTTCAGCGAACCCTTACAGGAAGACAAAACTGAAGAACGATGAAAATGCCAGCGGTGTGTGTACGTATATACGCATGTATATACAGATATAATAAGCAGTCGTGTGCGAGAGAGTATAGCTGCAGGCTTGTGCGGACAGGCCCGGCGCGACGCGTCGACTGAGTCGCACGCGCAGCCGGCGTCGAGCAGCAACCCCCCAGTAGCAAGAACGACGCTCGATCGCGCAAGCCCGAAGAGGGCAGATTGAGTTTCCAACCCTCTCGCGCACATGCAAGCTTCCTCGTATATATATATACACATCGCGCGCAGGGCGGAACGCGAAGTGCAGCCAGACGTCTCGGGATTTCGCTTTTTCCTACGTCGCGATGGGCTCCTTGATGATTTCCGTGGCGTTGTCACCCCCGCCTCTTTAACCTTTGCGAGAAATGCACTTATTGAATTAAAAGCCGCGATCGAACGGGAAAAATTCGCTCGGACCGATGTTTACTTGAGAGTAAGGAAAATTGCAAGGTCCGCTGAGTGCTTCATCGGGCGAACTCTCCTTTTTCCCCTCGGCGCGCAGCGTTGTATATAGCTGTGCACAACATTGCATGTCTGCGCGAGAGAGGGCTGACTATCGCTTTTTTTTTTCTTCCTTCGGCTCTTTCTTTCTCTCTCTCTCTCTCGGTTTTTCCGCTAACAGCCCGATGCTGCTGGTGGCGAGAAATACGAGAACCTTGGAGAGAAATATCGCAGGGTGTTCAGGGTGAAATTGTTTCGCGTAATCACTTTACACCTGGGGATCGGATCGAAACGTTTCTCGTTATGGGGAGTTGATTTCTGGGCGAAGGTGTATATTCTTTTTCCTCAATTTTCAACGATGATCAATACTTCAACAAATTTAGCGCATCGTTATTCTCGACGAGCTCAGACCGACGAATTCTATGCAGGTATATATAATATTTACAAGCTTACGTATACACCTCTCGCCATCTTCGGCAGTTTCTCTCCGTAATGAACTTCTCTGAGATGAAGTGCCATCGTAAAGCTAAAACGAGCAGCGAAATAATTGCTCTCGGTCCAAGAGATCGCTTCACAATAAATTTCCTTTTAGCTTTGGAGAAGCGAAAAGACTCATCGTCGTCGTCCTTTTGGACACTTGTTTTTAAGGGAAGCTTAGGCGCGAGATTAAGCCGCGCCCTCTCCTCCTCTGCCAGAACCGGTTTTTCGCGACGACCGAGCGGAGATAGTTGACCTGGCAGCCACTTGGTCGAGCGCAAAATTCGTACTGCATAAATGACCGATAATACAGATTTCTGCCGTTAAAACCGGCACTTGGCTTGTGCAATTTTCCTCTGGCAAATACTGCTGCGACAAAAGTTCGACGCAATACGCGGTTAGACACATTAACATTAATTAGCGCGACGCCTGGTGCTATACTGGTGCAACGCGTGTATCGGGAAAACTTGCTAATATCACGCACTCAGCTGCTGCGGCTTGTTTACCCTTACTCGGCGGTATTAGTCCTAATACTCTAATCGATAACGAATCTGTTGGAGGACCTCATAATACGCGGAACCGCAGACTGATTTAATGAGGCGTATATATAGGATCTCGTTTGCAACCGGGTCAACGACCTTTCACGAGAGCTTTGAATTAACAAAGTTTGTGCAATTTCTATTTAAAAAGGTCACACAGTATGAGCTTTTCACAGAATTCAAGTCAGCTTCAGAGCAGTTTTTCAAAAAAGCCACTTTTACGCCTTTGTGTACCGAAAGAAGAGCGAGCACTCGGCGTCTCGTTGAAGTTCAAAAATGCGCGAAGCCAAAGACGTAAAAGCTTTGCACAATGTAAGCATTCTCGCCTATATACACCATATAAGCATACACGAGAGAGCCTGAGATGCGTTGCCGAGTGCCAAGAAGACTATCCACAGCACACACGCGCTTAGCAAATGCTAAATCGCTGCTGGCCGCGCAAGGAGATGCAGTGGATGGATACCGGTGTGCAAGCAGAGTCTTATGCCAAGACGAGTCGCCACCCTGACTAGACTCTCTCTCTCTCTGGCTTTACAGCGTATATAATACAGCTTCTTCGATTGATGCGCCGCCGACGAACGGCAGTAGTTCGGGACCGAGCTTTATCGACGACGGGAGTGTATCGAGCCCGTCGGGGGTTATTAATAGTCCTCCTCCGCATTTTATCACTGTGTGTGTGTGCTCGCTGCCCCTTTTTTAATTACGTACAGTGACTTTGCTGAATGTTGAGAGAGAGAGCCACGTGTCTCTGTGAAAAAATTCATTTTCGCTCGCTAAATGAAAAACTCGTATAATCCAGCCCACGATCACGCGAAAGTCGTTTGGAAATTCAAATGAAAAAGCGACGTTCAGCAAAGGTGCAGGAGAAAAATAATTTTCGGTGCAGAAGCCTGCAGCTCTAGTTGTGTGAGAGAGAGGCTTTGCTGCGACACTGGGCAACGGGGTCAAAACGGATTTTTTAATTGCCTCCACCCACCGCCTCGCGTATTTGCTCGGTAACTCTGGCGTTTCTCTTATTTTCCTTCAGAGAGAGAGAGGGAACCGGCCGAGTGTTTGTCGAGAGATTTGCCCCTTTCGCGCGCGACCCTCGACGATATTTTCTTCTTGCGTCTTTGAGCCTTGTGTGTGACGGCGAGCGAAAACGTGGAATCGCAAAAATTCAATTTACTGGAATTTTCGTAAGCCGGGGGACGTTTTTTGTCGTCCCCGACGATGAACAAACTTTACAGAAGGTATAAGCTGCTGCTGCTGCTGGTAGAGAGAATCGTCGTAACGGACGTTTGGCCTCTCTTTTCTCTCTCCGCTAGGGTTTTAGACTTTTGCGGATGAGTTGAGCTGTTGAATTTGGGCGAAACTTCGAGTCGAGCTTGCAGCAGCAGCAGCTCTTGAAGGTCGAACTTTTTTCACAAGCGAAGCTCGACTGGGGGGTAAATTTACCAAGCCCGCAACGTTTCAATTTCGAGGACTGTTGAGGACGAAAACATATTATCTTCGAGAGAGCTTAGAGACAATCCAATTTCTTTGCTCGTTACACGTTATACGGCGCGGGTTTTTAAATGAAACTTGATGCAGCATTCCGGCGAGCGGTCCAGCTCGCAAGAAGTTTAAAGCTAAACTCATCGAAGAATGTTCCCGGCCAAGTTCTTACGAGAAACTCGCTGCACTAAACGTTAAATTCAAACGAAGCTTTTCTTCATTAAATTAACGGGATATTCGAGGAGTTTCGTTTGCACCAGACGCTCTCGCAATACAGGAGTGTTTGCCGATAACAGCAACAACTGCGAAATTCGAAATTGGATTTTTCCCGTCGCGTCCTTCGATTACGCAGAGGAAAAAAGCTCTGCTGGAGCAAGAGACCACACAGCTTAAGCTGGAACGGTGGCGGGAGGGTGCTTACACTATACCCTTCAATGGAGAGAAAGAGAGGGTAGTAACGCCGGGAGTCCGTATATATCTTTCGGTTGTTACCCTGGGCATCGACCGTCTGGCAGACTCATGTCCTGGGGCCAAGGACCTCACTCTCTTTCTCTCCCTCCTCCCTCTCGGAAATATCCTGCGCGCGAGAGGGAGTCTATGGCGTTGCTCCTCCTTTAACGCCACCACCGCCGCCTTCTCCCACCGGCAGCGCACTCTGCTCTATAGATACATCGCGCACTGCACACTAGAACACCTCTCTCGCGCCGCACATTCGTTAGATCAACAAGAGAGGAGTCCCAAGCGCGCGAGAAAGTTCACACGGCAATCGATATGTCCGACCCGCCGCCAGCGCTGAGAGAAAGGAAGTCGTCCTTCGAGATGGATGCCTCTTAGCCAGCCCCGAGCATTTACTCCCGCACTTACTTCGATACCTCTGCGGGGGTATGCTGCCGATGCTTTTTTTTTCCCCCTCTTCTCTCTAGCACTCGACACAAAGGAGCTAGCGCAGAACCTTCGTCTCCTGCTGCTTTTTACTTTTAATGGATTTTCCTTCGACAGCTGATTGAGACTCTTCTTTTGCTTTGTGCTATGTGGACTAACCGACTCGCGACGATTTTTTCCAAGAAAATAATTTTAAGCGAAATGCCGCTGTTGTAACAATGATGGACTCGAAACACGTTAGCTTTCTTATTAGCATCGTATTAAAGTGTACGCAAAGTCTGGAGTTGAAGGAAAAAATTCACCCCCTTGCTAAGAAGTTCGAGAACGAATAATGAATATTCATGTGTTTTAAGTACGCGTCTCGATGCTTTACACAGCAGTTTGTTACTATTTTCAGTGCGTTCTTTGCAGCTTGAGTAATTTCTCGCTGGAACGAGAATGCAATAAAGTAAGATGTTGGAAATCCAATTGTACCTTCGTCTAACGTTAGACCGTGTTACAAAAGCTAACTCAATTTCCAATGGATCCTAATAAAATTAATACGACTTGCTGCTACTTCGATTTAATTGATAAAAGTAACAATTAAACTTATCGACTAGTAAAAACTTACGGATATAGCTGATAAAAAAATCCTTGGGTGAAGGATTGCTTACCTGTAACAGAAAAAAGAACAACAATCGTTAGCGACGAAAATACATTTTCAATTACAAGACTTGGAGGTACAGAAAATCAAATAAATATGAATATTCAAGCTAAAACTGGATGACCCTTTTGTGCCCCGTCCTCGAAAAAAAGTGTAATTCAGAAACCCAGAAATTGCTTTTCATGCAAATCAACCATGAAGATACTCCGTACGCCACAAATCAAATCAGCCGAGCTTGAACTGAAAAGCTGCACTCTGCTTTATATATTTTTTTTCTGTTCTCAAGCACAGCTACGCCAGAAAACGCAACCGCATGAAATTTGCACGCATGCACAAGTTGAAAGGTCGGAGCTTGACCGTTTCGTTCGTATATACACCACTTCTTCTCCCATACACACAATCTACAGTCTTTGATGTCGGTCCTCCGCTTGTTTCCAGCCTTCCGTTATATATACGCATTTTTTTATTTCCTGCCTAACATTTTCCGCCGTCCTTCTCTCTTCTCCTCTATGCAAATTTTTTTTCGGACTTTGCATATTAAATCTCTCTCAAAGCCGAGAGCTTTTCAAAGGCAGCAGCAGCAGCAGCAGACGGGCTTTATAGTTGCGAGAGTTTCTCCAGAAAAAGCCGATATAGCATCGACCAATCATTTTCCGCTTTTATTTGTTGTTTTCTTTTACTCTACACCGTACTTTGTATATGTGCAAAACGCGCGCTCAAGGCCACAATCAGGTCACGATTAAAGAACTCTGAGGCTTGAGAGTTTTAAATTGCGTCGCTTAATTTTGAAAGCTCGCTTAACGAACGCTCTCAAAAGGTGTGAAATAACATAGCTTAGTATTAGGTTGATAGCAGCATCAGTCGCCGGCAACAACGTTATATTTAAGGGAAACAAATACGTAAACCGATATAACAGCAAGTTGCATGTCGGGCAAATTAACGGTGCTCGCCGAGTACATTTCAGCGCGCATTCGTCAAAGCAATCATCGAGCCAATTCGCGTTTAAATGTGGGTCAATTACCAACGCGGTAATTATAACTGTCTAAAATTAAAAATATGCGCACGAAGCACGGATTGAAAACCGAACGAGACGTCCACGGTCGAGCATCGGTATAAAAAATAAAAACTATTAAAATTGCGTGCTCGCAGTTAAGTAATCGCCCCGTGCGTATTGCTCTTTTACGGAAATCGATTGGACGCGCGCTCGGAGATGCGTGTCCGAGTGGGTAGCTGAACACAAACATTTCGCTCCCTTTTTTCGTGGTCGTCCGCTTGCGAAATACAAATAACACGAAGCGAGCGTTTTGCACACGCGATCTTACGGGATTTCTCGCGAATGTATGTATGTATATGTATGTAGAATAGTCGCAAGCAGATTATCGCGCGACGTGTCATGCGTGTACTGGAATTCCAGCGCGAAGCCTTTGCGGAGCTAATCCGAAAACTAATTACGGCGCTTCGATAATTTCATTTGGTATATATACACTCTCGGCTCGACGTGCGAAAGATATACGGCTCAGGCGTGTTACTGTGCTGCTGGGATTTTGTCATCAAGCAGATACATAGCTCAGTGAGCCGGGTCGCGGCACTGATGGGAGAGTGGAATTCGTGTCACGGGATTATCCATACCGAAAACTGCTGTGCGTGAACCGTTGGCAATCGAGTTATTCGGCTGTGCTACTATTAGATCAGAGAGGAAAATTAAAAGATTATGTGGCTTTTTTTAATGCTGGTGCGCTGAAAACTTTGACTGCCGATCGCTGTACTCAAAGGGGACTTTCTTCTTTTTTATTAGACTAGCTAGAAAAGAAAATTCGCATTTAAATTTTCTCCTGTGTCCCGAGACTGGCTCCAACGCAAATAAGGATATACATGGCGCTTTGATGATTTTCCGGTTAAGAATAGAACTTAATTGCAAGATCGGGTAAGCGTCTATTTACACGAGCTCCAACACGGAGGGTACACAATTATACGTCGGCGTAACAAAACTATCGAATTTTCCTGCCAGCGCATGTAGTTGACCAAAAAAGAAAGAGAGCGAAATGAATATGTATACGCGTACAAGTGACGGGAAGTAGCAGCAAAGACGGAGAGTTTGTTGACTGTCAGCGCACGTCTACCCAAGTGACCAATCTAGTTTAACGGATCTCGAAAAACGTGATTTCGGTGGAATCCGAGGAAAGAAGTGGCACGCTAGAAAGCAGCAGCTGACGGATTAAAGAGAGACATTGCACACACTGTCATATGTATTATACGCCAAAATTCTCTCTGCATCAAGACGCCGTCTCCACTGTGGTATGCGCATATAGTAGACGACGACGACAGCGGCGCGTGTATTGCGGTACATACACCCTGACCCAACCGAGCGATTCGTCGTGGAATCCCGGCGAAAGTAGAGCGCGAGTCTCTCGCGCGCATATACGCGATTTTCGAGGTCTCGTTTAGAGGCGATTTTTCGACCCATAGCGGGGCATGTGCCATGGGATTTTCGTCGTTTTTTGGCCCCCTTCAAGCCTATAGGGTCTAGATTTCAGAGAAAACGGTCGGAGGTATCGAAAAAGCCCAAAGAGTCAAGTCCAAATAGTAATGCCCAAAGTATTAGGACTATTCAATTAAACGATTTCTCAGCTAAATTGTAAGCGATCAACTTGATTATTCGCTCAAATAAGCGCAAAACATTAGCTCAACAAACGTTTGCATTTTTACCAGCTCTAGACGCCGACCTGATGCGAAATGAAAATGGCCCTGGAGAGCGTGATATTCATTTTGGCACGGTTTTCCGTTCTGCGAGTGTTTCCTTCTTCTTTTGCGTTTTACGGCTCTCTCTCTTTAGGATCGCGAACGCCGTGGATCTAGTTATAGCTGTGTGTCGAGAGAGGACTGACGAAAATTTCAGAACGCGCAATTTATTCTCAAAACGAATGTCATGAGGCTATTATGTGACGTAAACGAAGCAATAGTCTCTCGGTGCTTGCTATGAACTCGAAGAATCTGTCCGTACCACCTTAAGGCGGCGTGAGCGAAGCCGTATATGCACTCGACGACATTACGTTTTAACGAAACAAGATTCCGGAGAGGAGGCGCACTATTACATCCTCCGACTCTCTCCTATATACCTGCATACCTACATTCTGCCGCGCGACGTCTTTCCGTCGAGCCACTCTTGGCACTTCGTCTGAGAAAAACACAGGCCCACCGCACGAGTGAATACAGAGCGCGTATTCACGTGTATCAAGAGAAAAGAGAGAGAGAGAGAGAGAGAGAGAGAGAGAGAGAGAGAGAGAGAGAGAGAGAGAGAGAGAGAGAGAGAGAGAAGGCTGTCATTGAGCTGGTTTTTAATGAGAGGCGTCCTCTTTCGCGTCCATTCTGCATGTTGTTGCCAGGTGGGCTATACGCTCGCGCGGAAATACACACGGGAACGCGCGCTGGCGTTTCACATGACAACGAGAGACTCGCGCTTCGCTGCTAGCGCCCCAATCGATTTCGGTACAATGCCCCCCGGCAACGCTGCCACTATTACTACTACTACTGCTGCTGCTCTACCCGCTGGTAACAACTGTAACGCTAATGACTCGCGACTTTTGCGGAAAGCATCATCCAGAGAGAATGGAAATCAATTTTTATCGATTTTTTCTCTCTCGCTCACTTCCTTCCTGCCTTCATTTTGTTATTTCACTCGCGCGTAGCCTAGTCAGCATGAGAAGCGAGTGTTTATTCCAGTTCTGGCGAATGACGCTTTTGAATCAAACACGCGTCGAGTGTACATCTCAATCGAGGATTTTTCATTTTACATAAAAAAAAAAAAAATTACAGGCTGCTTATGTGTATGTGCTATCGGGAAGCCGGAGGAACAGCGCCGACGTTGTGATTTTTCACACGACCGGTGCGACTGACATTTATTACACGTCATATTATAAAGTAGTGCCACTATCCTTCCGTGTCGCGTGCGCGAGCGATTCGAGAAACTTTTGGCTCATTTGATCTCCCTTTTTCGAGTCAGTGATCAATTGGAGCGTTTTTGCGCGCGCGACAATGGAGTTAGTCTCACGTGATAAATCGCCGAGAAATATGCTTTTCTCCGCGTCGCAGGCTTTAATCCTAGAAGGACGCACACACGTGCGGTTTAGAGATTAGGAGCCTCGTGTGTTCGACATTAAATTGACTGTCATTGAATCGTGGCGGGTTATGTAATATATTACATCAACGCGTTTGCGGTAGCAGCAGCAGCGGCTCTTGCGCAATTCAATCGCGATCCCTCTCGGCACGATTTTTATTCTCCCGATAGTCGATTCCGAGAGACACGTTCGATTCTTTGAGACACAACCCGTATGGTAATGCCGCGAGAGGTTATATTATAGTCTGTCTTTCGACTCTCTCTCTGGGTCGCGCTCTGTTTTAATGAATAATACGGGGGACGCTGCGCCGATGAATCGATATTCGGCGGCGTCAATCTCATGCAAAACCCTGTGTGTCCTATATAAAGCTCGGAGCTATATCAAACTTTTATGAATACAGAAGAGTATGTACAGAGAAGAATTGCGATGACTCTTCATATATCGCAGGAGAGAGAGGTCGACATAACTCGTCCTCAATAATTAATCGAGGACTTCCGTACTGCTCGGTCTCACGGAAAAGCTCCATAAAAAATACCGATCATTCGGAGAGAGACTGATTGTCTATACATAGTCGGTTCTGGGTGTAATTAGGACCCAGCCCGCACATATACATACCGAGGGCATATAGCTGACAAAGTTCCGTGCGGGCTCACGTCTTTCTCTGCAGTGTTTTTTTTCTCTCTCTCTCTCTCGCTGCTCCAGCCCTGTAATTTCATCGGCCGGCTCACCCATATATCCATCCCCGGAGTGTGCTTCGCCGACGTCGTCTTCTCCCTTTAACATCAGCGCAGCGACGTATAATATACCGAACTCGACGCGGCGCAACCACGCGAAAAGTTATTAAATTTTTAATCAACACGTATCTCCACGCGCTGGATATGAAATCGATAAGCGTTCTTACGAGGAAGCTGGAAGAGAAAGAAAGAAAAATGAAGGTAGTAGGCCGGCGCTGCTATACTTCCTCCGGGGACTCGGTAATTACAGGGCTAATGAGCAATTTTTCTCCAGCTGCTTGTACGTATTTTATAGAACCGGAGCGCGGATATATAGTCTTTGGGAAAACACGGCTTTATCTGCTATAGTAGTAGTCGTCGGAGGAGAGATAAGAGAGAGAGTCGATCGATTTTTCGATACCGATGACTAATTGAGAGCCAACGAACGGCGAAAGTCGGTCGAGGGATTTTCATCTTATTTGCTTCTGATTTGCGCGGGAAAAGTCGGCGCAGCGAGAAAGAGAGAGAGAGAAAGAGAAAAAGAGAGAAAGAGCCAAAGGAATTCCATTATCAACCCGAGGGGCTCTTCTCCTCTTTTTTCTTCCTATCCCAGGGCTGCGCAGGAATGCCTCATTTCCTTTGTCCGTTTCCTCGCTCAATTCACCTAGGTGTACTGCTGTATAGCCTGGGATATTACAGAGCCGCTTTATTTTTCATCAGCGTTTTTAAATATCTGTTTACTCTACGTTACTGCTGCTGCTGTGATGGCAGTTAATTACGTGCCAATTACGCGTTACGCAATGGAAATGACGAAATTTTCACTGGATAGTTCACTCGATTAGCTCTGGACCCCCCTATAATATACCTTGCAATAGAGTGTTCCTTCGACGTTGCGCAATATATCAGCCTTTAATAGAACGGCACAAATCGCGGCATTGTTGCGACTAAGCTTGATAAGATCGAGTATAATTATCGTGTCAATCACGTACGCGTATGATATAAAAATAATCGATCCGGATACGTGAAAACGTTGCAAAAAAGAAATCGATACTTCGAAATTTTCATTTATAGAGCGAATTCGTACACACATTTATGTAACGTATCGCGTGAGTGTCTGGGGGTATTATAGATGTCCTCGATCGGTTGAAAATTATCATCTCGATAGTTGTTGGAGGAGCAACGAAGCAGCGGAACGAGACACGTGGAAAAGCTAAAAGGCGCAGCGATTAAAAGCACTATATAGGAGCGGGGGGCAATTACAGTCGAAACAGCGGAATTAATCGAGCATAATGTAAAATTTAATTGCAAATTAGCTCATCATCCGTGCATGAGCGAGCCAACTCTCTGGCTATCCTTTTCTTACGCTTAATTGCCCCGCTATAAGCTGCGCTGACTAGGGAATTTTGCAGCGTCGTTCTGCTATTGCATCGTGTGTCTCTTTGCGACTATGTAATTGTGTAGGTATACAAAGACGTGAGCTCTGTGTCAGGGGAAATGTATATACGGGTGATGGCAAAAAATTTGCATCCGAATTCGCTGCGACGACTGTGTTGTACGTGTATATAGGAGATGGATCGTCCGGACATTTGGGGCTTGTCATTTTTTTCGTTTTACTTTTTTGCATAGGGTTTAGCAGAAACTTAGCTGATCGAGATCTATTATTTCTATACAAGTAAAACCTCACAATTGTTCAGTCTTGAGTAAACGCCTCAACAGTCGCACTTAACAAACTATCGATTCGCGAACAAAACGCTACGAGAGAGTCGAAGGAGAATTCCTCTCAGCGAAAAAGGTGTACACGAGTGCGAGTCAAAGGTATATACGTGCAAGCTGCGAACAACGAAAGAGCATCGCAGCAGCAGCAGAAGGCGCACACGAAGAAGAAGAAGAAGCTCACGAAATAAGCGCGCGCGTTCAATCTCGATCTCGGCAAAGTGGAAGGACAAGGTTTCTTCGCTGCGCTGACGTTGCCCATAGGTCAACGTACCCGTACAAACTCGCTGCTCTTGCGCGACGACGACGACGACGACGCCACGAGAGAAATCCCATAAGTCTCGATATCCCCTTCTCTCTCTCTCTCTCTTACTTCGATTCTCGGATTCTCTGCGCGCGAGGTGTACCTATATAGAGTCTTTTCTGAAACTGTCCCCCGACACGACGCACCGAAGCTATGTCCCCAAAAGAGCCGTCGACGATAATTCACGGCTTCGCCTTCAACTTGAACTTTCTACGGAATTACCATTCCCGTCGATCCCACGTCGTCGTCTGAAATTCAAATGCCGAAGAGAGACGAGAGAAAAATTACGCCGCTAATGGAAATGTCGCGGTTGCGTATTCTTTTTCCAACTGCCGCTGCTACGGATTATTCCGCCGAACGGAACGATCGAATCGATAATCTAATTACAAACCACGCGTACGATTTCATGAGACAATTAATCAGAGGGCAACTTTATTTTTCCGTGTAATCGGGTGCTATCTCGTGACAGGACGTTTATTACAGCGGGCGAAAGTTTTCGCCCAATAATTTTCTCAAAACTCAATTTAACAAGTCTAAGAAAGTCGCATGAGCGAGAGATAGAGATAGAGATGGAAAATCGCTTCGTTAGCCGTAGAAAATATGCTCACGAGGGAGAACAGAGAAAAATAAATGCAAATAGGATAGCGGCATCGCCTTCGACTTGAACTTTCTACAAATTACCATTCGCGCCAATATCCGAGGTGTTATGCACTCGGCTCGGCGCGAATTTCAAATGCAGTGAGAGAGAGGAAACTAGTTACTCCAGAATAGTATATCCGCTCGTCGTCCCCCAGAGAGACAACGATTATTCTTTCATCGACGGGATATAATATACTTTTGCCACAGAAAAGGCTCCGTCTCTCGGCTTTGAGGCTCTCTTTGTTATACACTCGCGCGGCGAGAGATAAGTTTTATCAATTTCTCGAGAGTGACTCAGAGTATCTCTCTTATATACACTATCGCACCTGCGTATAACGCTGCAGCGACAATTTTATCGAATATTATAGCCCGAGAATTTCTGCTCAAAGACTCTCGACGATAAATTTACACAATCTTCCTGTGAGAATCGTAAAAAAAAATGATGAACGGGTGTATACACACTCTTATATGACAATGCTCGCATTGTTCTATCACACCAGAGCTCAAGATTTTCCCGACTTGGCGGAAGCAATCTTCGGCATCGATCTCACGTCATACACGTCCAGCTTGGCTAATCAGCATTTCGGCACAAGAAAACAATTAAACAATTAAATTCCCATTAAGCTTATCGACGGGTGCGTGATTTAGCTGGCACGTACACCAGAACACACAACGAGGCGTCTCGCAACAGTGTAAACGTACCGGTTGTTGCAGCAGCCCCGCAATCGGAGCACACACAGAGAGTCGGCTTATAAAACTCCTGATAAGAACATAATGTGGAGTTTGCGACCTCGCGGTAATTGCCCACGTGTGTGTGTGTGTTACATCGCGCACATATAAGAGCTGCGAGTAATGACAATTATTGTCGATCGGCCGATGAACCAGGCGCGATAATCGAATTGCGACATGTCGTCTCGCTATATACTTTCGAATGTGGGTTAGCCCTTTCGGTTTCTCTGACTCGCATGCGAACGATGCTAAACGAGCCGTCGCTGATCGTTTGTAACGTTTCTTTTGACGGCGATTGATTTTTTTTTTGTAGGAGGTTACTCAACCGTATTTTTTCTTTATCTCTTCGAGAGACAGAGATATTATAACTGGGAGGGATATTCCAGGCGCGTACGTTGTGCTCGTTTAAAAGTATAGTGTCTCCTGATGGTATCTGCGTTATCTGGCTTTTATCAATTATCGGGCCGCTGGTATAATTGAATTAAAACGGCGCCGTGTTTATTGCACGCGGTTTCGTATAATTCTTTTTCTTCTTTACAGCTATTAGCGCTTCGAGATAGGCTGAGAATTTCTTTTAATGCTCAAACTTTTAACGCTAGTCTCGAATAGTATCGAAATCATCGATTATACGAACAGCCGTTAGTATAAAGCTCATATCGCGAGCTAGTCTCCTTAAATAAAGTACTCGAGCGACGATAACCCGACTGTTGGTATTTCGTAAATATCTGGGGCAGATAACGCGTACACAATCATCGATTAAATTCTCAACGCGAGCAGTAAAAAACGAAGCTCATCCCGTACAAAAAAAAAACGCAAACCACCATCCAAGCTGGTAATCATAGAAGCACAGAAGTAGGAAGAGCGAAATAGCAGGGGTCCATTGAAGAAAGCGAGCGATGATTAGTGACATAAAAATTACGTCTCTCTATCTCTCTGTGTATATGACCCGCGTGCAGCAGTGCGTCGTCGGTAAATTTTAATTTATCAGGAAGTGGGACTACACCTGGAAACGGAAGACAATGGAGCATTGTCCTCGGGCAAGCGCCGGCTTTAATCACGGATGTGCTCGCCTTTGTCAATTTCCATAGAGCGCCGTATATATGACACTATAACGCCGCCCACGCATATAATACAGAACTTTCCCCCAAAGACTGCAATCAAATCCTCTGCGTCTTGAAATCCAGAAAAAGTTACGTTCTCCAAAAAAAGAAGGCACGCAAAGACCTCCTCTGAGCTTGTTAGTTCAGCTACACTCATAGAAAATCGCTTTCCCAAGAGCGACTCTTTTTTCGGCGTCTAGGAAGTCTCCCGGAGTTTTTACCATCGTCACCTCCATATACAGAGAGCGTCGCTGCAGCAGATAAGCGCTGCAATAACACGAGCTGCAGTGGGCGATAAATCCGGCGTCCTAAAGCTAGCTTCGTACAATACTCGTCCGTCTTTGTCGTCGGTGTGCGTGTGTAAGCCTCGATAAGAGAGTATAAAAGTGAGCCTCTCGATATATCTGCATTTTTATCTCTCAATTTTGTCACTTTCGCTTTCGCGCCGTGTATAAGAGGAAAATACGCGCGCGCGCGAACGTTTCATTGATGACTAACACCCAGTTCGCGCGCGGCACGTTTGCGTTATTAGCGCAATTATCGCTCGAGGGAGATTGCATTGTTATTGCATCGTCGATTCATTCTCTTGTATATCTCCTCACCTTTCAATCCGAGCAATTTTCCTCCTTTTTATGCCGTATTGTTGTTTTTTATCTCTCTAGAGAGAGAGAGAGAGAGAGAGGAGTTTCATTACCTCTAACGACGGCTTGGATATAAGGTAAATGAAAGTGACAAATTGCGAGGCTGCATCATAATTGATTAGCGAAACGCCGGCGTGTAAGGCTGCATGAGCGGACATCGATTTTTCCGCGAACTTGGAATAACGTGGAAGTTACACACACACACACACACACCTCGTGCGGTCGCGCGACTAATTGGAAAAACAAGGCTTCTGGGTATAAACCGACCGCGAGATAAACATATAGATACGCGTTTTATCTGGAGGATCGCGATGTGACTTAATTAAACTGTTCTAGGAAGATATCTAAAAACGGGACTGACGCACTTCCCAGGTACAATAAATTTTACACATACAGTGAGATAAGGCGTTCATTTTTCCACGGATACCTCGTAATCCGACCGATAAACTTTTCTCAAAACGCACCAGTAGGCCAGGGAAAAAAATCAATGAACGAAGAGCAAAAAAAAAAAAAAAGAATCGAGCCAAGTAAAGGGTTGGACGCGCAAGCACAGCGCGCGGGATTGACAGTTTGCCAGCTGTGGCGTCGCTGGGTTAGGTTAGGTCCCTCTCTCTCTCTCTCTCTCTCTCTCTCTCCGTCTCTTTCTCTCCGCTGGTCTTTGGCTCGGTGGCGCGTTTAGGGGTCGCGGGGTCACGCTCGACCCCCACCGGGAGAACCCGTTTTCTCTTCTACTATTACTTGCTCCCTTCTCTCTTTCTCTCCTCGCGGCTGCAGCAGTTTTTCCTCCCACGCGCAAACTCCTGACGCAAAATTTATAACGACACACGCCCGACTATCAGGCAGTGTCAAAATACAGACTTCTTTCCTTGGAAGAAGCGAACTGTGTCGTTTGAATCCTCGAAATCCCTTTTTCTGCGGAGCCGTTTATTCCGATTACAGGGCCTTTGTGAGGGAAGCAATTCACGAGGACAGAGGACGGTTTTTCGGTATGATATAATTCATCATACGCGATGCAGCCGAAATTCGAATTGATGATCGAGCGTACGGTTTTCCAGCAGGTTCGACGATTTTTCACGCGGTTAAAAAGTGATTGATACGTTTCGCAGAGTCGAGTACGTAAACAAAAGCGACTCGATTCGATTGCAATAATTCCAGAGGCAAAATATACAAGTCGATTACGTCACTGTTTGGATTCCCGCGCGAGTCAAAGCAAACAACAAAAACACGTGAAAAACACTGCACTTCGGAAACGGGGGTAAAAAAAAAAAGCGGAAAGAAACTCACCTCGTTGAAGGCCATCTTCTTCGTTAGGCTTCCGGAGTCTCTGGAGCTTCCGGCGCCTCCCTGGCCCAGTGCTCGCTGTTCCCGCTTCCTCCTCCGCTACCTTCCCCTCTCGTACCTGCTGCCGCCCGCTTGGCTGCTGCTGCTGCTGCTACTCTCGACGACGACACTGCTAGCTTGACTCGCGCTACGACGACGCTACGGCCTCTCTGATGATGATGATGATGATGATGCTGCTGCTGCTTCCTCGTGACCGGACGTAGACAGCGGCATCGAGCTGCGGCTAAGACTGCTACCGGCGACGACGAAGACGCTGCTGTTGTCGAGCTGCCCGCGGCACGACACATGCGTCACACAGCCTTGCCGATTTTACTTTTCCACTGTCTTTTGTTTATCGCGCCCACACACACCGTCTCTCCGAGAGAATCAGCACTGTGCTCCGGACGCAGACTTTTTAACCTGTGCGACGCTGCTTCCGTCCGACCGATCTGTACGCGTACACGTAACTGCTACACAGCCTGTGTATACAGTGTTATGTACACCTACGGGCGCCTTGACCTCCGCGACACTGCAGAGAGAGAGAGAGAGACACTGCTATGCTTTGCACTTTTGGATGCGCCTCTTCTTCTAGGCCGCGATTTCCTAGTCGGATTTTTCCACCGCTGATGACAGGCACAAGAGCGAGTAGTCCTCTCGCATTCCTCAGGTGCGCCTGAGAAGGAGAGACACGAACAAGACGGAGAGAGAAGATAGGCCGACGATGCAGTGGAGGGCACGAGAGCAAAGCGAGCGAAAAAAAAAACGAAGAGCGACGACGAGGCTCTTTATATCTATCTCTCTCTCTCTAGGCCAACAGTTAGCACAGGCACTGGGTCAGGCAGTGCTGCCGAGGAGTTGCTTGGCTCCTCCTCGTCGAGGTGCGATATAGCACTAGATTGCGTAGTACACAAACACACGCACTCTCTCTAGGTCCGTCGTATTAGCCAGTTGTTCGTTTCTCACTCACTCACTCTGCTGCTGCTGCTCTGCTGCTGTCCTGCGAGGGCGACGACGCGGGCGCCTCTGCGACGTCGACTGGCTCGGTTCTGAGGCGCGACTGTATCCTCGCTGCACTTTGGTGACACGTCAGGGATCTGGGGGGCCGGGAGTTAATGTGCACGGATCGTCTTCCTCGTCGCTCGCGGGCGAGCCTTGTTCGCGCGGATTATTTACCTTCGCCGCGGAGAGTGCCCTGGCTGCTGCTCGGCAAACAGACCAGCGCCATCTTGACTGCGAGCCCCGTGGGGTGGCGCCACCCGACGGTCGACCGCGCGCCTGCATAACTTTGAAAAAACTTGAGATTTTTTTATGTGAATGCTTATCAGCATAGTTTTTTAGGTTAAAATATGTCAATGTAGGAGTCGTCGCGTCGATTGAAGCATCTCGAACTTTCAAGCTCGACTGGATGTAGGATATTCGTTTGGATATGTATTTGCAACGGTACAAAAGTAGGCATCAATGCGAAAAATCAGAAATATAAGCCGTGTACGGAACAGCTGTAATTCGAAGGTAGTGCAATTCGAACGTCATCAGGTGTCGCCAGGTGCCGAGCACTGCGCGCGCAAGATTTTTTTCGTTTGCTATAGCGCCCTCTGACTTCTGAGAATATTCCGCAGTCGAGTCCGTCCTTGGATATCCATTACAGCGCTGCAGTGCAGCTCTCAGAGTAAAATCTGCTAGCACCGCCACTTCCGCAACCAAAACTAGGAGAGCTGCGCACGAGAAGAAGAAGAGTCGGAGCCACTCAGTGGATCCCGTGCACGGTGCAGAGAGATATCAGTAGCTAATAAGCTATAGGCAAGCGAGGCCAGTTTCTTCTTCTCAAAACCTGTCGTTAAGCGGCCAGCAAAACGGCGCTCGACATTCTCCACACCTCGGCGTTGCGTCGGCAGCAGCCCGTCCCGAGCAGCAGCAGCGGCGGCGGCAGCAGCGGTCGTTCACGCGGCGGCCTCGTCATCGAGGAGGACAGACGAGTCCTGAAGCTCGACATAAGTAGCTTGCTCCCCAGCTGCAGCAGCAAAATGGGCAGGTCGCGTTCTCGCAGCAAAAGCCCGAGCAGGCGGCGTCACAAGAGCAAGCACTCGCACAAGCATCGATCGAAATCACGCGAGAAGCGCTCCAACAGCAAGTACAGCGAGAAGCCCCGGGAAAAGAGCTCAAAATCGAGGTGAGTAGCCTATATACGACATACGTAACAATTACGCACGACTACTCTTTTTCCCATAATGGCTGAGCGCGCGTAGTTTCATCGCTCCGGGCCATGTTCGCGGGCGCTGCGACGTAGTTCAAGCGTAGTCGCCATCTTACGCCCTATATTTTTCTACGACTTCCCGCAGTGGAGCGCGGTCATTGATTTTTCCGATTCCTATACTCATGTGCTACCCTTTACAGAAAACGATCGCACTCCGTCTCGTCCAGCAGCGGCTCCGATGTATCCGATGACGTACACATTGTCACGCACAAAAAACGCTCCTACAGAGACAGGGAGCGGAAAATGGACGAGGTCGAGAGGCTCGCCGAGATGGAGAGGCAAAGGTAAATATAAACAGTCATAGGAACTCACGTTTGTCTGTGTACTCGCGCCTGTTATATAACGTTCGCGTACATATGGACCTTTAAATACTCTGCACTATAAAGCACCTGCAACTCACTGTATTGCAATATTGTGGTTTATGTTTCCGTTTATATTGTAGGCGGCAAAGGGAGGTGGAGCAAAAGATAGTGGAAGAGGAGGCAGCCAAAAGAATAGAGGACCTTGTACAGAAACGAGTGGAAGAAGAGCTTGAAAAGAGAAAAGAAGAAATTGAAGCTGAAGTGCAAAGACGAGTAGAAGAGGCTAAAAGAGCCATGGAACGCCAAATGATGGAGGAAATGGAGTGGCGGCAAGCTAAATTACGCGAAGAGGAAAAGAGAAGAGAGGTAAGACCAATCCAAAGAAACATCGGTATTTAGCTCAAATGCTGATGCTGCTAAACTATTAATTCACTATCCATTACAGAGACTTGAATTTGTGATTATTTTTTTAACTGTTAAGCTGTAAATGATAATATTTTTCGTTAATTTATTGCGTTAGAGAGGTATAATGTTGGATGTCGTATGCAGTATTACAACTGTCCTACTCGGTTTAACTAGTCTGATCGTGTTGTACAGTACATAACTTAGCAGCATTGCAGTGTTTGGGCTGGAAGCATTGTGGTTGGACATATTTTTGAAACCTCAAGCGTTACAAAAGAACCTCAGTGCTTCCTTTTCCCAGCATCTTTTACAGTCCTACTGTTGGGGGGGAGGGTTACACAGTCCTATGGAAGGTTTTTTCTTTAATACAGGCGCATGCGAGTTACTTGTGAATGATAAATTGTACCTACACATGTATGCATATATATATAATACTACTACTGATCAAGGCACAAGTTTTATTAATATATATATGTTCATATATGTCTGTAAAAAAATGAACAGATACATACATTTTGTCGAACTATACATGGAACAAAACCTGTATTGATAGTGCTTACAAAATTGGAGAGATTCTTGCTGAATTTTTTCATTTTTGTAGCGCTTATCCTACAGGAATGAGCCTTATCTACCTGAGGATTTCCCATTAATTAACAAAGAATACGTGAGAGTCTAAAGAGAATACAAAGATAATTTTGTAAAACATGTTTTGTTAAATAAAAATCATATTTAAAGCACATTCAAAGTTCTTGTTTTGTGAGAAAAGAAATTTTTTATTCGCTAAGTTTGATGTTTTACTTACTTCTACTCTCTGTTTAATTCATTTTATTTTCATTGAAATTAGTTTGTAAAATAGATTGTGCAGTAGTTATTTTGAAAATCTAGCTTAGGACAGTTCAACTTGCTTTCTGTTATCACGACTCAGTACAGTCACTTTATTTGTGCAACAAACATTAACAGACAGAAAAAAAAATTAAAATATATAAAGACAATCAGTTGAACCGGGGCCAGGTAGACTTTACAAGGCAGAATTAGATTCCCATAGCGACAAAGCACGACCTAGCAAAATATAGGTCGCCTTTCTAACTGACTACCAACAGAAGATGCCGGTTTTTTACTCACTGCCGTGTTGTCAATGAAGAAGGCATCCCCTACGTGAGCTGGTGAGAGCGTCATTCAGGTATTATCCAATTTATATATTCATAATTCACTATACGATATTGTTCATCATAACTAGTATTCCTTGCTAAGTTATTTTTCATATTATGAGGATATGCTGTTAGGAACGACCACAGAGTTCAGGATGAGCATGTGATTCGTTTGGTACCTCTTAATAAATTGTGTCAATATCTTTTACATATAGGCAAAAGGAAGGGAGAAGAGAAGGAAAAAGGATAAAGTCTGAGTACATCAATATACTTACACTTACCTAGAGACATTTCGGTGAAATTGTAAAAGTATAAAGAGCTTTTTTCATTTTTTTTTTTTCTTAACATAAAGTGTTGTTACTCATATAATTTCTACTGGCATGCACTTCTTATTAAACAAATATGGACTTATATCAAATGCTTTTATTAAAGGGTATTTGTTATTGAATCTTGTTGATGTACATTATCAAGAAAATCAATAAAACTTGTTTCAAAAAAGATATCACAGTATTTTTTTTACTTTACATTTAGTAACATAAAATTCATTGTAATATCTTGTGAACAAGAAGCAGGATTTTCGTTATACTTATTGGACTCTTGAAAAAATTCTTATTTTTCCCTCTTCCAACACCTATCCCCACTTATAATGATACCCAGGATGTGCTGACGATCATAGGTTGTTATTATAGCAGCACCATGATTTTGGATTGATGAGAAAAAGGTGTAAAACTAAACGAGTTAACTCAATGGTATTATTACCCCATGTAAACAAGCTTTATTGTCGTTGTAGGAGGAAGAGCGGAAGAAGCGCGAGGAACTTGAGAGGATCATAGAAGAGAACAACCGAAAGATCGAGGAAGCTCAAAAGAAATTGGTGAGTGTAGTATTTTTTCGAAATTCAAGAAAATAATAAATGGCGATTCATCGATTGTGAAATAACCGTAATCGTTGTGATTTCAGGCCGAGGAAAGGCTCGCCATGGTGGAAGAGCAACGGCTGATGGAGGAAGAAAGACAGAAAATGCGAAAAGAACATGAAAAACGCGTCAAGGAAGAGCAGAAGAAAATCCTTGGCAAAAACAACTCCAGACCGAAGCTCTCGTTTTCGCTAAAGCCAGTTACGTGAGTCTATTCATTCGGTGTAGTTTTTCATGTGATATATTACAGTCTCCGTCGGTTGGTCTCGCAACGGCATGGCCCTCTGATGAGCAGTAAAGGCTTGTCCTTTTGAGACTTTAATAAATCGATGAAAGCGGGCGATTGTTTTATTGCTGTAAAATTGATTGTTTTTGGCGATCGAGAAAATCGTCTTGTATGAGATTTCTTAAAGTTCCAAAGGCTAGTGCTATTGTTCTATAGTTTTCCAAAGTCGTTTTAGCTTTGGGAATGTGTATAACGTATTTTGTTTTATTTTATTTTAATCTATTGATCATTTTATTATGTAAAAAGAGCGTTTCTACAAGTGTAACAGATGATGATAGTTGTAAGAACTATGCTTTAATAAGAACTATTATACGGAATTAAAGGCGAATCCAGTTAAGTGTTCGCGGTTATTACTATATAAGATTCGCCTTGTGAGTTTTTCAGCTAAGCGGATAAAAGCGTCAAGACTTAAAAAAAATATAGGAGTGAATGCTAATAAACTAGATTCGTTTTAAATTAGCAATACCATTTTTTACGTACACGATAAAAATGAAATATATATATATATACTTAAATATATATACTCTAACGTACACACATGTGCTCTATGTGTAATTTAATTTCCAGAAGAATTCAGAATAAAACGAAATAAATAAATTCCATCGATATTGTGTAATCTTCCTAATATGATAAAGAATAAACAACAATTTTTCTAACAACTACGTTTGCAATTTTTCACATCCCGTCAAGAATCCACATAATCCCACTACAGATTGCTAGCTCAATACAACAATAATTAACTATATGTCTCGTGACAGCAACACAGTTAAACGCACTGTTTATTATAAAAGCCTCTGTCCCTTCTGGACCGAGAGGAAGAGCTCTATTGCCCTGATTTTTCTCCTTCCTGCTCGTCGTTGCGTCGAGTGACGCTGTTAATAATAATGTTCGCATTTTAAACTCTCAAAATTCTCAAATCGAATATTAGCGCCAAAGCGAATGCAGGATCTCGTAGAGAGATTCGAACCAATGGGATCAACGACGCTCACTCTTCGGAGAACGTGATTTCCTCTCACGCGTTCGGTAGTGGGAAGCGTCACAGACATCAGTGCAGCAGCCGTAGTCCACATGGACAAAATTCCTTCGCACTTGAGAGCCGCTGCATCGCTGCTGCTGCTGCTGTTGGTTGTGTCGCGTGATGCTGACGCGTAGTTTCGTGTATATATGTACATTTACTACACAATCACACGCACGTTAAAATACACTCGGTTTGTAGAGCTGCGGCAGCAGCAGCAGCCGCGAGAGTGGGAGAAAGATAGGCGCGTGTATATCGTCGCCGCGTCAAGTGCTCGGGTGGATCGAAGCTCTGGAAGGAGCGAGTTCAGTGAGTGCGAGTGAGAGACACTAGTTGCAGCAGTGCGAGTAGCGTTGTATCGTGTCGCGCCAGGCCAATATACACACATGTATATACTAGCACAATATACTCCCCGCCTTTAAATGCTGCGCCGTACAAGCAATTACTGTAAGCGACTCGTCGACTACTCAGCAGCTCCTGCGTCGCAGCGGACAACAACAACAGCGGAGCAGACTCTACTGTGCAGGAGCATGTAGCATGTGCAGCCCGTCGATTACCCCCTTCGGAGCGAAACGATCTTGTGCCGATGTCGCCGTCGCCGCGCAATAACGACTGAGCCCAGCCCGTTTTTTACACGACTTCTCTCCTTCACCTCGTACTCTTGTATAATTGCGTATTTACGAGGACGGCAGCACTATATAATCGCTGGGACAATATAAGCGCCTATGCGCGTCAACCGATCCGCCGACGATAATGATGACAGCGACATGGAGAAAAGTCAAGGAACATCAGATGGGCGTTGGTATGGGACAATCATCTTTCTTTGCCACTGCGAACTTCTGCTATCGCGCGCTCGCTCGCGATTACTAATGTGCGCGCCTCCTCTTTTTCTTCTCCTTTTTTCTCTCTTTTTGCGCAATAATGCATGCCTTCCTTCGCTTTTGTACTATCCTTTTGTATTATCCTTGAAAGCGCCTGTATACTCAAAGTTTCATTTCTTACTTGAGAAACGCTAATGACTCAAGTTTTCCTCTCAATGAATCACATTCACACACCGACCAATCTGTCTGCTATGGTATTTTTGCTAGACACTGTACGATACTCTGGATGCTCTACTAATTAACTCCTTTTTTCTCATTCAAAGCCATCGGCAATTTCACACAAGAAGAAGATTTTCGATTGCAACTGAGCGTGGGAGATGCTGTTATCATAAAACAAGAATGCGACGAATGGTATTATGGTTGCAAGAAGTACGATGGGAGAGAGGGGATTTTCCCCAAATCTTACATACACCTCCAGCAGAAATACATAAACATGGAATCACTCATGAACGAAATCACAAGCGTGTTGAGAGAGTGGGGATACTACTGGAAGCAACTATACATCGTATGAACTATTGTTTGTATTTTTAGTTTTGCAAGGATGACATTTTTTTTTCATTTTGTAATACTTTTTCCAGACTCACTCAGAGCACTTTGTAACTATCCAACATCAGATCCTAGAACTCATAGGATATCGAAGCAAAATTTTAAGTGGTACCTTGACAGTTGATGAACTGAAAGATATGAAGAAGCTAGCAACGTCAAAAATAGATACGGGTAATCAGCTATTAGGACTTGACATGGTAGTCAGAGATGAGCATGGGAATATATTGAATCCAGAACAAACCAGTACAGTTCAATTATACTACAACCATGAGACTGCAGCAGAAAGAATTAGGAAAGCAACAACTGAAACAAAGAAGAAAACAATGAAAGCCCAAACTCCAGTTTATTCTTATATATTTTTTGTCAACATCAGAAATTTTGTTTGCAAAATGGCTGAGGATGTCGAATTGTTGCTGACTTTATATGACAGTAAAGAAATGAAAGCCATAACGGAAAATTACGTTTTTTCGTGGAGCAAACAAGGTCTCATGACTGACATAGATCAATTGCACAACCTCAAAGTTTTGTTCACTGATCTGGGAAGTCGCGACTTGTCTAGAGAGAAAGTTTTTTTAGTTTGTTATGCTATCAGAGTAGGAGGGATGGAAGCCAAGGATGTCGATCACAGGCGCTCTAGCGTTGTGCAAAACAATCAAAAATTAAAAGGTCATGAGAGCATGAGGAGACCCTTTGGTATTGCTGCTATGGATGTTACTGTTTTCATAAATGGTAAGCTTGAAGGAGATCCTGAAATGGAGTACTGCATTCCATTTTTACAGTAAGTTGCAATTCACGAAATTTATTTTCAATCCATTTAAATTTTTCGTTCGGTTCTGTTTGTTGTTTTGCTTTGCTTCAGATGCTGTGAGAAGGAAAGTTTGGATGGTACTTTGCGACGAATTCTTACGCAAAAAGAAGTCAATTTACAAAAGAATAGCAGTGTAGGAAACAATGTAGGTCAAGGGCTTTGGTGCAGTTTAAAATTGTTACGAGGAGATATTAAACAAGTACGTTTTTACGCTAATCCTAATTTGTTTGTCTCGATTATTTTATTATTTTTTTGTAATACTTCAATTTTCTGTTAGGTAAGGGATGAGAATCCTCATTTAGTTCTTGGTAATGTATCAGTTGCTCGTAAAATGGGTTTCCCAGAAGTGATATTACCAGGAGATGTTCGCAATGATTTATATTTAACATTGGTGAGCGGAGAATTTAGTAAAGGTTCTAAATCAACAGATAAAAATGTTGAGGTGACTGTCAAAGTGTGCAATGAAGATGGTGTGGCTATACCAGGCGTGATAACTCTTGGTGGAGGTGCACAATGTATTGACGAGTATCGTAGTGTAATATATTATCATGAAGATAAACCCAGATGGTGTGAAACCTTCAAGATTGCAGTTCCAATAGAAGAATTTAAGCAAGCACACTTAAAGTTTACTTTTAAGCATCGAAGTTCAAATGAGGCTAAAGACAGATCTGAGAAGCCATTTGCTCTAAGTTATGTCAAATTAATGCAACGTAATGGTACAACTCTGCAAGATACGCAACATGAATTATTAGTTTATAAGATTGACAATAAAAAATATGAAGAGAACGAAACTAACTACTTAAAGTTACCATCTACCAGAGAGGAATTGGTAAGTCAATATGGCTCTTGAAAAACTTTAGCGATATTTATGTATGAGTAATTAATTTAATAAAAATTTGACAGAACGAGCTGAATTTGGAGAAAAAACCCAGCATTGGTCCTCTGAGTTTATCTACAAAAGATAACTTTTTAATAGCTACAAACGTCTGTTCCACCAAGCTGACACAAAATGTAGCTTTATTAGGTTTACTCAACTGGTCTTCCTCTAAAACGGACCTCAAAGAATCCCTCGCAGCGTTAATGAAAGTTGACGGCGAAGAAGTAGTCAAATTTTTACAAGTAAATACATTTTTATTTTTTCATATATATAACTGAGATTAGGCATTTAATACAAATAAAATATTTTCCAGGATGTCTTGGATGCCTTATTTAGCATTTTAATGAGCAATACAGATATTGACGATTACGACGATATGGTTTTCGAGTGCCTTCTTTACATTATAGGATTAGTTTCAGATCGTAAATACCAACATTTCCAGCCAGTTTTAGATTTATATATTTCTGAAAGTTTTTCTGCTACCCTAGCTTATAAGAAACTAATAGCAGTTTTAAAGAAACGTATTGAAAGTGCTAGTGTTACTGATGGTCAAGAGAAAGACTTACTGTTAAAAACTATGAAGAATCTGCAGTACTGCATGAGATTTATTGTAGAATCTCGGCTTCTGTTTACAGAGTAAGGGATAGTTACCACCTGCAACAAAACGCTCTACGTTGATTTTACTGTTAATATTTGTATTCGTGTCCATTACAGATTAGATCAAGATGAGGAAGAGTTTTCGCAAACGCTCACTGAACTTTTGAGATCCATTGTTGACCTTATGAAATATGAAACCGACGGAACTCTTCTAGTTCAAGGAGCTTGCTTAAAGTATTTGCCGTCCACAATACCTCACCTGCTCAAAGTTTACAATGGAAAACAGTTGAGCATGATTTTAATCGACTTACTTGTCACTCTTCCCACGGGGAGGCTGACCAAGCAAAAAATGATGACTGTGAACGACATCGTACACAGTAAACTGTTTTTGACTGCGGAATACAGACAGATTTTACTGCCAAGGATAACCATCCTTGTACGAGACCTGTTGGACGCTAAGGAAGAGGTAAGTGCTACATCGTGCACAATTGAATAACTGCGCATTTAGGATGTACTAACGAATATTCATGATGCCATGAAGCAAACTTTTTTTACCGGTAAATCAGTGTAGCCTCTGCTTTTTGTTTGCCGTGCAGCTTGACGTTCTTTCGCCACACATATGCAAATCCCACTGTCAGCTTTCTATACTTGTCTATTTAGCACCTATTACTTAGAATTTTCCGCTGAAATATCTGAAATTGTTATAACTCGTAAAAAATTGGTTTACACAATGTCCTTTCTGCAGTTGTAGTGCAATAAACAGATAGAATTGAATAGCATCTCCGTGAATAGCATGTTTGTTTTTGGAAAATAATAACTAATAAAGCATGTAAAGTATCATAGAATTAGAAAAACATTTTAGAAGATAATTAGATCATTCATTGTCGTACTAAAAATAATGTGAAACTAATTTCCTAATCATGCTAAACATGTCTAACATATACTATTAATTTATAAATTATTGAAACAAATATGCGATTCACTATAATAATTGAAAGTTCATTGAACTTTCGGTTAAATTTCACTTCAATAATTACACTTGAATCTGTGAAGCAGGTAGTTTCCTAATCTTGAACTCATGTTATTTGTATTCTCCAAAAAGATAAAGACCACTATCTTTGTGATAGCGTTTTAAAAATTCTCGCATAAAAGCTATGCATTACATAATTAGATGAAATATATTTCCAAAAAATACTCAACAAATTTTATGATTTTTTTTTTTTTATTAAAAGACAATTAGTAGAAATACTTTTATTTGAAAACTAGTATAAAATCTATTTTTTTTTTTTTGCTTGCTCCAATATATGTGTATTCTCATATTTCAAAACATTATTCTATGTGAACATGCTTTGTTTTGTGTGCTTAAAGTAGGCAAATATACAATTTTTAAATAAAAGATAATAAAAATAATAATACTGCCCCTAAAGTCGTATTTTAATTTTATTAAAATTAAAACAACATTAAGCGTGTTTAAAGCGAGTAAAGGGATACGAACTTTCGTTGACAATGGAGCATTTATCTTATCAAAATTATCAATTTTCGCTCTTCCGCGAGCACATCTCCAATTTCAAGAGACTTGCATTATTTCGTTACTCGCGTACAAGTCGTCGAATAAAGCCCTACATTATTATTTTTATTACCGCTATTCTATTAAAAAAACACACTTATACTCAGTAATATAACGAATAGGCCTTTGTAGAATCAGCCCATCAGTAGAAACGAGTAGTAGAAAAAGCTTATCTCGAGCCTTTTCCATTTCCAGCCCATCTATAACTGTAGACACATAGACCACACAGTTATATTATTTTGGATATGGTTTTTATATTCTCCTGAGTTTGCACTAACCTCGGGTTTGTTTTATTTTTTTGTGTTTGGTATGGTTTTGGTTAATGGCGCGCGATATAAAGGGACTGTTGGGTAAGCCTGGCAAGAGCGTGGCGAAGGTAGCCAAGCTGCTCGGTGAAAATAAACATCGACTGAACCAGCATCGCGGCTACTCTGAAGAGGTAATTTTGTATATCTAAGAAACAACGCGCCTGAACGCGTCGATTTACTTTTTTCTCTTTCTTTCTCTTTTACAATACTGTATTACTTCTTTCACTTCGCGCGAGCAACGACGTTGTTGAGTGCAAGTGGCCCACGGTTTTACCAAAACGTTTTCGTCACTTTCCGCACAGGTCGAGCTCTGCGTGAAGATCTTGTCAGATGTGCTGGACCTCACGTTCCGAAAGGACGTCGGTAACACTGCTTCGGACATCAAGGAGATCATGCTGACGGCTCTAAGAACTATTATACAAACCGAGATAAATATGGATAGGGAGAATCCTTTGGTGGGAAATTTGGTTTCCGTCATGTTGTCGATATTCAGGTGAGAAAAATGAACGAAGTATACTTGTACTTTGATGAACTGTATTCGGAGACGCTAACAGCCAAATTAAAATTTCAGGCAAATGACTCAGCACCACTACGAGATCTACATCCAGAACTTCGGCACTCAGTTCGACCTGTTGGACTTTCTCATGGAGATACTGATGGTCTTCAAGGACCTCGTGTCCCGGAGCGTCTTCCCCAACGACTGGTGTGAGATGATAATGTTGCAGAACAGTGTGATCCTCAAGGCGCTGCGATTCTTCTCGACGACGATTCGCGAGTTGTTTAACAAGAATTTCGAGCAACAGGCCTGGTCTAACTTCTTCCACTGCGCCATCGCCTTCCTTACTCAACCGGCTCTGCAACTCGAAAACTTCACGCAGGCCAAGCAGAAGAGGATACTCGAACGCTACAAAGACATGCGCAGGGAGACCGCCGTCGAGATCCACAAGATGTGGATCAGTCTCGGAGTTAAGAAAATACTCTTCGTACCGGCACTCGTGGGTGCTATACTCGAGATGGCTTTGATCCCAGACGTGGATTTGAGAAGAGACGCGGCTATACCGATATTCTTCGATATGATGCAAACCGAGTACTTCCGTTCCAAGTACGTCGAGGGTTTTAGCGACAAAAGGACCAAAGGAAACATCAGGGCTAATTTTAACGAATTCGAGAACGAGATGATTGCTAAGCTTGATCACTTGGTTGGTATCTTGTTTTTTTTTTCTGCAAAAATTCTCTTTGCTTGAATGGTTGATCGCAATTGAATATTTTTACAGGTCGAGGGCGGAAAAGGTGACGAGGAATTTCGCGATCTCTGGGTCAAAGAAATGACTCCGCTTTGCGAGAACCACAACCTGTTGCGCGAGCCGGGCCTTCGTTTTGTCGAGACGGTGGCGAAACTGATGGATCACCTGTTGCAGTATCGGGACGTCATTCACACAGAGTCTCAGGAACACAGAATGCTCTGTACGGTCAATCTTCTGGAATTTTACTCTGAGATAAATAGAAACGAAATGTACATAAGGTGAGTCGATTTCTCCTTATTTCATTTGCAGATTTCGATGTGCAGATTCTGACATTCGCATTTTTTTCAGATACGTCAATAAGCTATGTGAACTGCACTTAGAGTGCGACAATTATACTGAAGCTGCTTACACGTTGCAACTACACAGTCGATTGCTCACTTGGAGTGATCAACCCTTACCACCATTGCTGAAATCCAGCAGATATCCTCATTGTCAGACTCACCGTGAATTGAAGGAATGTCTATACAATGACATAATTGATTACTTTGACAAGGGAAAAATGTGGGAGTCTGCTTTGTCCGTTTGTAAAGAGTTGTGTGCACAGTATGAGGAGCAAACTTACGAGTATTTGCAGTTGTCTGTACTTTTGAGGAGAATGGCCAAATTTTACGATTCGATAGTTAAGCAACTAAGACCAGAACCCGAATATTTTCGCGTGGCATATTACGGACGCGGTCATCCGGCTTTTTTGCGCAACAAAGTTTTTGTCTACAGAGGAAAGGAATACGAAAGGCTCAGTGATTTTTGCTCGAGAACGCTAAATCAGTTACCGAATGCAGAGCAAATGAATAAACTGTCTCCTCCTAGTGAAAAAGTTATGGAATCTAATGTTCAGTATGTACAAATCAATAAGGTTGAGCCACTTATGGACGAAAAGAAAAATAGGTTAAGCGGAAAACCTATTACTTCAGAACCAGTTTTAAGGTTTAATTTCTTATTTTATGATTTATACTCTTAAAATTTAATTGCTGCATACCATAAACGAATATCGATTCTCTGATTAGGTATCATCGAGTGAATAATGTACAAAAGTTTCGATTTTCGAGACCTGTTCCACGAAAAGAAAATGGCGATAAAGAAAAAGAGACAGGTAACGAGTTTGCCTATCTTTGGCTGGAGAGAACCGTGTTAGCTACTAGTCATCCACTGCCAGGAATACTTAGATGGTTCCCTGTTGTTTCAAGCGAAACATACTCAGTAAGCCCACTATGTAACGCCATCGAAACAATGGAAGCTACCAATTCAGCCTTAAGAGATCTTATTGTTTCGCACAGGTAAAATCATTTTTTGACTCGATTATCGATGTACAACCGTAGGAGATGAAAACAAACATTCGGTTTTTTTATTTTTTATAGAGCTGACAACAGTCTACCGTTGAATCCCCTGAGTATGAAACTCAACGGAATTTTGGACCCTGCTGTAATGGGAGGTATTGATAACTACGAAAAAGCATTTTTAAATGCTGAGTACAAAGAAGCACATCCCGAAGAAAGTAAAGATCTCGAGAAGCTAGAAAATTTGATAGCCGAGCAAATTCCCTTACTTGGCATTGGCGTCCAATTACACAAGTCACGAGCGTCGCATGAACTCGCACCGTTCCATCAGCGACTTGAGCAATGTTATGCCACTATGCGAACGCAGGTGGAAGCCAAATACGGAAAAAGGGTAAGCATAAACTGCAGTTTTTAGTTGAAAAATCTTTAACATGTTTACAATATTAGAGTTAATCTTATTTTTGAAAACGTTGATTACATCTTGATCCAATCTTGTCTAACATAGATAAATTTAATTGATATTTTATCACTATTAATTTTTATCCAAAATAAAAAATGTCTATATAATACATGAAAAATTATTTTCAACGCATTGCAAAATCTGTGTTGGCTCGCAATTAATTCAGAAAACTTTTCAGACATGCGATTTACAAGTGGAAATTCCAACACATTCGGTTACTATGAGAAGACATGTATCAAAAGGAGACACCAATCGTTTGTCCGAAACCAGCACCGTAAGCAATGAGTAAGTTTCAAAAGCATTGTGTCAATCATATTTCTATTATAATCATGTGCTTGCATTAAGGTTTTGGTTGAAGTTTAAAAAGTTTACCCGATAATCGAACAAATTAAAAAGGTTTCTTGAGCAAAACAATTTTCAATTGAAAATTTATGGCTGGTTAATACATCGCGTGGCAATTTTTGATAATGTTCTCATTCAGTTGCGGTACGCGCTCCAGAGTTACTTCACTTACGAGAACACAAGTTGCTGCTCTAAAGTCTCTAGCAACCTTCAATTTCAACAACAGTTCCTCTATCTCGGGATTACCGAGTGTGGGGTTAACAAGGTAAAACATCAATGCTAACGAGGCAAATAAAAGTGGTGGCTGAAAATTTCTTTTGCACAATTCATCCATTATTACAGCAACAAAAATAACTCATTCAAATCGAAAAATTTTTTATTGCCTTATGACATTTTTGCGAGCATTATAGTGGGAATTAAACGGTTTCCATTATCATCACGTTTTTGCAGCCAGCATCGCTTTCTTGCAATATCATTCGTACTTTTTTAACAGGCACACACAAATCTGTACTTTATATTCACAGCTATATAATTTATAAGTTGTTTTGTTCAAAAACCATTGGTTAGTATGAATTATTCTTTTATCAACTGGATTTCTTCTAAGCATGATTTCCGCTCGTCTGAGTCACTCGATCTGCAGCGACATTCCATTACTCATGTTTCCTATATGAATAATTCAGCACTTTTCCTGATTTCAATATCAACTGTAACATTATTGTTCGTCTTGAACATTAAAATTGGTGGAACTCCGTGTAATTAACAATTAAGTTTATTAATTTTACGCTATTATCTTAAAAATTGTATTCTATCGAATTAATCAACTGTTTTAAATTAATCTACTCAATATGTAATACAAAAGGAGACTTGATACTAACTCTATATTTTTTTTAGAAATAATAACTCGACACGCTCGCATATCTTATCAACAACGTCGTTACAAAAAGCGCTCGGTAATTCTAATACTGGCACAAGCAAGAAGAAAGATTCCAAACGACGAAGTTCTCGAAAGAGTGAGAATACGCCAAATTCCAAAGCGGAACAGCCCACGAGCCAATGGTACACCATGCCGGAGCCAATTCAGTGCCAAACGTCACCTCTTATTTCTGCCTCGACGCCCAGTCTTCCCTCAACTCCCATATTCGAACTCAGACAAGAGGTAACTATTTTCATCATTTAATTTACTTCATCGTCATTCTTATTACTAAATCAATGATGTTTTTACTAACGCGACCAGCTAACACCAACACGACCACTGAGATCAGAGGCTGAGAAAGAGCGCCGACTGAGCAATCGTTGGTCGGGTCAGTCCCAGACGTACCTACGTTCGACGAGTAATGGCTTGGATACGCACAGTTTAGGCAAAGGGAACCGTGACAGCGTCGGTACCACAGACAGCACGGCATCGGAAGACGATCCACCGCCACCGCTACCTCTCAAAACTCGCGAGGTCGACTACTGCAATCTACCGGATGACAGTTCCTTTAACTACTGCTCGACTAGTAGTCTCGTTAGTCTCAGTCGTGCTGTTGTTTACCGTCCAAAGAACAAACTACCGGTGCCGATTGACGCTTTGGATGGTCATAGTAAACCGCCTACGCCACCGCCCAAGCCTAAGAGACCACTCTATGCCATGACCAAAGCTCCACTCATTTCGCCGAGCGACTCAGAGAGTTCAAACCAGGACTCGTCAACGGCATGACGACTTCCTTCACGACTCTGCCTAGCCATATATTACCTGAGATACTTGTAGCTGTTACTTCTTAGCCTAACTAGAGCATTTTTCGTTTCTATCGAATGCTATTTTCGCAAGAGCAAGGCAAACACAAAGTTGAGGATAAATATTTTTATCGTATTTTTTATAGATAACGTTTTTATGATAACTATTGTAAACTTTTTAACAAAGCGCACAATTTTTGTAACTCTTTTATACAACTAGAGCTGCGGCATTGAGGAACCATGACGTTTTGATACTAATTTTTAAACAAAGGCACCCACAGATTCAGTGGAGAATATTAAGGTTGGGTCCTTTATTTTAACCGCTAATGCGAATATTTATATTGACAATATTTTTGATGATAAACGAACGCCTACAAACTATTAGTAGTATTAAAAGCACAACTATCTACGTTAACAACGACGTAACTAACTTTGAATAAAGTTCATTAATACTCAGTTGGTTCGTATACATGCATACTTTAATGACCGTGCAATTCATTATCATAAAAAATTTTATTAAGCGTAAAATTTTATACGTTCCAGGGGCGTGAGTCTTAAACGCTTAACTTTTTCCCCTAGTAAATTTGTTAATTATTTATTTTTTTTACGCAGTACATGAATACTACTATCTTTCATTGTCATGCCAAAGAAACCATTGTTAGTATTATATAATAATGTCAGCTGCAGTCCTTTAAAATTAAGGCATAGTATTATATGAAAAGAGGTCCCGAGAGTTCATTGTTTAGCAACGCCATAGATTCAATGATTGAAAATATAAATTCACGCTAGTCTATCGTATAAAACGAAGTTTCCGTGATGAGTGTATTTAAACATGTGCCGAAATTGAAAGTTATCACCGTGCCATTTTAATACTTAGAAAGCTTTTATAGTTTAATATTTTTTAGGGACCAGCTATTTGTGAATTGATAAATAAAAACGTCTAGAGCTACATTTGTTTATTGTTATAAAATGTCATTTTATACATAATATATTGTCATATTTCATGAAATCTTACACTTATTAAATTATTTACCTACTTTTATATCATTGATTTTATTTTAAGAAACTGTAAATATTTTTATTTTTAAGAAATCGTACACGACGTGTCTGCTTCTTTTTCATCGTCGTCGTCATCGTCTGAATCTGAACCGTTGATAAAATAGAACTTTGCACAACGATTGCAAAAGTAGCGGTTCTTATTTAAATGCTGTAAGCGCCTTGTCTTGCAAATTGGGCAGTCCTCCAATGCTCGATTCGTAGGGCGACTTTTACATTTCCATTCAAAATGGCCGAGTTTATCGCAACTTGAACACCTTTTGTTATAAGCAAGACACTTTCTAGGTGAATGTAGACATCCACACCTGGAACATCCCCGTTCACGTGTTTGTTCTGTATTTCTAGCGGCTGCAGTAGCAACATTGGTGTACCTTTGATCTTTTGTTGAATAATTCGGGTAGCCTTGGGGTGTAGGAAGTAAAACATATCCTTTATAGTAACATGTGTGCGTGTGAGGATTTGATCTACAATTGAAGCAGATATTGTGCGGAAAAATTGGACATACTGTACAATCTTTATCGTGAGGACATTGGTTTGCTGCATGTCTTGTTTCGCACCACGAGCACTTGATTAAACTTTCATTCTTTTTATTCGATGCGTATTTCGATAGATTAGCTGTTTCTTCTGTAGAATTTTTCAAAGTACATGCAGTTGTATAGTGTCCGTTCTCAAAACAATAAGAGCAGGTTGCATTGTATGCTGGACATCGCGTAAATACCATGTGATTGGTTAGGCATTTTGAGCAAAGTGGTCCAGCTTTTGACGGACTTTTGGTTGCACCTGGTTCCATGCTTACACGAAGCGGTGAATCTTTTACAAAATTTCCCGCACTATCATTCGATTTTCCGACTTGCTGCTTCAAGTTATTATTCTTCGTATACATATATTTATATTTATCCGAAGTCAAATTTTGTACATTACTGCTCGATTTTTCTTTATCTTCATCTTTTAAAATTGACTTGTAATAATTTGTATTTCCTGCTTCACTAATATTTTCTGAGCTGCTGTTTAACGACTCCTCATTGTCTATTACTTCTTTCATTTTTTGATTGTAAATTAACTGCTGGTTATAAATCTGTATGATACTTGACAATGATACATCGTCTAAGGCAAAGGCTGCATGCTGATAATCTTTGTCCATGTTAAGAATGATCATATCAATTAAAAATTTTTCCATTTGATCGCCGAAATTACATTTCGATGCCTTTTCCTGAAATAAAAATAATTGCTTGTTGTGAATAAAAATAATACTTTAAACTTAGACTTTACATGAATAAATGTGCAACATACTGTTATATCAGCAACATAATTAGCCAAACTTTCATTAGGATTTTTACGCCTGGAAAAAAATTTATATCTTTCTTTCACCTCATCGAAAGGCGAATCGAATATTTCATCGAATTTCTTTAATAAGATATCCATATTTTCTCTTTCGTCAGAATTTTCAAATGTCATTTCGTTCAAAGCTTCGATTCCTTTGGTACCTATGCAATTAAGAAGGCGGTATGCCTTACCCTTTTCCGTGAATTTGACACTTGAGCTGATCAATTCTAAATATATCAAAAACTCATTTTTCCATATGCGCCAATCCTTGCTAATGTTGTTTTTATCAGGATTAAAAGGTTTTGGTATGTTTATCGAAATGAAGTTGCTCTCTGCCATTTTGTTCGATGCTTGATAGTATATTATACAAAAAATTTAGTAAAAAACACTAGTTATTTTCTACGATAAACTACAGTAAGTCATTTGGGAAAATAAATAAAATTCTATACTAGATACTTACGACAGTTATTCACGTTTTTGCATTTGGATCTTACTACTGATGCTATTTTATTGTGCTAAAAAATTGTTTTTTTCCAATACTGGCACCTCTATTATAAACTTCGGCTCTTACGAGAAGAAAATGGCGCGCTATACGTGATCGTATTTAATACTTCTACGTAGGCGCGGTATCGTGCTAGATTGCTGATTGTGTAATCACGTAATCAATCGCTATTATCTTTAAAACCATTTTTACGATGCGACAATCTACGTAAAAATCAATATTTCTCAAAAATACCGCTTTCATTTTACAGTTTTAAGTATTTTATTTTTATATTGCTTAAAAATTTCAAAAATAAATATTCGATTATACTAATATATATTTTTGGAAATGAAAAAGTGAATTAATCAAAATAAGATTTATTTTATAAACTTTTACAACACAAATTCTTTTTACATTAATATTAATTAAATTTCAATCAGATTTTGAAAATGTATAAGTGAACGACTTAATAGTAGTTTTCAATAGCATAGTGCGAAAGAGTTCTCGAAGGCGGTGATAATGATATGCGAGCGGAGTATTATCTTTTGCACGTGTATTGAAAAGATCTTTTACCCATATGTCATTATTTCTATTTATAATGACTAATATTTATAATTCATTATGATTCGAAATTGTAAATTAACTTATGAAATAGTACATGCGTCAGGCTTTTGGTTTTGTTTTTTTTTAAAGTCAGATTTAGGCGGCGTTGGTTTTTCGCGGTTTGTGTATGTATTATTTGAATAATTTGTGTTGAATGCTGAACTGGATGGTGTTGGTTTATGGTAGTTTACGTTATTTGGATAATTTGTGTTAGATGTCGAACTTGTTGATGTTGTTCTTTGGTAGCTTGCACTACTTGATGATGGTTGCTGGGTTTCTACTGTAACATAGTCTCTCAGTAGCGGATCAGATGTCTAAAAAGAAATCGAGAATTTAAAAAATCACCACATTGATTGATAGTAAATTGTTAGATTTAAAAATATACGTACATTAGAGTGAGCTGGATTATTATTTTTCCTTTGAAACATTGCACAATTGTATGTTCTATGGCCATGGCTTTTACATTGACTACAGTATAATGTAAAAGGATTGCACACTGAATTTCCATGATATGTTCCACAATTTGTACAGTTTTGCTTATCAGACTTGTCGTTTAAAGGTGTTTTTGATGGAAGTGTTATAACTGTTCTATACTGGCAGTTCAAATCATGTGGATTCTTTTTGCATTTAAAACATACGTTATGTGGGAACGTATCACATCTCACACAACTGGCTGGATGTGGACACATATCTTTAATATGCTTTAACTCGCACCAACTGCAATCTTCTAATTTGTTGTCAGAAAGCTTTCTTGCTTTATCGTCTGTACTTCTTGTTGTATTAGTATTTCGATTAACTTCATCATCGTTTTTTTTCTCTTTACATTGCTGTGTATAATGACCTTTCATGGAGCATTTACCACATGTTTTATCAAAAGCTGGACATTGCCCAAATGGATGATTTGTATCACATTTTGAACAAATACGTTTAATCTCTTCTTTATTATCAACTGCATTGTCGTTTTTTTTTTCTTTACATTGTTGTGTATAATGACCTTTTGTGGAGCATTTACCACATGTTTTATCATGAGCTGGACATTGCTTATATGGATGATTTGTACCACATTTTGAACAAATACGTTTAATCTCTTCTTTATCATTAGCATCAGCAGGACATTGCTTAAATGGATGATTTGTACCACATTTTGAGCAAATATGTTTAGTATCTTCTTTTTTATTATTCTTAGTTTGCTTTCGGCATACACCATTGAAATGGTTTCTTTGGTTACAAGCATTACAGATATTGCCATAAGCAGGACAAGACCCATATACATGTCTAGAACTACACTTCCAGCAAAATTTGGGCTGCATTGATTTATCTTGTGCATTATTTGAACTTTCTATATCTTCAGAAGTTTTTGGTTTTGAAGCAACTGCTTGCCTGGTTAATTCTTTAATTTTATCATTATTGATATTGAACTGTTTATAATATTGGATTACTTCAAATAGTGTCACTTCTCCTAAAGCAAATACCACATCTCTTATATAACTGTCCATGTCACGAATGACCATGTCTATTATAAATTTTTCAGATTGTGATCCAAAATTACATGTTGAAGCTCGGATCTGAAACAATGTATCATAAGTTGCATATATACTCATATAAATTATACAAAAATTTTAATTTACAACTAGTTTTTTATAAACTTACCTTCAAATCAGTTACATAGTTATCTATGTTCTCATTTGCTCTGATTCTCCTTGAAAAAAATTTGTATCTCTCTTCAGCTTCATTTAATGGAGGGTCAAATATTTGGTCAAATTTCTCAATCAATATATCCATGTCATCTTTTTCATCTGGATTGTCAAAAGTCATTTTTTCCATTGCTCTTACTCCTTCCGTTCCCATGAGATTTACAAGAATCAATGCTCTTTCTTCCTCTGTACATTTTTCGTAACATCCTGATAATCTTAAATATATGAGGAATTCCTTTTTCCAAATTTTCCAATCTTGACCTATTTGGTTTTTATTTGGTTTGAAAGGATCCGGCTTGTTCAACTCCATTTTTGTTTCTCACCTCTCAATATTTAGAGGTTTATTTACTCATGAACAAGGATGCAAAATAACTGGCAATTATAACAAAATAATTTGTGTTAATAAATTATCATGATGAAACATCAGTAAAGATGAACATATGCAACATCTTTCCATATCTTTGAAAAAGCAATATTTTACTTTGTTTACAATTTTTAACGTAGGTTATATATAAGTTACTCACCATTAAAGTACTACGACAGGAACAATCTTAATATGGTCAAAAAACACAACAGCCAAATGAATTGCAGATCTCTTGGTCGCACTGATTATCAACAAGAAATGGCGCCTTTTGCTTTGCGAATTGCGTTCCTGCAGTGAATGCGTCTCTGCGATAAGTAACGCAGAACCAAAATGTCGCTCCTCTGGCGTCTGCTCGAATGAAGCGATGCCTTGTTGCTTTTATGTGGCACCGATCGTATGGAATCCCAAGAGCCTTTCGGGGAATCCCAAAATTAGGTTTTATTTTTCATTCGACGAAATTGTGTGCATTTGTATAAAAATATTTCAGTCAAAAATATAAATCCCAATTTATTGGAATTACATTTTTATGCACAATTTATTAATCCGTCTCGAAGTATGTATGTACCTATGTGATATTGCAAATATTCGAAAAACTCATTTAAACAATTATTGAACAAAATTTTTGATATCATGTCCAAAAACTTGTTAAAAATCATCGTAGCAATAGTAAATTGTCGATTCCCATAATGAAAAGTTAACAAATGAAACAAAAACGACTATATATTTATTGTTGCAACAATGCCTTTTCAAGTTTCGCGCGATCGCCAGAGGGCAGTGGCGCGCATGCGCACATCGCTCGAGATATATATCGATAGTCGAACGTTGCCTTCATTCCGTTGGACAATTTGTCAACTGTCAGTTTGTTGAAGTTTGTTTATGTTTGCACAATTAATCATTTGTTGTGTTGTCGATATCGAGTGTCGTGAACAGTAAAAAGCGGAGAGATATGCAGAGTATTTGTGCGGATCTTCTTGCAATAAAGAGAAAATAATTGCTTTCCGGCGTACGGCGGATCCAGTGGAAAGTGACTTTTTTAACAAGAAAAAAGAAGAGAAAAAATTGAAGTCAACACCGGTACGTATAACCTGCACAAATTACCAATGGTATTATTACTTATTCTAATTATACGAGAGATTATAAAGCATAAGCTTGTGCCTTTTTATGCACCCCAAGGAGAATGAAAAGTGATTTTCCGTTAAAATCAAGCCGTCGAGGTTTAATAGTTCGATCATGCTAAGCAAGGCAATAAAAATCGACTTAGTTACAGGGAAGCCGGGGTGCGATGCCTACCTATATATATATATATATACTTACGCATACATACAAGACTCGTTCGCGCGCGTTTGTTCTCTCCTTTACGCCTCAGCAAAAACTTTAATCAAAGTCAGATTAGTCGCTGCTCGCCCTCGTGGTTTTTTTTTTTAGCCCCTTAGCATTTACATGGCGCGAGTAACAGGGTCACGGTGTGTAAAGTCGAATCGAAGTCCGATGGATGGACTTTTTATGAAAATTCTGTCACTCGAATTTCATCGCGACCTAATCAGCTTTTACGTGTAAGTATATAAGGGTGTATAGTGTTTGCTCTTTGCTTACGGTTGTCGCCTGGCATAAATGTCAGTGTATCTTAGCGAACTTAATTAGCTTTTCCTGCGATAGATTTTCAACTCGTTTTCAGGCAAGAGTACGCGGCGCGACGCGTCTCTCCCTCATCCCGGAGGCTTAGGTCCCTAATGAATCTGATTTGCATCCGATCCATCCCAACTGCCAATAAATTATTTAGAGGCGCCGCTTTGCTGCAGCGGCCGAGTCTCACGTAAGTATATACATACATCACGCGTATAGAGAAAGAAAGAAAGAACAGCACGTGACGATGATTAATTATACGCCACCGAGACCGTTTTCCCCCCCTTTTGCTCGTATATATATATACACCAGAGACAGTCCGTATATTAGTGGACCTTTGGATTCGATCGCGTCGCTTTGTCAGGATTTCAGCGGTTCATTGATAAAAACGAGAGCCGCTGATTCGATGTATACCTATAATTTTTCTCGGTTTATCGCGTTAAGGGAATAACTTTTAAATTTTTATTTATAACTTGAAAATTAAACCGCACGAACGAAGAAAAAACAGAAGACTCGGGGTCCAAGGGGCTAGAAATAAGTCTCTCGATACGAGCCCAGCATCCATAAATTCATAAATCCTTTCCCCCCTCGACTGCGAAAGACTATCATCGCTTATACCAAAACCAATAACGGGCTGGTGTCTTGTGCCCGAACCGGGGCGTCGATCGCTCATAATCTAATTAAAAACCGAGCCCCCCCCCCCCTCTCTGTAAGGTACCTACACCCAATGTCACTGTTATTAAAAGCTGACCTGAGAAAAAAAAAAGGAATCGATGCTGCGATATTCAAATAGTGAAAATTCGACTATACACGCATATATATATATAGATCACACATCAGGCGCAACTGATTCCTCGATTATACTGCAGCCCCGATATATATTAAATAAAGGCGCTTACGCCGCGGACATAAAGCACGTGCGGCGGCTATAACAGCATCAGAGAGAGAGAGCGACACCCCCTCGAGGAAAAGCGAATATAAGGAGGGTGACTCTGCGGCGCTCGTTTTGTTTGAACTGGGATCAAGCCTTTGCCGGCGCGTCAGTGCGGTTAGACTGCGCGTCGTCGACGATTATTTGCTTAGGATGATCGTAATGTGGCCTGACTTTTCAATCTCTCCCTTGGTTTTTACTTTTACATAATAAATACGGTACACACATACAGTAGGCGTATTTAACTCTCCATTAACGCTCGCAGTCGCATAGAATCGAATCGTGCAAAAACTGCAGCGGCTCGAGTCGGTGCAGTAATACAATCGAGTGAGTCCGCTGCACAGGTAATATATATAGAGGCGGGGCGCTCAGGTTCGCTGAAGAGGGTCACCAGGTATAATAGCACGTTGCGCTGTAACTGACGGGGCATCAGCTCCCCAGTTGCACTGTATATACACTTTCTGGTGGACAGGTTGATACTCAGCTGCTGTTCTCGTGGTATCGGATTTCTATATACTAGCGCGAGTATAGATTAAAATTACCAACGACTTTGAATTCGCGGCGTTTGTTTTGAAAAGCTCGAAATAACAGCGCACGGAGTCGATAAACCGGCTTAGGGAGATTATTGCCGTCGAGGCGTAAATGAATTTTTCCTACGAGCTACACTCTCTCAAAGCGGCCTTGCGGAAGAAGACGTTCGTATAAAGAAGAGGAGAGAAGCAGGAGGATTAGCTTCTCGAGAGTATGAACCGCGTGCCGCAGAAGAAGAAGTATAGTACCTATACAGTATATACACAGTGGCAGAAGAAGATGAAGAAGGAAAGGTAAGGGAAAGCCTTTTTCCGAAAGCTCTTTGGATCACCTTGGTTATTCTGAGGAAGCCCTCCTGGCCCACTGAACCAGCTCTCGAGATTTGTTTGCTACTTTTCTCGGATTACCCCTCCGAGCTCGGATCGGATTTTCACGAGCGTTAGGCGCATGCGGCTATATACTCTGTCTCTCTTTCTCTCTCTCTCTTCACAACACAGACTTTTGCCCCGCGTGCCTCTCGATTTTTGACGGATGAGTTTTCCTGCCTTAACTGCATAATAATTGTTTTGCGGGGGCGGGATACACTGCCTTTGGAATACGTTTCGACGGAAATTCAGAGAAAAACAAAATAATAAAAAAACTCGTCTGCTTATCGTAAAGAGATAGAAGCGGTCATCGATACGTAGGCGCCTCGGCGAAAAATAGGGGCTCGACCCGCAGCCGCGTATAGTAATATACACACATCTCCCGATGTCTATCTTCACGGGATCTCTGTGTTTTACAAGCCAGCTGTGAGTGTGTGCGCGAGTATCGTGTTCCGCATTGTTGGTCCTTTGTGTTCGAGTGCTCTCTCTCTCTCTCAGGCTTGACTTTACTCCGGTTCTCGGGGTATACGTCTCTGTGTATATATAAACCTATATACCATGACCGCTACTAGGTATATATATATATATACACTAGTGCAGCTCAAAGGCGCTTTTTCTGCGCAGCGCGCGCGGGATCATCTCCCCGCTCGCTCTTCACCTTGTCGGCTTAGCTTTCCGGGATTACAAGGATTTCTTTATTCGGCTGCTCCTACACTTCCTCGAAGGCTCTCTCTCTCTCTCTCTCTCTCTCTCTCTGTACGCTCGTATAGCCTCCGTGTCACTCCTACCGTTCTATATAGCCGTTGCTGCTCTTTCTCTTTATAGAGATGATTTTCCTTCGTGTCGCCCGCGTCCTCGGGTACACCGACGAATTCCTTTTTTCCTCCTCGTCGCCTTTGCTCTCTCTCTCTCAACGCGCGCGAATTATTATTTCGAGCTTTTCCCCTTCGCCCGTGTTGTTATACACAATGCCTCGAGTCCTCCGAATGACTTTATTCGCGCGACGGCGGTGTCCCGCTGTTTCTCTTTCATCTGAGCGAGTAATTTTTTATATTGTGTACACCAACTCCGAGAGCTGCTTGTATTATGTAGCTACATATATATATAGCTTCGTAATCGATTAAAAAGAACCGATAGTATTCACCTCTGGCGCAATGCATCAGCTGCGGCAGATGCGCTTGTACACCCCCGCACCTGAAGTGTACAAATATGCTCTCAGTGCACGCACGCGTATTAAGGTAGATGCAAAGTAGCGATAGCAGGCGTCGCGAAAATCGGCCTATCCTTCAAGCTTGACGATTACATTGTTGTGAAAAAGATCCGCCATCTGCCTATTAATTAAGCTCAACTCTCGCCAAATTTTGCTCCAGCTTTCTTCGTGCAGTGTATATACTGTCGTATATTCTAAAGAAAAGGGGAAAAATCCATTACGATCCATCATTTCCGTGAATTTAAACGTAATAAATTAAGCCGGGCTCATCAATTTCATGAAGTGCGTCCCGGCTTGTAGAAAAGCTAATCTTTGGAGGAAGAACAAAAAAAAAGTAAAAAGGAGAACGAGAAAAGCGAAACGCGTATATACAATATACATCCGAGCCTGTCCATCAGGCTACAGAAGAATGTCCGATGGCCTCGAACGGTGATGGATGATTTTTCTTCAAGAGCTGAGCGCCCTCACTCCTCCTTCGCGCGCGATATTACAGCCACAGCCCTCACTCCCTCCTTTGCATTATAGTGCAGTGTATATCGTTTACACAAACGTATATATCGCTGTTTATTAAAATACCCGGAATACATAAACGCACGCGTCAGCGATAGAAGATAAAACTTCTACTCTTCATTTTTCACTCTCGAGAATTATGACTTTACGCTAATCGTGCACTGAAGGGCATGAATCAGCTGGAAATCTCCGTGAAAACGCTCGATTTTCAAAACAAATGTACACCTGCTGCTTCTCTCCCCACCTCTTTCTCGCCTATACGCAGCTGCAGTTTTAATTAAGAGCTAGCTTCCGCGAAACCCGTAAGATTTAATAAAAATACCGCGCACGCGCGCGGGGCAACGGGAATTTCCTCATAAAGTCTGGAAGACGCTTTCTATACACTCCGAGGAAAATTCCAAGACTAATTAAATAAACACATAGAGAACGCGAGTGCCTGATATATTTACGAGGAGCGTTGGATTTTATTATATATACCGCGTGTACAGTGGCGCCAGTGAAATCAAATCAGCCTCTTATTTATTCGAGTCTCCTGGGACCAAAAAAAAAAAAAAAAAAAAAAAAAAATTTCAATATCGCGCTCTATTAATAAATTCTCAGCGACCATGAGGTGATGCCTTGGGTCCAATGGATGGGAAGAAGGAAAAAAGCTGCATATAAGTAGTCTCTCTTTCTCGAATCTAGGGAAATTCCGAGAACGAGCTCAAGCCTCGAGATGCACCGGCTAATATAACGAAGCGTGCAGCAGAGAGAATTTTCGTTCGCACACACAATGCGGCTCATTATGTTATCGGCGCATCTACTTCTCGAGCGCAGCATCATTTATCATTCTTCGGCCGCGCTCGCTCTCAGGGATGTGTTATGCTTCGAAGAGAGAGAGAGAGAGAGAGAGAGAGAACCTGTGCTGCGGGTATAGGTGTGCGCGTACAACCCTCCGCTTCTTTTCGAGCATCTCACTTTTTTTTTATTCTCCGTCTCTCCTTCTTTTTTTTCCTTCATCTTCGTGCCGCCTATATATATATATATATATATATATATATATATATATATATGCCTTTCACGCGCGCGCGCGCGCGCGCTGTCCGAATCTCGACTGGGCTTTCTCTTTTTTCGTGTGTTATTCTCTCTCGATCGTTCGATTTTCATGCTTTCTCTCTCGCTTTCGTCCCCCTCGACTGTGTGATATTTTTTAATTTTTCTCTCCCACACTCCACTCGTGCGAATTATCGCTCCGTCGGATAATCCGGTTGTCTTCGGATTATCTCGCTTTGGCGGCCGGCGGACAGGTATACGCGTACTCGATCGTCTTATCGCTCGAAGCTCGTCCCTAAGCGCGCGCGAGAGAAAGAGAGAGAGAGAGATTGGATCAGGTGTGCAGCTCGTCCCTTTGTCTTTCGGGAGCATCGGGGGTCGATTATCGGCCACGTGTAATTATTCGGATCGTGCCGGCGATAAGGCCCGGTGCTTACACACGCTGAAACGAGGAATTAATCAAGCTACTTGTGTGTTTATATACCTATACACGCTCCCCTGACTTTTGTGTCGCGTCTCGAGTTTCGATGAATTTTTCATGCTCCCGTTAAACGGCCGCATTTGTATAGATCGCGCCTCCGTTTGAATTTCGCGGGAGGATTATCGTATAAACGCGGTATAAGCGGACGTTTCAATCTTCTATGCCGGCTAATAGGATGAAATTCGAGGTTGTTTCCATCAGACGCATCAGCTTCCGTGAATCCCACTGGCTGCTCAGAGAAAAAAGGACGGCTCATCTGCCTCTCGATGTTCTCACGTCGGTCCGACTGATTGTTATTCTCGATCGAGCGAGTAGCCGACATCGGCGCGTATACGTATATAGGTATATAGTATGGAAGAGGGGGGGGGGAGGGGGAACGGGTGTATAGGAAGGTGACGGCGCGAGCGATAGCCCCCGATCCTTGTCGGCCGCCGGCACGAGACAGAGCCTTCCTTGTACCTCTGTCACCTCCTGTCTTCTTCCTTTCGCGCGCGACTGTCTATCCTTGATCGAGCGATTCTCTCGCTCTTATTTTATCCTTTTCTTCGCTCTGCGCAATGCGCGATCGAAATTGAAAATAATGTTTGAAGATGAGATAGAGGAAGAATCAGGTGTCCGCCGGTGTCTGACCTTCGCGCTTGTGTACAGAGAGAGAGAGAGAGAGATATATATATATACCTACAACAGAAGACACGGACAGCAAGTATATAAACCGGGGGGTTAGATACGCGGGGGAGTGTCGTCATGGCTACGCAGCGGGGGGCGGGGCAATCGATACACCCTTGCGCGAGGCTCACGCAGTACTGAGAGACTATATGTGCGCCGGACGCATTGCGTTTATATCGGTATACGCTTGTGTATATATACTCCGTATACCGCAGAACACGCGTAAATTGGAATTTATCGTTCGGCAATAAAGTCAAACTTTTGAGCGATAATTAGTCACAAACGTGGATTTTGTGCCGAACCGCGTTCGCGCAACAAAACGAAGAAAAGGAGAAAAGAAGAAGAAGAGGAGCCACTCGATAGCACGTGCTGGTTCGATTTTCGGCCGTTTCATCTTCGGCCCCCCCCCCCGACATAAGTAATAAAGAAAACTCACTTTCGAGTTGGACACAATGAGCCCTCAAGAGCGAGGTGTATATAAGTGTGTATCATTCGGTCGTTTACGAGCCTGGCGCGCTCGTTTATCATCTGGCCACCGTTGCAGCATTTTTCATCGGGCCGAGAAATTTTCATTTCATCCTTTCTTTTATATTCCCTCGTTCTCTCTCAAAAAAGTGTATTACCGCAAGTATAAAGAACACAGTTCTCGGTATTCGGCGAATCCTCGCGCCCGTATATACATACTGCCATTGTGTGCATAATACGGCACGTAGCGAAAAATCGAATTATAAAATCGTATATGCGAAGGCTCGTCGGAGAGTCGAAGTGATTTACACCCTTCGGAAAATTTATATATACACTTTGAGAGAGAGCTGCGCGCGCCTTTAAACGCTCGTTCATCTTTCCCGCGCGTGTGCAGGTGATCGTGATTATGCCGTAAGCCGCGATTCTTTGGTATAAAAATGCAACGCGTTTAGCGCGAAATTATTCCAAAGCACTTTTGTGGATGGGTATGAACTTCTTGGTCAGAGATGCATCGGCCGATAGTATACCGATGAATACAAATTTGCTCGTGGTTTAATTTCAACCTGGCTATATATACTCGCGCGTCTTGAATTTAAATTACCCGCTGCACTGTGACCCAGTTTCCGCTTAACTGATCCCGGAGCTCGTGTCGGGGAAAATGTAACAATTACCGGTGTTAAAAATAGCCCGATCTGCCCCTACGATAAGAATATTTGTAAACCATTTTCGCCCCGTATATATATAAGTGCAACAATGGGAAGAAGCGAATCGGTGGAAGAAGAGGAGAAATAAAAGAGGAAAAAATCGGCATCGTGGAACTCGAGAAATGCAATAACTCTCTCGGCACACACGCGTTCTGACACCCAGCCGTGTGCCTCCCGGGCGCGCACCTGTCCAGGTAGTAGAGTGAGAGAGAGAGAGAGAGAGAGAGACTATCCGCTCTCTCGCTTAGTGGGTCAGCTCTTCTGAGAATTCGCAGCGGCTCCGGCCTGTCTGCTGAGATCAGGATCATCGCGCGAGAGTTTTGTCTATGACCCCGTGCTATGCGGTTCTCTCTCCCTTTTCTTTCTGGGGCAGCTTCTTTCTCGCTTTAATGAGTTTTTGTTGCAAGCATCATCGCCAGAATTCCGAATGGAATTCGGGAATATTATAAGCTCGCGCGCCGCACGTGCCCATAGCTTATTAACCGAGAGGCAATATGGACCTCCCGAAACACGTTTATTGTATTATATGCGTATATCCGCGCGATGACGCGCAGATTTCTTATATGCATGCCGATTATCGAAATTCAGCGCGAAGCCGCTTTTCGAGAAACGTTTTATATGCGAGCTCGTAAAAAGGATTATTGTGCGAGCGCGATAAATTTCGCGCGTTTATTTCTCCGATATACTTTGTATATATGTGTCCCGGAATCGATTTCGAGAAGGTTATTTATCGCGCTCTCGTTCTCGATTCCAGGGGGACGTTCAATTAAACGCGTTTTTCTATCCTTAATCGGGAATGAAGACTTTCCACATTTATATATATCCTCTGCGATGAAAAAAAAAAAGGGGCATCGAAGACATAAACACTCGATCAAAAATGCGTATAAAAGCCCAAGAAGATTTCGGAGAGTCCGAGTATATAAGAACTGAGGTAGGCATCAGCGCGCGGCAGCAAAAAACCGAGGTAATTTAGGTGCCGCCTCGACTCGAGAGAAAAAACAATCAGACAAGCTGAAGTAAATGAATACGTGAGACTAATTTGCAGCAGCGGCTGCGCACACGTGGTTTCGCGCGCAAGCGGCAGCAACTCTCCTCTCTCTTGGACATGTGGGCAGGAGTGACGGATGGCCACATCGCATTTCGAGGCTCTCGCTGTATCTCCTCGATTTCTCGCGTGTAATTCCCGTAAAGTCGTTTCTTCGCACATACTATATACACTGCACAGCTTTGACTTGTTTGCCTTGTACGCCTATATCCCTTGACTGCGGCTATATTTCCAATTAAAACGTGTGTACAGTTTTCGCTGTGTGAATTCACGGATTATAGGTGGGACAAAATGGAAGCGACGAAAAATTAAAAGGCAAATGGGTATAATAGAGAGCAAGGTGTAGCAGCAAAGAGATACGAGGGTCAAAAAAGCTGGACCAGGCAATATTTCGTATCGCGCGGCTCGAGCGCGGACAAAAAGGGACACAATGCCGAGGCAGAGGATCGATTCTCCTCGGTTATATACACGCGCGAGAGAGAGAGAGAGGAGAAGAGGATGAGAGGCTGATGCCGCCGCTGCCAGGATATGCTGATGGCCCTGCATCGTGCAGGATCTCGGACAATAAAGACTCGAGCGAGAGCGAAGCTGCAGTTGCAATTAATCACTTTTCTCGCGTCAACCTCTACACTTTGCGAGCGAGTATACACGATCCGGTAATTAGTGCATTTTTCAAGTATACATATAGCAGGACACACCACGTTCGAGTGCTGTTCGCTACTCGAATGAGAGGCGTTAATCAACGGATCGTTTAAGTCGAATCTCCCTGAGCGCATCAGCGCAACGCGCGGCGCTACTGCTATTCAAAGCTATATAGCTCGACCTGCACACGCGGAGACCCTAAGCAAACTCATAACTACGCCCAGGGGGCTGCTTCTGACACGTTCATCCCCCAGCAGTAGTAGCAACGGCGCTTCCCTCCTTATAATGTGCACGTATACTACTGACGTTATACTATGCGTCGATCGCTCGGCTGTTGTGTATATATATATATATAACGAATACGCAATATAGGATTACACTTTGGCAAACACAGAATCACTTTTTTTTTTTCCTCGACTCCGTGCGAAAATCTCAGTCATCACCCCGTCGGGGAATTAAAGCCTTGTGCATCTCGTCGTAAATAATAAAAACAATTACGAGCGAGCGCGAACAAAGGCGCTCGATATTGAGTGTGACGCGAGGCGCGCGTCCCGTCGTAAACGGCATAAATCACGAATATGAGCGGTCCTACGCCGTCGGGAGATATAGCAGCTCGTGTGTGTGTATACGTGCGTGTGTCTAATGTTTATACGAGCGCGTGCGGAAACTCTATACACCGGAGCGTCCGGGGCTCGATCCTCTCCGGAAGTCGTGTTGAACCGGATGACGTCGAGGGTAGAGGCCTCCTCCATATCTCCGATGTTATATCGATTAATAATATAACTTCTTACGCGGGATTATCATCGGCTACTGATGCGACAAAGGCCAGAGAAGCGCTTTCGGAATGATAATATCAAGAGATATTGATATTAGGCAAAGTCGTATGTGTGCAAAACATCTGTCGCGTCGGGTGGTCGCGATCGAGCGATGGATAGACGCGCAAAAAACGCGATCTCTCGATTCTATACAACCCGATCGATCCCACGTATTAACGATCTCATCAATAAAGTGCTCCCGAGAGCAAAAAATGCGCCAATTTGTTGCAGCGCGACTGGTCCCATAATTCCCTTCTTCCCTGGGCTCGTTGTAATTTAGGCGCGAGTGTGTGTATAAAAGGCGACGAAAGCCAGAGCTGCCGCTGAATGTCCAAATAAACCCGATAGCTCCGCGGGAAATTCCTGCTCTGTCTCTTCTCTCTGCCGCATTCCTCCGTTAATTAGCGAAGATGATTCAGAACGAGAGTATAGCTACTGATCAGCATTCGTCCAGTTTTTTTCTGGATCAGCTTATCAATCGGCCGGTCATATCGAGGCGACGTTTCGTCTCAATACGTTTTTGCCAGCGACACCGAGAGAAAGAGAGAGGGAGAGGCTGCACCGAGAGCCGTAGCTCGAGCACACATACATATTGCATGCTGTCTTCGGAGACATATTTATTGGCAGATCGTCCTCGACCACACGTGTACTCCCTATACGCCCATGAATAAGGTATTTCGCGTTCGTGGCGCTGCTTTTTTTGTCGCGAGCATGATTGATGTCGAAATTTATATGATAGAGCCTCTCTTACGTACGCTGTCCTCTCTGGTTCTCTCGTCTTTTTAATTACCGACTGGCTTTCTTGCATCCGATGTCTAATGAATCGTTGACGTTTTTAAAATCCAATACTCTCACTGCTGCTTTTCCGTCTTACATAAATCTCGCCCTCTTACATAATTGTCCTCGCTCACAGGTATTATAACTCACAATCGCAAAGATTTATTCGTCTCCGCGGAGTCCGGACTGTGGTTTTTCTCACGAAATTATACTCTCTGTCCGACTAATTAAGCTCCGGACGAAATGATAAAACAAGAGTATGTATACGGCGGACAAAACCCTCACGGACACACGGAGTTTGCAGATAGCGAGTTATACGCGTGTATATATATATATAGATCAGAGCAACGAGCGGAGAGAGAGAGAGGATGAGAGGAGAGTAGAGAGTTCGGGGCTTGCGATGCGATCCTGTCGAGGACAGGACGTCGCCGCCCCCGCGATTACAGACGAGGAGGAGATGGGGACACACGGCCATCCCCGAACGTCTCTGCCCGTGACAGCTTAACCCAACCCTCGCTTATACACACTCTCGCTGTGCTGCTGCTGCTGCTGCTGCAGGCGCTAGGCTACCTTGCACGACAGCACGCATTGTGTATACACTCTAGTCTCTATACCGCGTGTATACGAAAGAGAGACGACGACGACGACGACGAAGCGCGCGCCCCGATCGATAAGGGGTCTTTCATTCACCTCTGCCTGTATTGCGCTGCTGCAATTATCGCTCGCTTTGAATTGTGCAGTGTGTGGTGCATCCCGGTTTTTCGAAAACAAGCCTGGACGAGCTCGAAGACAGCTACTGAAATCAAGAGAAAGATCGTCGAATTGCTTTTTTACCTCCGCACGCGCGTACACGTGCATATATAGGTACAACACACGCGTACGTACCTGAGAGAGAGAGAGAGCTACCATTTCTCGGGCGGTGATTGGCTCGGCGGGGGGTGGACGGCCCGGCCGTCGCATTAACATTCCGGCCTCTTTTTCTTGCTCGCCTCTTTGCTCGTGATAGATCGCGCGCTCGCGCAACCTCATGAGCATACTCGTATTGCAAGCAGTCATATTGTTGAGGAGATATTACTTGCAGCGAAGCCTATACTGATGAATTTTCGCAACTATATTCCGCTTGATTCGCCCGCGCTCAACAGTTTGATTGATGAAAAGCGATCGATAATTGAGATGAAAATTGTTTGCCCGAACTCGAGTGATGGACGAGCCTATTGTCCATTAGAGTCTTACGTAACTATAATATGCAGGAGTATATAGTTTCCCCATCTTGGATGAGGTAAAAAAATCGCATCGGTAGAAACTTGCTCGCGCATGAAAGGGTGTCCGGTTGATGCAGTTTGCCTCACGAAGGGCATATTGGCGCGGCGGGGTGCATCGCTCTAAACAGCCCTCTTTCTCCTCGCGCTGCACACACACACACGTATATATACACATAGCTCTCGGTATATATCCCTCTTCTTTTCTCATCGCGTGCGCGAGTGTGATTTAATGCCCCTCTCTCTCTCTCTCTCTCTCTCTCTTCGCTGCAAGCGCGCGCTGCAGCTTATACACATTTATGCAGCCGACATGCAGCAGCAGCAGCAGCAGCACGAAGAGCCGCTTACAAGTACAAGTAGAGAGATCCGCGGACTCGCATGTTATAATAGCGCCGTTCCAGCTCAGGTATCTCTTGGTGTGTGTACATACGGCTTGTTCGAAATTAGTAACTCGTCTGAGTCGCAAATTTCACCTTAATTCCGACTATATTCTCCGAGTATAGAGCTTGCGCGACAACGAGATAATTAGCAATTTTGCGAGGCATCGGTTTCAATTTTAAAAGCTCACCGCGAGCGAGAGCTCGGTTTAATAACTCCATCGCAGAGAGCGTCCGTCTAGTTCTTGACTCGCGCTTTTAATTGCGAAGGCGCAGCGTGATAGTGCAGCCGGAGAAGTTGACGCGGTAGCCGATCGCGAAGGAAAGAAACATGGCTGCCCAGAGCGCGGCGAAAAGAATTTTAATTGCGCGAGAGAGTCAGAGAGAGAGAGAGAGAGAGAGGAGGAGGAGGAGGTGGGATAGCAAGTTGGTAGCCAATGGGATCATATATCAACTACCGCTGCACCGGCAGCCTTTTACCTACTACTACTACTACTACTACTGCACTATACCGGACCCGGACGGAGAGAAAATGGCGAACGCCACGCGAGATCCTAATGCTCGATCTCAGAGACCTGCAGTACTATACGTTATATATATATACATATAACACCCACGCTCGCGCAAGTTCTCGAGAGGAAAGTCAAATATAGCCATGCTAATTCTGACCCATTTCTGGGGGGCATGTACCTGCGCAGCTTGTGTGCGAATAACCTCTCTCGTTGCACCTGCACTGAGTGTGCGGAGGTGAAAAATTCATTTCCGAAAAGAGATTGCGTTTTCACGCATAATAAAAGGACTGCTGCTGCTGCTGCAGGAATTTCTCGAGGCTTTGAGATTCGAGGAGATAGCAAGCTCCTCCCTCGCGCGCATCGGACTATCTTCTCGAGCTATCTCTTGCGGCTAGAGATAGCTATAGAGGTAGCTGATGCACCGCCGTGTAATTAGGAGTCTCGAGACCGGCACGTATAATACGTTTTGCATAGTGGCGTATATTTATTAAGAGAAAAGGGGGGAAAGCGAGTATATACATATAGTGGGTGGATAGCACCTGCCGCGTTAACGAGTTTCACGATCGCACGATCGAGTTTTCACCGCAGAGTGAGCGTATACTATATATATATAGAGATAGAGATGCGTCGATTTTTAATAGCCGTCTCCTCCCCCCCCCCCTCCCCGCATACGCGAAGCGAACAATGGGAGAGATGCAAGGGGCACGATTAAAAATATGACGAGCATTCGTTTCCCCAGTCATAAAATCATTAGCATAAGAATTCCTCTACCTGCAATTCTCCCCGCGCATCTTTCGTTCTCTTTTTTCGGCCGGAGAGCGCGGAGAGAGCAGCAGACTACCCAAGACACGCGCGCGCGACCGACCGCGTATTTCGTATTTTACTCGAGTCGTCGAGACTGATTTATAAACATATAATGTGACGAGGGAGTGGCCGCTCGCTACCACATAATGATAGGCCAACGTTAATTACGTTTGCGTTTGAGCTTGTGATCGGCTGCTGCTCCGCAGCCCTTAAAGGCCCGAAGCGTGCGAACTGCCGCCACAGCTCGATGATTCATCGCTCATAAATAGTGCTTATTCTTCTCCTTTTTTTCTCCCTCCCTCTCTCTCTTTCTCTCTTTCTCGCGATGCAACACGGATTTTAAACAATATAACGCATCTCGTGCTCGCGGATTTTTCGAAAAAGGATATATTCGTTTGCTCTTTTTTCAAATGAACACAACGACTCTCGCGCGCAGCTCTCGGGTTGAAATATCATGCGCTCTCGCTTCCCAATATGTTAATCGGTACATTAGCATAATACCGCGATTTTTCAAGGATCATTTGGAAACGCAAATAAATAATTTATAATATTTTCTGTGTGAGTTGCTCGCGCGCGTGCTCTGCCTTCTTCTCTCTGTCGATTAATACGCTCCAGCATCACACAGATCTTATCTCGTCAAAATTACTTTTCTCATCCCGAATATAATATCTATACTGCATCGAATCGAGTCATTAGTAATACAGAGGACTATTCGTATCTCGACAAATTACCCGCTTGTGTGTGTGTGTATGTGTAAAACCTGTCCCCTGGCATAAGAGAACGATAAATTCCGACTCGAGAGAATAACAGTCTGTCGTTGGGTCGTCATCATTGCGCGCGGAATATAAGACTCTCTCTCTCTCTGTTTTGACTCGTCCGGCGACGAAAAGCCGTCGTTTCTCAGGATTAAAATCCAGGACTCGTCTATATCCCTGCGCAATTACGATATACAGCAACAGAGCGTTCGAAGAATTCGCGAAAAGTAATTTTTGCAACGGTGAGTATAATGAGCAATAATCCCCGACGGACACTCTACTCGGCGGTGATAAATCAAGCGGCGAATCGCGAAATTTATATACGCCGTGCTCGCTGCAGTTCTGCAGCGGCGCAACTAGGCTATATACACCGAAGCGAATGTTGGCTCTTCCTTCGCGAGTATATATACAACACGCGAAGAAACAGCGGAGAAGAGGAGAAGAAGAGGAAGATCGTGCTGCTGTTGTAATAAGCCCCGTAGATCATACAGGCTTGGACTTCACAGGGTTATAATATCTCGGGACGCGATAAAAGTGTAACAAACTTTCGCTTGTTCCTCTGACTGCTTGACGCGTCAGCCAGTGAAATATATCGCGTTTTGGAAAAGTGTGCGCGTGGGGTATGTGCAGCACCTTCGTCTTTTTATCTCTCTCTCTTTCTCTTGTTTGTTCTCTCGATTCGTTTTTGCGCCAACTGCGAGGAGCGTACAGGCGAATGTCAGCTCGTAAGAAAGATCGATAAGCTTGAAATAAGGCAGAGATACACGAAAAAGCCCCTTGTTGGCTATACTCTGCCGGTGCTGCGATAAAAGTGAGGAAATTTATCGAGATTTTTCAAGGGCTACTCAGCTCTCCGTTCGAATATATATCGCATATGCGAAAAAGATTGCTACAATTGCGCGCGCGCGGGGTTGTATATACGCGAGTCGAGAGAGCTGAGCGCGAGCCGATAGGATCTAATAATGCGCTTGTCGTCGTGTCCTGTGCTTTATACTGACCGGTTTGAATATAACATAGAAATGTATTAGATCGATCCCTCCGATATGACGTTACATATTTGATGAACAGTTCACGATTCCCGGCGTATATTTTCAGCAGGTATATATCTTTTATTATACTCTCTCTCTCTCTCTGTTGGGACCAGCATAATTCAATGTGATATACGAAATAAAATATATAACCACTTATTCGATGCCGCGAGAGATAAGCGCAAGGATATATTATCCAAAGAGTGAGACGTACAGCTGTCTCTCCATTAAAGTCGATTACCCCAAAAGATTCCCATGATCGAAGTAAAAAAAAGATCTCTCGGTTGCATCCCCCATAGGAATTTTCAAGTCGGCGTCACGGCTTAACAAAAAAAAAAAAAAAAAAAAAAAAAACCCCGCACAGCCCCTTTCCCAGAAGCGNTCCCAGAAGCGGCAATAAAACTCACGACGGACGGAGTAGGAAAAGGCAGATAATCCGCGGGAGCAGAGAGCAGAGCAGCCGTCGGCGCGGAGATAGTAGGACGAGCAAAAGGGGCACCACTGCATACTGTATACACAGAGAGAGAGAGAGAGAGAGAGAGCCGTAGTCGAATCACGAAATCCGTATAGGACGAGCAACGCGAGCGAGCGAGCGCGTGGCGTAATCTCACATGATCTCGTCAGGGGCGTGTCGTCGTTGCCCCTTCCCCGAAAAATTCCGGCGCGCCTGCAGTAACAGAATCGTCCTCTCTCTCTCTCTCTCTCGATTTCGGGATAATCATCTGACGAATTCATCTAGATATCGGGCAATAAAATTCTCCGCTCTTGCTATTATACGCATATGTATAATACACACACACACACCGGCAGAGAAGGAGAGATCCTATCTCGGTCTCTCCTTCGCATTTTTTATTCTCCCGTGTGTCTGTGTGTGTGTGCGTGCGCGCGTATAGTGTCTAGTAGACGGCGCCAAGGCGTGTTTCTTTTTTTCCTCTCGTAATTTATTCCCAAAAGATTTTGACTATCGATCAGAGAGCGGGGGAAATCTTCGAGATTCGTTAATTAATTTTTAATGACTCGCCGCGCGCGCCTATATGATAAAGCCCGAGATTTATGAGAGAATATTTTCTGAAACTCTGTGTGCGAATTTATATACGATCGAGCGTTAGATCCGAAATTTAGGACGTGATAATAAGCAGACGTCGATAAATATCCATTCAATTAAAATTTTTCCCTATAATACTCAATCGTCATATGGCCATGCGCATTGTCACGCGAGCGATCGAATGAATCATCCGTCGTCGAAATTGGAAAACGCAGAATCGCGATAACGTATAGTCGTCGCTGCTTTATTATTTATCGCCGGCGTGGCTGTGAGATTGCGTCGACGAAAAATCAAAAAAAGGCGAACGAGAGAGAGAGAGAACCTCGTCACACGCGCAGAGAGATCCGAAGAAGGAAGGAATAAGAGAGAGGGCCGAGAGGCGCCGAATGCCGGGGCTCATTTTATTATCTCGTTCGTTCATAAATTTCGACGCGGGAATAAAATAAGCGCGCGAGCGCGATCCCGTAACGGTCCTAAACAAGTCCCCGCAACGACGACGACGACGACGACGACGACGACTACGTTATTTCATTTCCTCTCTCGGCTCGACTGAGCTTTGATTTGGGATTTTTGAAATCGAGGTATATACGCTGTGTGTATTATGGAGGCCAAAGAGATGCTGCAGATATTATTATTGTTGATAAAATCTTTATTCGAGTCGATGCTGGGCATGATTCGTTGGAGAGAGACATTGAGTGCTTATACTTTTCTTTCGTTACTGTTTATTTGTTGATCATCTTCGTGTTGGGGCCGATTTGGCCGTCGGTCACCGCGAATACAGCTGTGTGTTTTGTGTGTCTGTACGTGTTTGCAATTTCGGAGTAGCTTCTTATACTTATATTGTAACAGTCGGACTCGGTTCGAGAAGAAAGGATATAGCAACTATATGTATAATATATAATCGATAAAATTATATATGCGCAACTCGCTTTATCTTCTTCATCATCGCTATAGTATCGCTAAGTATTTACAGGTATTATCACACAGTCATATAGTCGCGAAGATACATTATACATTATGCGAACTCGAGATATATAATATTGTACATCGAACACAGTTCGTTTACTCATCTTCCTTTGCAAACTTATACACCGCAACTTTATAACTAGAATCTATAGGGACGCATTCGCTCTTCATCCAGACATAACACTCTCTCAGGCACGCTCGCACGTCTATAACTTACACGATCAGGTAATTACATATATCTAGACGCTATGTACAGTTTTCACATTTATTTATCATTTTTTTCATCGAAAATACTCGCTTATCTATCATCATCAGCTGTAATCGTAAACGTAATAATAATAATAATAATAATAATAATAATAATAACTATTTACTCTGCGTATCACCAGCCATCTCAGAGTGTCGAGCTTAAGGTTTCTTCGTCGCTTCATAATGAGTTTTTGATTTGGCGATTATAACGATAAATTTCGATCCCGATCGGAAGTCCAAAAAATTTTGAGTTCGACAACCGTTCGAAAGCGAGAATACTGACGCAGTTAAAACGACCAAATCGTATTGTTATACGGAACAAAGAAAGCTTAAGCCGCCTCGCGCAAAGTTTATTTTATACTTTCCTAAAAATTAACAGTCATCAGGGAACAAATTTGAATATCGCAAAGCGTAAAATACAAGGACAATGGGGGCGACGAAAGCGATCACGAGATTGACGACGACACCGAAAGCACTGAACTCGACGTAGTAAAAATCCTAATAAAATATATAGTAACGCGTTAAAATTGCCACAACTGCGAATCTCCGGTTCGAGACATCGAATAATATACGTACATAATTATATATATCACCCAGAATACAAGCGTTTTTTTTTTTTTTTCGTTTCCGTTAAAAAGGTAGATAGAGAGACTCGAAAGAATAAATAAACTTGGAATAATCGCCATCGCGGATAGTATATATACGCAAAACGCAACAATATCATATCGCGGAGAGGCACGTGCGTGTTTATTCTGGGCCGCATGCTCGCAGTGATAGTATATATGTACAGAAAGGGAGAGTCGAGAGTATACAGAGGGGTATGGAGGGGCGCGGGGGTTGCAGAGCTCGGATTCCGACTGGCGTCTTCGCGCAATTATATACATCTACAGTACACACAGTCGTGGCACCCCATGGAGATCTTTGATGCAGCTTTGGTGGTGGGCAGTAATGTCGTAGTCGTCGTCTCTGGCCGGCTAATAGGCCGTGGCCTGGTGGTGCATCAGCGGGTTAAAGTGATGACCGAGATGGTGAGTCGGTGGGGGTCCGTGATGGCTGGGCAGCGGACTATGCTGAGGCGCCATCGCCGTCGGCTGGCAAACGTACCAATTCTCGAGGTGGTGGTGACTCGTCGGCGGTGGCTGGTGTTGCTGCTGATGGTGTTGTGGCTGTTGTTGCTGTTGCTGCTGCTGCTGCTGCTGCTGCTGGACGTTGTTGTTCTGGTGACTGTGCAAGTGGTGTGTGGGACTGGGTACGGGATTGTTGGACGGTGTCGAGGTGGACGATGGCTGGGACGGCTGGGGTGACTCGGTGTGCCCAGTGACGGAGAGGCTGCCGCCACTGCTGCTGCTCTCCTCGCCCTCGCTGTCGTAGCTGTTGAGTTTGCCCTCGCCTAGCGTCACTCCGTGGACCTGATTGGAAACAGAAAGAGCGGTGGGTTGTAGTTTACACACATAATATGGATCGAGATCAAATTTTCATAGCGTATCTGAGAGATAATAATTACCTTCATGTGTTTGCGCAACGAGCTGGGGTGCGTGTAGGACTTGTCGCAGCCGGAGACGCGGCAATTGTAGGGCTTGTCGGACGTGTGGACGTGGCTGTGCTTCTTCCGATCGCTACTGTTGGCGAACCGCCTCTCGCACGACGGGAACTCGCACTTGAACGGTTTTTCACCTGCAATGAGAAAAGAAAATTCCGGCTTTAGATTATTCAGTGCTCGCACTATATATATATATATATATATATACATAGTCGGAGAGCGAAGTTTTTCGAGGGAAGTCTCTCCGCTGGCGTGACTTTATTTATCTCCACCGGAACCAGCCGCAATATATATTTTAGCGACCCCTTCTGGCGGCCGTCCCCCTTCTGCTTCACGCTCTCAGAGGAAAGGCGCGAAAAACGGAAGCGCAAACTTGGCGGATTTTTTACGAGGGAAAATGGCGCCGACGACTAAGTCCGATGCCAAAAGACAAAGCAAAAAGAGTCTCCTTTAGTCTTTTCTCGCAATTAATTCCGCGACATTCGCCTCACGTGCGCGCGATAATCTTCGCATAATGCGAACCGCAGTTAATATTTATGAAGTGCTTTTCGCGAGCCATTGGCTTTGGTCTAACGGCCCTCGTAACAACAACAATAACGCGGTATCGCGGGATTACGCGTCGTATGGAAAAGCAGTCGCAACGAGAGAAGACCGATCAATTAAGGAAAGCCATCATCGCGGGGCTGATAAATCAATCTCGCAGATGCAGCATAACGTGTGTGTGGTGCACACAAAGAGCCAGCGACGGTGTGTCGCGCGTGCCGAGAACTCGACAACGATTAATAACTTCGGAAGAGCTGAGCGAGAGAGAATCTGTCCCCGGCAGAGAGGGAGTCTAGCTCCTTGGGACGGCGCAAATAAATAGCGGATAAATAAAGCCGACGGTAGCGATCCGCCGCCGAGGCTCGCTCTCTCTCTCTCTCTCCGAGAGCTGGTTCCTCTCTCGGTGCAGATGGCAACAATGTGCCGTGAAATATTGCCCCGTACACACACGCACACACACCACCGGACGCGCATACGTGTGAATCGCGCGTGCGCCGATGAGAATCGAGAGGATGATCATCGCCCCCCTTTTGTATCTGTCTGTGTGTGTGTGTGTGTGTGTGCAGCGTCTGCAGCTCTCGTGACAGTGTAGATATCTCGTGTTATGACTTTTAGAACGGGGAGCACAATGGCCCAGATTCACGCGGGATAAAATAGTTATTATAATCGTTTTGCAGCCCTGGACGCCCCCTTCTTCAGCTCTTCTTCGTTTTCGGGCCGAAGCGATCGGTTGAGATAGCAACGTCGAGCCAAGAGTAGAGCAAAACGAAGGATAACCGAAAATTCAGTGACGCAACTAGCGCGTAGGCGAGAAAAAGAGAAAACATCTGCGGAATTGTTTTGAAAACCCGACTTCCACGCACTTTTCAGCGTCAGGAGAATAAAGAGCACAGCTATAGCAGTTGCAGGGGAGCGACGGACAGAGACAGACAGTATTATAGTGAGAGAAAAAAAAGGGATGCAATAAACGGAGGGGTGGGTCTTTCGAAAGCCTCGTCGATGGATAATGGGAGACGGTGCGAAGGAGAAACGAGAATCTAGTTGGAAAATGGTTATACCAGAGTTCCCGGTAGTAGAAGGAGAGCAGAGTAGAGCACATACCTATTCGACTAAAGCGATCATCGCCGCGTATATATACTTTGCTTTTTGGAAAAAGAAGCCGAGGGCCTCGGAGTGAGAGTGATATATGGGCGTACGCGCCATTGTCCCGCTAGACGCTCGTTCCCGAGGATATAATGGATGATTTTTCGCATCTATTGTGTCTGCTCTCTACCGAGGGACAGCAGCGGCAGCCGTATAGCGGCGGTATAACCACCAGTCCGGTGAACATTGTTGCCAACCTCTGGGCTCCCCAGCAGTCCCCTCTACCTCGCGCTGCTCACTGCTCGAGAAATTGAGAACCGCGACGGTGAGCTTTATGCGCACCTTCTCGACTGGATGATTTTCTCGTTAAACTCGAATTATATCGCCGCGCGCAGTGATACTCCTCGTTTCATTAGACGCGCGTCGCATTTCTCTTGCGCGCATCGGCTATTGTCACGTTGAGGATAGTATATAGATCGCGTCGAACGATATACAGACGATCGACTCCACTCGACTTAGGACCACGGAGATATTGGATTTAGATAGGATAGGACTCGATATGTTTGTAGATCGATTGATCGATTAGCCCTACGGCTTATATACCTGCAGAACTGCGCGCGCGCGCCGGAGAAAAGTGCAACACCGGAATGACTCTGATTTTTCTGAACAAAAAAAAAAAGGACGCAACGCGTCTCTCTCTCTCTCTCTCTCTCCTAGAAACGGTTATAAAACTTAACGATCATCCGGCGACCTTTTCTCTAAGCGCCTGTCCGGTTATATGGACTTTCCGAAAATCGTACTTGGGCTATTGCTTCCAATAAATCAAACCCAAAGAGATAGCATCTACCACTTTTTTTTTTTATATTCCCCTATATAGTGTACAGAAAAAAGCGACAAAATTTATAGAGATACAGCATCGAAGGAGGAATCCAAAGTCGAGTGAAAACAGCTCCACTGGCCAACAATGCTCTCTCTCTCTCTCTTGGCATAGCAGTGGGCGCGTCTGTGTACATAATACGCTCTCTCTCTCTCTCGCAGCACTTGGGGAATTATGCACGCATTAGAGTACGTATCGAGGTGCGCGCGAAGAAAGCCGGAGGAGAGATGAAAAAGGAACCGCAAATCCGTATAGAGCGCAGTTTTTGCCGCGCATACACACGTCCGATCATTCCGCCATACTGGCTCTGAAAGGGAGCCGCGCGCCGACAGATGTTTCTTTTTTCCGGAGATAATTCGAGTGTTTGTACACACTGCGGACGGCGGGGAATTTTTTCCTCGCACTCTCTCTCTCTCTCTCTCTCTCGGCTTTATGTACACACTCGATTATTTCCTCGTGTAAGAGCCATGATTCATCGCGGATTAATCGCTTTCGACGACGTCGCGTCTCTTACGCGCGGCTATAATTAAGATTCATGAATATTTTTGCTCGCGCATTTCGAGCGCGATTCTAGCGATTAAATACCCGGAGGCAAAAAGCTCGCTCTCGTCGGCCCGCATGTGCATCTCTCACCTCGTTTCCAGCTACTCGTCGCGATAAGCATCCAGGAGTTCCGAAAAATCGCGTGTCGTCATCTGCAGTGAGAAAATTCGGTAGCCTACTCTTATATGATGCACGTGTATGTTTGTGTGTGTGTGCAGGAGATCCAGTCGTATATATATATCCCGCGAGCAGCCTGTTATCTGAGTCGTCGAGCTACCGTCGCGCGCTTACACGTGTTATATTCTCTAAACCCTTTTATTTTTTGTCGTCTCCCTGTCATGCCGTGTCCGTGAGAGATCGAGCCCGGAGATTTTCGGAAACTCGCGCGGCGCATTATAAGAGTCCGGCATCTCTCGAAAGAGAGAGAGAGAGAGAGAAGCGGCGCCGGCTAGGATTACTATATATATATATACACACCTCTCATTTGCCTGTAGCCCGTGTCTGTCCAAGCTGTGTGTGTGTGTGTGCGGTAGAGAAGCTGGATGGAATTCGGGGAATGTCTGACGAGCCGCGGACGTTTTACGTAATTACGAGATGGTCGGCGAATTTTTTTTTTCTTCATATAGGTCCGTCGATGCCGATTTGGACCGGCGTGACTATCGTTCCGTGAAATTATATGAAAACGCTTATGCGATGATTAATCTGCGAGCTAGAGCTGAATTGTGTGGTACACTTTTTTTTTTAACGGAGGGTGTATATCGTATACAGTTGTCACGGCTTTTGGCGGTATCTCACCCCGATGATCTATACGGTAATGGAGTAATACCTCCCGGTTGAGACACACGCACGCGTTGTTGCGTTTCTTTTCGGCTCGTGTCAGCGGAAATTATGGAACGTATTTATACCGGATTATTTAAAAACAATATAAAAACTCTTTCTTATAAGAGCTGGGAACTCGTTCCTTCGAGAGCTGATTTACGGTCGACGTTAAATCTCGCAATAAAAATTCCCTCTCTCTCTCTCTCCTCCCAATAAACACAAATCGAGAGCTCTGTCTATTTCTCCGTAATTGAATATACACCGGATTAGCATACATGAATATGCATAACAAACACGGCTCTCCTGCGTTGTACACATACGAAAAAAGGAGCTGCTGTGCTCCACATACACGCGTGCACTCGAGCATTAGCATAGCGAGGCGAAAAAAGCGCTCGGATTTCGATTTCGTGTGTTATATAGGTATACACGTTCAAACCCAGAGAAAAGAGAGAAGAAGAAGAAGACGAAGAATCGCAGCGTAATCCGCTGGCGTGTTTATATCGAGGATCGAGTTTCCAGATCCGCGGTAATCCCTGCTCGCGCGCGAGCAAAGAAGGAGGAGCACCACTATGTCGGTCCATTATTAGCCGGCGGTCGCTTTTCCGGCGCAGGAGCACAAAAACGCAAAGAGGAGAAAAATCTCCAACTTTTGCACGTGGACGCATCTCGCACACGCCCTTTTGTGCATCGTTGGTACACACACACACTCTTATACCGCTACTAAACGCCTGAATCGAGAGGGAGAGCTCGCTTGTTAGGCTGGCGGGTCTTTGTATATACATCGCGGCGAGAGAAGTGTTTCGAGAGCTCTCACGGCTTTGTGGTGCACCGAGAGCCGAGAGAGTTTGTTTTCCTCGACTTTTTTTTTTTCTACACCGGCGTTCATTGGCTCGAGTGTGTTATTTTTCCTCTCGTTTTTTTTTTTTTGCTCGATGCGAGAAAAGAGCAAGCGGATGTAACTCTTCGCGCCAAATCCGAGGGGCATAATTCTTCGCGCGCAAGCTGCAGCTCTAATGCAGTTCTTATATATTTCTCAACCCTCCAAGAGCTACTGCGCAGAGGTATATATACGGAGGAGGGTCGGAAAGTTTTCGCGAAACTTTCGATCCGCTCGAGAGAGAGAGAGAGAGAGAGAGAGAGAGAGAGTTGTACTTTTTACCCTCTTCCGTAGGTAGGCCGCTGCCAAGGATCTCTCGGAAGCGTCGAAAAGCGCGTGATTTACGCATTGGGGTTATATATATTTTCGCGCGGAAAAATCTCGAGAAATATATAAGTGTGATGCGCGTTTCGTAACCCGCGAGAAATTGTTTTCCAATCTTACCATCCTAAGACAATGGAGAGAGAGAGAGAGAGAGAGAGATGGGCGAAAGCCCGTTAAATGCACTTTAGTCACGGTTAATTTGGTTATAGGCCGTTCAGCCTCTCGCGCGTTTAATCATTAAATAGATGGCTGGTTCGCTCTCTCGCTCGCTTGCTCGAGATCGATTGGTCGTATTTATTGACTGTCGATGATTCGACGGATTTTTCCCTCTCCCGTCGTCGACGCCGCCGACTCGAGAGCACCTCGTGTACCTCTTTTTCTGGCGTTTCGTATATGCTTGATGCAGCCTGCAACTCATCCATCGCGTATATACGATTCTCTCTCGCGTGTGGCCCACAATATACTGTCTTATATATATATACGAGTTTTAACGAACGGGGCCTTAGCTAGGATTTTGCGTCTAATGACTGGACACGGGGCGTGGCGCGAAGATTGCCAAAGCAGTTCAACGATATACAGATTTTACTAGCTGTGTGCTTTGGAGCAGCTGTCGCGGCTTAATTAATAATCGGCAGAGCTATATATATAGCAGGTCGCCATTGTCTCGAGGCGCATTATTAATCACGCGAAATCTCTGCAGCCGAGTGAAAAAGATTGTCGAGCCAAGCGCGTAACATCTCACTCGCGGTACAGCCATCGATCCGCGGTATTTTCTCGTAGAGGTGTGTTGTATGTGTATATATATATCCGTAAGCGCGAGGGAGAGAGAGAGAGACAATCATCGACACGGCGAAGGAGGAGGTATATACGAACGAGCGGAGGAGAGGCAGAAGAAGAAGAAGAAGAAGAAGACGCTGGGAGAACATAATGTTTCCCACAGCGCGCGGAGTTGTATATTTTACGATATGGCGAGCAATTTGACATCTCGCATGAAACATAATTCACGCGAGCGCGCTCTCTCTCTCTCTCTTTCTCTCGAAACCATTAGAGCCGCAGTTCGTGTATGCGTGTATGTGTGAGAGAGAGAGAGACGGGCCATTTTTTCTCTCTTCCTCGTTCTTTTTGTTCTCGTTTCGATACGCCGCTCATCGATCGAGCGAATTAAACTTTTCCCGCGTGCGTAATTCTCACGTTAGTTTTTTTTTTCTCCGATCTTCACTACTATAGACACACGCACGCGGCTACTTCGAGCAACGTTATAATACACGGAGGCGCGAGAAAAGAAGAGCCTGTATCGGGTTACGGACAAAATTACAATACACACGGGCCCTTTTTAGCTACTCCGACTCTCGAGATATACACGCGTATCCGCATTGATTTTGACGTAGGGTACGTTTTGGGTCCGTCGACCTTCAGATTTTCACTCCGACTTTGCTGCTGCTGCTGCTGCTGTTGCTTCTTCGAAATCAACGTCCTTCTCTCGTAGGTATTCTTTTTTTCTCTCTCTCACTCGGCGAGCGCACGGCTGACAGCTGCTAACTTCAGCGAGGACGATTTAAAAAGCATGGAATCGGTTTAATCGTGTAGTCTCTCGCGATGCGGATTGCCTCTATAGTTTGCTCCTTTTGCACTGGGCGAGCTTATACACGTGTATATCTCTGACGTTTAATTATTGCTCGTGGATCGCTACGCGTTCGTTGTTGTTTGTTTTTGAAAAATTGAGCAAAAAAAAAAAAAAAAAAGCCAGGCGCTTTTGCAATACCACAGCGAGCGATCTATCACGAGAATGGCTCTACGGTAACAAATTGTGTTACGCAAAGCTCGACAATGGAGAGCACGTAACCGCACGGCAGCATGCCTAGGATAATAGGACGAATTTCCTCAGGAATTCCCAACAGCGGTGCTGGTATTATAGAGGGAAAAGAAATTTCCCTTTCGCCGAAGTAGCTGCGCGCAGAAATCGCGGCGGCATATCAGCGGGAGTAGCAGCGGCGGCGCATTATATACAATCCCTCTCTCTCAGTTTCTCCTCGTCGCGGGCGCAACTTGTCGTCGTCTAACGACCTATGTAAATGCCCTATCCGTTATCCTCGTCCCTTATCATTTTACGTCTCTCTCTCTCTCTCTCTTCGCTACAGCGCGCAAGTACTCGTCGTCGCTGGATAATCGCGTCCTCGTAGCGGAGTACGTGTACCCATATACAGTCGCGCAGTAGTGGGAGTGAGAGACGGAGAAAGAGAGAGAGAGGGAAGGAGAGGACTGGGCCGACATTCCAGAGCCTGGTCTTCTCGACCCGCGACCCCCGACCCTCGCCCCCTAAATCATCCACCGTGAGCGAGGCCGCAATTCCGTTTTGTTTTCTCTTCTCTCTCTCTCTCTCCACACACACGTCTTCCTTTTTTGCATCCCATACTCCCTCCTTTTTCGCCAACTCGGCTGTGCTCTTCTCTCTCTCTTTCTCTTCGTATATTCGGTCGTCGTGTACACACAGACACGAGCACACGAGCTGTGGGAAAGAGATTTTTGCCCGGCTTTCGCCATATTTTTCGCGCGCCCGGCAGTGTTTCCGTCTTCGCTGAGTGCGAGTGCTTTCTCCTTTTTTCAATCATTGCACGCGACCCACTGTCCTGCTGCGGCTTTATTACAGAAATTTATACGGCCGAGAGCATAGCACTCGCTTCGCGTGAATTTACGCTCTTTCGTGTGTGCACTCGATGATAACGCAATAAATCGGTGATTTTACACGCGGAGGACGCGCGAGCGAGATATTTATTTTCCACGTGCGAGAGCGTTATACACACAGCCTAACGCCCCGAATTAGCGTAACAAAAAGCGACCGCAGCGCCGTTGAGTTTTGGCATTTAAACGTTGCGGCTATAGCCGAAAGAGAAAAGTATAACGTTACCTCGATATCTGATATTTTCGTGGCGATGATCGTCGCCACAGTGCCATTGTCCCGGATCATCCTCGAGAAAGCGAGAGAGTATAGGGGGGGCTGAGAGACAAAGTAAATATACAGTTGCTCGACTACCGTTTATACGCCAATAATATCTCGCCTCTACACGTATTCCGGGCACGCGCAAAGTCCCGAAACTCGGTGATGGTTATTGCCCGCTGTTTACCTTCTCCCGCAATATTATACGAGTTTATAAGTACATTTCAAGCGATACTCTTTGGTGCTTATACCGATCGATTCTGAGCTGCTGTATTATAGCGTCTTCCGACGGATGGAATAGTAATAAGACGCTCGTATACATTTTTCCCACGAGTATATACGAGCTGCTGGCTAACCGGGACAGCTCACGAAACAGAGTGCGTTATATTACAGGCGCGAGCGCACTTTGCAATTAGCCCTTTGCGCAGCGAACAATTCCTCTGGGCGACACTTTCAGGCTGCGCCGCGCGCTTGATATTTGCATATAACCGACTTAACGAGTTCCGGACGCAATAGCGAGTATAGACCTCGTCTCTCTGCAAAGTGATTTAAGGATGACGGATGCGGTCCCGAAGTGATATTCTCCGGGAAACCGAATGATCGCCGTTAGACACGTCGTTGCTTACGATTGTCCCAGCTTTAACGGCCGTTTGAAAATACGTCGCGCAGTGATTGTAATGAGTCGTGTTGTTCGTAATTAGATTCTGACGGGTGTGAGATGACGTCGCGGTTTAAATTTGGGACTTTCTCGCGCGTCGTGTTTATATTATACTGTTGTGTGTATGTGTAGGTATCTTCCTTCGTTGAAAGCATTAGGAAGTTTGTTTGTCTTGATTCTTCGCTTCCAATTCGAATTTCACAATCGGGGGGGGAGAGTAACAATATTAGGCCGCTCTCGCTTTCAAAACAGCTGTTAATGAAATAACGCGTGTAGAGTGTGTGTATGAATTAACTGAAAAAATATATCGAGCAGCTAATCTATACTACACAATCATCGCGTAGCGAATTAGAAAGCATTGCGAAACTTTTCGATATTCTGATTGAAAAACCGTTGCGCAACTGATATGAGAGACGACAGCAAAGAGTCACTGGCCTCAAGCCGAAGCCCTTTCGGAGAAACGACTGCAGCTAATTTCGAGCTCCCGTCTATTTTTTCAGCTGGCCCGAGCCAATCAATTCGAAACAATCAGTGCATCTCTCCCGAGCGAAGAGAAGCCTTCGCGATGAGTCCATTACGCGCCTCTGCTTCCGGAATAACAATGTGTATACAGCTCTGGCAACCAACGACGATTTGTTTATAAGCGCGCGCGCGAAGACTGTTTGGACTTTTAAAATATAGTCTGCTCTCGCGATTGCGCAAGTCGGCTAATAAATAGTTTCCGTTTAATTATTGTACATCGACTGCGAGCGCGCGGAGAAAACAAAGGCTGTGCGGCGTACTGAAGAAGACATATAGCCCTCGGGGCTGGCCGCAAATCTTTCTGTCTAAATCAGTTTCAAGCCTCTCTCGCTTCGGAGTATATATATAGGAGATAAGTGTTTTTAGCCGGTAGATGATCTTCGAAAGTGTCGACCACCAACCGACGGCACCTGAAGCTTCATTGGATTTTCCTCCTACGCCTATATATATATATATATAATACGATTCTCAAGAGAGAGAGAGAGAGAGGCGCCGCTTTGATGCTCTCGAACAATCGGCCGCTCGTTTGTCTTTCTCTCCGGCAATACATCGGCGATGGAAATGCAGATTAAAAGCCGCGACCTCACGACTCTACGTACATGCACGCGATATACAAATTCCGCCCTCTCTGCTGCTACCCCGGCAGCAACTAACCAAAGATCGTGACGATCGTGAGGCGAAACTCCTCGTTTTATATATATGCTATGGGTATATAAGAGAGAGAGTTTCGCTGCCATATACGCGATCGGTATTATATACACGTATGTGTAACGCCGCTGCGTTATGGCACCCCGCGACGTCGACACGACCAAGCGGACATCCCCTTTCCTTTCTCCCAAGCACTACCCCCTCCGCTTTTCTCTGAATTTCACCAGACTTTTTTTTTTCACAAGCGTTATACGCTGCAAAGTAAGCGCTTATAATAATTGGACGATTTTCTCTTCTAATTAAGCTCGCGCAACTTCAAGTTGCCGTAAATTTTCATTACCCGCCGTTCGAAATAATCCACTGGCTGGAAAAATATTGCGACTATATATACGTGTATACACAATATATCGAATTCTATTTACACGTATATACACACACGCCAAGTGTATATAAACCGCGAGAGAAATCGTCGCGGTGCGCGTGCCCTCTCTGTTTATACGAAAACAGAGCATTTGTCGCGAAGCCAACTTTTTACACTCTCGAGCGCATTTCGGACTTACAGCTTATACCTACACACAGACATACAGTCGCGCACAGTCGAGAGAACCGGTTTGCAATTACCGTCTCGAGCCGGTCTACTCGCGTATATATATATATATATATACAAAGCACGCGTGTGTGTAAACGAAAAAGTGTTGTTATATACGCGGAGAGAAGAGCGTCGCGGCAGTTGCAGCCCCATCATCATCGTACAGGGGATGAAGCGCTTTTTTTTTTCACCCTTGGCGCAGCCAATGGTAGACACCGGGACAGAGAATCATCCCATTGTCGCCGTGAGCGCCAATCGCGTTCGCACGTGTTGTGCTCGTTTTTCGAGGCTCATCTCTCTCTCTCTCTCCTTTTTTTCTCTCTATATATATATCCTAGCTGCATGCATTATCGATTCGAAGGGCTAATGGCCGCGTCCAAGGATTATAGGGGGTTGTCGTCGTCGTCAACGTTGTTGTTTTTTTAACGCGATGGATTCATCAGGAGCGATTACTTTATGAGAGAGAAATATCGCGAGGCGTTGGTATACGCGGCTCACTGAGCCGGGGACACTTTAATTAGCGAAGAGGTAAACAAAAGCGCGTCGGTTCGCGCGCCATTTCGCATCGAGGGATCGCGCGCGCTTGGCATTGTCTCGAAACGCTGGCACCTAATGAAATATCGACTGTTCGCGGCCCTCTTTTCATAGGGGGGGTTGCCTGTGTGTTTTCGAAAGCGGCGACTCTGTCGCGCAACACACACTCGAATGGGAAACAATATGCGCGGCATAGAAGGGGTCGTTTTATTGCGTGTGCGAGGGGAGAGGTTGTGGGGGGCGGGAGTTAAATCAAATCTCGCGCTAATGAAGCAGTCGCTAATTAACGGTACAAGAGAGTCGCCGGAATCCGATCCGTCGGATGGCAGTAGGCTGCGATCAGTATGCTAATGCCGCACGGATATACGAGCGGTAATTTCTTAATTGTCTAGTCCCGGCTTTTTATCGCCACGGGAACACGTGTTTCGCGTCGTTCGAAGATACCGATCTACCACTACTTTAGAGGATAATATTTTATTGAAATTAGTGAAACTCACCGGTATGCGTCCGCTTGTGAATCTTGAGGTTCTCCGAACGGGCAAAGACTTTGCCGCAGCCGGTGTACGGGCAGGGGAAGGGCTTCTCGCCGGTGTGCACGCGTATGTGGTTGACGAGCTTGTACTTGGCCTTGAAAGCTTTACCCTTACGCCCGCAGCCCTGCCAGAGGCAAGCGTGCGTCGTGAACTCGGGCCCACCCACGTGCTCCACCGTCAGGTGCGTCACGATGTCCTGCATGCTCTCGAAGAGCTTACCGCAGATCTTGCGCGGCTGGCCGAGTCCGGGCTCCGGGTCGACCCAGAGGCACTGCCGAGGCTCGCTCGCGCCGGGTGAGGCGCTACCTGGCTGGACTTGGCCGGGTTGACTGGCGCCGCGCATGTAGCGCAGAAAGGCGCCGTGTGGGTGACCGGCGGCCGCGGCGTGGCTCACGTGCTGCTGGTGCGGGTGCGGCGCGTGGACGGCGGGCAGGTGTCCGTACTGGTGGTGGCCTGGAGGCGGTGGTGGCGGCGCCAGCCGGTTGTGCTCCTGGGGGTAGTGCGCGGGGTAGTGTGGGTGCTGGCCCGGGTGCGGGTGTCCGAACTGCTGCATGCCGGCGCCGGCTTCGTGGTGCAGCGGCGTGAAGAGGCCCAGGCCGGCCTCGGGCGTCGCGGGGTTACCGGCGGCGCTAAACTCGTGCTCGCGGCGCATGAGGAAGTCGCGGGCCGCGAAGCCGGCGTGGTGCGTCATGTGGTGGCCCATGTGCGCGGCGCCCATGTGTGGGCCCGGGTGCGGGTGCGCCGGGTAGCCCTGGTGGTGAAAGTGGTGCTGCTGCGCGGAAGCCTCGCCTGGCGAGGGCTGCAGGGCAACGGGACCACCGGCCTCGCTCGCCTCGCCCGGCGACAGCTTCAGGCCCAGACTGGCCAGGTGGTGATGCGAGTGCGGCTGCACGCCGTCGAGGAAGGCGTTCATCATGCTGCTGCTGCTGCTGCTGCTGCTCTGTCTACTCTCTAATTCGGGCACTGCTAATTCGGGCGCATAACCCGTCGACGCGCGGAAAACTGCACTACACTCGTTATATCGGACGAAAACTGCTGCTGCGACTGCTTGTGTATATACCGAGCGAATCACTGGTCACTGCTCATGTCAGACTCGGTCCGTCGGGAGAGCTCTCGTGCGTGCGTCGGACTCCACACTCTCTCTCTCTCTGGGGAGACCGTGCGCTGCGTTCCTGGCTGCGTTCACAGCGGGACTGAGTTGCCGTGCGCCGAACGCCTGTCTCCGGGGGAGCCCAGAACTCCGCCCCTCGACCCCCACTCCCCGCCGCCGGATACCAGTCGGCCATTGGGTCAGCTTTTCGGCGGCAGCGCACGGGCCGCTGCCTGGCCAATCGGAGGACGCTCGGCGCATGGAGACCCGCCCACCCCGCGACGCCCCCACGTGGTTCCTCGCGCGCTTCCTCGGGGCTGCAGCGCCGAGAATGTCTTCGGCGCATCGCGAGCGCGTGGTCCTGTTTGTTTTGGGCTCGTTTTTTCGCCCCGCGCGCTTTGTTTGCCGAGCGCGCTGGCCGGAATTGAATTTCTGGGATATGTTGGTTTTCCTCTTGGCGGCCGGGGGAGATTAGCCAATAAATAATGCCTCGGTTCTCGGAACACTTGCACGCTTAACGATATCGAGACGCCGATTTTGATTATGCTCCGCCAGCTCGGCGACAGAGTTGGATTTATTGCACCCGACTTAGACGGGATAGCTGGAAGCGTGCAAGACCGAACTATGCACCGCAATAATCCCCGCCTCGTTTCGGACAAGTGGAGCACTCATCTCGGCGTGTATAATTTTCTCTCACCTCGAGCGCATTGACCTAAAACAGGTACACTCCGAGAATAGCCCGATCTAGCTTGTACAGAGCAACCCTTGTACAGAGAGCTTCGTGCGAATATAACGAGGAGCCGTATACAGTGCTCGGCTTGCGGCACTAATGGAATTACTGCCGTGCCATAACTGCGTATTGCCGGCGGCGGCTACAACGACAACGGTGGCGACGGCGTCGGGTCATAATAATAAACGAATGACCGTATCGGTTTGCCAATATAATGCCTCGGAAGTGTAACGGTAAAATCCTCAGTTTTCCGGACTAGCTCCCTTTTACGGTAGGTATAATATACCTATAATTCGTCGAAGCGGCCGACAGACTTCTCCGCCCCCAGAGACACACTGAGGACACAATGACCGATCTAGCCGCAAACAGTCTGACCGGCTCTTGACAGACAGATTATCGCGTTGCATCGCTCCGAGATTATCCCGGGCGCAATGTAAGCCGATCGCCTTTCTCGGCACCTGTGCAGCCTGCGCACAATCCTTTGCTACTTACAAGTGTCGCGCGCACGCGCGTAATCTCATCGCGGCAATCTTAAGACGACCAGAGATCATCGCCGATTTTTATCGCGATTCTAGTGATGTTTTCAAAATAGCTGCTTGATTTTTGCACGCGCTTATTACTTGGAAATGCTTAACGATCTCTCCGCCCAACGCCTATAATCGCTTTACTGCGGGGTCGGTATTTATATACCCATACCGATTTATGCCAGCTCTCGAGTCATTTTCAGAAACAAACGAAATTCTTATATAGGTATTAAATCAAGCTCCATAGACCTATAGCTCCGTTACTATATAATTTTACTGGAGAGTATAATAACGACGAGCGGTAACTTTTGAATCCTAGAGAGACTGCGTGTACGCAATATATAGGTATATACGAGAGATCGTCGAGGTAGATGAAAAGGCAAAAGGAGAGCGTTTCGCTCGTATCATTCGTGTAAAAGGCCGGGCATTGTTTTACTTCGGACATCGCTCACAACCGAGAGAGAGAGAGAGAGAGAGCTGAGCAACGGCGGCACGCAGCTCTCCTGGTCATTACATTTAATTAATCACGTAAGTTGAATGGCTCGATTTATTACGCGACGCAGTGCGCGGCTGCATATAAGTCTCTCGCACTGCTAATGCCGCGTATATGTATGAGAGATATCGTTTGTTTTTGCCCGTCTTTTTTTTTTTTTTTGACTCGAGGAGTATAACGAATCTGAGACCAGTATACCACTTTGCGGCGGGAAAGGATCGGACGCGTGCGTGGGGCGAATGTGGGATTGTATTTAGAACGCGGTTTAATTGAATGTACTCTCCGAGTCACTTTCTCATATATATAGTGATTACGAAGCGTATAATGATCGAGCTATAGTTATCGGTTTCGATGAAGTGTATTAGCTGTTATTGCTTATGTGCATATAAGCTGGTTATCGATTTTATACTGAACTGGAAGTATAGTTTTTGGTTGAATTATTCAAGATCGTTGTGAATTAAACTGAAGTATATACTCGACTTCCAGTGTAACTACGACAATAAATAAAGAAGACAACTGACGCGCGGAGGATGAATGAGTTTCGCATTGCGCGCAGGAGTACATTGTAAGGAGAATCGCGATTATTCACTGTAACTGCTTTTAATTTGTAAACCGGGATATTCAAGCCAATGGCTGCGGTAACTCATCGCGTTCTCGTTTCACGACGATCACACATCGCAGTACTCCTGCGCATTATGACGCATTCCAAGTACTCGTGTACTCTGATGTATACAAGTAGTTCTTGTTGTATCGGCATATCCAGTGCAGAATATTATAGCCAAGTGTACATGTATATTAAAATTTCACAATAATTTTCACCACAGTTGTGTAGCCGTAAAATACCGACCACACAAATCATATAATTATATTCTATAAGAGCTCTATAATTTACTAAGCAAAGCCCATCATCAAAACCGATTCAATTTCTCGCCAGCGTCACCGAAACCCATATTAGATTCCCATAACACCCATCATAGCCTTCTTACTAAGCACTTGATTGATCGGTCGAGTGAGTTATCAGCTGGTCTCTCGAAACAATCGAGTCAGGGATTCTCTCCCGCGAGACACGACTGGTGCGTGATCTCTCGGGCCCCACAAAAAAAGGGACCAAAGACCCAAAAGCCGCCAACACGCGTCACGCAAAACTCTTATAGCGCGGTGTATATAATGCGTGGCGCTAGATCGTAGATATTTCTGCGGTCGCTCACGACAAGCGCATAGGTTAAAAAAAAAAAATACCTGTGTAGCGAGAAGATTCTTGTCGACTGTGGTCATTAGAGAAACGACAATCGCCTTGTCGACCACAGGGAGCATATTTTTCCTTTCTTTCACGCCGACGACCATCTCAGCTCACACACGTGCCTTCGTTTTTTCCGAGGAAATTCGGCGATTTATTATAGAACGCATGACGCATCGCGTGGTCCAAGATGCCGACAGTCGGCTTATATCGTCGGATTGAAATTTTGATTCTTTGTTTATTTATGCAACCTATTACAGCAGAGCTTCTTAATCGACCTCGTATTTCAAGATCTAGCGCCAATAATTCAATTATATACCTGTACGCGTGGCTGCGTGCACCGTGTGGAGATAAATAAATTGGTGTAATTATTTCATAAATCAAAAGAGATGGAGCTCTTAGAGCAAGAAAAATTGTAAAACAAAGTGTGTGCGTTGTGTGTTTAGGCGTGAACAAAGCCGCGGCATCTTGATGTGTTTGTGTATATATACGGGCGATATCCAGGAAAAGGCTACATCTGCTTCACGGCGGGGGTCAGATCATCATTTTTTAAGGGTAAGTCCGGGGGTGAGTCGCATCTAACGGATAGCTCGAGGCTCACGATAAATAAAGTACACACCACGTACGCGGTCTAATCTTCGAGAAAAATTGACCGAATCATCCGAGACCCTTTTCCTTGTATACTGCCGCGTGGATTAGGGTAATGTGCTTATACGACTGATTGATTCAAATATCACACGCGATTCGTCAAAACAATCCGTTTACACACTGAACTCGTCCGAGGATTGGAATGCTCTTGTCTGCTGAGTAGATGAAGGAATTTTTAGAAAGTTATGCGTTGCGAAATCCGGAGCAGCAAAGTGGTTTCGAGGTCGAGAGACTGCCAGGAGTATAGTATAAGCGATTGACTGATGCACGAAGGACGAATTTTGATTTTTGACTGACTAATGCCTCGGTTTAAAGTCCGCGAGGAGTCAGCGCGCGCGCGCAAGTGACAACGGCTCGAGTTGTAAATCCTCTCGTAAAATCATGCCGGACAGCTTGCGCGAAACGATAAATATTAATGCTTGCCCAGAAACCGTTTTCGTTTTTTCTCTCCTCTTTTCCTATACCCACAGCTCTTTTTTCTTTCTCTCTCTCTCTCTCTCTCTTTGAGGCAGAGCAGCACGACCATCATAAATCATCCCAGTGGAAGAAGCTTGTCAGCAAAAAATACGGCAAATAAAGACGACCCGATGCACGTGGGTTTGTTTCGGATGCTAAAAAACTGTCTTTTTACTCTTTTTGCCACTCGTCTTCTCATCTCTCGTATATGCTGCACTGGCTCTCTGCCTTATATTATTCACGCGCATCTCGGCGCGCCGGGAATTTCTAATGATTTATTTATTTCTGTGCAAACAGTGCATTAGCGAAAAGTGATTTATCCCGCTGAAATCGACTCTATCGGAGCAATCTGTCAAAACACTAATTCGTATAAATTCAGGGTCGTTAAAAGTGAGATCGAATTCAAATATGCTAATTATATATATACAGAGAGTTGGATTTACTCGGAAAAGGAGTTTCCCCGCGGCCGTAGTGACTCATCGCGATTGGGATGAGGGGGAAAAAAAAAAACGAGCGTAATTAGCATCGAGAGAAGAAAAAAAGGGTATACATCGTAACTCATCTCTTCGAGTGTGTGCACCACGCCCTGGGCTGCTCGACAACTACGCCCATGTGTCGCCGCGTAGGAATTTCACCTATGCAGCGTCTCTTAAATTACGTCAGGGTGATCCTCTCTCTCTCTCTCTCTCTGTTTTGAATCGTTAGTATATGATACCGCTTTCTTAGATTTTCCAAGAAACGTGGCCCATGTGACGCCTACCTGTCTGTTGGCTTTGAATGATTCTCCCTCGATGGTACGATAAGCCATTGGAAATATGGGAAAGTTATACACCGACTGCTGCTGCTGCGGAGAAGTGAAATATATACCCTGAGAGTGGACACGTGCAATTACGAGCCTGTAATCCAGTTAGATGTACACGCATGAGGGAACTAATGGACACTCAATTGTACACCCGTCTGGCTATATTTAGGAGCAGACGAGAAGAGAGCAGTCGGCGAATATAATCCGCGAAGCACACAAGTGCCGGATCTCTCGAGAGTCCTGCTCGCGTGCTTACTTACGGCGGAAGCGATTTTCTTAGGGTCGTGCGCGTGCATATATATATATATGGACGGCATTGTTCGCAAGCGGAAACAACGCTAATGAGAGCGCTGAAAGAGCGGGAAGAGCTCGATCGCAGATGAAAATTAATCGGCTGAATAGAAGTGAAGTACATAGCCGTGCGCAAGTGGCGGGAAGTGAGCAACTATTGCCTGCATCAGCGCAAATTGCTCGCTGTATATATACTATATTATATATATAAAAGAGTTCCCTTATCTAATCCACGCTTGGCAACGATCGAAACGCGCCGCGTATATACAAAACCGATTTAATTTCTCGAGAAGAAAAGGGAGATGAAGAGAGAAGCGCTGCGCACAATGCCAGCGATATTATTGTCGGCTGCCTTCGCGTGCGCAACGATGACTAATAGATTCCTCCAGCCAGTTCATCCATCTCATCTCCGCTCGATAATACAAAATCGAACCGGCCGATCGCGCGCGACGCATTTGTTATATACATCAGCATTGGCTATATATATACGGAACGAAGCGCAAGCGCGTTTCATCGGCCGAAGGAAGCTGCGCGCGTCGAGACACACCAAACATTAATTATCGCGCTCTTGGATCGGTATGCCAGTGACTTGAGCGTGTTGTGATCGACTGTTGCGCGAAGCTTATATACTCTCTCGCTTGCGGAGAATTGATTCTACCATACAGCAATTACGAGGCGTATAATTGAAAGTCGTAAAAGTTTTTTGCGCGCTGTAAAATCCGGACTTTATACTTACAATGAAAAAGTTGTTAAAACCCCCGGGATTTTTTATGTAATTCCGCAAAATATCAGCGCTCGATTTCCCACACTCAAGAGAGAGAGAGAGACGCTGGCACTTGTTGTATCGTCGCCGACGACGACTCTCTTTTTAATACGATCGAGAACGGTACGGCCGTCAATTTTCATTAAAAATTATTCGCCGCTCTCTCAAGCGCAGGAGATACGCGTATATGATTATAAATTCCGTGGCGCCACGCGCTCGCGCGTATCCAATTAGCGACGGAGTAATTAAACGAATTACGTGCATAACCTTCTCTACTTCGAGAGAGAAAGAAAGAGCCGAAGCTTGAATAGATAGCTGGCATTCGTAAAATCTTCCGTTTACGGCGCGGACGGCTCGTAATCTCCGGGATATCTCCATGTGGCTGTCGTCGTTTCTTCTCCTGTCTATTGGCTCTCGTCGTTTCCTTAAAAACTCTCTCTCTCTCTCGAGTCTTTTTGTATACACGGTTTCTCTAAAAAAAACAACGACACGACACGCTGTAAAACACACGCGTTTCCCGCGCTTTTCGCTTGCGCAAAAAAAAAAGAAAGCTAGGCCGTCGTAAATAACCACCACTGGCAATATTTTGTCACCTTTATTGCCTCGCGCTTTTTGTTCGATCGTAAATTCGGTGGCTGCATCGCGCCGCTGCAGGTACTGGTGGATATGCTTCCGCCTCTCCGCGCTACCGTTCGCTATATATACTTTGCCGAAGGACTTGGCAATTTCTACCTAAGACACATACCACCTGATTTAGGGACGTGATAAAAGCGGCGCTGCACTTTTGACGTATCCACTTCCGTAAGACAAAGCCCGAGCGAGCGGTTATTAAACGGGCCGAGATTACCATCGCGAAAGTCAGGCTATATACACAACTATACTCGCGTGCAGTTTATCAAAAGTGAAATTTTTTCTCATAAAGAATGTCGACTCGTCATATACTTATCAGCGTTGCGCAACGGCGACATTTTTCAAAAATCACGCGCTGCGATAAATAACGCGACCGCAATCTCTCGTATATATATATATATATACATACAATATAACCGCGATGCACTTGCGAGCGCGTGTGTTGTGTGCACACATCCCTTCGAAGTAAAGGACGGCTCTCGGTGGGAGTGGCGTGGGTGTGTCCAACATACTCGCTCTTGCCGCCGCAGAATATCGCGCACACGAACACGATGTACGAACTCCCGCGTACAAGCAACAACGGCAGCAGCAGCAGCAGCAGCAGCAGCTCCTTTATGCGACCCCTGCGTGCTTGCGTTGTATATATATGCCGTAGCTGCTCTTATATCAAAAATTATGGCTGCGCGGTCGCAAATAAACCGATCAAACTTTTCCTAAATAAATCACGCCTCGCTACGTATCTCGGCGAGCTTTTTCGTTTTCGCCTCGTGCAGTGCACACGCGTTGAGAAAAATTCTGAATTGATTTATACTTTGCGGAAGCGAGCAAGTATTTTTAGCCGTAAAAAAATTTCCGCCGACCTTCAACTATAGTAGATTTACAAGGGTTGAGAGTATAGTCGAAATTCTTCTTTTTTTTTTCCCCTGTCCAGATTTTTTTCCAAAACCATATCCCCTTTTTTGTCCGGCAGAAGCCGCACCCCCCGCAGACGAGAAAGCCACAAATACTTCAATACGAAGGACTTTTTTCCGAACCTTCTGCTATAGCCGCCATATCTCTACAGCGCTTTCGCCGCGAGGAAGAGGGAGAAAGCATTTCCGCCATGTGTCGCACATGCGCGAGCAATTTTTCAAGGAAAACGTAAACACACGGGACGCGACCGCACGTGTCGATGTGGTCCAGAGGAGAATTATGGGCTTGGTATCCGCAGACTGGAAACCGAGTATAGAGAGTGAAAGTGGGCCAGTTAATAGGCTAAGATGTCGATCACCGAGTCAATGGTTTTAGATTCGGGATGAGAAAGCGCGGAGGGTACGTTTATAATGCGAAAAATCGCCGGGGAGCAAATTTTCTGTAGAATTGTTTTCAACCCAAGAGCGTTTAAACTCGAAGAGGAAAGTGTTCGCATATATATACACAACTGAGCAACCACCCACTGACCGGGTGACTATGATATTTTCAAAAGATATGCGGGCGGCAAGAGGTTAAGCCTCTAAATAATTTTGTCAATAGGTCGAGGCTTTCAAGCTGCGTCTTTTCGCAAATCGCGCACTTTCTCTCTCACTGCTCCGACAATTAAGGGAAAACTCGAAGCCAGAGTAAGTGAGAGAGAGACACTGAACACGCTTGCTCGCTGCAGCAACATAATGGAAACGAAAAAGCGTGGCGAATCCCGGTGTCGACCTAAACGAATTCGTCAAGAGCCGCGGGGGTCCTCTTTTCACTTGGTCCAAGGCCCCGCGCATAACCGAAAACCAGCCGACGTGCATGTGCAGCAGTTCTCTCTTTCCCTTCTCCCTCTCTCTCTCTCTCTCTCGCTCTATACCTATACAACGTGTATATACGCGAAACAAGTCAATTCAACGCCAGAGCTGCTTTTTATTTTCCCCGATATTCCGGAGAATTTTACGGCGACCGATGCTAACGAGACTCTATTTTTATTCACGTGTGCCGAGTCACAAAGCCCGACACTCGATGACGCGGACACAATGCGCTCGCTGCGGCAAAAAACTCCTGTCACTTCTTGCAGGATCTCGTTATCGTATATACGTCGCAAAAAGCCGTTTTCGAAAACGTTTTCGCCTGCATATATCCGAGTTGGAAAGTCGAGAGTGAGACCACCGGAGTCTGCGCTGCGTAGGGGTTCGTAAACGGCCTTAAATGGCAAACAAATAGACAAAAGCGAGAAAGACGTCACATCGAGCCTCGAACGCAGCGGTTGATCGACCTCGCTTTCCTATTTTCCATCATTATCTTCTCCTCTCAAGCACAACTTTCCCAAACGATTCCCTCCAGTAATGGACTATAGCCGCATACACCCTTTGCCCTTTGCCACCGCGGAACAATGATGTTTTAGCCAAGCTTTTGCCCGAGTCGCTAAATATTTTAGCGACAGTAGAGAGACGACACTCCACTGGCCCACTGACTCATACCCACTGCGCAAGCGACGAGAACATAATTTTTTCTTTCGTCCGAGTGCACGACGTGTATATAAGTATCGGTGTGTATATCGCTAACGAATTAATCGTGTTTGCCGAAAGAGCTGATGGGGCTCTCTCTCTCTCTCTCTCTCTCTCTCTCTCGAGCGAGTAAGCGCGATGGCATGTCTATAATCACAATAACAGCCCCATAAAGATCCTTATCGCCAAGTGCAAAACAAGTGAATGGCATTAGAGCGACCATCGATGCTTATCGCTCCCTTGCGTCTATAGAAAATCACTTTCGCTCTTATCGCCGCCTATAATCGTGCTCTCTCTCTCGAGAGAGAGAGGGGGGTCGTGCCGTTGCCCCCTATATACACGAGAATTCTCTCAAGAGTCGTTCATATATACGACTTATCAATCGGATGACCATATAGTAATAATGTACTTGGTAAACTTAATGGTCAAAGTGTGTTGTATATAACTTGCGGGCTACTGTGCATGAGCACAATATAAAGTAATAATTGTTTTTTAACAGGATTAGCGGTTAAGACGCTGCATCGGTGGCGGCTCCAGGTGCAAGATTTATTAAAACCCGAGTGACTTTTGACTTTTCGAAAAGCAGCCCTAAATTCTAAGTTAATAGCCTGATTTACGGCGACAAGCCTTCTCTATAAATTCCTTATTACATCAGTCTCACTCATTGTCGTCGTCGGCCAGTGGACTCTCTCGCTCTCGGATTATGAGGAGACATCTCAATGCTCGCGTATATGTACACACGCATAAACATAAACACGCGAGCGAGGAATCCACCTGCGCGTCCATTCCCATATGTATACGGGAATTGGTCACGGCTGTATTGTATAGAGATAGACACACTGCTGCATGTGCGTGGCAATAGAGGAGACACACACATACACGTGAGAGTCCGGGGCGTGACTCCGAAAACCACCAGCGCATCCAAATACACGCTTCTTCTTCTTCTTTTCGGGCTGAAGAGAGAGAGAGAGAGTGGTGGTGTGCACCGAACGAATCTACCTGACTTATGGGGCCCAGCGCTCGGCGCGTTATTTATGGTTGAGGTCCTATACTCTCCGATGCCCCGAAAGAACTTTGACTCTTTATCTCTCTCTTTCTTGCTCGCTCGGGCTGTTTTTTTTTTTCTTCCTCGACTCGTCGTCGTCTCTGGCTTTTCGTTTCTCTCATTCGGAGTCACCGAGCCGGGCCCAAATCTTTTTTTCCTAATACTCTCCACTGCGTCCTATCCCCCTCCGAGTATCGAGAGAGAGAGAGACGCTAGTTTTCCACTCGGTGAAATTTCTCTCTCGGACGAGCGACTCTCAATGGAAGCACACGCGGTAACTGATTTTACACGGATCCGAGAGTCAAGTGTTTTCGATTTGAGGAAAAAATCACGCGACACAAAAGAGCTACTCCGACGATTATATACACAGTGAAAGTTAGGGACCCCCCGCGAGACGTCATCGGAGTAAAAAACTAGGACTATTTCGCTCGTTACGTAACGGCACACTACACAGCAGCGGTGGTCGTTAAAATCCGAAAGTCGGACCGAGCGAAAAAGCATCTCTGCTACAGCAGAGACATGCACAACCGAAATTCTTCGAGTCCGGCAGCAGCAGCAGCAGCAGCAGCAGCAGCAGCAGCGAGATCGTAAATCATCGAGGGAAATCCAGCAAAACCACTACCGGCTATAAAGTTTTATGGTGTTTGGCCCTTTAAGTCGACGTTCTCTCTCTCTCTCTCTCTCTCTCGCGATTTCTGAAGGCGCGCACATCGTATAAATCTTGTGCGGAAGTGAAACTCTCTTTCTCTCTCGTTTACTCGCTTAGCCTGGTGTGCGCGCCTGCACAACCTTCGATTAGTGTTTCAACAATATCGGTCGAGGCTCGATTGTCTCTAGCTCGCGCGACAGCAGGGACCTTCGTCATTTTTCTAAAGACGGTAGAAAAACCGGGAAAGTTAGGCACCTCCACCCCTCCTAACCTTATAACATGACTGACTTATTACCGATCGGTGATTTACTGCTCTCTAACGCGTACCAGAACGCGCACGTCGACGTCCTGTCTGCATGCAGCAGCTACTCTCTATCGCGGTTGGCTCTACCGAGGTCCCTTAGTCGACCTTTACCTTTGAGTCATCTTTTCGAAATCTGCCGGAGCTTGTCTCTCTCTCTTTTTTTTTTTTTTTTTTGCATCATCCTCGCGCGAGAAAGTCCCTGTTGCAGTAAGAGAAAAACTGACTTGGTATACACAGTAGTAGGTACTGCAGAGGAATTTATTGCGGGGGGTTGATTTCAGTGCGTAACGGAACCTATTGCGGATTTCTCCTCCGCAGAGCCGTTAAACTCGAGATTTATATTTCATAACCCTTTCCGTCGTTTCTCTTTTTTTTTTTTCTGCTTTGTAGTGGACCCCGGATGCTCTCGTGAATAAATTTTTCCCTCGTTCGGTCATTAGAAACGGAGGCAATGATCTCATCCTGTGTATGCGCGTATTTTGAAATATTTCCAATATAGCCGGATTTACGACGCCGTTTACCGTATAGAAATACCTGCGCGAGAGTCGAAAAATTCGTGGGATTAGGAAGTCGTCTATACGGGAACATTCCACTCGCGCGCGCGCGCGAGACAAAGAGCAGTATAGAGGGAAAAAAGTATCGTGAGTTACGCAAGAGATTCACGAGAAAAAAAGGTGGGGGCAGATCGGGTCCTGACCGAGTGACTCTCGGGAGAGGAAAGGAGCAGCGCGCAGAATCCGAAAAATGATGCGCGGAGGCACTGCCATACAGGTATATAACGATCTTGCTCCCTTCTCTCTCTCTCTCTCTCTCTCTCGCGCTTCGAAATATAAACTGTTTCTGGGAAGAGTCGAGTCGTATATCTTAGAGCATGACAATGCCCACGCTCGAGTCACTCACCCACTCACCTATTGGCCCTCTCTTTTTTCCACGCAGTTTGCCAGCTTCTTTTTCTATTCTTGCCCTCGCCTCCACGAACGCCTATATACCTATATGTATATTGTATACGCACGTGGAGCTCCTGGAAAAATTATCGACCCTGATTTTCCTAATTTCGGGGTAGAGGCCGGATTTTAAACCTGAGCCGCAACGAAATGATTATAATCGTGATGTATACACGTGGGAGAGGTATATATGTGCGAGTTTCTTCACCTGTTGCCGCGGCAGCTCGCAATTAACGCGATCTCGAGTGTCCTTGGTGCAAAGTCGCAACCTTGACGATGAGCTCGTTTCTCTCGACAATCGCGGGCATTTAAGCTCGTTTTCTGCGAGCCTTCAAGTTCAAGGATCTTCGAGTTTACATACTCAAGGTCCTCGCACAAGCTGCTTTATTCTCAAAAGTCGCCGTAAGCCAAGAGAAGGATTGACTCATCCCGCTGATTCCTCACACAAATGGTCCTTATCTCCGTATAATTACAAGCCGACCGATTAGCCATTCCACATCTCCTTATCTCTCCCAATTAATTTACATAGCTCGCGCAGCCTCTCCTCAGCCAACATCTTTATTTTCTGATCCGCAGCAGCTCTTTTAATCAATCGGTATAGCTCGTCGCGTGGGCTCGCTCTCTCTCTCTCAGTCGGTTATCTCCGCATCTTCTTACGGTCATCAGGCATCTCTCGCTGCTGCTGCTGCAGGCGCGAGAACGGTGGCGGCAAACGACATGTTAGCGTAGCAGCTGGCATTTTATCTCCGGCTGACTATCTCGTGTCGCGCGGCATTAGAGTCGAGGCATACGTATATATATAAATATATCCACGTATAGGACACGACATCGAGTCACGACAGATCCTTATCTGGAGACACGCTGTCTCTTACCTTCGACGACGCGCCTTCTTTGTATTATATATCCCCCCCTGACTCCTATTATGCTCTCAACCGAGATTGCAGCCTGCTTTTCCATTCTTCTTTCTCTCCTGCTTTTCTCCGACCTCATCCCCTGGTTATTCATCGACTGGCGGATGCGAATATTTGTATGCGAGCATAGTAGTGCGGGAGAGCTTTTTCTTCGATTCTTCGAGTCGAACGTGCGACGGATTAGGTGTTGCGATAGAGTAATCCTCTGCAGTCATCTCCGCACTGATCTACAAGATAGACTCACACAATTACATTGTAATGATAATCCGATACATCTTTTAGTCGGAATTTCCATTTTTTTCCTTGTAATTGGAGGAAAAACAAGAGTGTATACCGTTATTTTCAGTTAGCCCTTGTCCCGCATCGATCGAACGAAATCATCCGATTAATTTGCTTTGCTCGCGCGCACGTATATAGATGTGTGTATTCAGTCGAGTGAGCCAAAAGGTTGCTTCGTATATACGGCATGAATAGATGCCATTTGCAATTATCCTTGAGGAAAGAGCGTATCGCCCTCGAAATGATACCTCCATTACAATCAAGCCACCCATTGCGAGAGATATAACCTCCGGAAATGAGCCTATGACCCTCGCGCGCGCTACCGCTACATGCACTCTTTTTCAATTCACTTTTTCTTCATCCATACATACTCTTTCGTATAACAAATCGCATCGAGGGCTTTTTCATTAATTTATCCCGGCTGTCGTTCGACGTACGCCAGCTCCGATCCATCATTCGAGTGCTCTTATTTACTCGTATATAATTCAGGGCGGAAGTCTCGACTTCCTATATATAATGCACTGGCGTGTCTTGGAAAAATAATCACACTCCGGCACGAACCTGAGAATTATCGCCGTTTGTTTGTTTGCTTTGAAGGAAAAAAAAAAAATTGAAAAGCCAGAGTGAATTAGTTTACGCGTAGACCGGATACAAATACGTTATATAATTGAGCCACAAACCCCGTGGATTTCCAAAACGACACCTTCGAAGCGCGTTACAGTGTAAAAGTCATAGCGGGATCTCATTCAGTGTTGTGCATACAAAGGCATTATGGGCCGGTTAAAACGAGAAATTGGGCCGTATACATTCCGCGTAATTTCGGCCCCCGCCTCCCTCTCCTCCAACCTATACAGGCATCAAGTAGGTGGGCCGAGCGTTGTAGGATTTTTCCAACAAAGCAGCCACCCAGGCAGCGCCGGATTCCGGAAAATCGGGCCCATCTTCCTTTTTTTCCTTCTGTGCAGGGGTGCGCTTCGATGGTCCAGTTTTAGCGCGTCATTCCTCCTCCGTCGCCGGGGAATATAGATGCATCCCTTTTTTTTTTTTGGCTCGAAGGTCTGTGCACGCGGAAAAAGCCATATATCTTTGCGCTAATAATGGGCCTGTTTGGGAGAGATGCCACGGGGGATGATCGTTTTACTAACCACATTGCAGACGGCATTGTTCACCACACTGTTTGCACGGGCTCGATTTCCTGCAGGAGTTTCTATACTCCCCCACACGCGCCAACACCTTTGTGCACGCCAGCAGCAGCAGCAGCAGCTTGGCTACAGTGTTTCTGTGTTTGCGACCGGAAAATCTTCCGGGAATCCGAGTTGTCTTTTCTACTACAGCTTTGGACAGGAAAGAGACTGTAGTTCGCCAGATATACGTGTATACAGCCTATAGTGGCTCTTCTTCTTTAAGGTCGTTTATTTGGAGGCTGCGCGTTGGGTATACGCTCCTTTGCTCTGTGTGTCTCTCCCCTCGATTGATGATCTCTCACCTGCCCACTATAAACATTCCACCTTTGTCGTGTGGCTCTTTGCAAATGCCAGGAAGTCTTGCTTGCCTTCTGGGACTCGCTTTCGCTTCTCTCTCTCTGCGACTTTTTGTGTTCGCTCTCTTGTTGGCCAAGGAGTTGTTTGTTTATGTTTTTCCAGGTTGCTATACTGCACTGGGGAATCGATATTTCGAGTAGTCTTGTTATGACAGCGGCGCGTTGTGTTAACACCGTAATCGCTGCCTATATTATTTGCTGTTTGTATATTATGCTTTCCGTTTAGCGTTATTATTTGAGTTATGCAGAATTTCAGTGCCAAATCAAAATTTTACGCTTAATGCCGATGCCGATGAATATATATATATATATATATATATATATATATATTTTTTTTTTGTGAAAAAATTGTTGCGAGTCCAAGTTAATAAACTCAATTTTGGACTGGCCCGTCCCCCATAGGCACTTTCCTATTTTCCTCATCGTTATTTGCGAGCCGAGTGTACATATTATAGCGTAGCGTCAACTATGCCAAAACTACCTTACTGTTATTGGGCTGCTCACACTATGAGTTGGATTTCTTTTGCGCAAGTACATACACCTCTATATAGAAAGACAGAAGGACAAGCGGACAGACGGACGGACGGAGGCAGGTCGTCGTTGATACGACGGCGCGTATATATAGTGGCGGGCTAAATCATTAGATGCTCTTTCTCTCTCTCTCTCTCTCTCTTACTCTCGCGAGCAGTATAACCCCCCGCGGCTCCGAGCATTAGTTCATCTGTCTCCTCGGTTCGCTTCGCATCGCGCTCGCGCGCGCGCGCGCTTAACGAGCGCTCGATTTTTTCTCTCTCTCTCTTCTCTCTTCTCTTCTTTCTCTCTCTCTCGTGCTCGCGCGCGCGCGCGCCTTTCGGGATATAGCCCGCGCGTAATATATGAATCCCACGCATCGAACTCGAAGCACCGCGGGATACGCCGAGCGACATGTGTTCTGCTGCCCTCTCTTTCTCTCTTATATACTCTTTGCCATTTTTCTCCCTCCCTCGCTATTTATTTCTATTTTTCTCAGCTCTTTCTCCTTTTTCTCCATCATCGCGTGGCGTTATCGCGTGTGATAGCGCGTCGATGCTTTGTCTCTCGCGCGTCAATTTTTACGTCCGAGACGACTTTCTGGAAACGACGATCATTATACGCGAGAGAGGCGCCGGGCTTTTTATATATACTCGGCCATTGTATTGGTGAGTAATGACAAAACTCGGCGTATCGGGTTTCGTGGGAATTTTCATCCTTGCCGATTTTTGCATTTAATTAAGAATCCTTCTCGTCGTGGAGGTAATGGATTGAAACGATCGTCTCTCTTACGAACAAACGAAGCTTATGTTTCTTTATATATATATACGTATACGAAGCTGTACACAAAAAATACATCATCTTCCATTGTGCCTTTTTTTCCGCTTTGATCCTTTCCCTTTATCCGCAGCCCTATATATAGAACTCGTTCGATCTCAATGATACACCGCTGACCATTTGAAAATTGCTACGCGTGCCATATGGAATAATTTTCAACATTTGGTCGGTTGCCTCGAGTATTAAACATACTCAACGGATGCAACGTTGCACACAAGCAAATCTCAATTCGCCGCGCTTTCGATCGTCGAAGATGAAGCCATTAGCGTAGCCCCGATCGAACCGATAAATTCCGACTACAAATCGCATCAATTTGAATCGGAAATAAGCAGCAGCCTTCGTCGCTCGCATAATTCGCAGCAGAACCGCGTACAGCAGCCGACGCGCATGTAAAACACGGCTGTATGCGACCGGTACAAATCTGGTACGCATATAACGCGGCGTATAATCCCGTTCTCCGTGGCGCGTTAAGCAAACATCGCATTAGAATCGAGAGATTCGCTTTTCCCCCTTTGGCCGATGTGTAAAATAATAAGCCCATTAGTCACGGCGAACTTTGTTCGTCTTTATCTTCTTTTCCCCTCTCTCGGCGCAGGGTTGGATTAGCGCCAGTGTCACGTCTACCTGCAGCAGCGTCTTGGTGTACGTGTGTCACTCGCTGCATTCACGCTTAGGATTTATGACTCGGTCGGTCATTCATAAGAATATTATTCAAATTTTGTCTAGACCACGTCCTCGTAATTACGCCCCCGATTAAAGATCTCTCTCTCTCTTTCTCTCTCGACTTGAATTTTAATGCGTCCATATGCGACGACGATCTTCCTTATCTCTTCAGCCGATCTTTCTCTCTCGATTTCAGCTCGTCTCGTCTCTCTTTTGATAATGATTTCCACCGAGGCGGGTAACCCTATAACCTTCGGTAATAAGCTTGGTGGCTCGCTTGTAAAAATCGCAATTTCATTGCCCCCGCAAAGAACTCGCGCAGAGGCGCCGTCGTGACGATCGACAAATTAAAAGTCGACTGCGTGCGTGGCTTGTATATACCTGCAGCGGACGAGTCGTATATTTTTTCCAAGCCGATATGAGAGAAGCGAATAATAAAGCGGTCGCGTCTCTCGATAAATCATACAGGTCTCTTACCGATATATATATAGGGTTTCGCTTAGACGTCGTTTTTGGGAATACGTCTTATTAAATTTATAATGCGCTCTCGCGGCCTGTTGCTTTTCTTCTGCTTTTTCAATTTCTCCGCACGCGTGCTCGGCGGCAATCTGGAACCAGCGAATTATTATTGGCATCTCTCTCTCTCTCGTACGAGTTTCACGACACATATCGGCCCGCCGCCGCCGCCGCCACATTCCTCGTCGCGGCTGTAAGCGATATTTCATCGCGGGAAACAATTTATGCAGCGACTCGCGATTATATTTCTCCAGATAGGTCATCTTTCTCTCTCCTCTTATATTCGTTAGGCTCGTGCGTGGGACGTGCGGAAATTACAGACGAGCGCTTGCATATCCTACATCGTTTTTCCTCTTAAATAACTTGTTCGATGAGTCACATAAACGGATTATTCAAAAAACAATTCAAAGTCCGAGTCGCCGGGAGAAAGTGTGAAAAAGCTAGTCTGTTGAAGCCTGCGAGCGTAAAATTATCGCTCGAGATAAATTCACGGGACGGCTGCTATAGCACTAAATCTGCGAATCTGTTTGCGGGGATTACATTGTCGTCGCCGCGTGCGGTCAAACGGCTTCCTCTTAATTCGGGGATTTTTCAACTCGAGACTCGTAAGCCCTCTCGCAGCGCGTGTATCGCGCGACACATACAGAGCGACACGCGCATAATAGCCCTCGAGGTGTGTATATATATATATATATATATATATATATATATGGGGGAAACAAAAGGCCAGATATATCCGCCTGCGTTTTAGCGAGTCATTAGGTCTGGAAAGTCTTTCTCGGAGGGAGTATAGCACTGGCGTATACTATATACGTGTATAACAGGCGCTGAAGAGAGGACCCCCCATCTCGCCTTTATCCGCGGGCAAATGTGCGCGTATGTGGGCCACGCGCCTCCTACTACCCCCCAGAGCGTCCGACGTGCACCTCTCGGCTTCTGCCGCTGCAGCCGCGAGAGTCAACTGTCGGTAGAGTGTGAGTGCGTGAGCGCAAGAGTCTTACCCCGGCCCCCGGTATATATAGAGAACTTGGCGAATCAACGACCTTTTTCTTACTGACTTTGATGTGCTTGATCATCTCCTGAATCCTTTCCACTTTACGGTGAAACTCACCTAAAAAAATAAAATCATCGACGCAAGAGAGCTGCTCGCGTCATCGGCGTATGCAAAATATAAAGAGCTTATAAAAAAACCGTAATCGTTGCCAGGTGGCTACTTGAATAGCGTTCGCGGACAATATCGCGCGCGCGTAGAAAAATCTCGTCGGCGCTCGAAAATTACAGAGAGGTTATCGCGCAGTAGTCGTCGACGGCTTTAGCAGGTCACCTCCCAGAGCGCGAGTCCATTGAATCGCGGAGAAACCCCGTAGCAGGCGCGACAATGGCTCGTTCGCTGGCGCGCGCCTCCCTTGAACGCCTGGGGGGTAGCATTCGCGGGGGGTCTTATCCCAATCGTCAGCTTCCCGTCGACGTCCGTTGATGGGTGCCTCGGTTATGGCATAACCGCGACGGCAGGTATGTACGAGCGCATATATACATGAGCGACGATATACAACGGCCGAGTAATCGAGCGCGAAAGCCGCGAGAAGCTTTTCGTCACGACGCGATCGTTCGCGAATTTGGAAGGAGCACCGCTGCGCGCAGACAGCGTGACTTCGCCTACTCCGCCTTTTCTCTATGCTCTTTTCGTCGATGCTCATGCGTGTGTGACGCTTATACGAGAACAGTGGGATCTTATTGTGTGTCTGTCGATGTGGCTTTTTGACGTGTGCGCTCGTGAGTCGAATCCTTTCTCCTCGATTTTTTTTTCAACCACGTATAGAGATCACAGAGCGTGTGTTATATTCTCAGAAGGCCTGTGTATTCCACCTAGTCATATCGATCTGTTTGAAGAGAGATCGTTAATGAGCGTGTAGCGTATTTTCATATACGAGCATATAACTGGCCACCCAATATAACCGATCTATCGTGCTTATAGTACGCGAAGAAAAAAAAAAACAAAGTGAAACAATAATACCGTCGACGATGATCACTGAAAGCAGCTTCTATATTTCGACACGGAAGAAAAGTCGTCGAAAAAACGCACAGGCTCATGCCCCCGATGAGTCTCCATTTTTCGATCAAAGTCCATACCGACCTCGACGCATAGCCTAATCATCGGCGTTAATTCGTCGAACCCGATTAAGACGATAGTATATATTCGCACGCGTATACAATATATTGTATATCAGCTGCATCGCGTGCTGAGCTCACTCGATGATCCACAGGAAACATCTGCGCGCGTGCGACGCGTTCTCCAAGAGGATACTCGAGTCGCAATTCGATCGAAAGCTCACGAAAGGCACGACGAAGCTTCTTTCCACTCACTTGATCTCTCTCGCGCCGCTGGAGCGGCGACTTTTCAACAACGCGACGGTTTTTTCATTCTCTCTCTCTCTTCTCTCGGCACTTCAATCGAAACTGCAATATTGTGTCGGAGCACGCGCGCCAGTTCTTTGTGCTCGGCTGTCACGTTTTGCTGATTGACTGCGAGTAGCCGATATGCCAAATTGGCCTATATGAGTATACTGATAGCGGCGCGATTGAATCTGGGAATGGAAATAGGATTATGTACGTACTGTGTGCTTGCTATCGATCACCGGCTTTATCTAAATTGCCAACGTTTTTGTCCGGGTATTAAGCGCGTGTCGATGTTACGTAAATTGCGACGAATATAACGAGTTTTCTCTCTCTTGATCCGCACATATCGCGTATAGCCAGCTCTCGTCGCGGAAAAAGGCAAACTCGTAAATCGGTAAAGAGAGAGAGAGAGAGAGCTGCTCGGCTGCGTTGACAGGGGCGTAACGCGGCTGGCTCGCGGCTTTTTATAGCCAGGGCAGGATCGTAAAGTCATGCCCGCGCGCGCTCGGCTCTATGTATATCGCGCTGTCGGCGCTGCTGCAGCCGAGTCACGCCTCCTGCGGTGCCTGTTGTCATTGTCGGGATACCGGCGCACGCGAATGTATATGTAATATATAGATCGGCTGCGTTGAGATCGGTATATATCGCGGAGGGGGAAGAGAGAGAGAGAGGGAGTAAGAGACTTGAAAGGCCGCCGAAATCGTGAACGATGACTAATGAACGAACGATCGACTCCGCTATATACACTGCCTCGCTCGATGTATTATGATTGTGTTTCGATGCTCTGGATTTTAACTAATGATCTCGGTGGAGCCGTGCGTGTGTGAGAGGGTTGCATTGTGTGTATAGAAAGAGAGAGAGAGAGAGCGGAGTCGATATTTTGAAAATTTTCAACCGGTGCGACTGGTTTCGCGCTCGGTTTAATTGAAAATGGAGCGGCGATGATCGGTAGACACGGAAAAGCCAAGCGAGCGATTAATTATACAAATCGGCAGCGTATTTCCATCCTCTCGATTTTCTCCCTCATCAATATTAATCAGCGTATAATTATTCACCATTAGGCTCTCGCTAACTCGCTTCAATCTAGAGATAAAAGGAGAAAAATCATAAAATCATTATACCAATCGCGCATTAAAGATCCGCAACTTCATTACGCCAGATCTTCGATCGGTCGATAAATATATCCAAGCCCATAGCCATATCACAACAGCGGCGCATCTCTTGGCGCATTGATATCTCCCGCGTGGAAAATCGTTTTCTTCCGCACGTCTCTCTCTCTCTACTCTACTCTCCCTCCCGAGTATAGATATCTTCTCTCGCTCTATACTGTCTGGCGGCGTTAAAAGTCGATCCCCTTCCTGTGTCAGCCGCCCCGGCAGCAGCGAGTCCCGCCCCTCGACTCAGCCGCGAAGACCAATCGGCGCGCTCGTAGCTCCGGCGATGCACTTCTTCGCGTCCTTTTTCCTTTTGCATCGGCGCCGCGAGTGTGGTAGTCCCTATACTCGTTACTTCGGGAGAGGACTTCTTGTCTCAACGCCATCTTAGACGGCTGTGGACAGTATCGGGGTCGATCTTATCGATGTACACTCTGGGGGGGCTTGAAGTCCTATACTCGTCGTTGTCGTTGCGCTACTCTCTCGAGATATTATAGCAGCTGCACGTCGTCGTTCCGCGCTTATTATTATTCCCGGCGAGTAGTGCGTATCGAGATAAGAAATCGTCGCAATTGCTGCACTCTCGCAAGCAGTTCTTGCACTGCCAAGAGAGAAACGATGCTCGTTATATATCGACTGAGAGATCCGTTTAAATTGACTCTAATTTTCTCCGCGCTGGGGTTTGTTAATTTGTCATCCGTAATTTATTGTTTCATTAGCCTCGCTATAATCATGATTTTACCGTTAATAAGCGCGCATGATATTACACCAACCGGCTTTTCTTCGCTTTTCCGCACCTGAGCACAACCGTCGCCTGCGCTAACCGACTCTCTTCTCGATATCGTGAGAAAATCCCGTAGAGCAACTCTCTCTCTAAGAGTATAAGGCGGGTCCGGTATAATTTGCACTTCCGTTCTCATAAACGGGCTCCCCGACGACGACGACGAAGCACAATCGAATCGACGGCGGTGGTGTACCGAATATAAAGCCGCTCGGCCCCCAGCAAATTTCGTGCTCAGCGAGTAACCTGATGCCCGCGCACTCGCGCAGGTGCATTGCGTTGCAGTCGAACAATGGCCCACCAAGAGTATAAGAGAAAAGACTTGGCTTTGTGCTGTTATATACGCGCTTGGCTACGAGTCAGAGTCGGAGAGTCTCTTTTTTCATACACACATGTATATATACCTTGAAAGATCTCGAATTCGTCAACGTACCTACCTTAAGTACTTGACGCGCGGAGTTACACGTGCTCCGGCGCTTTGTTATACACAGGGCGATAGGCACACTTGTGCTCTGGGGCGTGTGCGTCGAGCGCTTAAAAAAAAATAAAAAAGACGAGGAAGAAAGCGCGGAGATGCTGGAATAATGCGCGAGCGAGGGGCGACGAGAGAGAGAGAGAGAGAATGGAATAAAGGTCGGTTGGAGAGTTAAATATTTGAGCTTGACTTGACGAGCCGAGGCTGCAGGAGGGAGTCGTAAATAATTTTTGTCCGTCGAGAGGTGCTCCAACCGATTTCTCCCTACGACGCGGCACTCGCTTCTTTTTTTTTTAAAAGCCCGTTGGAAGCGTGCCTCGTCGGCCTCTCTTGGTGTAAATAGCCAATGGTTTATTGTGCACATATTTTAGGCAGGTGCCGAACTCATCGTCGTCGTTAAAAGGATGATGAGACATTTTCGCGAGAACATATACTGATATGATATCCTATAGAATAAAAGGCATCCATTCCTCGAAGTATAAGCTCGGCCCTCTCGAATAAACCGCTTTAACGCTAGAAAGCGCAATTTCCAGCTCGTGCAGAAAAGACAAATTCCTTGGCACTGGCTGTCTCAAAGGGTTTAAGCTCAACGGAATGCCCACATCTCGAGCCGTTGAAAGCGAGCGAGTACATAATATAGAGTTCCCTCTCTTTTGGCGGCAGTCTTATACGCGACAAAGCTAATACGCAGTTATTAGTCGCGCGCCGTGTGCTCTTTCGGTTTTGCGCCCCGAGGCTCGCTCGCGTGATGTCCCACGGCGTATATACAGTCCCGTAGGGGTTTCGGCGCAGCTACAGCCACGCCTTGACAAGTCTATATCGTGGAATTTAATATACTCTCCGAGAGAGAGAGAGAGAGAGAGAGAGAGAGAGAGCTTTAACAAAGACCGAGCGTGTTCACAATGCCGTGCAAACGGATTTCTCAAAGGGCCTTATCGCCTTATTATGTGCGTATACGCGGAGACACACACTCGCTCAGCAGTGACTTCGTTAAGTTTCTTTTTTTTTTTTTTTCATTTCGCATGCGCGCACCTCATTACGCGAAGCGCAGCTTTGTTTCCTCAGCGGGGCTGCTATATATACACACACATGCTTTTTTTCCCTCTCTCTCTCTCTGTCTCGCAATAATAACGCGCGATTTATCGCGGGCGCTTTGTTACGCGCTGCTAAGTGGAGGAAAAAATTACGGTTGACTTATGAAGCACCTGCCAGTGGCTATACGTTGCGAATCGCCTCAGCAATATTTTTCATCGAGTTATCGAATTGGGTCATATTGCCTTAGCTCTGTTGACTCGAAGATCGTCCTCCGCCGTGCAAGAATAATCTCGACACTGTTTGATTTCGCTAACAAATCGCGCGCGCGTGTCTTTTCATCATATAAAACTGAAAAGCTCCAGCTGCGCAGAAAGCGAAAAATTCGTATAACGTGATTTATCGATCTCTCGTGGATTTCTCACAGCGAGGCGGGGTCGTGGCGAATTTCCCTACCGAAGCGCACAAAATTACACCTCGTTATTACCACAAAACGACAAGTCCTTCGAGGTTAATACAAAACACTCGACGACGAATTCGCTAATTTTCGCCGAGTAATGAGCACCACACCCACATACGTTTCTTGGGCGTGGATCTGTTCTCTTCTGCGCATGCATATAATAATAATGGGAAAATTCTCGCGGGAATGAGCCGGCAATTTGTCCCATTACCCTACGCGTTCTCGCATAGTGCTATAGCGGTCAAAGGGAAGAGTTCCACCCACTTATGCGCGCGCACAGTCGATTGCGATGAAGGTGCGATATTGTCATTGAAATTTCGTCGGGTTAGCATATAGCGGCAGCAACAAGTGCCGCCGCTGCTGCCGTCGCATCGTGTGCCACCTGCCGTGGTATACTGGCCATATTTCGCATTCGTATAGCCGCGCGCGAATGTACTGTGTATAAGCTTACTCTCTCTCTCGCTTCGAGATGATTTATGAAAGGACCGTGTCTAGCGATTGTTGCCCGAAACCTCTTTCAGTTATGCTGCTGTGTGTATTTTTCGTATATACACGGGCTTTGTGCTTCACCGGGATACAATCTCTTTCGCGTTTTCGAGTGTTGCCTAACACGGCTACAATTCGTGTTTGGATTGTTATTGTATATACGGTGTATTGTGGGTTGTTCGTGGTGTTGTAAAATTTTGGCAACTATATTTGAAAAATTTTGCATTTCTAGGTAAATATTGAATTTTGTTCAGCAAACTTGGCAGATAAGAACAAAGTGTGTCATCTGGATAACTCTTATCGATCGTGATAAATATGCGCATCGAGCTGTAAAGGTGGCAGAAAAAATTATCAGTTTTTGGAAGAACGAGCATTTTCTAATACGATAATGATTCAATTAATTCTGGTGATCGCGTGTGCACATTTTGCAGCTTCTGATGACAACATGCAGCAGGTATAAAATCTATTTCATTTTTATCACTTTATTGGGCCATCTGACCAATGCAGCGATAAAAAAGATCAAATAAAATAATGTTTGCCTTTGCAGGGCGTCAAATTCTCGTATAGCGGACCTCTAGCCTCAGCTTTCACTCCCTTCAATAATGACACGTACGTGTAATAACCTTCTAGTTTTAACCACAAAATAATGATTATATTTTTATTTATTTATAATTTCAGAGCTCGAACTTTGAACCTGTCCGTGATTCCCAAATACGCTGAATTCCTGGCATCGAAAAACATCTCTGGACTTCTCGGTATGCACCCCTCTTTCTATTTTCTCAAACTTGCATCAAAGGATGAGTTTACAAGTATTGTTTTCTAAATAGTCGCTGGTACCTACGGACAAGGAACGGCTCTGAGCATCGACGAGAGAAAGAAACTGGCCGAAGCTTGGCATTCAGCCGTCAGGAAAACTAAGCAGCATTTGATGATTCACGTTGGAGGTGCATCTTTACGAGACGTGAAAGAACTCGTAAGTAAACCTAAATACTCATTATTCAAAAACTTGTCTTCTCATAATTTAGATTAATATTTTATACACTGTAATTCGTAGGCGGCGCACGCAGAGAGCATTGGTGTCAACAGAGGAGATAATTCATTATTTAGAGTTGGTAGGAAGATCTGCTCCGAAAACGCCTTTGATTTTCTACCAAAATCCTCTGTTTAAAGTTAAACGTGCGTAGATATATCTTACTCCTGTTATTTTATTTGATATGAATTCTGATCATTTTTCGAATGATACAGTTGACCTGGAATACTTTTTGACAAATGTTGGGAAAAAGGTGCCAACGTTTGCTGGCATGAAGCACGTTGCAAAAAGCTTGGAAGAACTCAAAACGGCTTGGAGACTTAGACAAAATTACACAATTTTCATTGGGGCGGATGAGGTAAGCGATACTATCTTCCACTTTACACTTTTAAAACCACCGATGAAAAACCACGTTTTGTGTGAATACAGTTCACACTATCTGATGGACTCTATGATAACAGCGACTTCGTCGTTCGTCCCAGAACTATGCTTCGAAGTGTTGCGCTACTGTAAGACCAGAGCTGGTCTTCCGAAAGCTAGAGAAGCTCAGGAAGCAATCGACAGAGTCGTCGCAGAGATAGATCAATATGGTACGCGTAATTTGATAATCAAATAACTCTCAGTCGACATACTATCGATAACGTAATCTTTGCAGGAGACAACGCGGTAACTATGAAAATCGCGACAAGTATGGTAGCTGGTCTACCCTTGGGTCCACCTCGACCTTCTTTAGAGATCATACCCCAAGAAAACGTGAAATCCATGGCGAGAGAACTGAAGAAGATGAGTTTGCAAACCGACGAAGTCGCCGTCTTGAGCATGTACTGAAGTAACGTATAATGATCGAAAATTTGTACATAAAGTGTAAATAACGGGCATGCATGAGATATAAATAAACGTATATACACATACTCGCGGAGGACAACAATACCGCTCGCCTCGAGATTACCGACGAAGTCTTTAGAAATTAGAGAAGACAAAAAAGGCAGTAATAAGACAAGAGAGAAAACGACAGACAGGCCGTAAAAGTAAAAATCGGTAAGATATGTCGGTAATAAAGGTGGACAATGGCTGGGCAAATTAATATCAAGGCGAGTCGTTGGTGTGGCTCTCTCCGCGCAGGAACACAACGTGAAAAGACCAAGAGCATCTTCTCTCTCCTCCTCTCTTTCTCTTCGCTGGATGGAGGGCTTTGAGTAGGGACAGTAATTTATCAAGCGCAGATAGCGATCTCCACGGTCGCGTGTGCCGAATGCACTTGCAGCTCGATCAAGTTTTGACCCGAGCCGTGCGACTCGCGACGCCTCGGAATCCTCCCGTCCCATCAGATTTTCTCGCAGCTTCCAGTACGCCCATCAAAAGGCTCCCCTCTGTAAGCTACATAAATTCACGCTGTACACCAAGACGGCGCGAAAGGAGTGCGTAAAAATGCGCCATACCCACACACCGGTCAATATTTATTCAGAGGCGAAGAAGGAGAAGAAGAGAGAGAGAGAGAGATTCGGGCCAAAAATGCCAGACATACCAGTGGGCGCGCGCCCAGACGCCGCCTGGCTCACCTCGTGCAAAGAAAATAATAGGAAAGCATTCCTTCTTCGCGAGAGCGGAGAAAGAAAAAGAGAACAGCATCGGCAGCTTGCTGCAGCCCCCCTTTATTCGCTCAGGCCTCGCGCTGTATGCACAGACACAGGCCCACGACTTTTATAAGAGAGACAAACAAGCTCGTCCGGAAATATATGCCGGCTAATAAAATCATAAAAGAAATGTGCGAAATTTTTTCGCGATCGCATTTTATGATTTAGCCGGGTCGGCCGCGTGTATATATATAAGTCACATGACGCGCGCGTGAGAACGTCGGCCCGTCGAAAATTATGAATTATTTGGACAACCACTCCTTTGTGTTGTTGTATAGGAGATATATTTACGATCCTATATATACATCGACTTTTTTTCTTCTAAAAAATCGAAACAAGAGTTATGCACAGGCTTGTCGCCGTATCTGCATACGCAGAGCTTTGATGACTATATCCGCTCGGCATTTTTCAATCAGAGTCGCTCTTAGCATGACAATGACGGCTTACGCGCCGCTTTCAAATATTTATCGCTCAAGATGTGCGCAGGAGTAGTATATATATACTATACGGAGTAATCGGCTTGCCGGGGTGCGACATACGCCTGATTTTCCATCAGGATGAACGTACGACAATGCAACTACCCGCTGGCACTGATTAGCAATTTGTTAGGCAAATTTTCGAGTGTCCCGCACGCACTCCAGTATAGAATCCGATTTTTCGATGATAAACGAGGATCGCGACTGAAATCGTTAATTCGTCGAATATTCGATATATATATATATAGGTACGCCCGCAACAAATTACGCGCGTCAACGCTGCGGTTCTTCGGCGAAAACAAGCGTATAAAGCAATCGCGAGAGCTATGAGGAGAGGAGAGGTGGTAGGCTTGGGCATATATAAATCTCGCGGATATTCGGCGGCCTGACACGGCTTCTAACGATATATTCTGATATAATTAAAACAATAAATAAGATGGCGTCCAACCGCGAGCGCAGGGGGTCGATCTCGTCTCTCTCTCTCTCTCTCTCTCTCTCTCTCTTTCGGCGTTTTTCTCCGCCGTTGCAGCAACAGCAGCAGCAGCGTATAGTCTTTCCTCGAGAATTACGCGCGCGCGTGTGTGTATTATTTAGGAGAGAAAAATAAGTAGAGCGGCCCGGACGTTCATCATAGGCGAAGATAATTCGTCGAAACGACGGGGGATGTGTTGCGCTGCTGTGTACCGGAGAGAGAGAGAGTTTTCGGCTGGCGCTTCTTCTTCTGGCTACCGTCGCCTCGTTCCGGTCTGTCCTTCTCGATGTGAAATATGCTTTCCGAGGAAATATGACGCTCGCGTGAAATTCGCTACTCTTTTTCCTGCCGCGGATAAACATGTTGTCTCTCGACGTTTTAACGACTCTCTCGGAGAAAATACTATATTACTCAACGAATCGAGGGATGAGAGAGAAAATCACTGCTAATATACACACTAAGCAAAAAAAGATATTTAATAGCGCGTAACAGCGCGGCGGCCGCAGGTATAGTCCAAAAAAAACAAGAAGCAAAACCTCATAGTTGGCAAAGCGCGTGATGTGTACACACGAGCATACGAAGGAGAGGAGAAGAAGAGCACAAGCGTGAGCAGCGGGCGGAGCGATCCCTAATTACTGTTTAAACAGAAGTCTCGCACCCGCCCACTAAAATATATAACCGATCATAATCCTATATGCCTCGTTCTTCTCTTATTCTCTTTCTCTACCTCGCTTGCTCACGATCTCTTCTTCGTGCGGAAACCGGAGGTTATATCTTCGAGAGAGTTCGCCACTGTTAAATTACACGTTTGTTTCAAGCCCGTCCCACCCTCGCGGCTATTCGCTACCTTTTCTGATTTATCGCTTCCTCCTCCTGTCTCGTTATGTATAGGTACTACTTATAGGTATACTCTCTCTTCTTCTCTCGCTTATATTCTCGCGGCGTGCGAACCCTTCTGAACCACGGCGGATCCCTTTTGATTTTTCAACGCGGAAAAGGAGCCTTTTACACGAGCGCCACGTTGGTTTATTGTTTCAGTGAAGTAGGCGCACGATTCGCTATTTAATTCGAGATAAAAGCTCGAGCGCAAAAGCAAACAAAAGATCGGCCGACGGAAAGTTATGCAGGCGTTATGCTGCTACGACGAGACTGTAAATATTGTAATAATATGGAGATCGTCGAGGCACTCGTTAAATCACGCGTGGGTATAGTGCTCTCGAATTATCATCAAGTTTTATATACTATTGCATTATTCATGAAGTTTGAGCGAAAAGATAATTTTATTTTCAAAATAACCGCGCGCGTCTGTTCTCTCGTTTCGCGCGCGCGACACACATGCGGGTAGATTTCCTCTCGCATCCCTTGCTTCCTCGGCTTTCTAACAAGCCACCCCATTAGGCGGGATATATATATATATATATATATACGCAGCTGTATAGAGAGAGAGCGAAGCGGCGAATAAGTGGCTCGGGAGCAATTGAGTGGCAATCGAGTAAGGCACACATATATACTATACATCCCTCTTCCTCTCGCCTCGATTGTCGCTGATAACCGGCTTATCTCCGCCTCGGAAATTAGCCGTATTGTAGAAAAGCCGCATGTTCCATTAAGGCTAAAATAATTAAGCCGTGTGTGCGTGCGGGGATGGGGCAGGAAAAGGGCGAACGCGCGCGCGAGGATCATCTTGTCAGTGAGTAGATATATACCTTGGTAATGATTCCATTTCCCACAATTGAGGACGAAATTTCACCCCCTGCTGCGCGCCGATGCGATAACTGCTTTACGACAAATAACTACGAGAATATTCTCCAACTATAGGGGCTCGATTGCTTATATCATCTCGTCTTGTCACTATATCCTTTTACAAATTGTTGAGAGGGACGCAAAATTGCAACTTTTAATTCGAGCTCGCACGCTTGATTCGGGGAGAAAATTAAAAATGTAAATAATTCCCGCTCCAAAAAGATTTAGTACAGCTGCGGCGAAGCGATTCAATTAGAAAGTAATTAAAAGAGGCAAAGCACTTTCTCAAAGCCGGCGCATCATCACGCCCGCAACTTTCGCTGAGCGCGCGATGTAATATACGCGTCGAGTAATAAATTAATAAAACGAGCATTCGCGTTAATTTGAAAGGAACGGGGCGCACACCGTGCGCTGGTGGCGCGTATAATTAAGAGGAAAACTCGCACCCTTCCCCCATCAGATATTATATATACGCAGCTGCAGCCGGCTTCACTCCTTTTTTCCGTTAATTCCCGCTCTCGCGCACCGCTTTGTAACTTTCGAGGTAAACGTCGCAGCTATGAAAGAGTGTGAATATACAAGCTACCTCCCCTGGAGCGTCGCGCCCGCATATCGATCATGCTTATGAATTCTGGATGAAACTTGTAATCGTGTTTGTTTTAATTAAAACCAAGCGCCGCCGCTGCCGCGTATACTCATTAAGAGTTCGTTAGTGCTGGTTAAGCTCCGCCTTTTCTACGCGCACTCTTTCGTTCCCCCTCTATAATAGTCTCGACGGTTATATAACGTGGATTTTTGGCGAATTCACAGCATCGTGAAAGAGATCCTTTGAAAATTCAGGTCACTTCCAAGACGCGTATGCGATTCAGTCGGTATACACAAAGTCAATGACAGGATGTCTTTCACGCGGATGGATTTCAAATCGGAGCAAATCCCATCTCATGCTCCGTTTGTTTCAATGCACAAAGGTCTCGATGAAAAAAAAAAATCTCCCCCGCGCCCCCTGTACCCGTCTCTTTTCATGCACAGCCCTCTCCGTTATATACCCCTTCTAACGATACCAGAGCGCCAAGAGCTAAGTCCCGTAGCGGTATTAAATGTCACTTTGGATATGACGCAAAACAGTGTAAAATCACTGGGATTACCCGGCGGGGCGGCCTTACGTGTTTTCTTCTGAATCATTATGGGATAAGCTTGTGAAATGATTCTCGCATACAGATCAAGCGGATTTTAAGCTATTTTTTTAATGAATGAAAAATGCTCCGAGAATGTAATCTGCTTGCTTGCGTGTGCACTTTTTTTATGTGTGTGTGTGTTTTTGACAGCTTGCGTTTGATAGCAAAGTTGCTTGAGACAAATACTTTTACTATCCTAGGAAAACGTTGTGTTTCCATTTACCGACCACTGACTTTTAGCCCCAGTCGCTCGCCAGCTTTCTACTTTATCAGCAAAAATATAAGGTTTCAAATGTCTACATTATCGACGTTATTCATTTGGTTGATTAATGATGAATAATTGAGATATGATTCTGGTAATGAAATTAACAAACAAGAACAGCTTAGTCAATACATAATTTATTTTGTCAACACGCATTTTCCATAAATATATTTATATCAATATGTATCACCGTATATATATATATATATATTTTTTTTTCTTCTTCCATATATAATATATTTACTTACAATACACCAGTATAATTTTCACGCGCATACAACTTTAAGTATATCTTTTATTTTGTACCATTCTGATAATCGTCGCACATAGAAGATTTTTTGCAAACAACAACATCACAGATTACATTTTCATCATACAAAGTGACACAAAGTGTTAAACGACAAGCCGTTTAATCTGACCTGCGGGCAATAGAATTTTCCAGAGTTATCAAGAATACCGTGCTCTTCAAGTTTTTGATTATATTTCAGTTTGGTAAATTCGTATAACAATAAATTTGCAGAATAAGTTTTTCGGCTGTGCATGTGGATTTGTGTATCCACAAAAAATCTTCTAATTTAGCAATTACAGCTGCAGAGATCAACGACATTGTCAGCGATACTTTTACAAGTCTCTCATTCTCTCACTCTTTCTCTCTATTGTCATGACAATTTTTTATACGATCTCTTGGCCTGCAAGAGTAAAAATCAATCGTTTATTCAGCTCAACGCCCCATATATGCCTATACGTTTTAATATCGAGCATTGTTCTGCAAATAATTTCAGAGCGATTAATTCTTTTTGTTTAGTCCATTTACATAGAACAGCGCGTACATATTTAATTTTTTTTTTTTTTTTTTTTTTTTTTTAATTTTTTATAGTTTGCGCTAGTGGTCAGACAGTTGCTTCGACGTTCTAAAATCTACAAATGTAAGGGGAAAGGCAGTGCAAGCATTAGCGTTACTACGTATGATTGTTTTTTCTGCAAGATCCGAAGGCTTTATTAGAGCTCATTTTTTAATAGTTTCTTAAAGAAAGTTTTAAGAAGATCTAAGATCGTGTTTGAACACATTATTTCTCTAATGATTGTAAAAAAAAGTTTAGTAGAAAATGGCTTTATATCTACATGAGTACGATCTTTACTACTAGTTTCTTTAGATTAAGTATATCTATGAAAATAAATGAATTATTCACTACTGCCTATATATTTTTCATATATTACGTTATTTTAGCTCGAAATAATAATTCGTAGCTATTTGATGCAAATGTATAGTCGAAGGTAAACACTTGATAATTTTAAACTGATTTTCTCATTGTGAATTTCAAGAATGATCGTGCAAATGAAACTAAAAAAATCATCAAATAGACAATTTTAAAAAGGTAAAACAGTAGTCTCATGATAGAAAGCTGCTGCCTCGATCTTAATTCCACGTAGCGCAATTACAGTGAAACAATTCACAACAATTATTTATTCTATCTACCCATCACAGCAACATATGTGAACATCCCCACATACCCACATTGCATATTCAACATCATATAAACGTATCGCCTATACTTCTAGACGAGTAATAATATTAAGCTTAGTTTTTAATTCTCTTACAAGATCATACGGTTATACTCGTTTTACAGCCTGCATATATCGATAATATCGACCATTGATTGTACGATTAGGATCTGTGCAGAGCACAATAGAAAGCAATCACATTAAATTACCCCAAATTTCGTAATCATCAACACTGTAAAAAGTAGTTATTGATACAATCCATTAACTTTTTGTATTTTTATAATTAAATTCATAGTTAAATAACCAAGAGACCCAAAATATTATTAAGTTAACTACAGTAATCAAACGATAGACTTCTTTTACTTTAAAGTGATACAAATCTTGAATGATCATTTCCATTTATATTTTCATAATTGTAAAGTGCTTTATACCTTTCACAAAATTCATTTAATCTTTCATATTTGTACTAGCTTTTGATAGCGTACAGTTACTAAGTATTAACGAATTCAACCGGCTATGTAAAATAATAATTATTCCTTAAAGAATACAGTTTGGACGGTGTCAAAACAAGATACAGACCACTAAAAGTATATAAGAATAAATACACTCGCCACAAAAGTGTAACTAATCTGAGGATCTATATTTGATCATTTTTCATTATTTTCGCTGAAATGACTTCGTTTCAATATACTGCAGTGTAAGAATTAATAATATACGTTCATTTATAATAATAATAATAATAATAATACAATAATAATTATACTGATCTATAACTATGCCAAGCTTCGGCTTTTGCATTACTCTATATTTATTCCAACTGTGCGTGCAGTTATAAAGTTATACAGTTTATTACAATTATGTATTTTGACGATGACTTAAAGGCCAACATCTCAATCTACGTCAAATTAAACATTTCTTGATGCCTACTAAAATCAATTTTTTTCTACTAATAGCCGTGAAAAAGCAACAAAAAATTAACTTTATCTTAATTATACATGTAGTATTTCGAAAATTTAAATATAAAAATATTTTCAATCTCGAATGTATCGAACATTTTTCGCCTAATGAAAACTAATGAAAATAATATTATGAATAAAGCGCATTGATAATTTATGTACATCACTCAATGAGACGATCCAAACTATTAATAACATAAAACTTTCTATATCTTTATCAAAAACTTGATTTAACAACAAACGTTTGGCTATATTAAATTTTTTTTTTTCTCATATATATCTATTAAATGATGATAACCACTCTCAGTTGTCATAACCAAACCAAACTCAGAGAGTTACAGTAGAAATAGTTTTCTGTAGTTACATTTTCTTTATTTTCTATACCTAAAACACAGTTTTGATTTAAGATTACTTTTTCCAATTGTATCTCAAATGTTTTTATGTCATATGCTGTTGCTTTGCATATGAAACTTACTAATAGCTAAACTAACGTTTTTAGTTACTATTATGTTCGGTTTAAATCTATCACTTAATTTTAACAAATCTTTTACTATTTAACATTGACTTCACAGGAGTAAATATGCAATTTTCATCGTGTCTTGAAGACAGAAGTCTCTCTTTAAGTTATCTGTATTTTGTGCGCAGCATTCAAAAATACACTCGGAAAAATGTTCGTTACCCTCGATTAAAATATTTTGGTTTTTTGCATATCTTGGTTAATATTATTTAATATTTTATATACAAATTTTGCATAAATATTTGTTGAATATTTTTCCGAGTGCACGTCTATACATATTTTCTATATTATTAACGTTAGCAAATTTTATCTCGCATCATATGGATTTCTTTCATTTGCAAACGATGCCTATATTTTATATGTTCTGTACACTATTGTATTCGCATATTATTATAAAGTTTTAGTACTGTAAAATATATCCTAAACTGACTAGCACTATATTGACAGTTTTACACAGCAGCAAATCATTTTACATTTTTAAACACGTAGTATTATTTAGTTTCGTATTTACTTAGTACTTTAGTAGCTAATCAATATTTTTGAAGTTATCCCATTTAAATTCATAGAAAATTGTTTTAATGTATAAGTTTGCAAATTATTGAATAGGTTCCGGTTAGAAATCAAATTATGTGGGATTTGTATACTTAGCTTGAATAGTTGTCAAAATAAACATGCTTTAATATATTTTAAATGCGATTCCACCAAAAATATTTTTATTTTGATTTAATTATAATGTTTTAATGTAGTTATTTATTCATTACTTATACTTACTTACTTACTAATCTCACGTTATAGGTATTTTATTGTCCAGTTTTTGGAACATTTCCTATAGTTAATTATTGTCTGTTCACACAGTATTGTCTGATATTTATTAGGGTCTTACTTATTTTCATTTTCTAACTACAAAGCGTTGTCTGGATACTAAGGAAGACAATCACTGTATTATCCAATTTCCTATCATTTTTTCTGTTATACTTAGTAAATTGAATGAAATAATTTTTCAAGCGCCAAACTAGATCAATTAAGTAGAATGAAAATTGTTCATAATATTGAAAAATGTATTCTGATCTAAATTAAAGTCTGATAACTCAGTTGGAGTCTAATTTCTTTTATAGAAACTTATCCCTCACCAATATTTGTCTATGGTTTCAATAATTATGTCAATTAAAATTTATCAACAATACTCGTTATATAATCATCTGACATCACTTGAAAAAGTTCAAGAGATTTTATAAGGCTCCTAGGTTTTGTAAATAACAAACTTTTGTATAAAGTATATTCGTTTAAAAAACTAGGTCTTTTTAAGTGCGGATCAAAAAAGTGCTGGTGCAGTATCTTCTTTTCATTTTAATTTATATCCCTAGAATTCAGTCAACATCGTTTTGCTTTATATATGTATAGGTATAGCATGTACATCGATTACGTATTATTTGAGTAACAAGGGGCTATTAGTTGTACATTCTACAAAGCGGATGTCTCCTTTTCTATCACTTAGAAAGAAATTATTGATTCGAAATGCATTTCTGATTGCTGAATAGTCCCAATTGTCACATACCGTACGTTTTACATTAGAATATCAGAAATATGTCGACTTTTTCCAATTTTTTTCTAAGTTATTTCTCGAGACAATCATTTCTGTTGCGTTAAATACTGATTTATATATTTGTTTGTATATATGCAATTTTACAATCTGAATATATTTACGCATTCTAATCTTAGCACAATCACATCGTATTTTAAGTTTATACAGTATGATTTTTGTTCGCCTTAATGTGTATAACCTAAATGCCTTTTTACATTTGGAAATGCTACTTTGGATAATTACTCTTATACTCGATTAAAGGACCGATGCATTTCATGCAATATAAACTATTTTCCATGGGTTTTTTTTATTCTGTAAACTCGCAATTTTTAAGCGTTCAAACATTCAAGAGTCTTATTATAACTTTGGCTGTTTGAAGGTTCAAAAATCGGTGACCCAGAAAAGTTGTAATAAACCACTTGGTGGTATCGTATTAGGTTGCATCTCATAATTTCCACCAAAATCTATAGGACATACAAAAATCTTTTTAGTCGCATCTTATGCGCGATTTTTATTCTTTTTGTTTGGAAATCGTTTACTTATATAGTTTTTTTTTTTTTTTTAATACTTGGTATTGTCATAATTTTTGTATGTAATAGTACCAAAAGTATAATCAATTCCCTATAGAGTACTGCCACAAACGCTCATTTATCTGAACTTTGCTATTTACTTAAATAGGAAGAGACCTTTCGCGGGCGTTGTCCTCTTTTCGGGTAAATACGCTTATTATGTAGAAACACGTAGAAACTAACAGATCCAGAAAAAAGCGCGTACACGCGCGTATGATATGAAAAAATATCGAACGGTAAAAAATTGGTAAAATCTATATTTCTAGTGCTCGTGTGTTCGAAACAATGTGCCACCTCACAAGTCACTATTGTACATTGTGTTATTGTATATATAGAACAAAGAAAATGAAAGATATTTTCCCGTCGATTCGCCTCTGCAAATCTCTACATGCTTCCAACTTAAATCGTTTGCTTTTACTATATGTTTCCGTTTATTTCATGTTCTAGATCGCAGAGCCCTTAAACCTAAATTTTCCTTACTATGCTCGATACACAAAGCGAAACTTTAGCAAACTCGTGGTCGCCTTCGCATGGGTAGTAAGTGCGCGATATTCACAACATCGATATTTATGCAGCGAGTACATTGCATGTTAATATTTATCAATCATCACAAAGAAATCTTATTGTTTGCGATATATTTGTTTCGTTTCAAGTGCCCATTATTCCCTTTGTCTCGAACTTGTCGTTGGTTATAACGATTTATTGTCGTGGTTTACAATTGTGTTCTCAATAGAGCGAGAGTAGACGTCATTTTCATTATTGTCGCAATCGTAAAATTGACTGATATATACGCGTCTCTCCTCGTGAAAATTCGTGTACGTCGTCTCGTATCATCATTCTGTTTTTTTTTCTTTTTTTTTTGGTATAAAAAATACTTTCGATCGACGGTAATAAAATATCAACTTTTGAAAGCTGTCGTTTGGCTCAGGCCTTCTTTCCGCTTCTCATAGTCCAGTAATTTTTCCGCTTACCAGAGTCGACTTTTTTCTCGGTGTACGAGTGCTGCATCTGCTAGCCGTAATCGTTTTCCGAGTACTCTTCGATCTCCTTGAGAATCCACGGCACGTACTTTGGCACATATGCATAGACTCCGGGAAGTCTCGGATGGGCGCATTTTATGCCCCAGCTCACGATGCCTCCAACGAACCATCGATCCTTATCATTCTCGTCTTGGCAGAGAAGTGGTCCGCCGGAATCGCCCTTCAACACAACAAGACAAAAACGTCAAATTAATTTCAAAGCGATTCGCTGCTTATATATCGATCGAATCGGGGGTAACGTGTACGAACCTGGCAAGCGTCTTTACCACCCTCGGGATATCCAGCGCAGATCATTCCGTCGGTAACGTTCAGGTCCCTGTGCACGAGCCAGGCGTTGCAGACTTCCCTACCGAGCACGGGTACCGTAACTTCGTTCACGGCTGGCTCGTACTCCGATGCTGCGATGAAAGAGGAAAAAACAGAGAGCATCAACTATATAACTGCCATTCCGCGCGGCGATAAGATCAAAAGAGAGAGAGAGAGAGGGCTGTATACGAACTTTCCGTGTCCTCCTTTTTGCCCCAGCCAATAACCGTGCAAACAGTCCCGGGTGCCAGATCGATATTAGCCGGCGGCAAGCAAACTGGTCGTAAATGCTCGTGGAACTCGACCCGTCGTTCGAGCTGCAAATGTCGCGCACGAATTAGGATCGAGTCTGGCGATAAAACGCTGCCGTTCTGCTGCACACGTACCTGAAAGAGGGCCACGTCGTTGTCGTGTGCGACACCGAGGTTGTAGTTGGGATGAGGTACGACCCGTTTGACTTTGAGCTTCTTGCCGAGGTAGGTGTGCGCGTGTCTCCTGGTGATGCCCAGCTGGATCGTCCAGCCAGAGACTTCGGAGTGGCTGAAAATTCAAAAGCGTCGAGTCAAGGCGTTAGAGCAAAAATCACGATCGATCGCGACTATACTCACTTGCCGACGCAGTGGGAAGCCGTAAGGACCCACTGATCCGCGATGAGAACACCGGCGCAGTAAAAAATCTGCTCGGGACCGCCAAGCAACGCCGCGAGAAACGGCCAGTCGCCCGGTGCCGACTCCACTCCTCCAACTATCCTCGTACGGGCCCTCGAGTTGCCAAAGTTCTGCGGCCTCCTGCCACACTCGTATCCGGAGCAGACCAGGTCGATGCTGGAGTAGTCCTTCTGGTCGGAACACTGCTGGAGCTCTTGGAGCAGGTTACCCTGGTTCTTCTGAGCCAGCCTCCAGCGCTGCGACGTCTCCAGCACCGGCTCGGCGATGCTCACGTTGCTCTCGGACATGACCAGCGTCGAGGAGTTCACGGCCCTGTAAAATAGTGAATTCGCAAAGCTACCTTGCAATGATATATGCGACGCTACTCACTTGTAGCCAAGGAGGACACACATGCTCTTGGCCCTCGCGGGTGTCCAGTGAGCTATGCAGGCTGGTATAAATTTGCCCTTCCGCGCGTGGTATACCTCCAGCCGACCTCTTCCGACGTCTCCGTTCCTCTCGCTCAACCTCACTGCAATAATCGCAAACCAAATTACGCGTCGGATCTCACCGGGAGGCCGTCTACATACATATTGCACTAGCAAAAAAACTCACGGCAATTCCTCTCGTCCTGTGCCCAGGGACAGTCGGTGACGCCGTTGCATATGTGCGATGCGGACATGCAGCGCCTCTCACCGCAGTGTAACGAGGCCTGCGCCAGGATGTTTTTCACGCTGCTACTCTTCTTGCCTGCTCCTTTCGAGCTGATAGCCGCGAGGCCCGTACGCTCGCTATCCTTGCACTCACCGCAGCCGATCTCGTCCGTGTGGTCCTCGCAGTCGACGTGCCCGTCGCATCGCCAGTCCAGCGGGATGCAGCGCTTCTCGTCGCATTGGAAGTCGCTCGGACAGGCTGCGCGACAAAGAAATCGCGTGATTTATCGATTCGTCAAGCAAATTATTCATGCGATACCGAAGAATCACAAGATTTATGGGATTTTTAATTCGCTGCGGTACGGCGATTGCGCTTTTTCGCGGAGAAACTCTGCACTCGCATCTCATTATCTGTATATATGCGCGACAAAGCGCAAATGGGCGATTTTCGATCGCGGTAATAATCCCGTGAAAAAAACTACGGAATTATTGATGAAGCGATCAGTCGAGAATTCACGATAAATCACACAAGGGAATAAGACGAAGAAAGAGATTTATTATCGCAGCGGATCGAGTAAAAGAAACAATCACTCGAACGTATGGGTATTTTTCAGTCATACGCACGCACACATACGCCCCCCCCCCCCCTTAATCGAGCTGACAATTTAATCTTAATTAACCGCAGTAGAGCTCGAGAGACTGAGTGAATCGATGCGTCGCTCGCTCGGAATATCGATGCGGCGGCGCACTTGGCTTCCGACGCCCCTGTATAGTACTCTCTCTCTCTCTCTCACTCTCCCTGGCGTTATGTGTCGCCGCGATATCTATACGCGCTGCGGCTCTGTGTTATATATAGTATACGCGTATTGACCTGGGAGTCTATAGTACAGCGCGAGCGAAGCAACTTATCGGGGAAATATCGTCTACTGAGTTTGATACCGGGATTTTATGGTGATTCAGCTGTGCTCTGATTCTAGACTTCTGTTTGCTCGAGTCGTTATCATCGTCGCTCGTATAAAAATCATTAACCGATCCAGTCGCGCAGTCTCTATACCGGTGTCAATCATGCGCGGATCGATGTATATTTGCATTAGTAGTGTGCACGCCGCAAAGAGAATATAATTAAATTTTTTACCAGCTCGTTCCCCGATCAGTTCGCACTCCAGTCGAAAATACCTCGAAAATCGAGTGAAACGTTTGATTTTAACGAACTCGCGGCGCATCTCCGAATCTGCGTTTTTTTTTTTCCTCCTCGATATAACACACCGCTCGTACGTCAGTGCGGCGGCTTCCGCAAAATAACGGCCGTTACGTATAAAGCTATTAGCGTTAGCCGTTAACCACGCAGCCCGCCATAACAGCCGAGGCATCAGGCTAAATTGCGTTCGCCGCCTTAAATTACTCAGAACAGGTTAACCGGGGATATATGTGTAGCGCGTATATAGTAAACTCGGGGCGTTTATCCGAACACGAGCTTTTATCCCCCTATCTCGAGCTTAATTGAATCGAACTGAAAATTTTCTTCGTCCCGAGAGTAGTCGCGCTTGAATTCTTTTCCCGTGTCATTTGTCGCCGCGTTTTGTTCCCGATCGCTGATGCACGAATTTCGCGCGGAAAGACAATACGAAGGCAAACGAGCGCCTCGCGCGCGCGAGTGTAAACAATGCAGCGCTCGAACAATGCGCTCACGCCTGACGCTGTACTATAGACGACAATTAGCCCCGTTTTCCGAGGGGACAAAAGCCTTTTAGGGAAAAAAAAAAAAAAAAATGAAGAAATAATATTCACAACTCTTACCTGGCCTAGCCGCGCGCTTCTCGGCTTCGATGACCTCCTGGTGGCCGATGCAAACGTTCGGGTCCGTGCTCTCTGTGAAGATGTCACACTGGAGGTAGTCCGGGAACGTGAGCCCGAAGACGTCCAGGAAGAAGCCACAGCGTCTCACCGTTTCTGGAAGGTCGAACGCGGAAACTCGTACAATTTTTTCTTTAAACAATTAAATTCGCAAAACGCATACACACCGAAGCAGAGACTCCGACAAGGTCCCACAGCCCGTCCCATTTTATGCCCGCACTTGGGTACAAAAACGCTGCAGAGAAACAAGCCAGCCAGCTCGTAGCATCTTACGTCGATTACGGCGTCGTAGAGTTCGAGGTCGTGCTGAGCTTCTCGCTGGCTAAAGTGCATCATGTAGTTCGGGAAGACGGTGTAGTTGTACGGGATCTGCGTACAGAAGTAGCAGAGTGACAATTAATTCCCACCGCGTATACTTACCTCTCTCAGCTCTCTCCCTGTTTTTCTCCGCAGACTCTGTTTTCGAGGCTTTAACTGCGCTACTTTGCAGCGACGACGACGACGACGACGACGACGACGACGAGGAGGAGAATTATGGCACGGACAAGGCGACGTGCGCGACATAAAAATTAGCTCCGCGTATACTTTATTTGCTCGGAGGAAGTTTAAAGGGAGAAAATTTTCGATTAATTTTTTCCTCATCGCACCGAGTTCGCCGTTCGATAATTGCGAACGAGATTCGAGAAGCCCGCGTATAGACGATTTCAATTTTCTTTATTTGCTCTTTACTCACGGAGGGGAGCTCGGCGAAATAAGATTTTGTTTGTTCGTCCCTCCGCTTTAAACGTCGTCGTCCCTTTTTTTTAGACCACACAGCGGAAGCCAATGAAAGTCTAAAAGTCCTGACGAAATTCATTCCCGTACACGCGGCACGTCTTGTTTTTTTTTTTTTTTTTTTTTTGTCGCGCGACGAACGAAAGTTTTCGAAGCGGGGAAATTACCTTGTGGTACTGACAGAAGTTGACGATTACGGGTAGGCAGATACCCGGCGCTGGGTTTTGCATCTCGGACATCGAGAAAATCGGCTCCGACAGTACTGCGGTCGATCCACTACTCGACGATGTCGTCTTGTTCTCATTGGCCACCTTTATCGCCGTCGCTGGGTAAGCTACGTTCGAAACAGTTGGAATTAATTTTGAACTTCCGTATACGTACGTTCGTACACATACACATCGCTTACATCCTATATACGTATAATACGAAACCACACAACGACCAAACGCAAAAGTTTGACAATCGTTCACTCTCGCTCAAAATGATCGTCATATAGAAACCCTTGTAAAATCGCACCAAGCCAATGAAATGTTATGCAGTATAATAAAGCGATCGATGTTTTTCAGCTCTCTTGCACACACGCTCATGATGTATTACATCGGAGCGAGCGAATATGTGCGCGAAATTTCATAATCCCCCTAAAAGTAATCATACCCTGAACTGCCTTTGAGCCGGCAGTATATACAAACATTCCATCGTACAGCGTATACACTTTCTCGTTATAATTCACCGAATCAGAGCCGCTAAAAAGCAAGTATACATACGAGCTCGGATGATCAAAAAGTCGAGCTCCATAATATTGTAATAAGTGTTCTCGGAAAAACGAGCCGGCGTAAATTATTTCACCCGAACGTGCCGTGCCAAACGAGATTATAAACGGGAAAAGCCATCTCGTTGCTATGCAGAAACTACGTTTTTTTCTCCAATTTTACCGTGTAGCCGACCTACATATCATAATCCGTGAGTGTTTAAGAGTATTTCCAGGAACGGCGTTAAATCAAAGGAGGTAATCTGTTTTCCCACGAGCGTAAGGCAGTTTTAAAGCTAATGGCTCGAGCCTCCTTGAAAACGCGTGCTTTAATCCCGTAATATCAGACCTTAACAATACGGGACCGCGAAACTGTGTGTGTGTGTGCACTACTGTGTCGTCCCGATCCTAAAGGCTATTTGCTTTTTCAGCGCCTGAAGCACACACAGAGAGACAGAAAAAGAGAGTTAGCTTTCACGTTGATTCTTTGTGTTTGCTTCGAAAGAGTCTTTTCTTCCGTTGCTTTCAAATAAAGACTAGTGTACGCCGTGTGATCTCTGATGCGCGAGTCTTCTTTTCCTCGAATTAAAAGAGGATATATGCAGGATATACTCCTAAGGTAAACACGATAAATTCAAAAGATAAGGTTTCGCCTGAAAGTATTAGCTCTTAGAAAAGTATTAGAGAAAAGTATTAGAGATGACACAATAAAATCATTAAGGACGATTCAAAAGCGTCGACGGGCTTACATTTGAAGTAGGCCGCTAGTCCACCGGCTATCAGCATGAGTGCTACCGCGTTCACGAGAACCTGGGCAAATCGAAAGCGTAGCCTTCCTCTGGTCACGTAGTGGCTGCTTGGTCTCCTCATATCCCTGATGATCTGCAACAGCAAGATTTGGGACGTGCACATAGCCGCGTATGGATATAAAGCAGTCCTTTGAATTCTGTTTACGCGGCTATATCCGAATATTTCGTGATCATCTATAGTCTCTCAGTCTCTCTCCTGCCACATCACAAAAGAATTAATTACGAAAAACCGGAGAGGCTTCAAAGGCATCGATCCCACCGGTGGTGAGTAATCCACATGGCGCGTGGATTAGCATGGAAAGGCAATATAATAAGCGAAATCGATATTTCGAAAATCCGACGTCAATGGCGCTCTGACGACGCGCGCATGGTGTATACGGAAACTTTTCCTATAAGCCCTTCGGCGGCACACGTCGTATAAGTAGCTTAGTATAGGTGACATTCGGCGAGGCGCGCAATTACGCGCGAGAGAAAGTTTTCAACGTGTACAAGTTGCTTCCGCACTTACCCGATGATGGAGGGACATGTTGCTGCCGTTCTGGAACCTCACGATAGTTTGTAAGCTTGCCGGTGTGCTCATGGACTTGGTGATCGGGCTACCCGGTGGGTTCTCCGGTTCCGGTGCCAGCGCTCGGCCTGGGACTTTTCCGTTTATGTGTTTGTGCGGTAGAAGAGGTGCCTCCATGGTCTTACTAGTATAACTGGGTGAACTGGTCTGGCTGAAGCTGTCGGAGGAGACGTTGCTGTCTTGCCTGGCATTCATGGGCTTCGGCGCGGGGCTCATGCATATCGAGCTCAACGGTGGTGGCAGATTCGTCTGCGTCGCCTTCGGCAGCTTCTCGGCCTTGTTCTGTTTATGTTTATTATACGTATATGCGTCGATCAAATTCGATAAAGTATACACACGAACCTCCTGCCTGTTCTCCTGGAAGCGTCGCTCGAGTTCGGGTAGACGCCTTTCGAGTCGCCTAGAAGCCGCCTGCATCTCGGCGAACTTTTTACCGACTCGCAAAGGCTCCTCATCCTCATCGTCATCTTCGTCGGCCGATCGACTGCTCGGTTGCTGTTGCTGCAACTGCTGTCTCCTGCTTATCGGCGAGCGCTGACCTCGCCTCGGCGACCTGCTGAAATTTACATCTCCCCGTAAGTATACACTATATAGTATAACCTCGACGTATCAATTACGGAGGTACACCCGGGAGTGATCTCATCAAGTTCGGATTATCTCGTCGTCACGCTTGCCCGCGCATTACCTATTCGCTCGTAAGGTATGCTGTTGCTGTTGCTGCTGCTGCTGCTGCTGCTGCTGTTGGGGCTTGTTGACCTTCTGTAGCCTCTTGCCGAGGTCTCGCGAAGCCTGATCGAGTGCGCTTGGCTGCTGCTGTTGCTGAGCGAACGGTTCCTCGCTGAAGTCGAACTCGTTGGCCCGAGTGGCAGCAGCGGTAGCCGCTGCCTCGAGCCAAGGCTGACGTGTTTCTTTGCCTCGAGTCGACGACTGTTTTGGACTCTGCTGTAGTTGCTGTCGCTGCTGGTTGTTAGCCGAGCCGTTGTTGTTTGGTCGGATGATGGGGATAGGCTTTTCATTCCTGCTGCGCTTGGGGATCGGTGGTCTTACGTCCGCTGGCTGAAAGGTTTTTCATCAGCGCTTGTTTCAGTCGAACGAGAAGATTTTCGATTTGATTTTCTCGCAAAGCGGCTTATCCCTTCGATTCGCGCGTGTCTATACCTGGACGTGTCATCTTTTTTCCTCTGCGATTGTCATAGTGAGTGCATTATTGTTTGTGTTGTGTTTGTTGTTAGTGAATTTTCGTGTAGAGCGGTGTCAGTGCACGAGTGACGAGATCTGTAAACAAATATACGATGACGTAAACGGCCGTGAAGTATATAAACACGTCGCTGAGCAGTGAAAAACTTTAATGAGCCGAATCGAATTTCTCAAACTCATCAGGCTGAGTAAGTAGATCGAGCTGCTCTCTCTCTCTCTCTCGTGGACTTGCTGCATCAGCAGTAGCTACGGCTTACCGTTAAGTCGAAGAAGCTGCGGTATAGGTAGACGATATAATACTGATATTTCCCCGAGTCTCTATTGCAATTAGCGATGGATTATCGCGATCGACAAAAAAGTTGCGCGGTAAATCCGGCTGTTATTCGATTTATATATACGCAAGTTGCGCCGTTTTCAGCCATTATCATCGAATCTGCATAAATCAAAAAACAACTAGGCCAATTGCTCGGAAAAGTTTATATTCAATATGCCCCAATTTGGCGCCGTTTGTCAGACCGCGTAAAAACGTCGATAATATTTGCCGGAGAGAAAACTTCTCCCTCGGCGCTTATAGATCTGCAAACAACGGATGACAGTTCGAAAAGTGCACAGAGCGCACATACTTACGGTCGCGGAGTGTCGTCTCGGAAGCGGAGGTGGTATGACGCTGTTCCCTGGAAACAGAGAATCTGGGAAGAGGGAAGTCCGCTCGGGTAGTCCCACGCTGTACGTTCGGTTCTGCCTGTAAACGACCAAACAAATCGTATGAAATGTATACTTTATGCTTATGTATATCGATCGACTTAGCCTCCAAAACCCTCTCTGACAGGGGAGGCTTGGCAATATCATGGACCAGTGGTCGAGCTTTTCGTATATGTATAAAAAAAAAAAAAAAACGAGGGTCTAACGTTTCGCTAAATTCCTGCGCGTACCGTCGGGCGATTTATTCGCGGCCGTGTGTTTTCTGCGACCGACACGGCTGTGTGTGTGCTCATGAAGCTCCCGGGAGACTTTTTTTTTTAGCAGAGGTAGGGGGGGGGGGGGGGAGACACACGACCGTGGAGTTCGTATACACTCGGCGAGCCTGGATTTTGGGGGTATCAACGGGAATGTCGAAGATGCGCAAGGCGTGAACCAGATTTTTCTGATACACCCTTAAAATATCCTATAAATAACCTAAAACAAACATCCTTAAAATATCCATAAATAACCTAAAACAAAGCACGACGATATTTACGCGATTCACGGGTTGAATTTTGCACGAGGCGTTTATCACGGTCATCTCGCAAATAGTTAAGGAAGACCCTTTCGGCAAACTTTGGCAATTCGGACTTAAGACTTTCGTAACATCCCTGCCGCTTTTCCAACTTAAGATCTGCCCTCGATTGTCTGCTACGTAGATTATCCCGAGGCTTGTACTTTGGCAAGTATTTCTCGACGTCAAAGTAATTTCAGGCTTCTCCCACTCAAGAACCATGGATGCGAACGATATACTAATAGAGGATAAAGTGATATATTACTCTTCATTATTGTGTTTTTCATTAATGTTACGCAGTGTTTCTACGAAACTGAAACAGTGACTATAATACTACGAAGCTCTTCGCAGAAGGAAGCAAAAAAATGAGCTACAACCAAATTCATTCCGCATAGCTGCCAACGATACTTTACCTTGGCTGACGCGTGGGACTGGTGTCAGCAGCACGTAGATTCGCTCCCGACATGTTGTTGAGCCCTGGAACACACAAGTGTATATCACAAAAAATAATTAATGTCCTCCGCGTGACGTGAAATACATTCGCTATACAATGAATATACGAGTCTCGCCCTTCATAAACTTTCTGATTATTTTGCATCAGTTTTTTTATAAAACCAATCAATAAACGGCGAGTCGAGCTTGCGAGCAAAGTGATTTAGTTTTTTTCTGGGAAAAAAAAATTCCGTTTCATTTTTGAGTTATCAACTCCGCCGTTGCTCCGTCAAAAGCGTTCACTTTAGCGTCGTGATGTTTAAAATTAACGCAATATATTACAATATTCGCGATGTTAAGCAAAATACGCGTTAATTATAATATCCTCGTAATAAATCATAACAACAACGCGCGCGTCGAGTGCAACGCAATACACGTTTGTCATCGACTTTGAGGATGTCGACCTACGATGCGTCTCGGCTCGTATACATATACACACAAGGCGACACACGCACGATGTAAATCGAATCGATCAATAATTCACGCACGTGCGTGTAGCGGCGGTATTCCCAGTCGTTTCGCGCGCGAGTCATTGCTATTTACACAGCGAGCCGATGCTCCGTCCTCCGTATAGGCCACAAACGGACGCGCACACACTTCCTTCCTCGTGCGTCCAAACTTTCTTTTCTCTTCGAGGCTTTCGTTATTATCTCTTATCTCCATCCCATTTCCCGAAACACTCTATCTCATTGTTTTCAAGCTCTCTTCGCTCCTTTTAATCGAGAGACGATCCGCTCTCGCCGATGGAATCCCAATGGGGGCCGCAAATTAAAGATCGCTCCTCGCGAAGGACGCTCCGTATACCTACAGCCTATCTTCTGTCTATCCCAGAAGCCGAAGACGTATTATTCGACTTCGCGGAGTGAGGTTTGATTGCGAGGCCTTTGATTTGCATGGGATTATCAGTTGGTTGGATTTCGGCCTGGCCTTGAAGGTGGTTTAATCGACGGAGACGCGACTACTGTGATTCGCAAAGTCACTCGCTTTCCTTTCACAGATTTGCTGTATATCATATATATTTTATACGTAGGTACAGTTGGCCAATTAGCAGTCAAGGTCTGGCGCGTCTGCCGTTGACGCTTATCATAAATAAGCCCTGAAGGTAGCCTTGACCGTTTATCAGAGGCAGAATAGCTAAGAGGAGAGCAGTTTTAATTTTCCAGGGGGATTTCGCGCGACGGCCGTTATGTAAAACCGAGACAATGGTGCAGAGAGCGAGAGATCAAGAGAACAGGAGGATTGCGCAAGACGCGTCGGTGAGTTATTAGTCTGCAAGAGCTCGAAAACGTTCATCGAATCAAAAAAAAAAAAAAAAACAACTAAGCCTTACCCCTCGAAACAAAGCCAAAACAAGTCCATTCGCATGAAAATGAGCTGGTTAATAAACGGCGAGCGGTGGCTGCTTCTGGAAACTCGAAAAGACAAGGGTCGCGATCGCGCAGGCTTCATTAGCCCGGAGAGCTTGGAGCGATCATCATCGAGGAGCCGTGCTTAACACCTGTTGTCAAGCTGTTAACGTGATCATGCCGAACACCGCCGGGGGAAAAAGAGAGAGAGACTGCCGGGACGAGGGGTGTTTGACACCGAGATTGAACAATATACGGAGATGAGAAACCCTCCAGTAGCAGCCGAGTGTATATACAGCGCCTTGACTTAAATCAATTTATTGTTTTCAAGTTGTCTGCATAAAACTCCTCCACCCCCCCCCCCCCCAAGCTAGGGGGAGATTTAATTAATTTCAAAGACGGCGCTCTCTCACGACAGATCGTTGACTTTATTCCCAGGGGCTGCCCGCTCCAATAAAGCACCACTCTCGCGCGCGATAAGAAAGTTTTTCCCGTTTTTTTTTTTCGACTCTTCGATTCTGCGTACGGACGGAGTTAATGACGCCGTAGTTTTCTCGTTTACTCGAATTAATCAAAAGGACGATCGAGCATGCTAATCCCTCTTTCTTCGACGCGTTTGCCGCCGAAAGCTATATACATCGACGGATTAATTCGTGCCGCATCAAAGGCTTCGATGCGCGACATCGTTATTTATCGCTGTGGCTGCGAGCATAATTCAACCAGATAATTGGCGCAAACGCGTGCGCTCTTTTCAAATTTCCCGCCGTGATCTGTATAATCCGATTGAAAACGTGTTCATCAGACGCGGCTCGATACACCTGGCGGCGTATTTACATACAGTATAGTCGCACGCGAGACGAGATGAAATCGGATATCGGCTGATGCTTTTCTCCTCCACGGAGCCTCCCTTTGTACACATCGCCCGGATTTCACGCAGAGACGAGATTCCCAAAATCTCTATTTCGAGGCGCTTTTCTTTTCCCGATCGATCGACGCGAGAGAGATGTGCGAGAAGCATCTCCGTGATATAAAGAATTTATTGTATGCAGCGGCTTAGTCGGTCTGACCAAAGCGGACCTTTACTACTTTATTCCGCTCAGCAGTCCGTTTGATGTGTGTCACGCGAGAAGATATAGTATAGGTAATGCATGTATGTTCGATTTTCTTCTGAAATTCAATTTTACCTCTCGAAACTTTTCGAGTGATTTGTATGCGCGACGAAATCACGGATATGACAGAGAAACACACAATGCCCGCTATCTCCTTCGTGAAAAATCCAGTCGTGTACTCTCCTTGACAGACGTTTTTTTATTCCGTCTGTACTTTCAATACTCCGATGCAATAATACATCGGACGCATATATCGATCAAAATTTTTAATCCACCCCCGCACCAGGATCGTAAAAATCTCCCGCAAGAGAGACCATATTATAGTATATAGAAGTCGCTAAAGTTTTATGTAACAGTCATTCTATGAAATCTCAATGCCTCTGTGGCTCGTAAAGCTCCCCCCTCCCGGTATATCTTTTTCCGAAAGAGATCTTTCCCGGTCCATAAATCAAGCCGCGCGTAAATCAGCGACTCGAATCTATTTCAACTCCTGCACACCCTCTCTGTATGCTGACCACTCACGCGTGTATGTAAACAAAACGCGTAGCTCCGATTATCAAGCTCCGGGTTTGACGCATGAAAATGCGCGGGAAAAAGCTGAAAGTGATGAATGACTCGATAAAAAAAAGCGCGCGCTTTTCAAATTCGCACGAGCGCGTATGTATACATCTGCTTGTGTCATCGGAGCGTTTTTTTTTGGGGGGGGGGGGATATGTTTGGTTTTTTTCCCATCCTCGTGGCCTACTTGTATTCAAAGCTTTTCTCGTTTTTACGCCGAAAGATCTTAACGTATCGATCGCACAAGTTACTACACGCGATTGTTTTAAGAGTAGCGGCCAACAGCCGTAAAGCTCCGAGCAAAAGCTTAAAGATTCGACCAATAACTCGGAGCTTTTTAGAGCGGCGAGTCTTCTTAAAAGCTCTGTGGAGAAAAGAAGGAGAAACAGCGACGGCAAGAGTCTCAGGAAGAGCAGCTCTATTTATCCCGACGACCGCAAACTGGACGACGTAGGGACTATCGTTTTTCAAGCTGTAATCTCGGCGCCGCAGCGGGACGGAGAGAAAGAGAGAGAAGACATACTCCATCGGAAATGACGGGTCACTCTCGCGTCGACGATCGCACAAAAGAATCGCTTTTCCTTTCCCTCTGTATATATCCTCTTCCGTATTAGCAAACATTCTCGCGTGCGATCTTTCTCACGGAAGAGAGACAAATGAACGAGGAGTGAGAAATTGCGCGGAAAGTTTGAAATATCGCCCGTGCGAATTGAGACGGATACGTAGCATCTGACCGAATCGAAGAGCAAATTTTCACAAAATACTGACCTTTGAAATATATACTCGTGCGCGAGTAACTACGTCGTTCCTTTCGATTTCCAGCCGATTTCGTGATTTTCGACCGACGAGCGAAGAGAAATTTCTTCAGCCCCATTAAGCGGGGGGCAAGCTGTCGTCGCGGTGACGTTTCGCTATAGGCTAGATCGATCCCCTTGCGCGAGCGGCAATTTCGATTTGCGGTCGCGCCGCGATGAGAGAAATCCCGACGAAACAGTAGTAGCAGCAGCAGCAGCTGTTGGAACTCGCTGCTTTAATTTATAGCTCCGAGCACGACTAATCGTTAATTAATATCCCCGCGTGTACATCGATTTTTCTTCCACGCCACCATCACCGCGATACAAATGGATCCTTCGCTCTTTGATTAAATCTGAATTTCCAACGGCAAGACTTGTGTATACGTATTATACAATGCAAGAAACTATAAACAATCGACTCTGTACCGATATCTCAGCGCTTCTATCCAACTTCGTCGTCGCTTTCTTTTTCCAGGAAGTACCTTATCTCGAGCCAAGCAGAAACTCGCGAATACGCCCAGGACAGACCGCGACATTATTCTCTCTGAGAAAAGCTAGCGCTATCTATAGCTATATATACGTATAGGTTATATACATGCGAAGCTTCTCTGGAGAGGATTAAGCGCGGGATTTCAAGGTCGATTTGAAAAAAGCAGTGCCGATTAACGTGTCGAGTGTTTTTTTTTTTTTTTTTTCGTGGAGGGAAAAAAAAAACTCATACCCATCAGCTCAGTTTTAATAACCGGCGACGTTGCTTGGTTTGCACTCGAGACTCGACGCGAAGAATATTGCGCGAACCTTCGTCATCTGTTTGACGAATTACATCGATATTCCATACTCTCGGGCGAACAACGTGCGCGAGTTAAATATAACGTTTTATTCAGGACAACGCCTGCGGGCTGTAAAAATAGAGAGGGATGAGCGCGATGTTTTTACTGCGCGCAACATGAAGCTATTTTTTCATCGAATAATTGCCGTGGTGATTCCAGCCGCGAGTAAATATTGGAATTTTACTCTCCACGCGCGCGCGCGCGATCGTGTAATAGTTAATAAAAGCGTTATACGGCGCAACGTCGTAAACTCTGCATCAATTCTCCCTCATTACAAAGCGTGGCATATTATACTCACGGTGATGGATCTGCTCGCTGGGTCAAAGTCTTCTCGCTTTAGAGGCTCGTCCGCGCGACTCGGCAACTGCTGGTCTGCTTCATTTTAAACTTGGGCATGATAGCTACAGCTCTCGTGGAGCAGTCCGCCGCCGGCTGCTGATGTGTTTTCCAACTGACGCAGCCTCTCCTCGCCGTTACCCTCCGGCCGGCTGTGGCTCATAACACTCGCGGTGTCTCTCGTTTCCTCCTGTTTTGGAATTACGACGACACGATTTAGCCATACATACAGATCGAGTTTGAGAAGAGAATTGATGTGAAAGTAAAAAAAAAAAAGGAAACGTGCCTGCAATACGTGTGTCCCTCGTCGAAGAAGGTAGAGATTCAGCGGTAACGCGTGTGCATATAGAAGCTGGACCAGCAGTAGCAGTACCGCACGTGCGGTCGAGCGGAGCCTATCTCATGCGTACTACGTGCGTGGGTGGTAGCGTACAACTGAGCACCGGCAGCGGACTCCCGGCCAGCAGCAGCAGCGGCGGTGGCGGCGGCGACACCCTACCCTCCCTCCGACATACAGCCTCTCGACCGATCGGCGCCCGAGCCTGCGCCCTGACGCCGAGTCGCAGCCTCTCTACACTATACTCGACTCTGGAGCGAAGCTGAGAGAGAACTTTTTAAGCCTCTCTTTCTGAGGGCGAACTTATTTAGCGCCGAGTGCACATCGTCCAAGTGGTGCAGCTCTGCGTTTGGTCGGACGGAAATTTTTATTTCTGATGTACATCTCTCTCTCTCTCTCTCTCTGCGGATATTGTTTACGCGCGTTGGGTTATAGCCGTTATCGCGTGAATTCCGACGGACGGCCGGGGTAATTTTGAAGGGACAAGGTCGAGTCGAGAGCTAGGCAGGTCCGAAAGCTGAGAAAACTCGCGTCACTCTCTTGTCTGAGCAAAGATTCTCGTCTCGAGTATCCACTCTCTTACTGCCGCCGTCGCCGTACCGCAGCCCGACCACTACTACTGGCCGACTACTGTGCGAGAGGCACGTCACTCGATCCCTCGAGCTTTTGACGCTTTGATGGACGCGAAAGCTAATATAGTTCTCTCGTCGGTCTCTTTTGAGGAATGGCATGATCGTTTCGGCTCTCTGGGAGAAAAGCCGAGGGCATAATCCTACTTGGTCGTCCCTCGCTTGATTAGGCATCGAGGCATCAAACCGTAGGGAAAGAGAAGCAGCCAATTTCCGAAAAGCCGATATCAATCTTCGACTCGATTGCTTGAAAAGTTACGAAAACGATGTCGTTTTACGCGCGGAATTTTTCCGAAGTGAATTGTTTAATTGCACGTATATACGTTTGCAGCTCGCGGCTGAAAAATCAATGTTTGAACGGACCCGCGCGCATCCCGGACAGAGAACAGAACGAATTAGCTCTTATCATACATATATCTGTGTGGCGTCGCCATCAGAGCTTCCTCGGTTGCCAAAACTAGGCGCCGGCGCCTGTGAGTCTAGCCAAATAAAAGCTCGCCTCTTCCGTCGCCACAGTACATATAGCGCTATATTGTCAGAGTTATGGAGACAGGGAGTTGGGGGATGTTTTTCACGGGGGTGAAATTTAAATTTCTCCATCGAGCACGCGCGAAGGGATTATGCTCGCTGCTGGTGGTCAGGTATGGGTTACGATTTATTCGAATCGAATGTATATCGCGACAAGCAAATATTTATAGCTTTTTTTCGTGCGCGGTATAGAGAGAAAATAGAAATGTGTATAGAGATTTCGGTATAGCCGATAGAGTCAATACGAAAGGTAAACACGTGAAAATATCGTTCGCGTACAGCTATATATATAACCCGAGTCAATTGCCAGCGTCAACATTTAGGTGAGATTCTCGCACGCGTCGAGATTTTGTAGACTGAAAATTTGTACTTGTCTAGACGACTCTTCTTCTCACTTTTATACGCGCTAAAGCTCACTTACGGCTAAGTCGCGGCCGCTCTCTCTCTCTCTCTCTCCCTCAGCTTCTCTGTGTACTGCAGCGAAAGTCTCGCTCTCGGCCTATCCAATTTATCATACTCGCTTAACTCGGTAAAAAATATCGTCTGAGCCTGCTGCTTCCCTTTTTTTTCCTCCCCCTATCCCTTCCGAGTCGCGCACTTTGAATAACGTTCTCGGAGCTACGCATACACCTGTTAGGCTGCGCGACGCGGCTCTTTATTTGGATGATTACGTTGTCGAGGGGAAACTTATTTTTTCAGGGATTCGCTCTTGTTTCGCGTCTATACTATATACACATCCCCGACAATTTCGTTTACGAGACTTTTAGGAACTCCGCGATAGCTCTCGACAGCGGACAAATGCAATCGCGTGTGTGTATTCTTCTATCGAGCTTTCGATCTTTACTACCAGGATCATTAGTGTGTTAAGCGGCTTTTTTCGTCATACTTTCCGCTCGAGAATCGACCTTCATCGCTTGCGCGCGCGAGTATGACTGATCAACTGCGTAGAAGGGGAGGCATCGAAATGATGAGGTCGATATGATGGAACTTTATAAGCATCGGAAATATAGGAGCTTTTGATCTCCCACGGCAATGGACTGTTCTTTTGAAGTTTGGCTGCGCGTGTAAACATCGTGCGCGCGTGTGTGGAAATACGACACACATAATAGCTATACGCGCGACACCTCTCACTCTGCGTTTCGCTCGTTCGATCGATTCGTACCTATATATATATGTATTAGTCGGAAGCTTCGCGTTACGCTCGCGAGTAATTCATGCCCCAAACGCTAGTATCCGACATTAATCAAGAGAAAAATAAATAACGAATCGCCGCTTCTCGAGAAGAGCCTATAGCTGCAGTAGCACGAGACGAGGATTTACGAGGACAGCAGAGACGCGAGAGCGTTTCCGCGCGGAAATTTCGCGGCCTCGTTATAACGACTTACGGGAGGGCCCCCGCGAGTCAAATGAAATTAACGCCGACAGACGGCCCCTACGTTACGTAAAACGCCCGCACGACGTGAATCGATATCGTCTATTCTGCAACCTATGTGTGCGTGTATCTATAACGTCGAACTGCCAGAGGAAGAGAGAACTATATACTGCGACTCGTCGTAAACGTCGAGCAAGACCGCGTATCTGTGTACGAAATGACTCCCGCGGACTATTGACACTTGCGGAACTCGTCGCTTTTGCTCCGATTGTACGAGATATTCGTCACTTCCGAAACTACGGCGGTGTGTCAAAGAGCTTGCGGCTGATAATGCTAATAGCCAACTTTGATTATGGAATCTGTATGACGCAGCGAAAAAAAAAATCCATTCGTCATTCCGAATGTTATTATTCCATCGTAGTGAAATATTTAACAAAAGTTCGAAAGCTCACAGAGAAACGCGTATACGTAAGCCTCTTAACATTCGTACACACTATATTAGCGAAACACTACCTGCTAATGCGATCCCACGGAATATACATCAGCAGCTACTCTCAACAGCATAATCATCCGGGAAATGATAAACTCAAAAGGCTCTCGGATCTGCGTTTCGGTGCGCTCGTTGCAGCAGCTGCAAGGGAGTATTCGCGGTATACACGCGCGGTATAATTATTATATAAGACATCACAATGATCCTCACGTCTCGAATGGAAACAGTGTCTGTATGAGCTCAGATTACGGAACAACAACAACAACAACAACAACGTAGATAGAGTATATACATCACAGTAGCGAGCGCCGGCATTGTATTGAATTTCAAACTGTGTATATATACGCACTCGGTTTAATAACCGGCCTAATGAGCTTGTTTCGGCGCAGACAGTACTAGCTGTCTGCAGCAGCATACACGTCTGTGCAAAACAGCCTGTGCGCGCAGTCTCGCGGTCATCCACGTGCCGGCCTCCTTCAGCCCTCCTGCACAGGCACACACATACATGCACGTGGTTTCGAGTATATATATACGTGTGTATACGGTGGGCGGTGGCGCAAAAAGCGCAATTTTCTTTGCGAAACCGAATAAATCGACTTTCGGATTACCGGAGAATAAGACTGCTGGATTATCTTTCAAAAGAGTTTCCGCTATACTCGCTGCAGAAGCTAAGCAGTACACGCGCAGTGATAGGGACGAGCTATGGAGGGAGAGAGACGAAGCAGAGCCTTTGTGTCTCTTGCCAGTCCCTACTCGCTGTGCGGTGTGTTTTTTTTTTTTTTTTGGGAGGCGAGCTACTATAAATTCAGTCGTTATAGTTCGCGAGCGATCTCATTTCAATTTCATATGTGCATCGGGATTCAGCTTCGATCGTTGGTCCACTTATCTCTTTCTGTTTATTCGGCTCCTCGGAATGACAATACATCGTCGTCGTCGTAGTTGTGAAAAAAAAAAATCCGGACCGCGAGACATTACGCTGGAACAGTCATAAGTCACGAGGGCATACCGGTGAGTAATGAGAAAAAGGACACGTAATAGCATTCCCTCGTGATTTAAAATCCTTTAAAATGAAAGGAAGGAAGGAAGAAGCAGCCGGACGGAAGAATCGCTTTAAAGTCAAGAAAATGCCTCGAATGAGTAAAGAAAACAGATAGGCGAGAGAGCTGGGCCGTTATTAAAAAATTCTCTACGCTCTCTATCTTTCCATTTCCATCATCCGACTGTATACTCTCGGCGGCCCTTGAAAGAAGATCCCGGCCGAGGCTAATGACGACGAGTCTGCTGTTACTGCTGCTCACCGTATCAAAACGACGTTTGTCCTACTTACACCTTCTTCGTTATGTCGTTGTTTTTACTTTACTATATGCGTAAAAATAATTTCTTTTAAAACTTTTTTTTAATCCAAATGTAAGCGAGTACTTATTCTCGCGAAGAAAAAGATTTGCGACGGATAAGAAGCATTTTTATGCACCGGTAAAAACATGCTTCAAAATATACAGTAGTAGAACAATTGAGAAATGATAATCTTGAGTAGTCGGTCGACTCTCAATATTCGAAAAATCATTCATAACTATATTGTCTTAAACGAGGTACCCTGTTCTAACCACTCTCTTTCGATTCCTTTTTATTTTCTTGAGCTCAGTTCTCCCCGTGGAGATTCGGGAGCAAGTACTAGAAACTTGGTGATAGGTCAGAGGACTAGTAGGCGGTTCGGATGGTTCCGGATGGGTCCGGGTGGTTCAGGATGGTTCAGGGTGGGGGTGGTACGTTCTGGGTATATATATACAGCTGTACAACACTATCAGCAGTCAGTCACTCGCAATCAGTACGGTGAGTTCGATCGCCATCTTTTGCAGCACTTCACAGTTCATCACGGTCGTCAGATGCCTATACCTTACTTCTGATATAGGTCGCTTGTGTGCGCTGTCTTGTCCAGCAGCTCTTGTTCATATAAGGAAACAGCCGCGCCGGCACTGGTATAAGAAACAAGCGGTAAATATTCCAGATGCGCGGAGGCGTATACAACTTTTCCATGCACCCTCTTTTTTTATCCTCTCTCTCTCTGCAGCAGTTAGTTGCTCGTCTTTCTTGCATCGTGCATAATACGCGAGCGCAAAGGGGTGTATGTATGGAAGAAGAGAGAAAGAGGAAGACTATAGACTCAATTTTTTCTCCCTCTGCAGAAACTTTCGTCTTCTCTCGTTTCCCCCCAGACGCGACTCTCTCTCTCTCTCTCTCTCTCCCTCGCGCTATATATATACGGCTAATCCGCATCGCTTTCTCCGTATCCAACCGCAAATCCGCGGCTTTTTTAACGCTGTTTCATTTTTCTCCTTTGCATGTTACACTGTCCTTGGTGTCTTTGTATGCCAGATCCATTTGACTGATTTGCGCGGGATTTTCTAAACGGATCGACCGCGCGCTATAGCGTTTTAACGCTCTAAAATCCATTTCCACAGGCTTTAACAGAAGCTGAGGCGAAACTATAATCGCGTAATAGTAATAATAACGATAATCTCAAGTCAGCTCATCCGAGAGGGAAAATTGAAATCCTTACCGAGGCAGAAGTCGTGACGTGGCATATAAGAGATCATTTGAAGCTCACTCTTGCTCGTCGTGCGGTTAGTTTCAGCTCGAATAGCCAGCGCACATATACGCGAGAGTTAAAGCGCTCGGGATCAAGTACGCTAGCGCGCCCTTAAGCCGTGTAACACGTCGTTTCTCACGCTTTGCTTGCCTCTTCCCCTCCGTCTAACAAAATACCCATTTTTTCCTTCATCCTCTCACGTATGATATATCCGATTCCGCGACGTAAGTAGTACACAAGGGAGGGCTAATTTCGCGCGTATTCGAAAAAAGCCGGGAACTTTTCGTGCTCTGAAGGTTTTAATTTTTCAAGTTGAAAAAGCCACGCGTTATTAAACCGCCAAGAAGGAGGACAAACACGAATTCGAATAACTTGCGAGACGTGTTTTCCATTACCTAGAGAGAGAGAGAGAGAGAGAGACAGTCAAGTGGAAGGCGCGTAATTTCTCACGTGAAAAGCCCATACACAAAACGTGCCGACGCCTGGAATGCCAGGATCGTCTCTTTGATTCAACTCCTCTCTTCCTCGGAATGCACTGTTTGCCCATGTAAGTCGTCGTCGATATTCAATTGCTGTATATACCCACACCGCTTTCTCTCTCTCTCTCTCTCTCTCTCTCTCGGCCTCGATACGTCGCGGAAATATCCTCGCAAAGAGTAGATATATACATGCAAAGCGCGCCTAAATCACTGCCGAAAAGTTATATATTCCCCCAGCGCGAATTATTGGAAAACTCCTCCACGTGCGCGCGATCGTTTTTTTTTTTTTACTCGTCTGGTATTAATTTATGGCCGCAACTTTCTTTCGCGATGCCAGTGCGCGAAAGTTCACCGGTGGAGAGTCTTAAAAGCCTCGGGAGTACGTACTCTCGATGGTTTAGTGTTCTTTTTTATTTTACGCCAGATTAGCTTTGTTATACACTAAACGCGTTTTGTCGCATTATGTATATACACGAGGATATAATGCCGCCTCTGCTATTGAATAATTCAACTGCAAACTATGCCATTGTGCTTGATTTCGCGCGGCTTTATAACCGCGCCGTTCGACGTTTATCGCGCATCAGATCTACTATGTGTATTTACGAATAATCGAGTCCGTATAATCGGTGGGATGAGTCACACAGATACCCGCGCGTTAATTATCTCCACGGCTATTCAGATTTACGCCAGCATCATCGGCTAACGCAATTATCGGCAACTAAAATCTGTGCTTGCAAGCTCGCATATATACATACAGTTGCGTAAAACTTTCCGAGCTGGATGCAGTACAACACTGCATGCCTCGGAACGTTTTAACAATTTCATCTTGTCGAGTTATTTCCGCAGCGGTGATGCGCATGCTGACAGAAATATACGGGACGGGAAATTCAACGCGACAGCTACTCTCGATTAGAGCGCTTCTTTCAATCAAAGCTGCCGTCAGACTTGCGATTTCGAGTCCGTTGGTAAAAGTGCTTCTCTATATAAAATACACCTTGGAACAGTTCGAGGGTAAAAGAACGTTGTCGTAAAATATAAATATACAGCCGCGGAGGAGCATAAAGTGGCCGCTGTGCGCTCTCGAGAGCTTTTCAGGCAGAACTAGCGGCAAAGTTCGAAATATATATATACGCATAAGCGCACGCTGCTACTGCTACCGCTGCAAACATCGTTCCGACGACACAATATGCTAGCCTCGTGGCCTACAACATATACAGCTATCTGCCAAGTTTAGGAAGCTCCGACTCTTGACGTTTATGCGCACACGCAGCTACTGCAATGCCGTATATATTTTACCCGACGAATTGTATATCAAAATAATACTGTATATTCGTTTAATAAGCTTCTGTCTCAAAGAGACTACTGTTGCTGCTACTGTCTCACCACAAATTCGACAATAAGAAAGAGATCGTTGCGCGCAGTCGGGTATAATTAGCGTGCGGAGTGTGCTCTGCTTAAAGCTTGCATAAAGAGCCGAGTCGACCACGAAATTCTTGGGCAGCCTTTGCCCCGTGCGCGTATAATTGCCAGCTTCTCCGGAATACCAAGAGGATAATATTTTGTTTACTCTGCCTTATCTCGTCTATGAATTTTGATAATAATAATATTATAGAGGGGGTCGTTACGTAAAAGCTCGATTTTGACGAGGAAAGCTGTTCCCGACGTGTGCCTCCGACATATAGCATCGCCGTATATTCAAAACTATGCAGGTATATAGATTCAACGTAAATCGCCTACATGTCGTCGTGCTCCGTCAACAATAAAATCCTGCGGCTCTACAATCAAACTCCTCCACATAGACACGTGTGCCTCACGCACGTGTGCTTTCCTCTCATAAAACCGCTTCGATCGCCGCGCGGTCCATCAACCGTAAACACAGTTTTCCTCTCGCGAATTTCGGAAAAGCTCTCCTAGCGCTAGAAATAAAGCTCCACTGCTCGCGTGTACCCGAACGACGACGAGATTTAGACTGTATCCACAGCAGAGAGAGAGAGAGAGAGAGACGCGATGGAGTGTACGCTATAGGACATAATGCATAATGCATCGCGCGCATAAATTCAAGAGAGAGAGAGAGAGAGAGAGAGAGAGTGAAACGCGTGCGCTTCATTGAATCCACTCGGCGCAAATACGCGGCTTCTGCGCGCTCATCTCCCCCCTATAAAGTCGAGATTATATAATCGGCTTATACACCCTGTAGTATAGCAGCACACATGCACGTATACCTCCTCGGCTGCTGCTGCTACTGCAGTGACACAGAAGTGTGATTTCGGCGCGTGTTTCGTGGCGATATCGCGATATTAGAGTGTATAACACACGGGTCTGGCGCATCTTATAATGACGAAAGATCGCGGAAGTCGCGTGTATGGGTTTGACGTGGCCTTCATCGATCCACCGGCCCCGTTACTGTGCATAATGCTCGCGAGAATCTTTTCTCACGAGGGATGTATGCGTGTAAGATGAATTATGTCAGCTGGATTTTTGTTAGATTAAATTGTTGCCCTCGACTCTATGAAATTCCTCGTAAATTCGCAGTTGGCGCGCTTCTTGACACAGTTTTCACCTTCACGATACATTGCGCGCTTTATTATTCTTACGCAGAAGTGACGAGAGCAAAAAAAGACTCAGAGCTGTAGCGCATAAATTAGTTCCAGAGAGACGACGATTATACACGCAAACGAGCTTTTCCCCCTCAGGCTCCGCGTATTTATTCGAAAAACGCTTAATTAAAGCAAATGCACGAATTTACCGCTCGTTCGTAAGTGCTCAAGCAATTAGCCCTTTTTTATCGTATAGCCACAATCGATGCGCGACCACCTGCTTGCACGGGTTCCTTTTTTTTTCCTCGTACGTGTGTGCAGCACGAGCGAGAAAAATCCCTCGGCGCGCTGAGAGCTTTTTTCTTCCTCGGCGTTGCAGCTGTGAATCCGCGCTGTTTTAATAAATTTCCGGGATTTCTCGCGGCTGGTAAATGGCCGCGAGCATTATGCAGGTATAACGAGAGAGAGAGAGACTTGCGGATGTACAACAATAAGCGATGCATATCTATACGAAAATTCTCGTTATAACTGCGTCATCCCGGACATGCTCTGTCGTATATCTCTCCCCTTATCGATACGTCCTGTGTACCTCCGAATTCGAGAAATCGAGTCTCGATTATCCCCGCGTATTATGAGCGAATCTACGATCTCTCGTATTCATTCGGCACGAAAACTCTCATCATCGTCGTTCCGGCCGGGCCAAACAACGTCGACACTCGAGCGCGAGTAAAACAGCAGGCCCAGAAGATAAAGCACGTCTCGCGAGTAACTGTCAGGCAATAGGTCGTAAAGACGCTATCCGAGGAGAGCTCTCTCTCTCTCTCTCTCTCTCTCTCTCTCTCTCTCTCTCTCTCTCTCTCTCTTGGCGTTAATTGCTTTATCTCGAGCTCTCGGTGCTCTTTTTCGCTAATCCGCGCGCTGCGGATATAGGACACCGCGTTGCCGCGCGCAGTTTTTAATTAAGGAACAGCGTAGCTGTGCCGCGAGAGAACTAAAATGATAAAGCGCTAATTATATACGCGGGAAAGTTGGTTTTTCGCTAATTTAAATAGACTTGCAAGCTTCATCAGGTTCAACGAGCCACTAGGAAAACAAACTTGAAGCGAAGCTCTCTCGGGATGGAGACAGAGTCAGCAGAAATATGGAAAGCTCTTTCGAGCTGAGCGAGCGAGACCATTGTTCCTTTGCTGTCGCTCGCTTTCGAGTGCTATATACTGTGCGTAACAATGACGGAATCGATTTTTTTCCTCCAACTTTATGAGCGAAAAATTGCAGCGTGTACTGAAACGCTAGGGGATTCGCCTCAAGTGGTAGAGGTAAGCGTGTAGTCAGACATACACGGGGTGGCTTTCTGTACTGCGAAGTTTTGATAAAAAGAATAAAAAAAGTTCATCGCTTATTAAAACAATTCATCTCGAACTTTACGTTTATCATCGAGAGAAATTTCAAAAAAAAAAGCGCGCGGCGAACTTGCGACGATCAAAATCAGTCTTACGACCGGTGGAGCCCGAAGAATTCGCTCTGCATGACATTAAAATTCCTCCTCTATATTTTTCGCGCACCTATTATCTCTCGTGTCTAAATGAGGAAATTCCTCTCTGTTTTTTCCACACAGTCAGCATTGGCTCCATTTTTTTTTTTTTTTTTTTTTTTTGCTCGCTGCGTCACGATCCGTCAAGAGCCTGCACGTCTTTGAAATCCGTTCTTTTATTTCTTCGTCTCTTTCTTTCCTCATCTTACTGTACTGATAGACGTGCAATAGAAGCACGTAATTCGCCTTTCGTCTCTCTCGTAGGGTTTGTTTTGTGACCTGTACGAGGGGGGGGCGGGGGAGAAAGTCATCGTATGTACAAGCAACTGTGATTTTGATGGTTCGACTTTTCAAGGTCTTTAAACAAATGTACTGCGGCACCAAGACCGCGGAAGACCTACGAAATTGCTTTTTTCCATGCGCCAAGTGATTCGACTGTGCGGAGAGAGACGGCGGACTAATTTGTTCGAATTTTTTTCGCGAGCAACAA
>CM053172.1:62648435-62679913 GCA_012977825.3 Pteromalus puparum | reverse complement strand
AGGGGCGGTGAGAGCAAGCTTTACACTCGACTGCGCTCGATCCGTCAGAGCTCCCCCCCCCCCCAGAACTTTGCGGGCTACGCTCTTTATTTCATCGCTCACTGATGATGAACTTTTTCTTATTGATATACATCCTGGCGGAAAATTTTCGAATATGAATTAGCGGCGAATCGAGGATTATACGTCGGATATAATTCTACGTCACAACGATCGAAAGAAAAGGACTCGTGTGCGAGTGGAGCTTTCATACGCGAAAGCTCGATATCCCGTTTTTAAAGAGCACTTCAAACGCGCTTCGCTGCTGACCGGACACTATAGATGGATTTTAGTTTTTTTCAAATTGTCAGCGAGCACGAGCTTGACGCGCAACATACGGTGAGCGAAAGAATTGTCCTTTTTTTCCTATCGATCGATAAAGCAAAAAATTCAAGCCCCGGTAGTATAAAAGCTCTTTAAGCCTCGGAGCTTTGCAGGCATCAGGGCCGCGCCCCATGATAAGTCACTTTATTTCGCTTTCAACGACGAATCATATCCCGAAACTATATTGTATATGACTTTATAACGTACGTGAAATATGAAAAAGTCCTTAAATTTTTTTTTTGCGGTACTTTATGGGCCACGTATTTCAGAGGCGACGCGTAGGCCGAAATGATGAAATTACACGTCGTCGCCCTTTTATACGTGAAACTTGAATAATGCGGCTGAAAAAAATTCGAGCCGATACATGATCTAGATTTTATGATACATCCGGCGATAAGGTAAAAAAAACGCACTTACGCCGTCTGATCTGCAGAAAGAAGTAAAAAAAAAAAGACTTATTCAACGCTGCATGGAAAAATTCGCGCTATTCACATAATAATCTTTATGGATAAAAATTTGACCTACTTTCTTTAAAAGCTCTCGGCGGCTTGAGCCCTTGATTATTATAAAATTCGCATTTCTAAACGTTCCATTAAAAATTAAATCCCGCTTATTTTTTTATTCCGGAGAATTTCGTGAAAAAGTCAACAGCGACGCCGGTACATCAACAAGTGTACTCAACGACGAAACGGAAAGAAACGTTTGTTCCTATATATTAACCCGCTTCAATTTGCCAATATGAAACGTCAAGGCGCGCCGTAAAAAAGAAATAAAAGCTCGTTCGATACGCACAGAGTTTTGGAATTCATAATGATTTCCGGAGGTCACTATAAACATCCCAAAAGCTCGCTACAACAAAACGTCGGAGAGAGCAAGTCAGAGCCGGGCCAATAACGCCCGGAGAGCTTTTCCCTCTCTTTTATGTCTCGCAGTCGATTCGGCGACCTCCATTTTATTCGCCGACACACCGGCCCTTATCGTATTTCATTCCCGCGCGCCTCTGCTCTCTGTCTTATTACGAGAGAGACCACCGCATTTTCATACCTCCTTTTGTCCCACGCAACGTTATATTCTGTATAAATATAGCGGCAGCAAGAGAGAACGGCTCGTTTTCCAATCAAACTTTGAAAGTTCGTCATTATGTCGGTCGTCAACTCACGACAGCGGGAATTTCGATAATCGTGAAATCCGCGATCGATATACCTATACAGCTTCCTTGACAAAAGGACTCTTCTCTTTTCCGCGCCTTTGTGACGCTCTCGGAAATAAGACGACGTGACCGCGACGCTGGCAGATGATATTGAGGAAGAGGCGCGGTATGTATCCTTGCTCCGGCTGAAACTTTTTGTTTCGCAAAAGACACACCGTCTACTCCTTCATGAAGGATGATATTAAAGAATTATTCAAATATCTTCGTAACTCGGCCGCGAAATTCAAGTAGTTTCTTCTCGGCTTCTCTCGAGACGGAGAGGAACTTCTTCGAAAGTGCCTTTTTATCCTTGTGAATAATTTCGAGAAGTGAAATTAAAAACCGAGTCGCTAAGTAGTTCGCGATGCACAAAAAGCAGAAAAGAGAGAGAAACACTTGGTACAATATGCCGGACTGAGAAAAACGAAAGCGGGAGAGAGAGGGAGAGAGAGAGAGAGAGTCCGCGCTGATGTCTCAAATTTATCGACGATGAATCTCCTTTTGACGGGTTATTATCCCTCCGCTGGGAGATAAGCCGGGCGCGATGTAATTGGCACGCAGTTTGAAAGAAGAGAGGCAATTGCCGCGCAGCCCCGTCGTTTTTCTCAAAGTGCTGCGTCGCTAATGAGACATCCGAGCGCGCAAATATATTACACCTGGTACTTCTTCTTGCATCAGCTGCAAAGAGCGACTTGGTAATAAGTATATTGGAGGTTTGATGTTTTTTTTTTTTTTCGAAATAAATGAGCCTCGTCAACGTCTAACAATAATATATTTTGAAACATATTGTCAATTGGGAAGATAGACATTATAACAGATAAACTATATTTCGAAACGTAAGACGTCGCTGCTTAGGTTTCGGCGCTGTCGCAGTGCGCATGATAATATCCGCGCGCTTCTCTTTGTTCGTTTGTTCGCTTGTTTTTCTTTTTTTTTTTTACAATGATATGACGTCTTGCGCGATGCGTGGTATACAGAACGAGATTCGCTTGATGCAATAGTAGTGTATCTTGAGTTGTATGATTGTGTGCGAGTGTCCGTGACATAGAAGAGAAAAAGGTTTACAGAATAATATATGAGCGCGCGATAACGTCCTTCGGGAAGATTATCTCGTTTTTTTTTTTCTTTACGTAAACTAAGTATACAGACGGAGGATCACGCTCCAAGCATATATATATAGGTGTATATATAATATACGTATACAGACAATGTATGCGAAACGATGAGAGCTATAAGTATAACAGCATGCGGTTTTTTTTTCGATCGCTCGCTTTCGAGCAGTAAAAAATGAAGTCGCGCGCGCGTCACAAAAGCATCATAAGCTCTCCGCCCGAAGGACTTTTACAAAATCGCGGTAAAATCAACATCATCTCCTTTTTTTTAGTCATGCATACGGTCAAGCGTTTTTTTTTTTATCATTTTTTTCGGTTGCACTTACATAACACCTTTATAACTCATATATATATATAGTGTTTATACTTTCTATCTGCTTCGCCCTCCCCTTCCTCCGCGCCTTCCATTAGATTTTGCATATTCTATAACTTATACGTAGTACAATACAATTGTGCAGTCTGTTAATGACGATCTAAATTTAATTACAGGTCGTGTAGCGGTGGTGGTGGTGGTGGTGGTGGTGGTGGTGATAATGTACACACTCGGGGAATATTTTCGCTCGCTTCGACAAAATTGGCATTTCGATGAAATCAGTTGCATCATATTATGTACGCGCTAATTCAGGTATTCGAGTTTTTCTTGTATAGCTTTCAATTATATTATGAGTAATTTCCGCATGCACTCACGCACGATGGAAACGATAAAAATATTTCATAAATTTATTTTTATATCATTTCAATTTACGTTTACCTAAAATACGCAATATAATATATTCGAAAATATCTGATAACTATTAGAAGATTTGTTTTATCACTTTTAAAATATATATACATTGACATATTATATGCATTTGAAGCGTGTGGTCATCGATTAATTTTCTACTAGTAGTATACATCATATTATTTCAAAAAAGACTAAGCATCTTAGTTTATAAGAAAATAGATAATGATCAAACGATTTTGTCAAATCGAAAATTCATTCTCCAAGTGCATTTATAGTGCGATAGTCGCTTGATATGCGTAACATGTGTTTATATACGTATATGCATATTATATTATATTATATTTATTATAATATCTTTTGCTTAGATAATTGTCTTCATAGGCTTTCGCGAACGTGATTTAGTGCCTTATTCGAAAAAGGGTGCACGGGTGAAATGATGCCGGCTTATTCTTCTGTAATTAAATTCAATCGCTTATATATTTATTTACTTATCTTACTCTCCTGTAACCGCCTTTAAAGCACGCTGCGATCAAAGCTGGATAAAGTAATCTTTAATTGACGCCATAGACAATCGAAAATGGTCTTGAAACAGCGTTTAGTATAATTTGTCGAAAGAGAGTTTCGATCAGAAGTAGCAAGTGAAGCAAGAGTGTTATACACCATTTTTTTTTCATCCTTAAAACGTAAAGAACACGAGTGGAAATATTCATTAGTGTATATCACATTATTTTAATTCTTATACGAATACAAGATTTTGGACCTAATCTCGTCTCGTCATGGAAGATTCTGCATTAAAGAAGCGAAAGTTTTTATTTCTTAGAGATATATAAACTTTTAGTCGTTAATGAATTCTTAATGTATTTGAAAATTGTTGAACTTGTTAGTAAAAAACGACTTTTGGTATGCAAACGGTTTTTTTACCATACGGTAAAAATTGCTTAATCCAATTTAACATTTGTTGTTGATATCGTTATGTTAATGTTAGAATCAATGTGAATTTGAAAAAATTCTTTTTTTTTATCATACATTGTACTTTTAGAACGATTTAAAACGTTAAGATTTAAGCATTCGATATTTAAATATTTGTATAGTTTAAACATTTCTTAGTTGGGTATATAACGATCAAATATTACTTTGGTCTTTGACTATTTATAAAAGTAGAAATTGTTACATTTAACTTTGATTTCATCAAATAATTATTATTGTAAGGCAAATAAAGTTTTCTAAGAAATAAAGAAGTAAGTATCGTGTATGCGGTTCAAGACCATTTTCCATTCTCTACCTTTTATTTGAAATGCATTTAACCCAGCTCTGATTCATATACACGCATTCATACGTATCTATATCATTCATAATTTTTATGCTTTTTTTATTTTTATTTTCTTAACTTTATGATTTTATATTAGGAAGTTTCTATTTTAACTTCCGCTATATAAAGTCGAGTATTCTTTAACCATGGTGGCATCTAAAAAAACTACAGACTAGATAAATTTAATGCAGAGCAGTAAAAATCGAAGAATTTCATACTTTTGCTCGTTAAACATTAAGCACTTTTATTTTTCTAGCTCCAACGATTCAAGCAATATCAAAATCTTTGAAAAAAGAAATTTTATACTTATTTAACCTACAACAATGACTAAGATACGATATATTAGGCACTTTCTACGAGTAATCGAAGGATCGAGAATAGAACTTTGAAAATACTCTTTGAATTTGTAACAATAAACGTATATTACCTGAAACTAATTCTCTTCACTAATATATTCAGATAATTTATAGAAGTATTTTGGATATTTTACAATCTTTAAAAGAGTTGATAAGTAAACTCAAGCTATCGTTTTATAAATATATATAGTTTAATAAACCCTTTCAATGGTCGGTTCAGGTCTACGCGACCGTGACTCTATTTACAAAGTACGTAAATTTTATTTATCATTCAGGAACGTTTTTCACTCTTTTGTAAACTATCAATTCACGCATTGTTAATTTTCTACTGAAGCCAAAAACTTAAGAACAACTGCGTTATATTTCTCACGGAGACACTGTGGGTCAAAACGAAAAGCAGGTAATATTTTACTCGCGCATTTACTTTTTTCATTTTCTTTCTTTATTTTTCAAATAATCAAGCATCCAAAACAATTATTAAAAAACAAAAGCAGATAGCTGATGTTCCAATTGGCAACAGCTAAACTAGATGACCCTAGCTCGAAATTACTCGGAATAATAATCATTCTTTCATTTTTTACGAAACCACCATGGTCATTGAGATTTATGTTAACTACTTAGTCTTTATTGCTATGGAGCTATAGCTGTGACGTCGTCACGTTTTATTGACAATAGAATAATACTGGCGTTTACCATAAATAATAAAAAAACATTATACGGGTCTAGTAAAAAAAAAATTTTTTAAATAGTCCGTACGATGAAATTATGGGCATCTGCATTACCATTACACCTTTGAAGCAAAGGTGTTTCGAGATGATTTATGCAACTTGATTGTTACCATTGTGGTAATCAGTATGGATCGTCATGGTTATAATTATCAAGGCACCTATAATGTTCGATGTGAAATGCATCATGCTCGCGGAAAGCAATTAATCAAAATGTCAATAATCTTAATAAAAACTGTTACAAAAACCGATACAAGTCTATAACGTGTCTTCTATATTTATATGTAATAGTGAGTACAAAAAGAAACGTAAAAAAGTATACAAAAAAAAAAAGATATCTGAAAAAAGCAATGAAGCGTAATGGAATCCTCCAGATTCTCGTGGTAAGCAACGTTTACGCAATACAATAAATCAATTGAATTTGCATAAAACGATGGAAGGGGCAAAAATATTTATGTATATAAGACATTGTGCAGGCGTCTCTATACATACTATCAAAATCTGGAGGGTTGATTTGGTCGAGTCAATAGTACGTGCGCGTGAAAGCCTACGTGAAATTCTTGACTAGTACTTGTTAATTTTACCTTAGGTTTAAAAATTATCGCGTTATACGCTTCGCACAAAAAAACGCACTCACGCTTAGTTTACCTATATGTGTTTGTCCGTAAACAAATAAAAAGTCTTAAACTTAAGAGTATAACGGATTTCAATGGCGGGCTACGTAACTTTCTCAGTCGTGCGTAATTCTCGTTTACGTCTTTAATTCTTACGGGGTTGCCGATCTTAAAAACGTCGGATCCACCGCGGCGACTCTTGCTGTGATAAATGCGTATATGCAGAACAATAAATTCTGTAGTTGTGAACATTCCAATTCCTAAAAGCAAACGTCGTTATTTATTTATAGAATGTAAGAAAAAACCTTAAAGAAATAGAAAGCCATACGTTGAAAACATACCTTAGTTTCAATAGCGATGCTATCGTGTTCCTGAAAATGTAGTTTCAGTTTGCTCTTCCCATCATCGCTAGAGCCTCGAAGTTGATGAAATTTGTACCTCCAAACAGGATCCGTCGTCCCTTCAAATGTCAAAGTAAATCCTTGAGTCCAATCTAACGTAAGACCGGCAGCTCTTCCATTCAGTGTTATAGGAAAAGTTTTACTCTGAAATGCAAAAAGACTGTTTCAATGAAGGTAATGAGGTCAACGCTGAATAAACTCGAGCTTCGCGTATACAACGCGCTAAAAAAATAGGTCGCTTTACAGCATGAAATATCGTGTTGTCAGAAGAGCCTTCAAACCGAAATATGGAATATTTTTATTGAAACGCCTTTATGAAACCAAAGATAACACCAACAAAACGTTATTCTACCCAAGCCCCGGCGGTATATAAGCCTTGCCAATATTTTCGCGCCATTGAATGAAAGTTAATTAACTACGGCAGAGTTTCAATTAGCCAGCCTTGTTTGTGTTCTTTATTCAAAAGTATGCAAGTTTAAGACTTAAAAAAACATTCTTTCCGGACGTTTCAAACAAAACGAAATACGGAAGCTTCATTAAAAAAAACTGTTGTAGCGGACTTTGCTCTTATTCGTTACAAATGAAGCGTACAACGCAAAATATACATTGAATTAAAAACGCGGCAAGTAGAATTAAGAAAAAAGAAATTAACCAGACTCGTAATATGCTTCTTATTTACAGCTGCTCCCGCGTTTCTGGCTCGGTGCCAGGAAAATTCAAATCCAGCTCGTAACTCGCAATGCTAATGAGCCGCAAAATGTAAGCGCGGGCTGCGCGAAAATCATGCATATTAAAAGGGACAGGACACGGCGACAATGTAATATAGAAGCCGCAGTGGCGCAGGTGCACTCACCTTGAGATGCGTGACGGCAGAGCAAACAGCGGTATGCCAGGCAGCCTCGATTCGCAGAAGCTCCTGTCGCGTCTCCACGCTGAGGTAGCGTGGTGGCTTACCCGGACTCTGGACCAAGAAGCAGTGCTGACGTTCGTCCACGTTTTCGGATTCGCGCATCACGCGGAACAGCGTCTGGTAGACCTTGAAGGTAAGGGCACATCGTGACCAATCGCCTATGTTGCACTGTAAAGGTTGACGTCTCTATTAGAATTTCATCGATTATTGGATCGATCGTCGTGCGAGGCTGGCTCCGTATGCGCGCTCCGCTGAGCAGAGATAAATTGCCAAAGCCGATGAATAAGGTGAAATGCTGGTTTATTTTGGAACTATATCGGACGCGTCGATTGATTTTACGTAATTGTTGACGTGCGTGTCTGTGAGCCATTACTATTTTCGTCGTTGTACGATCGTGCGCTCAACGAAGCTTTTTCTTTTGAAAGTTTAAAAGCTTTTTTTATTGTATATCCGCTGATATTGATTTGAAAGATATACTTACGGGAGGTGTTTCAAACAGAAGCAAATCTGGACCCTTGAGCGCCAAGAACCTTGGTCTGTAGCTTTGCCACAGTTGGTTACTGTTACTGACGGCTTCGTTTACCCAGCCCATGTACTCGATTCTCTCGCCAACGCCAAAGTTTCGATTGTATAACTTCATCTGCGAACGAGTCAGATCGTTAACTTCAAAAGCTTACGCTGAGGAACATAAAACGGGTCATTTTAAATATTCACCTGCAGATAAGTCAAACTTGTGATACTGTCGGCAATGTATTTGAGCCATTGACTGAGAATCGCGGTATCGTCGCAATGTATCACTCCAGTTCGTGCTCCATTTAAACCTCTAACTTCGAAAGCGTTTCGTCTCAATTTGTCAGTGCCAAAGATGTATCTTGTCACATATGCCATCATCAAGGGCACTGTGGAACCATTTAGATTGATATAAAGTAAATGAAAGAAAGCAATTTAGATTCTTGTGCTTGATTATTTGTATACCTGTAACTATGTCTACCCATTTCTTCTGCTTGATAGAGCTTGTTGAAGCATTTGAACCTTGTCTACTGTGTCCACTAGCTTTCGGACTACTTGCAAGTAGTTTACTCGGTGAAACCCATCCATCTTCTGCAGCTCCATTACTAGCATTGTCTAATTTTTCTTCCTTCTCTGTAATTCAGATAGTTTCAATTAAATCTTGCTAAATAGTGTGATTTTTCACTGGAACACTGACCTGTTTTTTGTAAAAATGGCTTTGCTGCTCGATAGTGCTTAACAGTTAAAACCACAATATCACCAGCATTTCGAAGGATATTCACAGCATCATCATGATTGCACGCAGTAATATATTCTCCATTGACTGAGAAAGACAAAAAAAATTGGATTAGGTGAGAAAAACAATTTATTTGACACGGGCTTAAAGAGTGTCACAGAGATATGAGAAGGAAATAGCCCCTGTCAGTGTTGATAGACACATGTAATGGTAGAGCAAAACATATTCCAATATTGACTGTCACACAGGTATACATGCAAGTTTAGCCTTAACAGGTTTCTCAATATTGGATTATTGAGTTTCAATTTAGCTAAGACTTTAGGCTCAAGATGAAGACTAAATTTATTAGAAAGCTTGAACTTGCCATAACAATGTGTGACTCACCTTTAATAATAGCATCTCCAACAAAGAGTTGGCCACACTGATCTGCAGCCTGACCCTTGTAAATTCTAGATATCAGTACAGGTAACTTGTGTTCCGCTCCACCCTTTATACTGAGACCCAGACCTCCAACCTTCTGACGAGTAATTTGTACCATTCTTTCTTTAGTATCTGCAGGTATCTTGTTATGATTGGCTGACTGCTACACATGTAAGTCACATTCATTGTAAAATTCTTCAAATATTCTGTCTAGGATTAATCAAAGATCACGTTACCTCCAAATCCTCTCTCTGAAGCTTGAGGACTTCCATCGTAAGATAGAGTCTTGTTGGTATAGGCTTGATTTTTCCATCGCTCACTGCTACCATACCAGTCCTCACCTTTACAGTAATTCCAACAATTAAATTACCTTATACAGGCAATATTTATAGGCTTGGTTATTTTTACATAAAAGAATTAAAACTGTCTCTCATCGCGTTATAAATAATCACAATCATCAATATAGTGAAAAAAACTTTTCTATGCTTTTATTAGAGGTGTAATTATCTGGAAGCTATTAAAGCGCTATAAAGATAACAGTTGAACAGAAAAAGAGGTATGAATAATACAGCGAATGGCGAAATTGTAAAGATACGAGGCGGTATAAACTAAGCATAAATAATAATAACTCTACCAGTAACACACAACGAAGCCAAGTTCATTAGAAAACTTCGCATTATAATAGCGCGCGCGCGCGCGAGTCCGATAATTTTTCAAAAGCCTCTTCTCCGGCTAATCTATAAAAGGTAAAAAAGCACACGCGAGAGCTGATTGCTCCATAAGTTTACTCGCGCCAAAAGTTAATCCCATTAGCGGAAATTTATATAACACCCCGAATGCATCATACGAAATTTATGCTGATTTCTTCAAAACGAGCGTTGTAGTTACCTATATAATACAGTCGCGCGCGCGCGCGCAGCAATAAAATAATTAACCCGAATAAACACCCTTATAAATCAAGGATTTAAAAGAGGCTCCCCCCAGCCGAACTGGGGCATAAATTAATCCAGAAATCGCAATGAATTCCCGCGGTCATTCTCTCTCGCATCAGGAATTCAGTTCCTCACAATAAATAAGACCGCAAAATAAGTGTGCGCGCGGGCGCGAGAGAAAAAAAAACACAACAATATCGCGCGCTCGCGCGAGCGTCCCACAAAGCGCGCCGAAAATAGAGCAGCGACTGGTTTTTTTTTTCGCGTAAAAAGTTCGCGCGTATATGTGTGTGTGTGTGTGTGTGTATGTGTGTAGGTATAGCAGCTGCACACTGTTATATACGTATGAGTGAGTATAAGTATGCAAGAGAGTCGAGGTTCAAAGAACTCATCAAACATGGATTAGTGACACGCTCTCTGATGGCGACGTTCGCTTTAGCGCGCGCCTCCTTTCCGCTGCGATGGATCAATTAGTGGCGATTATCGCTCGAATTAGAGTAAAAGCGCTCGATATTCCGCCAGAGAGAGAGAGAGAGAGAGAGAGAGAGTCTCTGGTAGGTAGGTACGCGCATGGGCGCAAAAATTGCTCCACTGCTCCTCTTCTCGTCGCAGGTGGAAAAAAAGCGCCGCAGGCCGAGATCTCGCTCGCGCACGGCGAGGAGCCTCTGAGCTATATGTGCTCCGGTTATAAAGTTGACTTTATCGATCCTGCAGTAAGAGAGAGAGAGAGCTGAAGGGAGAACCGCGCCGCACGGCTTAGTCCTCAATGGGCGACAAGTTGTCTAGAGCCTCCGCCGCCGCAGGAGAGAGAAAGAGAGAGAGAGAGAGAGAGGAGAGAGAGCAGAACTCGTGCAGAGCGAGTTTCGCCCGGGCGAAGCTGCCGCTGCTGCATTGTCACGAGCGCACATGCGTTTTCCCCCTTTCCGTCCTTTTCCCGTAGATTATGTTTCCTCCCGTGAAAGTTTTTTTTTTATCCTCGAGAAAGGCTCGTTACATTTGTCGGAGAGAGAGCTTTTCGTCAGAGCGGAAAGTCAAAAGCCCTCGCAGATTGAACCTCGCCGTCGTCGCTGCCGCATGTTCATTTGCGGAGAGCGACTGTTGTTATTTTCTGGAAAAAAGGGTCTCTTTCTCTGTCGTCTTCGCGGAAATAAGAGAGATATAGACATACGCGCGCGAGAACGGAGGGGGAAACGTTTTATCCTGAATAATTCATGCTCCAAAAATATTGGGAAGAAAGCACTTCCCCTGAGAGAGAATGAGAGAGAAAGAGAGAGAGAGAGAGAGAGAGCAAAGTAATGATTTCTCCCGAGACGCTAATCTGATCAATATTTCATATTTAATCGCAGCCCGTTATTCGCCAGCCGGCCTGCAGGTGAAAGACCGAAAAAGTGATTATAGCCTAGGTGTATAAGTATCGCACACACGCGTGTATCGACGGGGATTAAAAGAGGAGGACATAGTTTCCTGCACGGAATAAGGAGTTACGGCGTTCCTTTCAGCCCCGTTCTTTTTCCGGAAAAACAACGTAATGAGAAAATCAATGCCACCGCGGCTTGTGGAGGGAACACAAAAACGAGATAATCACCTAATGCATCCTTTCTCGCTCTTGGCCACCCACGTATGTGTGTACACACACGCAGCTAGAATTTCTCGCAAATTCCCCGGCGACAAAGGGCTTAAAAATAAAACCACACACGGTGTACTTATCTCTCCCCATTGATTAATCGGCTTTGCGTATACTTGTGTGTGTGTGTGTGTGTGCGTGGGGGTATAGAGGAAATACAAAAGAAGCCGCGAAACCGCAAGATAGCCCACCGCGTTCGTATAGGTATATAAAAAGGTAGACAGAAGGAGATGTGCAGCGAGACGAGAATAAAGGAGAGGAAGAGGTGCAGACAGGTGCGCGCACGCCGAATACTATCACGTTATCGCGATAGTATCATTACCTTGAGGTTCTGCTCGACCTTCTCCTCGATCGGAGTACACATCTTGGTAGGGTTGACTCTCATACTTCGCCTCAAGCCACCGCGAGCCTGTAACTGCTGCTGCTGCTGCTGGCACTGCTGCTCCTGCATGCGCGGAGATGCAGCCGCAAATAGCACAACAACGGATCACTGCTGCAGTCGTCGTCGGGCGAAACGATGCACATCTTCCGAGGGCCCCCTCCCCGAAAAGCACAACACTCGGTTGTACCTCGATTCTCCGCCGCTGATGAATTTATAATGATAATCGTAGATATATAAGTATTATACGCAGAGAGTAGCTCTACTAGGCGCGAGCGACGACCGTCCAGCGGCTCGTCATCGTCTGCTCTCGTCCCTTTGGCCTGAACAGTGCACTGCTGCCTCCGCCAGGCTCTCTCACACCGACGGACTCACGCACGACTGTTGCTGGGCTGTGTGTTATCCGCGGCCGCACATGTGTGCAGTCGCGCTGCGCGCGCCGACGCCTCTCTGGCTCTCCCCCACCATTGCGACCCGACTCTCCCGGTATTATGATGCCTCTATATAGATATACACGTGCCTACATACACGTATGCCAGATGTGTGTATACGTATATGACGCTTCCGCTTTTTTGCTGCCCCGCGCGGCGCGAGCTTTCAAGTGCGACTCCCTGAATTTCCAACTGTCGAGCCTTCTCTCGTTCTGTGTAGCCCCGCGGGCTATATATATATGCACACACGCGCAAGGGGAGAAAAATAAGCTGCTTCCTCTCTGTGTTTATAAATCCGGCGTGGGTGCGTGAAAAAAAAAAAAAACTCGCGCCGTTATTGTTACGTAAAGCTGGGATGCGCACAGTTTTTTTTTTTTTTCGTCGGCGTTGGATGGGTATTCCTATTCCGGATGAATTCTATTTGGAACGGACGAGATTTCGATTGGAAATCCCTGCGCGCGTGCTTGAGCCTTTTTTCCGCGAAAGCTTTAAAAATAGCTTTGGAAAGGACGATTTTTAATTAAGTTGCGAGAGCGCTGCCTGCTGTTGACATTCGAACTCTTATTACCGTGGATTTTCGAAATTATAAAGCGGATGCGCGCGAGCGAGCTTTTTAATTAAGAGCTTTTAATGAAATTCTAAATCTGACGTTCGTTTGTTATTATCATAATAATAGTATATACGTATAAAAATAATGGACTTTTGATCGGAAACAATTGTAGGAAATGACACGTACCCAACAGCTTATAATAATAGAGTCTCAAGTTCGTTGCAGTCATCAATGCCAAAGCCACGAAGGGTGAGCTTGCGGCAGAAAATGTCACGCAACGAAGAAAGGGTGACTCTTATATACATGGGCGCATTGTGTGCACCCATTCCGCGGGGCTGCGCGCTACAACCCGTGCGTATGTAGGCCTGTACACAAACGATTCCTGTCTCTCTCTCTCGCGCTCCTCTTTTTTTTCGCGCCCCCGCACACATTTGACGAGTAAAGCTGCAGCGCCAGCAAAGGTCTGCAGCTGAATTTTACGAGAAAATCAATCGGAAAGCCATTAAACGTAACTATAGATTGCGCTTTTCCGTGCGGGAACGTTTTTTGCCGCAGTGCGGCCGCATATCAAGCGATTACGCTGATTCTCCTTTCGGGATATTTCGGCCACAAATAATACGTTTCTGAACGTGCGTGAGGTTTTGATTTATCGTTGGCAAATTTGAATTTCATGCTTTTTGATGGATTTCCTTTATTACAACAGCGATTTGACAGTGCGTCGGTGAGCTTTGGTTTGCAATTATATGGCAATTATGATTCAACTTTCGAGTTGTTCAACAATTACACTCACTGCAACGAGTAACATTCAGAGCCAATTCGCAGATTAGCTAATAGTAATTACAAAACGACAAGATTAAGAAATTAAAACGTCGTTATTTTATTTCGTATACATACATAGAAATTTAATTATATAATTACATCTACTATTTATATATCCCTGTGCTTGATCCAGAAGCAAGACTGTTTCCAGGACCAAGTTTATGTACATTCATTAGAAATAATTGAATTATCATGATTTCATAAAAATTTCAGTAAATGATTTATTTTAGTTACAATTTGATTCCTAGCAGCTCTTTTCGTTAAAATAATAGACCTTTCAGAGTATCATAGGAAGCATTGATGACACCCCAGCTAATAAATGATCTCATAAAGTTCAAATGCACACCTTTATAAAAACTTTTTATACTCCTATCTCTAGAGATGTATACATCTCGAACACATTTTGTGAACTTCTCAAAGTCACCGCCGATTTTTGATTGCATGTGAACCTTTATAACATTCACTGGATAAAAAAATGTACTTGTAAAACCACCAATCAATGCACCACTAATAAAATTTGCTAATAGAGATGGGTCATTTCCCAGTATATCCTTAGACTTATCTCTTAAAGTGAAAAACATGAGATTTGATAAACCGTTTCTATAAATAATCGGCACCAGACCTCTATAACATTCTGAAATTCCATACTCTCGCAAGAGGATACTGAACGCGTGGGGTGTGTTCTTAAAACGTTCGTGATATCTCCAGTCTTGCAATAAAGTTTGCACTCTCTCTAAGGGCATCAAAATTGCTTCACACGTGCCTGCAAAATTAGCTGCAAAAACTTTTGCAAACGTTTTGTGATCAGTCAACAACAGCAGCCTCTGTCTGCAGCCTTCGTATAAACTAAACATTAAACTTAAAGACACAGTTTTTTGACACAAAGGAGGTAAAATTCCTCGATATAAAAGTTTAACTCCCTCTTGTGATAACTGCTGAACTGCAGTTGTAGCAGGTACTCCCTCTAAAATCTAAAAGAATTTGGTGAATCATTATCAACAATGTCCAGCAAACGTGACCAATAAAAATTTGAAATGAGCCATTATTTACCTGTCGGAATATAACTTTATTTACAGGATAAGTAACAGTAACATTGATCACAGCAGCTCCCCACCCACAAAAAAATTCTCGAGCATCATTTGTATTTAGTTTTAATAAAGTTGATATATTGACACTCTGATGATTCATTGTGTCAACATTTTTCCCAGCCTCTGTAGCTGCATCAACTGTGGTACACAAGAAAGTTTCTTCGTATTTCTTCCAATTCATTTTAAAATTTCTAATGTCACTAATTAATTGTCATCTGAAAATATAAGAAAACATTTTTCAATGAGTGCTTTATTTAAACTATTTAAAAAAAATTGTGATTGTTATTTAGAGTCTGACAATTTATCATAACTATTACATTCACAAAATTATTACACTGAGACTAGTACTTTGAGCTCGTATAAGGCATAACAACACTCAAGCATTACTAGGATTTCAGTGAAAACTTAAGTAATTGATTTAAACATTTAGTTTAAAAAGATGGGCGTCTTGAAAAGAGCTTAAAATATTGGCAAAATATCAACTTAGAATTGGAGCAGCAGCAAGTATTTTTCTCATGATCAAAAATATTGTTTATTTTTTTCTAATTGTCCAAATTCACACGTGGCACACTTGTAAACCATAATAAGCTCGCTCAAAAACGTCTGCAAAATGACAATTATATAAGTTCTCACCTCGTCAAAGAGCCAAACTGTCACATTTTTCAGCGTACCAAGCATAACCTCTGCTAAATCTTCTAATCGAATATTTCACAATCAACCCATATCTTTCGTGTTATGCGCTTATCTGAACATTTTCGTTTCTATACACTTTTATTTCCGCGATCGACTGTACCGTGTACTGCTAATCAGCTGACCGCCCGACATTTTCCCGTCTTCTCTCTCGACAGTCCCGTCGACTCTGTCGGTCGCTCAGCGCGTTGACAATGACATCCAATTATTCCACTTAACCAATCTAATTGTTGACGATTTTTTCTGCCCTCCGTTGATGCGATGCGTTTGATTTATCTTGCAGCTGACGTCAGTCAGCGAGCAAGTAGGAAAATAAAAATTTCTGTCTATAGATACATACACAAGCAAACGCCAAGAGAGCAAGAAAGATAAAAAAACAAGTGAGACAGGGATGGCGATAGCGTCGCCCATGTGGAAACGAGACGAAACTACGGTCGCTAGAATACCCAATAGAATCACGATCTACTCTAAGCCACAACGGAAAACGTTGAACCTGACTACGTGGTAGCACATAAAAAACTGCACTTTCAATGAGCAGGTGAAATTTAGCAAATTATTTGAACAATCAGTATAATCGTTATAGGGATATAGGCAACGTTTAGCCGTACCGACTTATGACAATAACATAAAGTACACTCTGCATTTGAGATAACCTACATCTCATTACTCAGGTAATCATAATATTATTTGTTTTCTTTTACTTTATTATTCAAGAATGGTTGCAATTTATATCCAGATGTCGTGAGTATCTAAAAGTTATTTTAATTTGCAGACATGAGACAATTAAAGGGAAAAACGAAAGAAACAAGCAAACAGAAGAAGGAACGCAAAAAGGAGTTTCTGGAAAATAAACAGAGAGTTTTTACACTTGTGCTGCCAACAGTAGCTGCAGTTTTCGCACTTATTGTGGCATATGTTTATATGAAAACACGTCCAAAAGCTATCGACTACTGATCAATGATCTTCAGAAAGTTCTATTTTTCATTGCTTTTCTACTTTGATCATTCCGGTCCATTTTTAATCAGTCACATATTGAATATTCAAAGCTTGCATTTGTAACTATATTTTCTCTAATCAAACAATTGTTCCTACAATGAATTAAAAGAGAAAAGGTATTATCATCCTCAGACATTAAGTTAATAATTTATAATATCTTCATACATGCATCAAAATCATTTGGATGATCTGTATCGCTTAACTCTTCTTCCTATTTATTTCTCAGAATAAACTTAATGGAAAACAATTAACTGCTCAAATGTAATACTTTAATTTTTGTCAAAGATATCAAGATAAGACAAAAAACTTAGAACATTAGAATCATTAAAGTTATTAATGTAAACATTTAAAAGTCTGTATGGGTCCAAAGGAATAAAAGAAGATTCTATTTATGTCTACAAACATTTGCCTATATATACAACTTTCTAAACTATTTTTAAAATATTTTAAATCAATGAAATTTTATGTTAAACTTTAAAAGATGCAGCTGAGCAAATCAATGCATTATAGCTTTATTAAAAAAAATAATCAGTATAATATAATCAATGCTGATACATATTTTTATTCCAAACAAATTTGTTAATGCTGTTAAAATATATAATTAATTTTGTATAAGGCTGTACGCAAAGTGAAATCAAAATGTGAAAGTATTTTTTTAAACTGTTGTAAATGAACATGTATTCTTGAATAAATTTCTTGTTCATTGAAATTATTTTGTTCATAGCATGTGTGTATCCTTCTAACAAATACAGCTATTTTCAACATTATAAATCGTACTTATATGTAAATTATTTTTGTAACGTAAAACGTCGTAAATGACTAATCAGTATTTAAAATGCTTTTATCGTCTGTTCGTCTGTCGCGTTCAAAAAGTTCATATACATGAAAAAAAAAAAAAAAAAAAACTCGCAACCTATATCGCCCAGTCTCAACGTAATTATCGTCTGTCCTTATCATCACTGCGATAAGCAGTTTTTTTACTATGAAGCATTCGTCACGAAGTCGTGAAAGAACATTCAAGCTGAATATATATAGATACCTATTAATGCTGATCATCACTATACATATAATCGGAAACTACCAAAGAAAAAGAAAACGAAATTCCGGAAACCATGCTGATACCACGAGAGCAAGTTAGTGGCGGCTGATAAGCGATAGAAGGGAAAATTATACAATATATAAAGTGAAATGCTGAGGATAGAGTTCAAGTGTTTGATCCGACGAACTAACTATAATCTCGCTCTACTATATGTGAAAGTAATACGTAATGTCGGTAGATTGTCAACGGATAAGATATTTAATTATAGTCTGAATTGCGCTAATTGAAGCAAGCATTCAAATACTCTTGCGCGCTTCTCGGCATCGGCGGCCAAAAAACCGAAGAAGATTTGAGATTAACCTAAAAACCGGCTCAACACAGATCACTAGCTTCGCAAAAATTCGTTTGTTTTGACACACATTTTCGATAGTTGCAAATAGTCAACAAATGTCTTATCTCTTCCGATCTTATCAAAAACTGTTGACAAGATATCCTCTAGGAATGCAATCTTTTCAAGCTGGTAAGAAATAAACTGTCATTGTGTTTATATAAGTTTATACTATGCGACATTTTCAATAAAATTTCATAAGTTAACGTAATTATAATTCCCAGGGGTTTTGATGGGATTGGGCGATCAAATTGCGCAAAATGTTATTGAAAAGAGACCAGTCAAAGATTTAGATTTTATGAGAACTGCAAAATTTTTTACCATTGGCTTTGTCATAGCAGTAAGTAAAAATTGTATTTGCCATAGACAAAATTTTAAAAATTACATGATTGAATAATTTATAATTTTACGAAATCAAGGGACCAACAACTAGAACGTGGTATGGAATTTTAGACCGACATTTTGGATCAAAAGGAGCCACAGCAGTATTAAAAAAAGTATCTTGTGATCAATTCCTATTTGCACCCACTTTCATTGTAGTTTTACTTAGCGCAATAGGATTATCACAAGGAAATGACATTAAAAGTATTAAGGTGAAGTTGGAGGATGAATATTTAGAAATATTGAAAAATAACTATAAGGTATGATCCATTACAATTTTAATAATTGATTTAAATATTTATAACCCAATAACCCAGTTATTTCATGTTTCAGTTGTGGCCTATGGTACAGTTAGTTAACTTTTATCTTGTTCCATTACACCATCAAGTTTTAGTTGTTCAGTCAGTTGCAGTTCTCTGGAATACTTATGTATCATACAGAACCAACAGGGGGACATTGACAGAGAATATTGAATAAAGAAAAAGAAAAACTATTTTTTTCATATTTTTTTTATTTTTGTAAATCATTAAAAAAGAATACCAACAAATTTATTTATTTGATAGATTGAATATTTCAACAATAGTACAAAGGCAGCTTTTATATGCCAAAGTTTTTACTACATTTATAAAAATGTCTCACTCCATGAAGCACAAAGTGCACTTCAATAAGAATATTAGGTCAGTATTTTTGTATGTTACAAATATAAGATGTATAGAATAAAATTATTTAAAAATATAATATTAATAATACATTTTTCGGCTTACGCATTAATAATTACATTATTCAATCTGGGATGGGACAATTTTCAGCCTTTGCCATGGCAGCTGGAACAGTTTCTGAAGTTTTGGAAATTATACACGGTCCAAGCAACTCGGGACACGGTACCTTGTTTGCTTCAATATCGTGAATTTTTTTCAACAAGTCGTAATTTATTCGTTGTGATATTCTCGAGTCTTGTCTAAAGGTAAAAAATAAGTGTTTGTAAATTATATTTATCTACTTCCTGTTTATCAAATTGTGCAGCCGAACAGTACTCACTTGTATTCAGGATGTGTGAGAACTTCCTGTCTTAACCATTTAGCGGTAGTTAGAAGCTCGCCGGATGCTCGTCTTTGAATGAGTTTAATATATCTTTGTATAGTACAGTGAGTATCAGCATCTGCATCCATACTTGAAAGATAAGAGTTGACCAACGGAATTAATCCGGGAAATGTTCCTTCCTGCAAATATTCGATTAGATGTATATTCGTATAAATAACGTTCATACAACAGATTAACATAATGGCTAACAAACCTTTCCATTAACGATTTCGTCTACCGTGTATTCAGTATATTCATCTTTAATATCTCCTTGTGTATTACACGTAATATCGCGCCTAAACCAAAATTTCTCTGTTTTTACAGCATCTCTCTTTTGTGCTCTGGCCATATTTTCGTCTACTTTACTAATTGGTATTAAAAGATTAAGTTTGTAACTTAAGATAACTCGCGTTAACAAAACCACAAAACAAACAATGGCTGCATTCTCAAAGTCAGTTATTTGTACTTCACAAGGTCTGAATTCAACTCTCCACCCAATAGATGAATTGGATGGTGGTGGTTTGAATCTCATTGTTTGCCAATTTGTAGATTGAATATTCTAAAATATTATATTGTTGTTAATTATAAAAAGGGTCAAAATACATAGCTACTTGATTACAGACAGTCAATTTTGAAAAATTACCTCAAAGTGATCAGTATCTTCCAGATCGTTTTGATGAACCTTTTCTGAAAATAGAGAAACTGTATCTCTGATGAATAGATGGGCAATATGTTGTGCAAGTAGCCTGTCAATTCCATTCTCCAAAAGTTGTTTATAAATATCTTCGTCGTACGTCAAAGGCACGTCATTATACCTATCTCCTTGCTCGCTTAGATAGGAATCAATGGAATCATATCTGGATTTGCTGATCTTGAATTTATTTTCTTTTAACGGCTTTAATCCTCGCTCCTCTTCAGTTCTGCAGTCAACAGAACACGAGATCACATTCCAGCGACAGTCGACGTCCGTCACATAGCCTCGGTAAAATGGACTGGCAGCAGTAAGAGCCAACTGTCGAACGTGAAATAAACATTTTCTGTAAGGCATGCACGAGAGACATGCTAATTTAGCATTTGCACTTTTCACTCTAAAGAAATAAAAGTTCCATGCTACATATTTACCATTATTGGGCAAAGTGGAGTTAGCTGGTCATACAAAGTTCTTGCTTCTTCAATATTACATGCTTGAAATGTTAATTGTAAACAACAACAGCCCATTCCAAATCCCATAGCATCCATGTACACGTGATTTTCCTTGGCTGCTTTTTCACTGGAGCCATCATCCCCCAGTTCAGCCAAATTTTCTTTGAATGGCAACTTGACATTTTTATCTTTGTATACTGTAAACATTGATAAAGCAATTAAAACACTGCATTCCGAATATAGGTATTATCAAAAGTTGACTGAGCATTTTAAAAAAAAAGTAATATAACAATAATATTTGTGTTGATAAAGCTGAATCACAATTTATGATAATTTAATATAAATAATTTAAATAATAAAAGAAAACATACTTGGTAGATTAATAGCTACTTTTTCTCCTCTTCGACTTCTAATATTTTTTGTTAATGTTTTGAACCTTGGATGGCCAGAAAAAATAGCCTCATCTGGAAAGAATAAGCTTCTTGATGCTCCAGATTGTGGAGTAGGAACAGCTGGGGGATCAGTAAAGTCTGGTGCTCCTAATCTGCATGGTAATAAATTATGACATCATGCATAAGTGGTTGAAATAAAACATGCCTTTAACCTTTCTAAATAAAACTAACCTTGGAAAATTGGTTAATGACATTAGAGCTTCTCCAGGCTCCAATAACTTGGAGGCTTCTTGTCTTCTATACTGCATGTTGGCTTCAACTACATTAAAATGTGCCAGTAATCCTCCATAGGGTTTGCCTGGAGTTCCTTCAATCATGTAAGCTCCATATTCAGGACGCCAAAGTGATTTAACATTGCTGTAAAAACAGTTGATTATATATTATTTTTAGTTATTAAAATAATAAAGTGATTAAAATTGACAGCTAAGAATATTACTTTACAGAGCAGATAAAAAAGTTACTTACTCAGGATCATTGTGCTCTTTTTCTTGTAATTTGGCTAAATATTTTTCTGCTCTTAGCGAAACTTTTGCAGTTTTTTCTGCATCGTTAAACTTCACCAATATATATTCCACCTAAAAGAACAAGTTTTTTTTTTCAAATATACGTTGAATGAAATTAGTAAAAAGCCAGTTCATTTATTTTTAGATTTAGAAGTTGAAGGATATCAAGCAACATTCTAACAAGAAATTGATTTGCAAAAAAAACAATACAAGAGAACATCAAGGTCAAGAAATACAATATTTATGTTGATTAGGTGTTCTTTTACACAGTCATCATTTCAAGTTTCCAGAAATTCTAGATTTAGATTATGATAAGAATTAGCTTTATTCGTGCAACAGATGAGTAATCAATGTGAAAGCATTTGTAATAATTGATATCAGAATAAATAAAGATGAAGTGATAAATAAAAAGTGTAAAGCACGTGTATCTCAAGATAAAAGAGACAATGTGCTGTAAAATATGATGATTGCACAACAAAATTCGCACAAATGATAACAGAAGTATGACAGTATAAGTCAATCACTTCCAATTAGTATTTATAAAATAAGAGGTTTCAATGTGTACATACACATTGGAAAATTTTATACATACATAATTATTGAGAGTTCATAAATTATACATTGTATGTTTCAAAGCAAAATGTGCTATTTTTGCATTTATCTATTTTGAATTTGAATTTTGAAAAGAAATCAGAGTAACATTAACGAAAAAAAGTCGCGTTAGAAATAAAACGCCAATAGAATAAAATTAGATTTACTTTATCTCTCGCGGTAATGTGAGTATTCATCGGCAATAAGTTCCAAGAAGTGATTCTTACAGAGAAAATAACCGCTCCCCACATACTGCAGCACGAGTAGACTCTCAAAGGAAAGGGTGTACTTGAAGCGTCAAAAAGAGCACATGACATGCGAAAAAATGAGAGGAAAAAAGGCAAAAAAGTTTCCGAGAACGCGAACCTCATCTCCCCATTTGAGTACGTCGCCCTGCTTGTCACGGAGCCTCTTGTACAGGTTAATAAACTGTATGACTCCGTGTTTCCTCACATGATCGGCGAGCTTTTTTGTCTCCTCCCAGTTCAGTGGACTTCCTTCCGAAAGCAGACCCATTATTGCTTGTTGTCACTCGTCCTATAACCTGCGAAGGCTCACGTGCAAGGTCACGCCGTTGTTGCGTCAAGTGCAGTCTCTATCGCTATGCCGACGAGGAGGATGCTCTTCTCGCTGCCTGCTGACCCGGGTGACGACGATGAGACGATCCGATCCGATCGAATCAGCGCGCAGAAAGTGACTGTGCCGCATGCACGCTCGCAGCTGCCTCAAAACTCTTTCTCTCTCTCTCTCTCTTTCTCGCGTGTTTCGCCGCCGTCACGGCGAGCGAATACAGTGTGTGTACAAACGGATGGGAGGCGGGAGGACAGAGAGAGCGACTAATGTTTACCAAAGGCAAAAAGCGGCCTGTCACCGTATAATATGCTTGAACTACGCGGAGTCTATATTGTATCTACGCCCCGGCGGCAAATAATAATGGCATACACGTATATGACTGGCACAAATATATAACGCATAACCAGAACGCGCGCGCAACTCTTGCACTGCGCGATACGAGGCGCCTGTCGGTGACTAGGCTAGCAGCAGCTACAGCCTGTGCTGCCTGTGGCTACAGCTCTCTAGAATGCCGCGAACGCGACCTCCTGTCGCCTCCCCACTCTGCGCGCTTTTTTCAACAACTTGTTGTAACAACTTCCAGGAAAATTACGCTGAGTAACGATCGTTCAGCGATAATTGTGCAATTCCGCTGCTGTGTTTCTGGTATTATACTACAGCTTTCTTCTACCTTTGCTCATTAACATATTACATGTTAATCTCGAAACTGATTTCGCGTAATCACCGAGATTTGAACTTTTTTTTTCATCTAAAGTTGTTTTTCTGAGTGAACTTTTAATCTTTTTTCTACTTTAGCATTGTACTTTAGAAAGCTTTGTCGCGTAATTGATTTGGAATTTTACAGACTACTTAAAATATTACTTTTATAGTCTTTAAAGTTCTTCACATTTTTTAGCGAACGACGGATAAGATAAGCGAATCGTTATGAATGGCAAATGAAGAAAATGAATGAAATCATTAAAAACGTTGAGACAAGTTTTTTAGGTTCAATCCTGGTACTTTATTCGGACGTCAGCGAAAAGCATCAGTAGCAGATAACGTATTTTCGTAGCCAGGCAATGTCGTCAATTAGATGTTTAGTCGAAAAGACCGAAGCCCATGTCCTCATCCTCATCCTCGGATTCTTCTTTCTTCTCTTCCTTCTTCTCGGCAGCTGGTGCAGCAGCAGCGGCAGCGGGGGCGACGGCAACCGCGGCAGCGAACTTGCTGGGGTCCTGTAAAAACAAAGCGTCGTTGTTAATTTCAAAGGTCCGTTACCGTTTGTCAGTTCAAAACTAGCCGTTCTAGTTTTATCAGACTGCATAGAATGCTTTTATCAACAACGTAGCCGGCAATCAGATGGGTTCTGCTATTTCTAGCGTCTGATCGCTGATCGACCACTCGGACGTGAAATTGCTCATCATTTAAACGTTTTTCAAATAATGCAAAAAGTCTAATAGAATTTTTAAACTTCTCTGCTGCAAATGAGAAACTATATCGTACCTTGATGTACTCCTTGATGGTGGTCGCTTCAGCGAACTCAACCTCGGTGACGGCAGCGATAGCCAACAGATTCTTGAATCCGTAAGCGATGCTGTGAGGAGCACTGGCAACAGTTGGGTAGCCAATAGCCAAACAGACGGAAGCCAGATTGGCGACTCCAGCCAAGAACTTCTCGCGAAGGTCTTCTGGTTTGATGTCCAGAATTTCAGGAGCAAAGATGGTTCCAGAGTCGTACACTTGCTCAACAATCAAACCATACGAGAATGGAGAGATGTTTAACATGTTCAAAAGAGTTGCTTCTGAAGCTCCAACTTTGTCACCTGGCTTCAAGATGTGGACATCGTTCTGAAATAGGAAATAAACATTGTAGTTACAAAAGTTTGTGAACGAAATTCAATATTTAAATGAAAAGCAGAATACTCACGATGATTTCAATAGTACCCTTGGAAATCTTGGTTGGGATACTCAGAGCCTGGAAGAAGGAAGTTTTTTCAGGACCCAAACCGGTGTTCTGGGCAGGGATGATGACACTCAGTGGGGCAATGGCACCAGCTCTGGCAGGAGCACGGACTTTGTTCTCCAGAAGCTTGTCCCTGACTTCTACGAGATCTCCCCGTGTGAAGACAAAGCCAACATTACCACGGATGTGTGGTAACAGCTTCTCCAAAGCGGCATTACGTTCGATATGCCCCTTGATAGCTTTCCTCATCATGGTGTTCTTGCCCATGAGAACGACGGCAGTGCCTCGCAGAGACATACGGATCTGCTGCATCTGCTTTGATCCGACATTGTCCGCGCCCACAATAAAGCATTTCGGATAGTCATCCAAAAGTTGCTGAAAAATGCAGATAAAACAAATTAATGAAAATTCCCAAAAATACTAAATGATTAATTTTACAATCCATTGTAATCATACTTACGATGAGTTTGCTGAAGTAACCCGCCTTCCATGATGCTTTGTCCTCCCTACCCATCGTGATGCGTGTAGGGATACCGTACGGAGATTTAAGGACTGAAATAAACAATTTTTATGTTTAAAAAACACTTTCATATTTATCTTCAAATTATTTTGAATTTAACTATGAAATCAGACTGCAAAAATGCTTTTATCAACATTGAAGCCGACGCACAGATGGGTTCAGCTATTTCTAGCTTCTGCACGTTGACCGGCTCTTTAGACGCGGAATTTTTTCATCATTTTAAAATTGCAAATTCTCAATAACATTCAAAATAAATCCGTTGAACGCCCGCTTCGTAAAACCACGCCACGTGGCGCCATAACCTCAAATCCTGCCTTAACCAGATTACACGTAAATAATACGCTTAGAAAAATGAAAATATGCTATTTTACTCAAATACTACAGATTTCGAAACATATAATAATAATTCTGCATTTACGAATGCAAAATAAATACAATTTTCTATCGGATTATTTTGAGCGGTACTTACCTCAGCTAGGTAGATGGACGCAATGAACGAGAAATCCGGAAGTAGGGTTATACCAACTTTGTAGAGATCTATTTTATCGACAAAACTGGCAGTGCCCTCTGTTAAAAATAGAATTAAAACTCAAAAGATAAATTAACGAATGCCACATATTAGCGCAATATAATATATTATTTATTTAAATAAATAAAAAATTCGGATTTGTGTAAAGAAAAGAAATAAATAAATTTTATTTACATTTACAATTGTTTGTGACCATTTCAACATATACATTAGTATAACTTTTAGTATATTTCATAGTATTTAAATTGCAGTTAAAAAGTTTCATTGTAGCGTTTAATTATAATTAAAAATCTATGTGGATAAAACTTCCTTGGTGCACTGTTGTAGAGTTTGCAAGGCAAACTCAATATCGCTTTGATTCAAAGCAGTAGAAATACATATTCTCAAGCTAGGTCTGGGGTAATCTCTTTCAGCATGTAGATATGCTGGAACTACAACGGATAAATTATTTTCAAAACACTTGTCAGATATTTCTTTGAGTAGTTTTTCTTCCTTGTCGTAATCAAGCTTTTCCTTTAAATACAAATGTTTGACTGGTGAGTCAACAAAACTTATGCATTCAAGGCTATTAATTTTTTTAACACCATTGTCAAAAGCATGACAGTTTTGCTTGAGAGTAGCAAAAAGCTCTGGCTTGTTTTCCATGATGTCTAAAGAAGTGATAGCAGCTGATGTCAAAAGTGGAGGTAGAGAAGCAGAAAAGCAGTATCCAAGTCCTGATAGCCTTTGATGTTCAATGACAAATGATGAACCAACACAAAAGCCACCAATGGAACCAATAGCCCATTCCAGAGATCCTGAAAGAATATTTATATCATAAATTTAAGTGAACAGTGCAACATAATATATCATAGCACAGAAATCATTCCAACATACCCATAATCATGTCAATTTCATGCCTAGGAACATTAAAATGTTCAGTAACTCCTCTGCCAGTAGCTCCAAGTGTTCCAAAAGATATCGACTCGTCCACAAAAATTCGAAGTTTATACTTCCTACACAGAGTCACCAATTGAGGCAGGGGACACAAGGTTCCAGTATTCATGTAAATACCTTCTACAATCAAGAATTTTCTAGTGGTCTCTACATTTTTGGTATTTTTCTTGTTTAAGCCTGACTGGGCTTTCAATATTCTCTCAAGATCTTCCACATCATTGTGCTTGAAATACTTAATATTTGATCTAGAGGCATCAAGTCCCTTCTGTATAGAGAAATTGACTTTTTCATCGACAAACACCATGTCCTTCCTTTTGCAATAAGCTGGAATAGCAGATGCAATTGTGCTGAACCCATAAGAATAAACCACAGCCTCTTCCATTTGCATGAATTGTGCTAAGCGTTCTTCTAACTGCAAGTGCACATCTACTGTGCCATAAAATCCACGAGGACCACAGGAACCAACTCCATACTTTTCCACGGTTTCAATAGCTTTCTTCTCAATCTCAGCATTTTCTGTCAAGCTCAAGTAATTGTGCGTAGCCAGATTCAAGCAATCCTTGCCATCAACAATTATTCTCTTACCCACTCGCGACGTGATTTTTCTAGGATTCAAAGAAGGATGGTCTTTTTGAGTCTCTGGTATCAGTGGCTCCGGTCTCCACTGTTCCAGCTTCCTTTCTAGTTCATCATTGTTGGAATTGCTCTCAGACAGGTATCTTCTTTTAGCAAAAGTTAGCCAAAGTACAAATGCTATAAATGCTATAAGAACTGTGTGGTATTGAGGTATTGTGCCCAGTATGTCAATGGACTCCAAAAATACAAATTTGGTGCTCATTTTGCGTGCCTCTTATTATTTTATCTTATACAATTATTACGAATCAGCCTGGAGGATGTTTAACCTCTCTAAATTGCTATTTTCTGAAAAGAAACGCTTCCATCAATAAACGAGAAATAGAGTCGGTGAGAAAAAGCGAATTGAAAACTATGAGACTACCTACCTTAATTTGTGGTAGCTGTCATCGCCGAACTCATCGACTTAATAAACAAATTCTCACGCTAGTAACTCACAGAATGCAGTCAATTAAAGGGTGTGCGCAATGTATAAGCGGTCTTCCAATTGGAGCTCTACGTTATCATCCGAGCATTTGCCTCCGTGGCCTTGAATCAACCTTTTAACAATTTGTTCGTCTCCACCGTTTGCCGTACACATCAGAAGCGATTCTATCACAGCAATCGAAGTAGAAAAAAGTACACACTCAGTTAAACAAAGTGACAATGAAAGAGACAAGCCAACAACGAAAAAGCGTCTTTTCAAATAAACGCGCGCTCGAATGTCGACGGCGCACGCACATTATATAGGATCGCCGATGTCGCCACTCGCGCGTATCCGGCAGACGCCCCGGTCTCCAGAACAACATACTGTACCAAACTCGCGTCTATCTATCGTGTATGTTTATTGCGGCTCTCGCGAGTTTGTGTGCGACAGTTCTTCCACGTATCCGTATATAGTCCAAGAAACCATCAGTGCTGCCGATAGCCTATACGAGACACATATCGTGCGCGTGTCGGTGAGTGAAGCGAGATAGAGCGAGAGCAAGCGAGCGAGAGAGAAAGAAACTGGCTGCCAACTCGCTGTATGCGCTAATGTCAGTTCGTCGGGAATTGTTCGCACACTGAAAGGCTCGTCCGCCGAATAGCGTCGTCTACGCTGCAACAGCGCCGCATTTCGTTCTCGCATCATCGCCGAGACTGTAACTGCATCATCGTAGCTGCAGCAGAGACACCCCGACACCGGGCGTTTCCTCGTTCATCGCATCCGGCAAGGTGAGTAACGTTCGTTCTTCTTTTTTCTTTCTTCCAATGGATTCGAGGCCGATTATAACGTACGAAGGATCAGAGCCAACGCAGAGGGGCTGCAATTATTATAAGGGGAAGCGGCGCTTTTGTGCATACACAGCCCTCGTCCGTTCGCCGTTGCACGTATACGGACTTTTGCGAAAACATCGGACACCGGAATATTGTCATATAGTCATAGTAAATTGGCCGCGTGTGCACTTTTCTCTCGCTCCTTTTTCGCCGAGCCCAGCACAGCTTATACTTGGAGATAGAGAGCGATCATTCTCTCTCTCTCTCTCTTTTCGGTCATTGCTCCATTTGGAGAGCTTCTCTCGCTCAGCTGTGCCGCCGCTTATACTTACACACCTATATAATCTGGTGGGGGGGTAGGACGGTATTATACGCAAGTCTCACACTGTATACACACATACACCGTTTGAACACCCGGACGAGCTATACAAGGCGATCGCGAGAGATAAGTGCAGCAAGTGCGATGTACCGTTTGCTTTCGAAAAATCGCGTTCCTTTTTTACTTCTCGCTCGCGCATAATACACCATGATAATAGGCTTTTCGTAACGGAAAGTCCTGCGTGTGCGCATTACTCTCTCTCTCTCTCTCTGCGTATCGTAAAAATTCACTCTGACTCATACATACTTAAGCACACCTGCTTTGTGACGTATTTTCTCTCTCTTTCTTTCACGCGCGAGCGTGTTTTAGTCATTAAGCCGATGATTTCACGATCCGTTTCGAGTCCGTTGGTGATGCTATTTAATCTGCGACGCGCGCAGTGAATCATGCGCTTTCATTGCTTGCCGGTGTGTACGCTGTTTACTTTTCGATTGGCTTCGACGCTGAGCATTTGTCCGAAATCCTGAGTTTTTGGATAGCGTAACTCTTGTTCCACGCTATTTACAGATGCACCGCAGTGCATCCGTATTTTTAACTTGGGACATACTATGGGGCAACTGTGTACGGCTTTTTTCATTAGGAATCAAATTAGTATTTGGAATTTATACAATAAGACGAGCCATTCAGATTGAGATTCGCAATCAAACGGCAAGTCTATTTCGAGCTCGGGAGAAAAATTAATAACCAGCACGTGTTGCGAATTGATGTTCATCGCTGCCTGCGCTCGCCGGCTTTTCTTGATTGCATGGCTCCACGCAGGTAGATCCAATTACAAGTCTTTGAGAATGTTGACTTTGCTACTGTTATTGTATTAATATCGTAATATTGAATGCCGATAACGCAAAAGCCGAAAGTTAATTACGAAACTGTATTGTGTCATCCAGTTGTATATATATTTTTAAAACAAGCATGAACAATTTTATTAGCAATATGATAAGCGCTTTGAATTATCTCCGCAAATAGTTGTAGACTGATAGCGTTCAATTGGAAGAAGACATATAAAGTTCGAATATAACTCTAACCCTGGCATGAATTTTTATAGCAGTATTATGCTAACGTAATACGGTGTCGCCCAAGAGATATTTTTATGTAAATAAGAATATTTGTGTGGTTTTTTTTCATTTATTATTAATGATCGCTTTGCTTGAAAAATATTAATCGGATGTTTTTTTTTCTCCGTGACAAAAATATCGCACTACCAGAAAAGCATTTTTAGACTGACTGTGACGTTATCATTCGCAAAGTAAACATTTTTTTTTTCAACCTTCCAGATAAACACTGTCATTTAAGCGTTATCATATGTATTGCTTCCTCCCGGGAGTCGGCTTTGTGCGTTTTTAAACTTGATACTGAAACAAGGTGTTTGTGTAAATTTATATAAATAAATCGATTTTTTAATATATATCTTCACTATGTTGTGCAACACCTTTAATTAATATCGCAAACTCGTCTACCTTTCTCACCCGGAAATTAATTGAAGAGCGACTAAATGAAAAAGAGCATCGGATAGCGACATATACGGCATTTTCCTTTCCAGAATCAATAACAAACTCGCTGTCGGTAAAGTAGACACACTATGTTTTAAAAAGAATCAATTCTTCCACAAGACAATAGAGAAACTTTCAATCAGTCGATTGAATCTTTACGAGAACAACTGCGGGTCACCCAATATAGTTAACCCCAAACTTTCTCTATATATACTTTATCGGCAAAGTTTTTCCCCTTTAGGTCGTCTCGATATAAACACTCGCGAAGAGAAAGAGACCGTCGGCCACTTTAAAGGTTACTCCCTCTTATACATTTCATCGATACCTCTTAACCCTTTACACGCTTCAACGCCAGTATACACAAGATCGATTTTTTTCCCAACGAGCCTTATAAGTAATACACATCTATAAGGGTTTAAACGGCGAGCGATGAAAATTACATCGCGCGCATTAAAACCGAACTCGCCGCACCTGAAGGGCGAGCGCTTACGCAAAAATTCCCGGCATGCAAAATCGATAATACGTTCCCGGGGTGTTTCGCATTCCCAAGATCGACCGCAAATCAGCGCTAGAAAAAAAGCATCGCTACTATACACCCCCCCCCCCCCGACGATGCCGGTTCAAAAGGGAAAGCTACAAAAAAGAGAAACTGTACAGCACTCCAGAACTATTTATCGCTTCGACAGAATAAGAAACCAGCTTACTCAGCAGCGCGCGGCTTTGAAAAAGTATCTCTCTCTCTCCACGACGAGGGAAAAAAAAAGCCAAGTGCATCGTAGCTATAGGTGTAT
>CM053172.1:62537152-62648003 GCA_012977825.3 Pteromalus puparum | reverse complement strand
CCCCCCCCCCCCCCGACGATGCCGGTTCAAAAGGGAAGCTACAAAAAAGAAACTGTACAGCACTCCCAGACTATTATCGCTCGACAGAATAAGAAACCAGCTTACTCAGCAGCGCGCGGCTTTGAAAAAGTATCTCTCTCTCTCCACGACTGAGGGAAAAAAAAGCCAAGTGCATCGTAGCTATAGGTGTATATATATATGTATAGGTGCGGGACTATCCGCGCACAGAGACGCCGGCGCGCGCTGCATCATCGAGCTCGAAAACGCAGACGCGGACGCAGTCGCAGAATCGCCGGGGTTGCTGCTCTCCAGCAGCAGTGGCGGCAGCACACAGCATCAGCTCGCTCTCTCTCTCTCTCTCTCACCCTGTCATCCCTTGCCCGAGAGGGAGAGTCTGTGCTGCTGCTGCTGCGCTGCAGAGAGAGGCGTGGGCTCGTCAGGCGTGGCGGCCACAAATATACGCGCGCACACATATTATATAGCTTCTCTCTGCCTCTCGTCTCGACGTCTACACCTGGACCGCGAGACAGAGCAAGAGAGAGAGAGAGAGCGCAATACACCTCGTTCGATTTTGACATGGACCGACTGGTGCAACGACGAGTCTATTAGTGCGTGCGTGCAGAGAGAAGTGTAGTTGCGCGAGAGGATGTGAGCGAGAAGGAAGAAGCGGCGGCCGCCAATCGATTCGCGAGCAGCAGCAGCAGCAGTTAATTGTCCCACATAACGATTAACAACAACTAGGCTGGGAGAGATGATGATCGCCGAGGAGAACATGCCGCTGTCGCCGAAGACGAAGTGCCGCCACCTTCTACTTATCGATTGCCTCCCTGCTGCTGTCGTCACCACCGCTTGTTTATAGAGCGCAAAACTCTTGAGAGAGGATATATACGTGCGTCTCTCTGTGTACGTGTGGGGCTGCGAGAGCACTTCCTTATATTTTTCCCTTCTCCGCCGCGCTCTGTGTACATACGTGAGCTGCGTGTGACACACCGAGCGCCCCGACCTCAGTCGAAGATTAGATAGCGAGGAGGAAGATGCTCCGATCGTGTTACGGTGCGAGGGCTCCTCCTCCTCCTCCTCATCCTGTGCGGTTTGTTACTTTCGTTGTTACCAGACTGATGTAAATATTTTACACACCACATGATATTATATACTAGAGAAGATATATGTAGACATAGACACACATAAATATATTATATATATATATGGTTCGATATTAAAGTAATCGACACACAAAACTGAAGGCTCTAACGCGTATAAGGATAAACAAAAGTCTATATATACAGATATTGAATATATTGAAGAGGAAAGAGAAGATATATAAGAGGGGAGGCCCTAAGAAAAATTAGCTCTATATACAAACAAATATTTGACGTTATCTCAATTACTAGTATATGTAGTCAGTAAGCCGAGAGGGAGTATATTAGAGGAAAAAAAAATTGTTGTTTCGTGTGTACAAGTATACCGTCGGCAAGATGTTCAAGTGTTGCGTGTGCCACGGCAAGACGTCGCGGCGAACGAGCGAAGAGGACGACGAGGAGGAGTCCAGCGAGGAGTCGAGCTCCTCGTCCTCGTCCTCATCCTCCTCCTCCTCCGACGACAAGGATGAGGACGAAGAGGAGAGGCAGATCGAGGAGGAGCTCGCCCAGAAATTCAAGTGCCAAAGCCCGGCTAAGGACGAGCCGGTCCTGAAGGAGCAGCCGGTCAACGGGCAGAACGGACAGCTCCCGGCTGACACGCCGCTCGAGGAGACGGTCCAGGTCGAGCTTAACGGCGACGTCCGTGGCCTCCGGGACGAGATCAGTAAGAAGGCCATCGACCGGGACGCCGTCAAGGAGGACGTCGTCGAGATACTCAACAACGCCGTGAAGATCGTCCAGGAGATTCGCCGCGGCGAGAGGGAGAGGCTGGAGAAGATCAAGGAGGAAGCGGAGACGGCCGAGCAGAGCAGGAACGCGTCGCCCGCCGTCGTAGACGAGGAGGTCGAGGAGAAGCCACCGGTGCCGGACGAGGAGCCAAAGGAGGAGGAGGAGGAGGAGGCAAAGGACGAGGCACCGATAGAGGAGCAGGAAAAGGAGCCGGAGGAGGAGAAGCCGGAACTGCGGAAGCTCGAGAGCGACGAAACCGAGGAGGATGTGGTCACGGTGATAGAGGAGCCGCAGCAGGAGGCCGCCGAGCCGGAAATCGGGTGCGAAATCAAAAGGGACTCAGAGGGCTCGGAGCCGAAGAGCAAGACCGATCAAATCGAGGAGATGATAATCGAGGAGCTGATCAACGAACTGAACGAGGAGGCCGATAACGTCCAGGAACTCAAGGAAATCATCGAGACTGTCAACAGTGGCAGTCAGCAGCTGTCTGTCCATTCGAGCAACGAACAAATCACGAGTAGCAGCACCACGACCCCCCTGCCGCCGGCGCCCGCGGATGAAAGTAGCCCCAGCCCCAGCCCAGCGCCGCAGGACGAGCAGGAGGACGACCAGCCACCCCCGCCGCCCTTCTGCGAGGTCGAGATCGTCGAGGAGCTCAAGAAGATTGAGGTTCGCAAGAACGAGGATCCCGTCGAAGACGTCCCAGAGCAGGAGGTTGTCGAGGTGAGCCAGGGCGTTTGCCCAGTCGAGGCCGAGGCTGTGGAGGAGACGATACACGACACCGTGAACGGCGGCGACCTGCTGAACATCCCGCCGCCCGTGACTCCACCACCCGAGGAGGACTCCGACAAGAGCCACACCGAGATGGACTTCCCGACGCCGCCGCCCATCGACTTCGACATCGCCGAGCAGCCAGAGGAGGATGAATCCTCCCAGCAGCAGCAGCAGCAGCAGCCGAACCAGGCTCCGCCGGTGCCGCCCTGGGACGACGAAGAGATGAGTATCCCCCCGGCCCCGGTGCACCAGTTCGACAACCTGCTGCCGGTGTTCAACCGCCAGGACTCCAAGGGACCCTCGTCCCCAGGCAGCAAAAGTCTGCCCAGTCCGCCGAGTCCGCCCTCGTCCGGCAGCGACCCTGGCGCCGAGACCGAGGCCGAATCCAAGAGCAGCAGCGACGAGCAGACCACCACCACGACCACCGCCAAAGTCATGCCCTGCGGATCGAAAACGGCATACATCGAGCGAACCATCGACGACGGTCCAGAGGAGGAGGGCGACGACTCGGTATTCGAGTCGGCATCGCTCGCCAAAGATCCCGAGACGCCGAAGGACATTCCACCGCGGCCAGGTATTCCATATAGCGCCGAAAGGACATTCGAGAGTATGCTTCGCCGCGCGCATTTTTAGGATAGTCTTTGCAAACGTATTATTATTATTATTTATCAAGCTTGTTGCAGTAAAACAGTAGACCCAATTCGATCAGGGGATATATAATTACAATTAGTGGGATGGAGAAATTTCACACGTTATACACGCCAAAGTAATTTTTTCTAATGGACGTAAATATTTGCCGAGCGTAGGAGGAGGCTTCTTTGCCGCTAAAAAGGCTCTATATATGCAAGCTCGTACACTCTCTCGTCGTTCAGCCGGCAAATATTTATTCGGTAAACTAAGAACCGCTGCATCCTTTGTATAATTGCATACACTACTCTCGTTTGATATAGTGCCTTGCCTTACTTTCGAGATTATATAACACTATGTAAATATTTATACTTTCATACAATATATATAGCACAATATATTCAGTTTCACGAATAGAAATTCATTGAGAATGATGCATGAGCTGGCTTGTATCACGCCTTGGCACATTACTAATGCACGGAAGCAAGCACATACTATATATATATATACACAGCGTTATAAGGCCTGCAAAGTTAGTTCACAATTACGCAGTGACTCCGTAATTGAGGTATTAGCTGAAAGTTGCCGAACGCGAGCTTAATTTGCTCAAGGAGCCGAAATCCGCTGTTGCTTATTTCATCAAACTTTGGCTCGCATATATAGGATATTCTTTCTAGCGTAACGCACGCGATCAGGCGTCTGAAATTATTCATTAACATGATTTATCCCCTCTCGTGTATTTCGAATCGGCGTATCTTCTGAAACTTGCGGATGGGAGGCATTTTCGAACGGTATTGGGCCACAGCTTATACATAAATAATGGTCATCAAACATGTAGATCTATAGGGTCCACACGACGTTAGTTATTGAACATCATGTGTGTATATAGTTATACAGGCGCATACTTTGCAAAGACTATCTTAAAAAGTTCGGAGACAGATGTGATCCTCGATGTTAACACGATTCTCAGATGTTTTGTAAGAGTAATGGCCCACTGTAAATTCAGTAGAAATGGAATTAACCTCACGAGATACATTGCTTATTCCATTAAAACCGAAATGCGCGACTATAACCAAACTTTCTTGCGGAGCCACTTATGCTTGGCAGAAATTAAACGTTTACCTTATAGCTACCAGTTCGCGAAGTTGAATTAAAACATGTAATCTAAACTTTGTAATCAACAAAAAAAAAACAAGCGGCGAAGATAGTTAATTAACAAAACCGACACGGGAAAATTACCGGCTTAAAATTACGCGAACTTTGTAATTTTCTAATTATAATTTCGATAAATGCAACTGTAGACATCAGAGCTTTAAATCTTCAAGTTAGCTGGCAAACTTTAAAAGTAGCAACAGAGTTCTCAGAGGTTTGTTCCATTTCGTCTTCGTTAGAGCGTGAAATATCTCTCTTTGAAACGGTGTCGGTTGAGTATACATAATGTAAAATTTGAGGCAGCGAAAAGTCCTGCAAAAACTTGCTCACGCGGCACGTTAACAGATAAAAACAGGCGAAAGGGAATAAATTCAACAGACACGTCGTATACGTTATATTTCATCTTTTTTTTTCCGGCAGAGAGAAAAATATAAGCTCCCCCCAGAGAGAGACACACGCGAAGAAGCCTCTAGAGCCCAAGGAAAGCATCATTTATAAAAATAGAAGAGAGATCTCTTGTTTTCTTTCGAGAAAAAAAAAACATGTGGAATCGTTAACACACACGAGGGCAAACCGGTGTGCGAAGGAAAACTTGAGTGTGCTCAGCTCATTATCATATCGCAATTGATCGCATTTGTCAGTTCTTTACGCACACACACGAGTTTTCCGTCGTAGCCGGACATCCGATATCCCGCTCGTAAATAAATCTTGGAAAAAAAGGGAGGAACGAACGACGTCAGAGAGAGAAAAAAAATGGCTTGTTTGTTGGCCGACAGTTCCGCCGGTGCCGCGATGGCTGTCGCAGGAGGAAGATGAGCCAGAGAACAACGGGGTCTCGGAGGGCTTCGGTGGCATGCAGGAGCCACCGGCAACGCCTGTAGGTCGTGACGAGCTGGCCATGCGCAGGCACAGGTTCTTCTCGGATCTGCTGCAGGCGGCACGCAGTACTGCCGAGCATCGCGTCAGCTTCGATCCCTTGGGACCTATGGTGCATCCCGGTTAGAGACGACATTTACATCTCTCCCTCTTTGTGTCTTTGTCATGTATTGTATATTGTATGTGTGGCGCAAAAATACGTTTTAATGGGAAAGAGTTATTTTGTTTATTGCTGGCGTTGGAGGATGACCCAATTTATAGTTGTATACCGTAAATCGAATTATAAGAATACCCTGCCCGACACCGCGTCCAAAGTGCGTCTAAAATTAGCATCGTAGTAAAACTTGACCGAAGTATTCATTGAAGCTCTCAAAAAGTTACATCTCATAGTGATCCCCTAAATTGTCATAAGCTCAGCAATTTACAGAATTGGATTAACTCCAAATCATATTTTAAGCGTAAGTACACAGAGTTTTGTCTCGAAAGAAATCTCAATGCGAGCGAGTTCGGTAATTGACGTCACATAATTGATGCAGGCTTAACAAGTTATCGCGGCTTATTAAGAAGGAGAAGAGAAAATCCAACGTCGAGTCTCTTTATTCCGTCGCGCGAATTTCCACCCACGCGCATTCTCTCTCTCTCTCTAATAATAAAGTGCTCTCTTTCCACTTTCCCGAGCTACGCCGTAAACTCGAGTAGGCCGGCGAGCTGTCTTGCTAGCCGAGCGTGTCTAGGTCTTCTTCGACTCTAGAGCAGAAAGTGCGAATACCTGCGCGCAACGTTACATACAATATTTTCCCTGGCAACCGCGAAATCATGAGAGAGTTATAGGAGCGAAAAAAGCTGAATTGAATGGCTGCCGCTATACTACCGTGTCATACTAATGAATGAAAACTTTTCTAAAAGTTAGTTGGTTGTACTACTTGTATGCGATGTATCGTGTAGCTGGAATTTACGAGGGAAATTGCTCGTTAATTGCTCGAGAGGTAACGGTCTTAACGATTGCTTTGTAATCAAGCTTGTATAAAAATAATTATGATCAACAGTAGAGAGCACGTTCTTTTATCCTTGAGTGTGTACAGCCGAGACTCCTCCGCAATTCGAATTAAACGAGTAGCTTTTAGAAGCAATTACAAAACTCAGTTAGAGCACTTTAATCTCATTAATTCGAGCTTCTTTCTCGTCGAGAAAGACACTGCGCGCAAAGTAAACATTTGTTAGAGCTAAGGCCAGGGCGTAAATTTTGCAAAATAACGTTGTTTACAACGAATACACACATCCGGAATCAATTTTAGAAACGCCAAAAGAATGTTCTAACTTGTATCATGAGACCATCCAATATATCCAAGCGTCGGAGTTGAACGGGGTTAAAATTTTCGTCGCTCGCTCGATTATCAATGGGTCTGAAACGTGTGGGGGAAAAACCGCCGGCTAATTTTTTTGCATGACGACACGCGCGCGCGCGCACAGCGAATAACCCACAGTGGCTGTGTATGCGAGAGTCGCTACTATGCCGCGACTTATTTATATATTTCGGCTATATTTATAAAACCCTGGCTTCGAATCCAAATTTTGCGCAATACTTAAGTCCGCTCTTGTGAAATATAGTTCCTCTCTCGTGTTTCTCGTGCTTTATTTTTTCTCGATTATTTGTTCGCATTGTTGGAAGATTTTAGTGACAGATCAACAACATTTGAAAATTCCACTTTTATGCAATTTTAACTCGTTACACTTCCGACACTGCATTAATTCTCGAACTCATTAACCTATCTGTTTAAATCGAAAATTTACAAATTCATATCGAAACGCAGGCTGTGAACACGACGACCGTGAGGAGCATCTGGAGGAACTGGTGAATCGTCTGGAGAGCGTGACCAAACGCCTGGAACAGGTATCAACGCATCCGCAGCAAGTGCCCCTACCACCACCCGTACAGACACAAGAGATTGCAGTACAGACCAAGTCTCCGTCGCCCGAACGTTCGCTTTCGCTGACAGAGGAGCTGCCACCTGAGGAGGTATCGCAGTCGTCTTCGAGCTCTCGCGAGTCCACGGTTTCAGTCCCCTCCGTCGTTGAGGTCGTGAGAAGCATGTCGGTAACCGGCTACGAGGATCTTTTGGCCGGTCCGGTCCAGGACTACATCCAGCTTAGTCAGAAAATCGGTGGTGATGTTGCAACTCACTGCAAACTCGTCGACAAGGCTTTCCAGTTAGTATATTCATTGTTTTATTCACATGAAGTCAAAGTATGAGCGGCCAAAGCAACAGGCCAAACAAGGCAGTTTTATCATTGGTGGCACATTACTATATCTAGACTCGGCACGCATATAGTTATGAAGTAATTGGAAAAGTGCCTATACGCCACCTATTTTCACCTGCCAGACACGGAGAGTTTAGGCGATGATGATGAAAGTGATCGCAAAAAAGCTAGTCCAAAACTGCTTTGTTTTGGTATTGATATTGCTCTAAATAGAACTCCTTCAAGATGGAGCGATCGAAAATTTTAGGAAAATCGCGTGGTTGAATAAAGTTTGCTAACCTAATAAATAAATGCCCAACAGAATCCAACTTCAATTCTTGAAGACAGCGGCGTCGCGACCAGCGCCAAGCAACCAGACGGAGCAGGTTTCGCTACTCGGGCCGACCTCGACGCAGATTCAGGAGATCCAGGAGTTCCGCGAAAAGCACAGAGGCTCGCCCTTCTTCAATCATCTTTCGGCCATCAGCGAGAGTATACCCGCTCTGGGATGGGTCGCCGTATCACCAACCCCGGCACCCTACGTCAAGGAGATGAATGACGCTGGACAGTTCTATACCAATCGCGTGCTCAAAGACTGGAAGGAGAAGTAAGTTCTTTTTAAATATTATTTGTAACAATGGCGTAATTTTGCTCTACATTCCTGCCTGTCTGCGATTTCGTTTTTTTTTTTTCTTATCGGACTTTGCGACAGCTTGAAAGGAATTTCGATATGAAAATTTTATTCGAATCGAGCTGCCAATAACACTATCGGCTGCGACCGAGTCTATTTTCTGCGAAGGCGTAATTTATTATTTTCGCTCTGTAGATAGATTTGCGTAAAAATGTCGTTCTAATGCTTATGGAAATGTTCTAGGGACAAAACGCACGTCGACTGGTGCAAGGCTTGGGTGAAAACCTTGACAGATCTCCAGCAGTTTGTCCGACAGCATCATACCACGGGATTGGTGTGGGCAAAAACTGGATCTGTCCCAGCTGGCGGTGTACCACCTCCACCACCACCTTGCATGATGCCGATGGCCGACCCTGCGCCAGTAATCAATGACGACAGGAGTGCACTCTTTGCCGAAATCAATCAAGGCGAAAATATCACAAAAAGTAAGCGACTTTATTCGTCTATCTCTATTCTTATGCAGTTTTAGTGGAAATGCTAGTTATGAAACCTGTTTAAAAGAAGGAATTTCCTATTATGTTACAAGCAGCTGTGGAATCGTAGAAAATCAACTGTATCGCATAAAATCATATTCAGTATTAAGTGTTATCAACTCTGCAAGAAACTTCATGATCATAGTTATAACATAGCTGACACAAATCATTTTCGAATTCTCTTGGATTCATTAGCGTCATTTTTTTTTTAAATTTCATATGAATAATACTCAACATCATGCTAGTTTTAAGTTTCGTGATCAACAAACAATTTGTGCCAAAATAATGTTTACCACTTTTTTCATACACACGAGATGGCAATAGCTGTAACTTTCATAACATGTGTATTTTTCTTTCGAGTTCGGTATTATGGAACAAGAATGTTCAGCGGTGAAAACTATATACAGTAGAAAATAATACTTATAAAACACGTTTATCTCATTAGCTAATTAATTATGGATTCAATATTCGATAAACTACAAAGTATACATTGTTTGTAAAATGAGGAACAGATTATATCTTTATCCTATAATCATTGATCTCAGAAACAACGCTATTTCATATTTGGTATTGTTTCATAAACTACTTTCATTAGAAATCGACTTATCGTAGTCAACGATACACGGAGGTAACTAAAGCTGGAAATATTGGTTATTGCAGATTTAAAAAAAGTTACTTCAGATATGCAAACACATAAGAATACTAATTTAAGAACGGGACCAGCTCCATTCAAAGCTCCAGTAGTAAGTAATAATACAGGATCACCAGTCAAGACAACGCTTCCAGCTAATGCACCTATTGATAAGCCACCAGTTTTCATGCGCGATGGTAAAAAATGGCTGATTGTAAGTTTCATTTTTTAGTTCTATTTGAGATTATTATTTTACTTCTATTTACTGTGTCATTTTTTTTATTTAGGAATATCACAAAGGAAACAAAAACATCGTAGTTGAGAACACCGAGATGAACAATGTTATCTACGTGTTCCGCTGCCAAGACAGTTCTGTAGTAATCAAAGGCAAAGTTAACTCTGTTGTTATGGATTCCTGTCGTAAATCTGCAGTTGTCGTTGACTCGGTAGTAGCAAGCATTGAATTTGTGAATTGTCAAAGCGTTCAGATGCAGGTAAGTTGATAAAGCGATTTCGACCAATAAATTACTGACACTGACACTGACAATCGCTTTTTTAAAATATATAATAATTTATTTAGTACACAAGCGGATACACAAAAATATATAGATTGCATAACAAATACTTGTAACAAAATACATTAATTGCCGACGGGCGTGTCAAAATTCTAAAAAAAAATCATTCCAAATTTGGTTTTAATTTATCACGTACCCGATTCTTCTGCATTCGTTAATTGTCTAAGCTCCGGATTTTCATTCATCATTTGCAAGAATGTAATGGAATCTTCTTTAGTTATTTCTTCAGGAATCTCAAATATTTTTATTTCATTAATTTCATTATTTTTGACTGTAAGAAAAGTATTAGGTAAATCTGTAATAGAAGTACTGATATCTAACGTCAAAGGTTTAACTGAAACTTCTGTTTCCTTGCTATTAACTTTACATGGGCACGATTGAGGCTGATCATTTTGCAATTGACACGAACTAGAATCTAATGAACTGACATCCGCAAAATCGATATTTTCCGACGATAAAGGTATTAAACTGGTCACTTTGGAATCAGACAAAATCATTAAATGATTATTGTCCATAATCGACGTATTCGTTTTTTCTTCATTTTTAACATTTTTGAGTTCAATGTCTTTATTTTTAATATACTCGAAAAATTGTTTTGGATTGAGAACTTTACTAATAATTTCGTCGTCTTCATCCGTTGCGTTCACATAACCCATTGATTTTTGTTTGCAATCATTGAAATTCTGCAACCCTGCATTTAATTTTTCATTCTCTATTCTGAAATCTAATCTATTTTGAAGTATTGGTATACAAGACTTAAAAGATGATTTACTCGATGAAATTAATGATTCCAACGAATATTTTCCTTCTATATCAGCTTTGCTGTTACGATTCTCAGTTGGTTCTCTTGGAGATACCATAATTTGTGATTTTGATGATCGATTAGAAAGAGATTTATAAGAATTATTTCTTTTAATCTCTGATATACTTTCGTCCTCGGCAGTTATAATTTCGAAATAAGATTTTAGAGACGATTTGCTAGAAACTGCTAGCGATTCAAATGGACATTTTTTCGTCTCTTCGAGTTCGGCATTATCTTCATCATTATCTTTATATTCTCTGGGTGTGTGCGATAATGAAGAGGATTTACTTGAAGATGTAAGTGAATCGGAATGTACTTCCCCTTTAGGATTACTTTTATTGTTAAAAAAAATCTCACGTGGAGTAGCATAAGATCTTGACCTTTTGAACATTGGTGACAAACTTTGTTTCTCAGTTAATGATAAATTCAGATTACTTTTCGTTCGAATTTGTCTATTACTCCTAAAATTAGTGACGTTTTTTGCTAATTGCTTTTGAACTGTAATTGAGTTTATATTTTTCTGCATTTTAGTCGCACTATGTTCTGCATTTTGTAACGAAGGAGAAGAAAGTGCACTATTTGATACTACGCAGGCAGGGTAATGCACATTATCAAAAGAAAAATTTTTTTCGATACTTTCGACTGTATTTTTTTCGTCGATTTCTTCTATCAGAGGCTTAACATTGATTAGTTCGTCAACAGGAACTTGTTTTCTCGAAAATTCATCATTTTCAAACATGAGTAGCTCGACACAGGCTTTTTCACACTCTGTTTCAGAAATTTGTGTATCTACTTCAGCAATGGTATTTGTTATTCTTTGATCCTCATTATTAGCTCTTTCCATCATAGTTTCTCTTAGTATTTTATGATTTTCAGCATTCTCAGAAGGTAAACTTTGTACAGAAGCAAGATTATCGACATTGTTAGTTTCGGCACTGTTGCACTTTTCTATACTAGGCATTTGTGGACAGTTATCCGATTCTTCATTTTCTGACTGAGCAGGTTCTATAAACTTGTGATTATCAATGAGGTTATTTATAGAATCCATTGAAAGATTCTTTTTGGATTTGGAATCCGATGAACTCCGCGCGGATTTACTCCTTCTTTCACTTTCGATTAGTCTATCGATCAATCTGTTTACACTCGTATCACTGGATGATTCAGTTAGTTTACTTGAATTCAATCCACTTACCAAATTCAACGTTTCTATATTTTGATTTTCGTTATCTTTAGAAAGCACTTCAGTTCGAAAGACTGAATTTGAATTTTCTTGGACATTCTCATCATTAGCAATGCTGAAATTTTGACTTTCGCTATTCAACAAATTAACGTTAACTTCATCCGCTATCGTAGTTTCGTTTTCAGACGATTTGCTTTTTGACAAGTTTTCATTGAATACGCCTATGTTTTTATCTTCTTCTAAGGGATCTTTGTTGCTGGCGTTAATTTGCATTTCTTGCACGTTGGTGTATTTTTCTAATGTTTCATTAACGTTTATCTTACTTTCTCTATCTGTTGAACTACTGTCACTCGATTCTTCAGAGATCATATCAAGCATTTTGGGTTCAAATGGATTCTCTATGCTTTCCCAATACGTATACTCATCAGTTTTCTCGTCGGCGTTAGATTCTTGAATTTCCGATTCATACTTTTTTCGCAGCTCTATCCGTGATAAAAGGTCTCTCTTTATTCTTAGAGCTTCTTCTAAAAGTGCACTCGTTGATTTATCATCAGAATCGCTTTCCTTTGAAGTTTCGTCTACACTCGATTTTTCCGGAAGAACTGAAATTTCTTCATTATTCTTTGATGATGCTGATTTCTCAGAAAAATATTCGGAATCTCCACCACCATTGTGCATTTCCATCATTTTGGCCCCAGAGGAAACGTTGCTGTGTAACATACTTTTATCCACACCATTCTTGTACGCACTCAGTTCTTTCGATATATTGGATTTGCCATCTTTTTTACTCAAACTGTTTTCCTCTATGTTACATTCCATCGCATTTGCGATTGACGAGTGCTCATCGTTTGATGAGTATGAAACAAACTGCCTAGGTTTATCTCCATCCAAAATCATTGCATTATAAGCAGCATACATGGCTATTAGGTCCGATACGTTATGCTTCTTAATACTTTTTCTCAAGTTAATAGAAGTATCGTAATTATTTTTACGCTTAATCAAGTCATTGTAACCACGGCTATTACTACCGCGCCCTTGATATGAATTTGTATGAGCCGTTACTGTCCAATCTCTTAACGTGCAGCTTTTAAGAGATAAATGCAGATTTTCTAATCTTCTTTTAACTTCATAGAGCGTTTTACGCGTATCACTTTGTACCTCTGCGTCGCTGGGAGAAGAACTGACTATTTGACCTTTCCATGTTGGTGCTAAGGAACTCGAAAATAACGTGACATCTGTTGACACATTATCCGAAAAATCTGCTTCAGATTGAGATATTTCTGTATCCATGTACGTTTGATATCCTGTTGAATTGACATTGTTTACTCCTCTTTTATTCCTCTTTCTGAAAGTTAAATCGTTTGTTTTAATTGTGAAGTTTGAAGATTTCTTTAATCTGACCAGAACTGCACGATACCTGATTAAAAGATTATTGATCCAAGAGTTTTCTTTGCTAAATTTAGAACGATTAATTTCCGTAGTCTGTGAATCGCTCTTTGCGCTTGGTTTCGATAAACTTGGTAGTGGCCAAGTACCATACTGAGCTTTGTACGTAAGAATGTTTACTTTCAATTCAAGATCCTGGACTTTATAACCAACTTGATTGAGATTTTGATTATTTCTTTGGATCTCTTTCGCCCATCGCACTTGCCAGTATATTAAATGAACTACAGTTGTACATATCAACAGCAGTGCTAAAATCTTTAAGAACCATAAATTAGAATAAAAAATTAAATTTAAAAAATAAAAATAGTTCCTAACCCTCCAGAGTATTGTCTCATTTGCTAAGCTCTCTGCAACATCAGTCACAACCTCAGACCAAATGTAATCAGCTAGGGCAAAGGGACATTCCATCCAATCTAAAGCACAGGTCGTTAAAACAGGCTCGAAATCCCCACCTGCGCTTACAGATTTGTGAATAATTTAAATTCAATAGAATTACCCTTGTCTGTGCAGTAGATGTGTATTTACCGAATCTCCAGCGCATTTTCCGTGGCGTTAGTGTCGACTATGACGATTTAGATGAAGTTAAAAGCATCTTAGCGATCGTGATCATCGCGTGTTGTTTGGTTACTTTGTTTGTAGGCCAACGACTTTTGACACATTCAATATCCAATATTCGTATTGAAGTTGTCAGTGCTTAGTGTTGTTTCTCTTAATTTTCGACGCATCTACGCGCAACTTCAAATATTCATGCACGTTACTTTTTCAGGTACTTGGTAAGGTTCCGACAATTTCTATTGACAAGACTGATGGGTGTCAAATGTTTCTCAATAAGGATACGCTGGATGTTGAACTGATTACAAGCAAGTCCAGTGAGATGAACGTTATGGTACCCATAGGAAATAATGACTATGTAAGAAATGATTCACTTAAAATATTAATAATATTGGAAAATGTAAGTGTCTTAACTTATATTTCGAAATTTTTTGCAGACGGAGTATCCTGTTCCAGAGCAATTTAAAACAAAAATCACCGAAAAGGGACTGAGTACGGTCGCCGTAGATTCGCTGGGATAAATTGAAGTAATTTAATTAGTTCAAACAAATAATCAATTTATATTTTATCATTTGCTAAAGATAATTATCGTTTGATTATTAATTTATTTTCTTTAAATCTTGTGGGCAGGTATAGCCCTAGGCTTGCGAAAGATCACGTAATTTCTAAACTTTCTATACGTTCATTAACTCTTATTTGGAGCAGTGAATTGCTTTTATCTGTGTTTAAATTGATCCCCAATTGTGTATGTAATGCAAAGTTTTTATCGAATCTTTTTATCAAACGTTTGTGCAAAATTTTTTATTAACATAAATTTTGTTCTTAGATAAAAGTGAAAAATCGAAAAAACTTTTTATCGAAAAAAATGAATACTCGTATCAAAGACGTGAGATTATGAATTTAGAATCATGTGGCGAAAATTTAGTAACTTTGAATATACCATTGCAATTTGGATACAAGTTCCAAGTCTTTTCGCCTCCACTTTTATACATTTACAGTTTTGTATTACTATCCTCGACACTTTTGTCAGTGGGAATTGAAAGTTTGTATGCCTAGGAATTTTACAAGTATTGTAAACTAAATCGATTTTCGAAAGCAATCGAAGAACTATCTGATGCTTCTAAATTCCAATGGTGCAGAATGATTTTGACTCTTTGACACATGCTAATCCTAGATACCTATAATCTAGCGTTAAAAAAGTTGCCTAAGACTATTTAAAAGTAAAAGAGTAATAGTAAAAGTACACGAAAAGACTGTACTTTAATAAGTAGCAATATCGGATTAACTTGCAAGTCTTGTAAGGACGACAAGGACGATCCTATGCTTTGAAGTTCATAGCATAAGTGATTATAGTCCATCTGTTAACCCTTATTTCTTTTATTAAATCTTTAGTAACTTCAGAGTAACACGAAAATTAATGTGAAATTTTAAATATCTTTTAAATACTTTCAGCAATGTTTTGTCTATGATCTTGATCTCTTAATAAAAATCATTGAACCAATAATACGTTTTGACACTTCTCCGGCTGAACCTCTCCTCGTAATAATTCGTCATGCTTTTTTTTTTAACAAATTATTTATTTTCATTTTACATTTACCTTTATGTATACTCCATTTCATAAACGTGCAATATTCGCTGTATTATCATACTAAAATGAAAGAACCAAGGAATCAATACATGTTTTTGATAAGTCAATCAAACGTTTTATTCTATGTTGTTTGTATAAATTGCCGCGCGAGCTTAAGCTGCGTTCGCGCCAGCTTGTCTTGAAATTCTTCTGCCAAGGCAATCGTTTTACATTTTGTCAAACGACAGATTTGAACTGCGTGTGTTTAAAACTCGTTTTTCTTCCGTTCTCCAATGCATATGCTTCAACGATGACATGTTTATTGACAATGATAATAATTCTAATGCATTAATGATATCGAAGAGCGATAATTTATAATTTTACAATTCATAGATTCGATATAATAATAAAGTGGATAAATAAACAAATAACTCGTTCTTACAATTTTATAGACGCATTTTTAGTCTACTATATATATAAAGCTATTCTTAAACACTTTCTTTGATGTTTTTACAACTTATGTAGTCTTAAGGATTCACTTAATCGCGGTTTATTTTTACAACTTATGTATTACTTTTTTCGACTTCAGTAGTTAACAATTTTTTTTTTTTTTCATCGACTTTACTTGATTTCCACGTAACTATACTTTGCGTATTCCTAATGTCTCCGGAATCCTTAAGCCCACGAAATAAATGAGCCATTCCTGAGATATACGCGAGATTAAAAATAATTAAAAAAAAATACTGTAAACGTATCACTGCGAATGTGTGTGACAACTCATTCACGAATCATATGACTATATTTATGATTGTTAAATTCGGAATAATCTTTGGTAAAATTACATATCTTGACATTGAAAAAGCAAGTACCCGCCGTGAGAGAGGGTCGATCTATAGCGGGTACGTGCTTCTTTGTCGACTATTAGCTTAACCGTATATGACAGTATACAATAATAATCGTGATATAATAATCAATGCAATGTACACAATGATAGACTGTAAGATGCCGAGGAAAAATAGAGATCTCTATATATATGTATATGCGATAGTGATGGGTTCAAGGGGGCAGGGGTGGAGTAGTAGCCCTTTACGGATGATCGGCGCTACTGAAGTAGCTACTCTGCATCATGAAGAGCTTGTCGATGGGATTGTGCATAGTCGAGTGGAGGCTCTGGGACAGAGTCGGCATCTCCGGACCGCCGGGGCCGTTACCACCACCAGGTGTGTGATGCGAGTGCGAGCCACCCTGGTGACTGCCATCAGGACCGGCGCCACTCTCGCTCTCGCCACCGAGCTCGAATGCAGCCTCCGTTCCGTCGATCGATATGTCGCTGCTGCAGTAGCTATCGCCCGAGTGTCCTGGGTATGCGTCTGGAAAGAGAAACGTTTGCGTTGAGTCGTCTGACAGGGTATGGACTCTACTGGCGAACATTTTTTTCGCGCACTACTGTCTGTCGATAAGAAAGGACACTGGAAAGCACTGAGATGGGGTGAACGGTTAGGCAGGGTTCTGGTATTGCATCAATCAGAAGGGGGTTGAGCAGGAATCTACGGAAACTGCGCGGAAGACAGCAAAAGTGCAACGTTCGATGGCGGAGCCGTAGAGTTACGATTTTATGGATAATTTTATTTTTCGAAAGCAAATTCATCGATACGTACCATCAGGTGAATAGGGATTGTTGGGATTGAGCGGTTGCGTCGCCGAGGGGAAGTTGGAAGACTCCCCGTCCCGCATCGTCAGCGCGTTCATGTAGTGACCTGCAATGAAAGCGCAAAATTCATAAGTCACAGCCAAAGCACAATAATGAAAAATATGAAGACAAAAAACTGACTGTGATCGCTGTGCGGGCTCTCGGGCTTTCGCTCCTCCTTGGGTTCCTTATCGGAGCCGGGCTCGGTCTTAGCTTTCCGCTGAAGCTTCTTCATCTTGGCGCGTTGATTCTGAAACCAGACCTGCACGACTCGGACGCTGAGTCCCGTGTCCTTAGCCAGGGCCTCGCGCACCTTTCGACAGGGTTTGGGCGAGATCTCGAACGAAGCCTTGAACTGACGCCTCTGAACGGAGGTGAGAATCGTCCGTGGTCTCTTGGGACCACGTCTACCGTCCCTCGGTCTGCTGTCGTCCAGCAGGTCGTCGTCTGAAAGAAAGGGCAAGGTTTCGAGAGCGTATGAGTTACGATAGCGAATGAATTCTGCGGCGGGAAAGCGGTATTGTATACCTGATCATTGCAATCGCGCCTAGTCTGCAACGCTGCTGCCGTCTCGAGGAGCACAGTAGATCCTGCCGCTACTGTAAACGTTGCAGACTAGAGTTATGCAGATTGCAACTAAAATTTGCAGATTATAACGATGACTAACCTTGGGGACTGTTCATGTTGTAGATGTCGTTCTGGAACTCGCGCTTGCAAAGCGGAAGCCCATGCCGGAGGATGTAGTGCGCACCCCGAAGTAGCTGGTCACCGCAGATACAGCAGACGAAGCAGTCGACGTGGAAAACGGGCCCGTTGAAGGCTGACTGACTGCAGCTCGGTACCTTCATCACCAGCTCGTTCGACTCGATCTTTTGCCGGCAACGCGCGCATTTGGCCCCGTAGATGCGCTGGTAGTCGGCCCTGCAGTAGAACTTACAGTCACGGGCGTAGCAGACGTGGGACAGGGGCGTCGAACACTCGCAGCAGGAGAGACAGGTCTCGTGATAGTTGCGCTCGTTCACCCGCATGACGTACTTGTCGGCGATGCCCCGGCCGCAGTTGGCGCAGACGCCCTCCATCAGGTTCGACTCCTGCTTCACCGAGATTGTGCCCTCTGAACACAAAAGAGCCGTCGTTTATTCTTTCCGTCTTTCTGTGTGCGCTATCATGTCGGCAGCCATCTGCGGCGCTGGCGGGTGGCTCTCCTCGCTCGAGTGTTTGGTATGACTTCGAAAAGCTCGGCAAACAAACCCCACCGGGACGAGGATGCCACTTTGCCGTGGATATGCAGATGGCCGCGTTTCGCGTGTGTGTACATCGGCAGTGGAAAAGTCAAGCTCCGGGCCGACAGCACATTCGGCAGAGAGAGAGAGAGAGAAAGAATAGGTACTCACCGCCCACGTTATTGTTAACCGCTTGTCGGCATGCAATTGGAGGTCCCGCGGAGAGGGCCGGGCTTATCGACACCTCCGACACCGAGTTCAACGAGTTCTGCATCAACGTTGTGTAGTGTTCCAGCATTTTGATGCCTACGCTTATCCTCGGTTCGTTGTTGCACAAGTCTACGACAATCCTCGCACACCTTCGTCACGACTCAAGAACTGAGACGCCCGGTACACTCTTCGACATCCTCACGGTAGTTTGAAATAAAAATAAAAACAAGCACCACCAAACTAGCTCGCCCTTCGCTCGACGCTCATCACTTTTGACCCGTGGATGTGCGACTGTGCGATGTGTATACGAATAGCTAGCAACGGGGCACGTCCGTGTCAGCGCAGCTTCGAGCAGCGACTCACTCATCCCCTGATGTCGAGCTTCGTCTGTAGCCGGTGGGGGTAGGCGGTACTCCTAGGAAAAAGACTGCATCCCCTATTGGTTGACTAGGGTGACGCCCCAGAGTTGCCACAATGGCGGGGGATGTTATAGTGTCTGACCTCAGCGGTACTCAACTCGGATCCCTCCCGGCGCGAATCAATACGACGAGGGAGAGAGAGAGAGAGGAATGCCACGCTCCCCTCTCGGTGTGTGCTATCAGTCGCGTATTTTTTCGCCAAAGAGTTCGCTTTCTCTCTGTACGGCCGATTGGTTTTGCCCCTTTTCGTTATTTTTTTTTTTTTTGCAACTTTTTTGCTTTTAATTCTCCCGCCGAGAAAAAGCTACTCCTTTATGCGCGGCGGCTTTTTTTTTCATATACCGATGCAGCAGCGGGACGTTTATGCCGTGGCTTTAAAAAGAGTAACTCGCGATATTGGGTCGTTCGATGCGAGAGCATTTTTTTTTTTTTTTTCGTTCGTTCGCGGCTACTGGCTGCGATGCAGTTAGCGAGAAGATTATCGTCGGGGCTGCGAACGTTAATAATGATTTTACTGCGCGCTTCTCGCTGTAGCGAGTGATGAAGCTCGTAAAAAGCGCAATGGGTATGTGGAATTTTTATATCTGTGGGAGAGCGAAGCTCGTTTGACTTTGGGATGGCTTGGAATCGCTTCACGTGCAAAATGCGTTATATATAATTAAGTTTTATATTTTATAGCAGTTTTAGTATGAGCGGCCTAATCAGCAGGCCAAACAAAGCAGTTTTAGCATTGGTGACGCACCACTATATCTAAACTCGGGGCGCATATTGTCACGAAGGAAATGGAAAAGTGTCTACGCGCCACCTATTTTCACATGTTACAGACACAGAGAGTTTTGGCGGTGACGAAAGGTCCAGTCCACAATCTGCTTTGTTTTGATAATTGATATCGTTCTATAGCGATTCACACGTAAAACTTTAAGTTTAATTTAGACTTGCAACGTACAGTATTCTTACAATAAAAATATTTAATACATAATTATAAGCTACGAAATGATTTAAAAAGGTCGTGCACACGATAAATTGTATAATCTTATACCATTCTAGAGCTGTTGAATGATTATCTCCGGCAATAAATGGAGTGCTTCTATGATTCCGCTACAGTTCAGCCGTTTACATTTAGCTTCAATCTACAAACTTTAGCGATATTTTTGTAACACACGCACGATTTTCGCAGTTTTTTTGCCTAAAAAGCGAGCTTAAAGCGCTTGTTTTCAGACCAGCGGGTAAAAAGTGTACTTTTTCGTCCACTGCTCTAAAATTACGTAAATCGCGAGAATCAATACGTGATTTACAAAAAAATGTAGTATGCAGCATCAAAAGCTCATCCAGCGCATCATCAATCTGAATCTTTTCACGAAAGTTCAAGTATAACCAAAACCTCATAACTTCTTCATCCAAAGCTCAAAGAACTCGTCAAACTCCAAAACTTGCCTCAATTACGCTCGACTTGAAAAATTCATCCAGGAGAAAAATTGAGAAGCTGAAAGAAAAGACTCGAAGAAAACAAGGCCAAAAACTCGAAAGAAAGTCCATGTCTTTCTTATAGAGAAAAGAGTCGCGCGCAAGCACGGAAGAAGGAATATGATGGCGCGCGCCGTTCTCTACGTGTGGAGGGGCAAGCTTACGCGATATACGATCGCCGGGAGGGGTGGTCACGAGGGCGGGAATTGTAGGTGGGATGCCGTCGCCGACGATGTGTTGCGCGCGCGCGCTGTTCTCTGGGATCCGTGTCTATACCTATATAGCTTACTCGCTTGCAGCGGGTTTTCCAGAAAAAAAAACCTTTTGCAGACTGTCTGGCGGTGTTTTTCCGAGAACTATTTTGTTTATTGACGTAATATTTGGATGGGTAAAGGTAGAGAAGGGTTATTGGATAGATGAGGGTTGATTGACGGGGTGAGGGTGAAGTGAGGCTGACAAGATGGCGTTGTTCCTAAGAACGTTTGGTTTAAGTTCATCGTACTAACTTTTTTTATAACGCGCATACAGCTTCTTTGACGTTTCAACATATTTCGAGCAATATTAACGAAAAAATGTATTAATTTTCGTCTATAGTGTCATTAATTTAGAACCATTTCAAAATATTTAGTATTTTCTATCGTATATCTAACCAAAATAAACAATTTAATCTCATGTCCAGCTCTATATCCGCTCAGGGATGTAAGAAAATATTGAATCCACCTGCAAGTACTCGTCGTAGCGAGCCGTATCCTTATCTCTCGCTCAAAGCCGAATTAATCGTTCTACAAACACACAAGAAAGAATGTAGGATCGAAGCTACACAACAGGTACACACATCGGATATAGATATGAATACATATCGGCTTAAGATAATCTTTACGCGAAACGGGGGTAGTCATTGTTGCAGGTGGTGCGACTCATTTCCTAATCCACTCGACATATACACAAGCGAATTCAAGTTTTTAGACCCACGCCAATAACGCAGAACTTTCCACACATAGAATCAATAGAACCGCACTGCAGACGCAGCGGCTTATTAATGTTTGTCCCATACGAAATATTTCCTGTTTATTCATGCGGCAGCTAGCTTCATTAGATATCAATATATTAGTTTAGCCGTTTCTACAATCGATAGCGCAATAACTCCCCCGGCTCTAGGTATATAGCTATACCGCAAAAGCGCAATTTTCCAGTCCTTCAAAAAAGCGCGGTGACGGCAGTGGCTCGAATCGATCCGCGCAATTTTCCGAAGCATCGGTTTACCCCAGAAGAGAGTGAAAAAAAACGAGGGAAAAGTCAAAACAGGAAAAATCGAGGGTCACTCGAGGCTCGTTGATTTGTCTCGCAAATCAATTAGAGCTGTGTTATAGCGTTCGACGTGAAAGCGTGAAATTCGTATATAGGCCGAGACACGCAAGGATTTATATATAGGTACAGAGTTAGAGCAAGCAGTGTCCCTGTTTGACAAATAAAAACCCGGCTCTTTATGCCCGTAAACACAATCCCTCGATGATACGGCTAGTTGGGCATTAAACTTTGGTATGCCGCGTCGTCTGTCTATAGAAAGACTCGTATATAGGGGGTGGCATGTATCGCGTGTAGGGAGAGAGACAGCGAGAGGCCCCGATACGATGCAAAGTATTCCAAGAGCGACGGGGGGGTCGAGGAAGAAACACGTGCGTTCGCGTGAAGGGGAGAAGCATCGAGGCCGGCGTTTCTTCGCGTCTTGTTACGGATCGCGGGTGTATATCGATCGCACGACGCCTTTGACTATTGCAGGATCGATGCCTTCTCTGGATGCCTTGAATAATTTTGCCTTTGTCGCAGCTCCTCTCCTGGAATAAAGCATTTTTAAACTTTTCCAACTCGTTTATATATTTTATCACAGCGAAGGAAGAAAAAAAGAATCTCGACCGCATTCGAACTCGTCATCGTTGGTTATACGCCTCGTTGTATATATGAGTATAGAAAAAAAAAAGAGACTCACCCCTCGATACATAAGCTTCCCCTCGGATTCCTGATTCGCGAAAATGAGCTACGTTCAAGCTGCTAAACGCCAGTGCAGCGCCGATTCGTCATCGCTAATCGAGTTACGCTATAAGTCGCAGCAGTCGCAGTAGTATAGTGCGGCTACAGGCGAGAGGGATGACAAAGGATGAAAAATGCGGCTTCGCGCAGGTGCAGCCTATATGCACCCCTTCGTCTATACTATACCATATATATATATATATATACAGCGTACCCCCTACGCAGCTTGCGCGCGTCTCGAATGCCGAGCGTGTAATTATGCTGAAAGGTCGCCTCGCGGAGAAGCTGTGCCTATATAGTTCGACCCCCTACTCTGCATCTATATATACCGCGTGCGGAGACAAACTATCGCGCGTCTTTTTATGTAGCCGCACACACGCGGAGAGCTTGCGATTCACCTACCCCAGCTTGTTCTATATAGTCTTAATCAGATAATTTATGATCTTTCTGTCCTGCGGCGTATACGTGCGTATATACGTGATGTAGAACAGTATACGTAACTCTTTAAATCCCCGAACGCATGGAAATTAATTCAAAGCGTGAAATTATTGCTCTCTCGGTAAGGTGCACGTGTGATGCCTCCATTAGGATAAGAAGTGATTTTTTTTTACTTGGAACTTTTTGGTTGTGGCGGTCAGCGTCGTCCTCGATTATATTTTATCAAAAAGTTAATATTTCAGTTTGTGCACGTAGGAGTAGACCGCGCGATATTATATGATGAAAACAAAGCACTTTTGGATAGGCCCTTTCCCCACTGCTTAAACTATCAGTATCTCTGGCCAGCGAAGATATAGGTGGCGCATAAGCTCTTTCTTAATTTCTGCTTGAGCCACTTATGCTAATAAGGGGCGATTCGCAAACGATGCATCATTAACACTGAAAAAAAAAAAAAAACCGAAGCAACATCGCGCGACCTCTGCTCTCTCCCTCAATCATCCCTATAATTGGAAAACAATGAGACGAGGGACGACATTCGGGGTCAGCGTCATCAGGGGTGAAATTACGCATAGCGTAGAAAAAAAAACGAAAGAATTCAGCTATCCGCATATATATATATATATGCGAAAGACGCGGGCAGTGCGCGATGCCGACCCTTTTCCAGCGCGCACGCCAGTGACGATGACAATAGAGATCTCGTATAAAATGCAATAACACGCTCTAGCTCCGTCTCGAAAAGCATAGCGCGAAGCGCGCGAGACCGAGAGAGATGGATATATATATATATATATATATATATATATATAGTATAAAGGGGAGCTCTCGCGAGTGAGAGAGAGAGAGAGAGCCGAGTATAACAAGGGGCCGGGCAACGCGCGATTGCGTTTCAGGAATGCGTTATGACTACTTTGTCGGGAATCCAGTATCTCTCTTCTCTTTGGGTTCACTCGAGCGTACCTACCGTGTATGTGTGTGTGTGAAAGAGAGGAAATAAAACAATTGGAATGGTTTTTACGCAAAATTTAAATCCACCAGTTAACCATTATAGGTCGATGATGGGAAAGTGCCGTCCCCGCTAATCACGCCGAAATCCAAATATCGCTGCCGGGCCGAGGGGTGAGTCGCTTTACCGCACGACTGAACGGCCAGTAAAAGGTGAGTGTTACATCGCGATCAACATCGAATATTCGGGAGGCGGCTCACTCACTCACTCTCTCTCTCTCTCTAGTCTCTCGCTACTTCAAAGACTGATTTTCCGCGTGCTTAGGCAGCACGTGCCGGCGCACGACTCACCGTGTGTGCTAGCGATATCGTAGCTCTGTATAGGATGAGCTCCGCGCGACGACACGAGACCAGAGATAAAAAGCTCGATTGCACCTATAGGTAGCTGCGGGGCGTCGGCTTGTCGCTTTATTTTTATTAAGCGTTTCGTTGTATATATCTGTCGAGATTCTTCTCACGATGTACAATACTATATATTCGGAGGCGTGTCGAGCCGACGATGAATTTTCATCGCTATGTATGAGTGTCCTGCTGCGGTGTGAATCTCTGTTATTTCGTTTCCATAAAAATGCTGATACCACCGGCGAAACAATGTGTTCGAGCTTTTTACCAAATCCTCTACGAGAACGTCCCCTACACTTATAATACCACGCAGCTATACTATAGCGAGAGCAAACAAAGTCTCGACTGTGCGAAAATCGGAAAAGCGCATCGCTTCCCACATCATCCCAGAAGATCCTCCTCTGTCTCTCTCTCTCTCTCTCTCCGTCGCCGGCCGAGAACAATATATCGGCGAATATTTACAGAAGCATGTCCTCGCCCGCGGCGAGACTGTACTATGTACGCGCGCGTGTGTGTGTGTGATGCAGGGTCAATTTTGCCCGTGTGCAGCTCTCGGCCGTCTATGTCTCTCTACTGGCGCTCCACAGGGGGGAGATCCGAGAGAGCTCTGGAACTGGTTGAATGGAGCGCGTAAACGCCAGGGTTGCATGTATGTGTGTGTGTGTGTGTGTGTACCTAGAGGGGGTGGTATATATAGAAGTCAGGAGGGAGAGATCGCACGGGCTTATCATATTGACAGAGGTCACGTGTGTGCTGCTGGCTGCTGCGCGGATCATCGAGAGATCCTGGGAAAGCGACTTGGCAAATACGACGAGTTCATCGCGCAAAAATCACAACTTTTTCTGGGAAAATATATAGCGCTCGTAGATTTTTGCGCCGGGTAATGTGCAGGAATATTTCAAGTTTTTCATGGAAAACTGGTTTTCGTCGAGCTTTGGGTGAAATTGAAAAGTTTCGAGCTGGTGCACCGGTATCGTTGTTTTTACCTGCGCGCATATATCTATAATGAAATTCCAGAAACATTCAATAATCATTTGATAATGTGTGGGCGACAAATACCAATGAATAATCATCACAAGCCACGAGATTTTTTTCACACAAACCCGTGTGAATCTCCCTTACATCCCAGCACACCCGTAGAACGAGCAGCACCTTATGTTCGCCGTCGTTAAACGTCCCACACAATATATAATGCGCGTATATATGTGTGTCCCTCAACTGGGAATTTCGGCAATAGTAGGCATAATACACATCCAAAATGAAGTTGTAAACGGTGGGCTAGTTCGCGTGGGAGGTGTCGATCTGCCGCAGGTTTTCATCCCGATGTGGGAGAGAAAACGTCCGGCGTGCTGGTAGTAGACTTGATCCTAGCGCGGCTATATACCGACACGTGACTTGGTCGCGTGCCGGGGATTACTAATTGTGCCTGAAGGACGATCATAATATCCATGCCGCCACCGCCGCATCCGCTCGGGATACAGTTAATATCTGCTCGACGGCAAACATCGTCGAATTCACGGCTTAGCCCCCGCCGAATAAAAGGCCGCCGGCAGGCTACTTTTTCTACCCGTCGGGATTACAGCGCAGGAGAGAGAGAGAGAGAGAGAGAGAGAGGAGTCTATGAGTTGGATATTTATTATTTGATTTTCACACATTTAAGTCCCTGGCACTGCAGTATATGCTGCCCGTCGATGATGAATTTTCATAGAGCGTCGTGCCGCGTGCCGGACGTACGCCCGTGTATTATATTATATATGCAGGATTGAGTAGTCGAGATGTGAAAGTTTGCTTTTAATAGCCTTAATCGTTCTGTGGCTTTTGACTTGGATATGCATTCGTAATGAGCTACGCCTACTTTCGGGGAGACGTCGTTCTCTACTCGCTGTAACTTTTCAATCTGTGTAGGCGTAAAACTATTTCTGCTTTTGTTTGGATATGAATAATAATCATTGCTTCTTTAGCATTCAACGCCGAATAATTTCTACTGACTTAAAGTTTGTGCAGTGAACAACGTTTCTCACGCCGACTTTTTGAATAAAAATCACACCTACAGTTCACGAGCAACAACTAGATCGATAAAAAAAAATTCAAAAATTTTCCGCCCTCGACCCGATTTTCCTCGCCTACAATCACCATAAAGCTAAGAATAGTACCGAATCCCTCCAACAGACAGCGCATGGATGAAAACCACCGATGAACCTCTCTCGCAAGTGGCAAGATTTCTAGCTGTTCGCTATATAAGACGCAAGCAGCGCACGTGTGCCCGGAGGTTCCCTCGAGTGCCACCGCGGAGCTACAATCGGGAGTCACCGCAGTGACTCTCAATTACAATGCTCTGAGCGAAGGTCCCTGGATCTCGGGCAGAAAGTGCCGCAGCGTAATCGCTGTTAGCCTCCGCCGTCGGCTCATCGAAGAGAGGAAGCTTTGGCTGATCTTTCGAGCCGGGTGCGAGTGTATTGGTCAAAGTAAAGTAATGTGCTTGCACGTCGCTTTGCGGCGAACTTAACAGGGCCTACTCCGAGGAAACTTCTTCTTTTTTAAAATTGTTTTTTTTTTTTGTCGTATCGGAAAATTCACCTGTTATACCCTTTTTTTGTTTTTTTTTTTTTCATCCGACTCGATTGATTGTACGCCGATAAGATTGTGTGTGCAGCTTGAACCTCTTGATAGATTTCGTTATCCCTTTGTGGAACAATACCGGGACGGGTTTATCTGTCGACATGTGTGTCCGATATCAATATTTGGCCCGTGCAAAGATAAAAGCAAAATTAAATTCTAATTTTACGTTGCAACAAAATCGTCTCATTTGGAGTAAAAAAAGTGCACAAGTATATACGTTTGCAAATATTTACCTTTTCGCGAATGCAACGGCTATATAATATGAAAAGTTAATATTGAAGCTGGCGTTAATTTACAACAAACGAGTCGAAATCCGCGCTTCGAATTAAAATTAACGTATATGGCAAACGTAACAAGGAAAAACGAGAACGTCTCGAATCCTAACAACAAAGCCGTACTCAGGGTAAACGAGTGAAAGAGAGAAAAGCAAAAGCGAACACAGCTGACACCGGCTGCACAGCCCGTTATAATATCGCGGCCGGCAACATTTGGACGCTCCAAGATGACGACTCGAAGCTGTCGTCCTGGAAGCGAGAGGGTCGTGGCGTCAGCTTGTGCTTTTCTGGCCCCCAAAAACGCTCGACTCTTAACGACGATCGATCGCTGTTTTTCTTTAACGTGTAGCGCAACGTCGTATCAGTGAGAAACTTTAGATGACGCCGTTACTTTTCACGTGTGACTTGACGGCTTTGTCGGATTTTACACGATGATGAGAGAGAAATCACGCGGCGTAAAATCCCCCTTTTGGAATCAATACACACTGCAATGAAGCAACGTGTAGATCTCGGTCCATTCAACTTCTGTACTGTTTACCGTTGTCGGAATTGCCACTCGATCGGCATCTGCTGCTGCTACTCTCACTGTCAGCGATGAAAACATTTAGCAAAGAGTCGAGAGCTTTTGTTTTTCGAAATCTACATAAGGAGCGCGAGCGCATATATATACTCGAGCGAGAGATGAAAATGACTCTATTATAATTTTTCTCCTTTTGTTATAAACGCGTCCTTCCCTCTCTCACCATTTTTCTTTCATTTCGCCCGTCTTATACGCAGCAGCAGCGAGGATATCTCCGGGTTCTTACGATCTCTCTCTCTCTCTCTCTCTCTACTTGGCCCAATATCTCTGGCAGTCTTCTCTACCACCCTCGGCAGCTTTTCCGCCCCTGCGGAGCGGAGCGACGTTTAGCCGGCCGGGTAGACTCTCTTTCTGCCTGGTGGGGGTAGTTTTATTAAAACTCCCGTCAATAGGGAGGCGAGGAGAAGCGTAGCGCGCAGGGGGAGGGCCGCTCGTGCACACATACACATACACACACACACACAGAGCAGCGGCGCGCTTTTACACAATGCCTCGTAAAGAGCGATCTCTTCTATATATATATATTATTTACTCTCTTTTGTTTAGTGGAAATCGTTGATCGAATCGAGTTTTTCGGCTAAACGAAGCCGTATTTTTTATTTCCTGTTATTGGCGTTGTATTTAATTAAAACCGCGAGAATAATTGTTTCGATCGAGTCAAGTTTTCATCTATAGAGTATATTACCGATATTATAATAATAATAATAAGCCGTTGCGCGTGCAAACAGGTGCGGAAGCGCGCACGCGGCGAGTTATAACTAACGGGGACTGTGCGACTTCGCGCCAGGGCGCTATATATATATATAAGGGATCAACGCAAGGGCTTAACGCCGCCCGCCAATATATACACCAGTCTTTCCAGCCGTCGAGCTTTCTCGGTATTAAACGCCGCGCGCGAGCGACGTGTGCCGCTATTCTTCCGAATAAGAGCCCTGCCTTCTTTTCTTTCTTATAAATTCACTATGCACTATACTGCCATATAGCTACTCACCCTCCTGAGTCACGTATAGCAGTGTGAAATGCTTATTATGTAAGTAATATTGTAAATAAGAGATGATTCGTTAATTTTCGATTCGCCGAGAAATGCATTTTCCGCCCCCGTACTTTGCTATACTGCTCTCTCGTAATACATGTGTATATTTCTCTTTGTAGTTCTCTGGCGTCGTCATTTTGACTGGAACTCTTGCAGAGAGAGAGAGAGAGAGAGAGAGAGAGAGACTGCAATTTCATCGCCGTCGTCGCGTGTAAGCACCTCGGGGAGTATGCCTACGCTGCTCCACTGGCTCTTTATCTCGCTTTGTGCTAGACGACGTGCGGCCTGTATCTATATGTGTGTGTGTATATATATACCCATAAGCCTGGGCTGCAGTAGTGCACCTTTTGAGAACTGGAGCGTCGTCGTCGTCGTTGTCGCTTTATGACGCTGATGTTTAACGGCCGCGGACTGGGATTATGTGGACTTTACTCACCTGTAAATGGCGAATTATAAGCGGATTTTGTACGGGGTATTTTCCTCTTTTGCTGATGTGCGAGCGATTTATTATCTTTCGCGGTTTTTATGAAAAATTGCGATATATACTGGACTTTATGCCAAGATTGGAGTAAAATATTGTATTTGAATAAATGCTTCTTGAGCGAAACCTATGATGATCTCACTTACTTATAACAAGCCAAAGAATATAAATAGTTTATACTTACTTCTCGTACTTCATTATTATGAGGCTTAACCATCCATTTACGGCGTTATGTCGAAAACTCTTATTATTTTTTTGATTGTATTTAATATGCTTCATACTGTAGCAAACAGTGATCAAACACAAACTCGGCTTTGCACAAGTCAGCTATATCACATTACATTACCGACTCTTATGAGCGTTGGTAATCAAACCGCACACCTTATCGACTGGTCGCAGATGTCGCTAGCTATCGCGTTCGTTATTTAAGATGGCGCAGTACGGCGCCATTGTTATGTTTATGCAGCGGTTGTTGTCAGTTCTTCAATTTGAATCTTCCCGTGCTTTGAACGTTATTATAAATGTCAAAGTTAAAGAATAGTTAACTATTTCTTAAAAATAATGTTAGTATGGATCTCATCATTAGTGTGTTGTGTGTTTATCGAGTGTTTGTCGACAGGAAATAACCTAGAGTTCATTTCTTTTCACCTCTACATATTACTTTCTATCCAAAATATAACCTATACCTACTGAGTGCTGTGTGATTTAAAGGAATTGCATTAATTAATCCATATAATTTGTGTTTTAGGGAGAAACAAGAAAGTGTCTCGCGACAGTCTTCTGTAAGTACTGAATCGTTGTATAAATGTTGCAATGCAGTGTTTTACCAGCTTTTATGTACTTGAAAATTTTAGTTTTAACACAGTTTCTGCTGATTAAAAGATTTAAAATAAATATTTCAGATACTAAAACCACCAAAGCAACGCCAGCCACTGCAATGTGTGGCTACCAATTCACCATCTGCAGAAAATTCTCCCACAATAAAAATCAAAAGGAGAGTCAGTTTTGCAAAGAACAAGCGTATCAGGTAACAGATCCTATCATGTATTGCTATTTCAACTTGTGTTTATTTCAACCACTATTAATATTCACTTTTTATCCAATGAAAATTTAGAGAATTTTGCAATGAAGCCGAACAAGGAACAGTGTGGGACAATACATACGAAGAACATGACTTAAGCAACCCAAAAAATAATAGCAATGATCATCCAGTTATAATAAGTGTGCCTTGCGATGACAAAGAAAACTTTCCAGTGCAACTATTTTTGAAAAATGATGAACTTGATTGTAAAGAAGTTCCGCAAAGTATTCCAACAGAAGATGGAGATAATTTATCTCAAAGTGATATGGAAATGGACAATTCAATTAACAATTCCAGGCCAACAAGAATAGGAGAACAACATAGTGAAAATCAATATGAAAATGAAACTATTTACTGTGATGATGGCATGGACATGACAAATTATATACCATCAGAAATCATTCCATGTCAAAGACATGATGATGATGGTATGGATGATCATTTACCTGGCCCGCAAAGTTGTATTCAAAACATGTCAATGGAAATTACAAAAAATCTGCCATCAGTTTTTTCCAACAATTTAATACAACATCAAACCAATGATAAACATTTATTAGCGAGTAATTCTACAGATCTAACTCAAGCCATATCAGCATTGTTGAGCAGTGGATGTGCAAAAAAATTAAATAATCCAACAGATTTAAAAACTCCTAATGCGGAACCTTCTAAAAGTACAATGGATTCTTCATCTACAGCTGCTATAGAATTTACTTCAGTATTACCAAGTTCAACTTGGATACAGCCTAATAGTCGATGCCAAAATGATGACAGAACAGAAAATTTGACTAAAACCATGGAGTTTACTATGGCTGGGCCATGTTCCATACAGAAAACTAAAAATGCAGATAAAAGTAATGGTTTCTCTGAGAAAACCAATATTTTTACTAACAGATCAATGGAAATGACAGAACCAGTTTTTACAGTAAATAAGGATAACAATCATGAAATTAATGCAGTAATGCAAGAAAAAACAAAACTATTTCTCAACAATTCTATGGAAATGACAGAAGCGGTATCTATTTTTGATAAGATTCGGCAAATAGAAAATAATCTACAACCATGTACTAATTCAAAAGAACAAGAAATAACTAACATTTTTGAAAATAACTCCATGGAAATGACAGAAGCAGTTCCTACTTTAGATAAAATTCGTCTATTAGATAATAATAGGCAGCTATTAAATAACGTAGTATCACAAGAGAAAACTAAAATTTTTCTAGATAATTCCATGGAAATGACTGAAGCAGTTCCAATGTTAGACAAAATTCGTCAATCGGACGACAATACACAGCCATTAAGCAAAGTGACATCACAAGAAAAAACTAAAATTTTCTTAAATAATTCTATGGAGATGACAGAAGCTATTCCGATTTTGAATAAAATTCGTCAACTGGATGACAATACACAACACTTGAATAACGTGACATCACAAGAAAGAACTAAAATATTCTTAAATAATTCTATGGAGATGACAGAAGCTATTCCGATTTTGAATAAAGTTCGTCAACTGGATGAAAATACGCAGCCCTTGAATAGCATAACAATGCAAGAAAAAACTAAAATATTCCTAAATAATTCTATGGAGATGACTGAAGCGGTTCCAATTTCGAATAAAATTCATCAAGTTAGTTGTAATGAACAACCAATCACTAATTCAATAATTCAAGACAGAACAAAAATTGTCTCTAAGTCTATGGAAATAACAGAAGCCATTCCGGTTTATAACAATGCTGCTAATCTAACTACACATGAAAAAACTAAATTCTTTTCAAATCACTCAATGGAAATTACGGAAGCTGTACCTATAATTAATAACCAGTTCTCTGATGTAGAGAAGTTAGTTTATCACTCAATACCTCAAGAAAAGACAAAAGTTTTTGCAAATAATTCAATGGAAATAACAGCTGCAGTATCTGTTAGGCAATTTCCTACAGAAGTAGAGAGGCAAATTCAACTAGTACCTCAAGAAAAGACTAAAATTTTTATCAACAATTCTATGGAAATGACAGAGCTCATTCCAGGTCATGTGAAAAACAAGTCAATAAATGTAACTGAAACAGTCCCGATTTTGAGCAAAATTCGTGATGTTACTGGAGTTACAAAAGTCGAAACTGCACAGTTATTATCTGAAAAAACAAAATTGTTTTCTAACACATCCATGGAAATGACAGAAGCTATCACAGCAAATAGAAAATATCCAGATGAAGAACAACAGACACAAAACAAAACTAGAATATTTGCTAATAAATCAATAGATATTTCAGAAACAATTCCGGTTGGAGTTCCTAGTACTCATGTGGGAAATATTGCGTCTGAATCATTAAAGGAAGGAACAAATACTCCACGTATTGATTTAACAAGAACGTCGAACGTCATACCTATTTATCATGATAGTTATGAATACAAAGGTAATACAAATGAAGTTCAACGTAAATCAAACAAACGATATAGGCAATTTGATTTTGAACCTACAAATGAATGCAAGAAAATCTCACCTAACATTCCTTTAGAAACAAAATCAACACATTGGCAAGAAGTAGAAAAGACGAAAGTTTTTCTTGATAAATCAATGGATGTATCAGAAACGATCCCTATTCAAGGAACTGGCAATACGAATATAGGCCATTATTACAACCCAAGCGCTATAACTCAGGAAAAAACAAAACTTTACCGCAATACATCTATGGACATGACAGAAGTTATTTCAACACATACAAAAGATTATGAACCTAACGACTTGTTAAGGGAAAATTTGAACAAAGATAGAACAGAATGCTTTCTCAATAAATCCATGGATATTACGGAAAACATACCAGTCAAACAAATTGCATTTCCAATTTTGGAAACGGAAAAAATTGTTCACTATATCGCTCAAAATAGAACAAAAATGTTTACAAATAACTCAATGAATATTTCTGAAACGATTCCAGTAAACCAGGATGCTCCTTTGTTTAGTGGAATTTCCGCTGATAATATGGATATGACAGAAATGGTACCGGTTCATCAACACGTTTCTGCAACAAATTTGAACAATCAAAAAACTCGAGTTTTCTTAGATAAATCAATGGATATGACTGAAATGGTCGCCTCAAATCAATCTGTTTCGCAGCGCAGGAATGTACTACATGAAGTAACTCAAAATGATAATCTAACTAAAGTTTTTCATAATGCTACCATGGAATTCACGGAGTTGCCGACATCTTTTCCTGGTACTTGTAATAATTCAAAACCGTTTAATCAAAATGATTTTGGTATTTCATCAAACAACGTTAATGCGATGCAGGGTTCTATAAATGTATCAAATAACTTTCACAAAAGGAGTAATTATGATATTTCTGATAGATTTAGTACCAGGGATGAATCATTTCATAGAATCACATCCGATGAATTGAATACTCTATGTGCATCTATGAATTTGCCTACACAAAAATATTCCAGAGATGAAAGTGTAAATACACAAACAAATTTCATTCCTTCATGTAATGATGTAAACGTTTTACGGGACTCGTTGCAAAAAAATTCAATGTTCCAAGTTCCAGATCAATTTAACACAGAAAACAATTCAAGAGTGTCTAACTGCAGTAAGAATATAAGAGACCCAAGTTTGACGCAAGTGCGAAGAGAGGGAACAGTCAATATGGATCTGTCAGTTATCAATAAAAATGGAGTAGATAAATCTATAGCAACAGAGAACTACTTTAATAAATCAGTTACAGCCCCTGTTATGGATATGGATAAGACTGCTGAAATTAGTCTTGATCATCTAGAGCAACAGCAAACTCATTGTGGCTTAGATCAAGTAAAAAACCAAAATAATGTTTCCATTGAAAAAAGTCTAACGCATCCTGTGAATGAATCTCTTATAGTACAGAGCGCAGCTAACATTTCTAATAAAAATATTAATAATGTGTACCCTGCTGCAGAACCAGAAAAATTACACGATAGTGAAGTTCAAATTTATCATGATACATCTATGGAGCTAATGACTAATCCATTGACTTTATTAACAAATGCAAGATCCAATAAAACGAATGTGCCTATTATTGCTAATTGCAATCAGAACGAAAATGGTGCTACATCAAGAGAAAATAGTTTGACTAGATTGCCGTCAGATAACACAGATTTATTAATTGCAACCATGGGCATTAAAACAAAATTAACTTATCCACTTATTATAAATGATAAGACCACAATATCAATATCTAATAAATCATTGACAAGCAAGTCTTATAGTATTGGTAAAAATGACAAGAGCTGTATTGAAACAGACAAAACGTATGTTGTGGATAAAAATCTGATCAATTCAAAAGAATCAAGTAAATTGATTGGTGAAGACAGAAATTTTGAAATTTCTATAGCTGAAGGTGATAGTTCTGCTAAAGGAAATAATGAACCCGGTGTCGAGATTAATATTTTTTCAGAAAAATGTTTGGAAGAACTTGATGAAATTCAGCCCCCTTCCTTCTTGGACTCAGATAGTATGCAAGATGATGATTTGTCTGATCAATTGGAACGTTTGTCCAGCGGCAATCGTTTGGATTCGATCTTAAGCAATTCAAACGAGCAATGTGTATTACCTAATGAAGTAGAACTGAAGGATAATATATCATTCAATGACACAATGGAAAGCAGCAAACACTCTGAAGTAGAAAAAGAAAAAAGATTATCAAGTTGTGACTCGGATTATTCGTTCAAGAATAAAAGTAACGAAATTTCGTCTCCGAAAAAAGATTGTGTCCACTTGTCTTTTACTCCAGTGAATAATGAGAGTAAAAAAGATTTCATAGAAGAACCAATTTCGCCATTTTTATCGTTAACGGAAAGTTTAAAAGCTGAGGAAACGAGGTACGATATATAATGACACACCTAGTCATGAATCAATTAAAGTTCATTTTTTGTATTAAATTTAATACATGCTTTTTATGTTTTTCAGAGATGATTGTATCTGGGGAATTCGAGCAATGAAGCCAAACATAATAGCAATAGATTTCATATCAAAATCATTTGTTGTTATTTTAAGATTGAACGAAATGGAGACGATAAATTGTATTAGAGATGTTGAAAAAGTGGAATTCGTCTCAAGGATTCGTGGTAAGTTTATAACACATACACTTTAGGTAAAAGTAAATGCAGATCAAAATTAATTTTTCTTTTTTTAATTTTTCAGATGATTCTAAAAATGTGTTGTTAAAAATAGTTCATAGACTATTATTGTTAAAATTTAATCCTGATAAAATGATAATTAAATATAAAATGTATGAAGACATTTTACCTATGTTGCAATACATATCAAAGGAAGTTGTTTTTTCCATGAATTTCATGTTTGATTTGGAACGATTATCCGCGATGAATTTAATAACTATGGATATCGAAAGGTAATTTTGAAAATTTTGTGCTTTTAATTCATAGTATAGTGTATAATAAATCATTTTATTTTAATTGTAGGATAACATTTATGGTATCATCAAGGAAGTCAAACATTATCTTGAAAGTTTTGTTAAGACTTAAACTTTTTGATGAAATCGGTCCAAACGACATAGATGTAACGTGTGTGTTAGGTGACATAAGGTATCAAACTGCTAATTCACTTTCATACTTAATTATGGAAATTTAAACTTAAAACTATCTTTTTTTTTCAGGAAAAACGATATTAAGCAATTAATAGTAAATATAAAAAAAGATTACAAATTCCTTAGTAGATACATAACTGATGTTAAAGACTATATAACGTTGATGGAGAATCATGTATAGAAAAAAATATATCATGCATAAATATACTATAAGATGATCTCTAATTAAAATTAGTAAAAATTGAATTATTAATTCTGTAAATTATATATATTTTGTAAATTGTAAATAAATTTGTGTATGTGATTATATAAATATTGATTTTTATTTTTTTTTTTACAAAAATTAAAACATACATTATGTGAGAATCAATTTATAAAATTTTAATGACTAAGCTAACTATTTACATCTTGAACTTTTATACATTAACTTAATGAGTGACGTGTGTTATATTCATTCATCAATGCCATTAACACTACAATCTGTAGATTGATCAGAACTAGCAAAATCATCCATGTCACTATGATAATCTCCACTAGATTCATCATCTTCCATTTCTTTTTTAATTCTTGCCTTGTAGTGTGCATACTTCCATCCGTATCTATCAACATCTTCTTCATCAAGTCCATACACAAAATCCTCATCAGATGATGTCTCATCACCAACCATTAGATTTTTCATAGCATTTGTTATATCGATTTCTCCAATCGAATTTTCGGAATGATCTGAGTCTGGGTAATCATTTCGCCAATTGGATTCAGAATTTGAATCTTCTGATTCACCCTGATAATCATTATCCTTGTAATAATCCTCAAAAACTAAATCTTCCTCTATTGGTACAACGGACAACAGGTTTTCTAACTGGATAGCCTCTTTAGTTTGAGTATAATACAAATCATACACGTAGACAGCATCATTCTGAAACACAAAATCATATTTTAGCCATCAGTAATCATAAATGGATCAATAATTCAGCTGAATTGAATTCAAACAAACCTTTTCATCAGCTTCAGCTTTTGTGTCTTCTATATCGATGATATTAACAGTGTCTTCATCCAAGTCCTTCAACAATGAAGTATCTAATGATCGAATACTGTTGATGATTTTGTAGCGATTTTCGCTAGACTCTTGTTTGTTTTTTTCACGCGTTTTCTTTGTAATATCGACAATGTGTTGTTTGTAATTGGCTTTCAAAATATCTTTGCTGTAAGTTTTGGTGATGTGTTCGACAACGCAGTCATCCTATAATCATAAGACAATTAAGTATTCAATTTTTGCATTCGAATTGTGGGTTACAAAGATCAGAACTAAAGGAAGGTTATAGTTATCGCTATAGTTTTACCTGTTTTTCAACGGTTCCTGCAAATTTCACAATAGCTGTCAATGGAGCCGAGGCAGAGTCTTCTTCAAATTCCACTTTTTGCCTTTTACACGAAATCAAGAGAGCATCCAGCGGCTCGTCATTCTTTTTACGTTTTACACGAAGAATTGCCGCCATGTCTGATAAAACTTTTCAATAAATATCACAAACTTCTGAATACAAAGACTACGAAGTCGTCCTTGCAATTTTCACAACTTCGGATTCCGAAGAGGTTAGAAAATCGAAAGCGTTTGCGCGAGATTGCGCGTGCATCGTCGCTCGCCCGCCGCACATCAGACGTATGTATACGTTTATGCGCGCGCCAAAGCCTGTCATTCGCGTTATCGACTGAAGATAAGTGCTGCACTCAACATTTATTTCCAAAAGTCGTTGACGACTTATTTACAATCAAACTTGTTCGAACCGCAAAGGTCTGCTGTTTAGACAAAGACGTTAGTGTGAGCGATAATAATGAGTAAATCTTTGAAGAGGAAAAATGAAGACGGAGATGAATTCGTTGAAGGAAAATTTCACTTACGTAAACGTGCAAAATTGGAAGAGATAATATTTAGAGCCGTTTCGGAGCGAAAAAAGAGTCAAGCTCATTTTTCTGTAAGTGAACATTCGTTAGTTGTGTATATGTATGTATGCTGGCACATACATATAGCTGAAAAGTGTGGTTAACTTTAGTCAGAGTTTGCTGACTTATTCTACATTATTTATCGTAATCCTAAAACGATATCTATTTGATAAATCGGTCGTAATCTCCAAGTAACCCTAAAAAAATCTCTGTGAGCTAATCAAGTTTCATTGTTCGTAGGAAAGCAAAATCGCTGAGAAATGCGACAAACTTCTAACGTCCATTCATTTGAAGAAAAAGTACAAGTATTACTGCAAAACGCACAATGCCAGCTACTTGGTGGATAGCGTACGCAAAGAAAAGAGGGAAATTTCCAAGCAAAATCGTAATAATCTCGTCCAGAGTTTTCGGTCACTGGCCGTCTCCGCAGCAGATTCCTTCGATGCATCTGTCGAGGACGATAGCTTAGCTTCTAGCTCAGATAAAAACGGAAATCACTTGATGCCGAATCAGGTAATATTGATTATTGCTTATAATCATAACGCTTAATAAATCGCTGCCTTTTGTAACTAAGATCGTTCTGTATCGTATATAGATCAATGACGTCAAAAGCGACGATGTAAAAGACGTATTCAAGATGCCTGAAATGCCAATTCGCCAGGCTTCGAAAAGAAAAGCAAGCGACAGTCCGTCGGAAGTTAATAAAAACAGAAGTAAAACAATCAATCCATTCAAACGCCTCGCTGTAAGAACCGCAATGGAAGAAGCTGCCTTGAACGAGCATCAGGATAGTAGTGTTAGTCAGGTCGGTACATCTACACCTAAAGTTTTGAGTCCGAACGAATGTAAGGATACCAGCGGATACAGCGATTTATTATCGACACCCAAACTGAGCCTTTCAAGTTTGCCAAAAATATTAGACGGCACTTTTACGTTAAGTGAGGACGAAAGCGATGTTTTCGATTACTTTCCGAGAGAATATTCTTCAGAGTGTAAGTCAAAGCAGTCGCACGCGAAAAATAGAATATTACCGTATAAAATCAACTTCGATGAGGAAGAAGACAGCGATTGCGAGCGTAATGAACAAGAGCAGTTTAAAAAATACAAAGTTGTCAAAAGTTTCGTCGTGACTAAAACTCCGGAGAAAGGAGGTATTGTTTTTCAAAAAGGTTTAGATTACTTTGAGACCGATGACGATTGCGATTGCAGTATTTATGATAGTCTTATAGACGAGTCTTCTAACTTCGAGTATTCGAGTTCGTCGTCGGGAGATGAGTCAGATATTGGAATTTTTACGGGTTAGTAAATCGTATATTTATTAATTTATATAAACAATAATAGTAAAATCGATCATAATTTTATTCAAGGACCTAATTATAAAGAGAATATGCTTAACTTAGTATAAAATAAAACTATAGTTTTTTTACATTTTTATAAAATATTTGAAACTTTTTTTAAAAATAAAAATAATAAATCTAAGTCTATGATTATAATGGAAAGAAAAGGAGTAGCTTATCATCACAGTAGAGTAATCGCATACGTCAAAATCGAGAAATGCTTTTGTAATCGGTAATCCCAGAGATTTTCAGTAAAAACTATAATATCAAATTTGACATGTTTAATTATTTAAACCCCCACTCATTTCGCTTTCGAAGAGATATTAATGAATCGCACAGACGCATTCTAAAACTGGAAACCTCGAAGACGTCGTATATCGGTCGAGATAATCCCTATTTTCACGACCCGCATCGTTAGTCTCGGATTCAAAATTTTCCTAGAAAGTTGGGCGTCTAGACGCGGCCATCTACCAGCATGCACAGGCAATAAACCAATAAACAATACTACGTCGTGTGCAATTTAGAAAATTTACTACCGAAATCGATGCCGCCCGCAGTGAGCGACGCCAATTCGAGCTCGGAGCCGACGCGCCATTAAAAGAGGCGGTGCAAACGGACGATTTTATAGTGCCTGGCGTCTGGGTGTATAATAGTATATTGTCCACGGTTGGGACTGCTCGTTCTGCTCGTTCAGCCGATGTGAAACCAACTCTATTGCACTTCGTCTATGCCTCATTTGATTGTTACGAAGCTGATTCGTTTATACGTGCTTGGCTGTAAGATGCAAAAAAATTGAGTATGCGTCTCGGGGCGGCCGAATCACGGATAACTCAACAAATTGATGTTGTTGAAACTGTTTATCCAAGAACCCACGCACTTTATTGTATTAATATAATAATAAAAGGGTAGAAAGAAATATAACTGATTTAACTTGATCTAATATATAATGTTTATTTTTTTTTAACGCATATTATACAATGCAAAATTATACACTGAATGCTACATAGGAATAAGTACATCTTCTTAAATTATAACTGCGCTTTCCAACTAATTTAAGGAGGTTCACCTGAGTGGTACATACATTATACGTCGCAAGTCAAAAATAGGATAATTTTTATAAATTCTTATTTCCTTCTGATACAAGAGACATAATTTATTTAGGACTTATGAAAAGCTAATTTATAACAAAGAATGATTATAGATAAACATATCGAACTCTTTATGTGACAAAAAAATATAATACAGACGACATTTGACTTCGTTTTTGAGGTTAAGCGCACATTTTTTTTATTGAGTCAATTAATTATAGTATGCATAGAAATATTAGTTTTCTCATACAAAAATTTGCAACAGAAACGGTTTGTTAATTCAATAATTATTTGTAAATTAAAACGAGGAAAATGTGATTCTCCATAAGAATCCATGTAAAAATGAAAAAAAAAAAATACTTTTATTAATATCTCGTCTCAAAGTAGGTATCCAAATGACTCAAAATTTTGCGTAAGATTTTTATTTAGACATATCTATACGTGTGTGAATTTTTTCACCCAAATTTGTTTGTTATTTCTAAATAAGATTAATTCTTTGTGGACCGATAAGTATTTTTTTCATGTCCGCGTCACTCAAATTTTGAGCTATCTTCTCATACGCTGGGTGGCTCGGATCGGCAAATGGGAGCCTCGTGCTAAGTATGATACATAATTGTTCGATCATCTTCTTTCTAGTAGTAGCCTCGCTGAATTTCCTCTTCAACTGCGCCGCATAAGTTGGAAAAGCGGTTTCAATTTCGCCATTAGTATTAAAATTGTTTTTAAACTCTTCAATTTTTAAGTAACGAATCACCACTTCCACTGGTTCCGTCAGTACGTCTAGGTACGTAATCGGCGTATCCCCGATCCTCCTATTCTTCATGGCCGTCAACTCAGCCCGACACTTTTCGTAGTGCTTCCGCATAATTGAATCTTTGCTTATCAACGTCTGGTTGCGCTTGTTGTTGAACTCTTGCTGGTTTCTCTTGGCCTTGATTTTGGCGACGTATTCGAGTACCATGAAACACGTTGATTCCTCTCCCTGCAATAACGAGTAGTAAATCGTTTCGCTCGGTGCGATTTTTTCATTAGGTTCGCTTTCGTATGTCAGTAGATTCTTGATCATGGCACACCGATCACTGCCCTTCTTGAATGCTAGGGCTAACCACTTATTGATGTCTAACATCCTCTTCGTTGTTTCCTCGGTCTCAAAGCCAGCCTCTTTTAACAGCAATTTCACAATCGAGTCGTCGCCTGTCACTTTAATTTTCGTCCGCTTCTCTGCAGATTTTCGTTTGGGGCGCCCTTCCTCGCATCTGCAATTGTTGAAGCAATATCTGTCGTAACACATTTTTCCAAAGATTCCAGTGCCTTGCGTGTGAATCTCTACGGTGCTCTCAGCAGACTGTGAGTTATTTGAAGCTCTGCCAAAGCTTATATAGGTACCTGCGTGGGCCCGATTGGTCAAAAGGTATGAAAAGCTGATAGAGCAATTCATCCCCTCCACCAGGTCAGCGCCTAATACCTGAATGTAAGGATCCGCCCCTATCTTCGGCTCCGAAGGGAGAGTGTTTAATTTTTATTATGTGTGTAAGCGGTAAATTAGACAGGTACTCTCCCTTACTTACTTCTGAGAACGGAACCGAAGATAGGGGCGGATCCTTACATTCAGGTATTAGGCGCTGACCTGGTGGAGGGGATGAATTGCTCTACCAGCTTTTCATATCTTTTGACCAATCGGGCCCACGCAGGTATCTATAAATGATTTACTACTCGTTATTGCAGGGAGAGGAAACAACGTGTTTCATGGTAATCGAATACGTCGCCAAAATCAAAGCCAAGACAAACCAGCAAGAGTTCAACAACAAGCGCAGCCAGACGTTAATAAGCAAAAATTCAATGATGAGGAAGTACTACGAAAAGTGTCGGGCTGAGTTGACGGCCATGAAGAATAGGAGGATCGGGGATACGCCGATTACGTGCCTAGACGTACTGACGGAACCAGTGGAAGTGGTGGTTCGTTACTTAAAAATTGAAGAGTTTAAAAACAATTTTAATACTAATGGCGAATTTGAAACCGCTTTTCCAACCTATGCGGCGCAGTTGAAGAGGAAATTCAGCGAGGCTACTACCAGAAAGAAGATGATCGAACAAGTATGTATCATACTTAGCACGAGGCTCCCATTTGCCGATCCGAGCCACCCAGCGTATGAGAAGATTTTAGCTCAAAATTTGAGTGACGCGGACATGAAAAAAATACTTATCGGTCCAAAAAGAATTGATCTTATTTAGAAATAACAAACAGATTTGGGTGAAAAAACTCACACACGTATAGATATGTCTAAATAAAAAGCTTACGCAAAATTTTGAGTCATTTGGATACCTACTTTGAGACGAGATATTAATAAAAGTATTTTTTTTTTTTTTTTTTTTTCATTTTTACATGGAGTCTTATGGAGAATCACATTTTCCTCGTTTTAATGTACAAATAATTATTGAATTAACAAACCGTTTCTGTTGCAAATTTTTGTATGAGAAAACTAATATTTCTATGCATACTATAATTAATTGACTTAATAAAAAAATGTGCGCTTAACCTCAAAAACGAAGTCAAATGTCGTCTGTATTATATTTTTTTGTCACATAAAGAGTTCGATATCTTTATCTATAATCATTCTTTGTTATAAATTAGCTTTTCATAAGTCCTAAATAAATTATGTCTCTTGTATCAAAAGGAAATAAGAATTTATAAAAATTATCCTATTTTTGACTTGCGACGTATAATGTATGTACCACTCAGGTGAACCTCCTTAAATTAGTTGGAAAGCGCAGCTATAATTTAAGAAGATGTACTTATTCCTATGTAGCATTCAGTGTATAATTTTGCATTGTATAATATGCGTTAAAAAAAAAATAAACATTATACATATATTAGATCAAGTTAAATCAGTTATATTTCTTTCAACCCTTTTATTGTTATATTAATACAATAAAGTGCGTGGATTCTTGGATAAACAGTTTCAACAACATCAATTTGTTGAGTTATCCGTGATTCGGCCGCCCCGAGACGCATACTCAATTTTTTTGCATCTTACAGCCAAGCACGTAACAAATCACCTTCGTAACAATCAAATGAGGCAAGGTATTATAAAGTGCCTCGTTGATCAAGTCCTTGTGTTCCAGCATAGAGTGGTAGTAGAGCTCCGCGCGCTCGAAAGCTTCGAATATGTCCTCTGAATACATAGAAAAAACCTTGAGATCGTACAGCCTAAAGTTGCTCTGGAATTGGGGGTTCCGCATGAGTGCTGCTATCTGGCACTGGGGTTTCGTCAGGAGTTCAAGAAATGTGCAGCTGTCGGTGATCTTGGTGAATTTCGCTTTGGTGATGTGCTCAATGCAGTCTTGGTAGTAATCCAACAAGCTTGGACACTTCTCGATTATACTTTCGTCCCTCAATTCGATCGACGGCTTGGAAACATTTTTCAAGGCTATTGCCTTGCACAGCCGTTCGTTGTTTAGAGTATTGCAGATAACACCGACGTTTTGAGGATCGATATCGTAAGGCGTGTGGCCGTCGCAGTCCCTAACGTGCGGATCTGCACCGGCGGACAGAAGTAGCCTCAAGCACTTTCTCTTAAGCTCGACGTTATTTTCACGAGACATACAGGCGTCGATATATCATCGGTCCCTACGAAGACCAGCACAGCCCAGATTCTTATCGAAGAGTAGCACGGTTCATTCTCGCCGCGAAGAGTAGCACAGAACCGATTCGCTCCGCGAAGAGTTGCACAGATCAACTTATGCCGCGAAGAGTAGCACTGATACCGCGAACTATTTATTCCTTAAAATGTCATTAACAAGAGCTAGTTAATATAAACTACAATATCAGGATTAAAGTAACAATAATAAAAAATAATTTATATTAATAAATAAAATATTTATTTACTTTTATATATTTACAATCGAGTTATAAAACTCGTGGTATTTTTATGGTAACAAGGCGTTTAAATAACCATCGCCTCAAGGTCAGCTTTTTTCTTTTCACTTAGTGCTATTTTTGCAGTGTAATTACATGTTTATATTAACTAGCTCTTGTTAATGACATTTTAAGGAATAAATAGTTCGCGGTATCAGTGCTACTCTTCGCGGCATAAGTTGATCTGTGCTACTCTTCGCGGAGAGAAGCTGAACTGTGCAACTCTTCGCGGAGCGAATCGGTTCTGTGCTACTCTTCGCGGCGAGAATGAACCGTGCTACTCTTCGATAAGAATCTAGGCTGTGCTGGTCTTCGTAGGGACCGACGAATATAGTCAGTTCGCCTTGTCGAGGGCACACTAGCGCCAAATCACCAATGCTAAATCAAATGAGGTGGCGAAAAATGGAATATAAATAATTAGGATGCTCCATAAGAGCAATGTGATTCATCCTAACTATGTATATTCCATTTTCCTACTTACGTGCGCAAAGTTCGATTTTGCGAACGCATATGCGTGTGCAAAGTGTCACTTTCCCACACGCTGAGATGAGCGTGCGGGAATGTAGCTGAGCGTGCGGGAATGGAGTTGAGCGTGCGGGAATGTAAAACGAGCGTGCGTGCATGCGCGGCTCCTTTGTGTCACTCGCTTCGCTCGTGCACAAACCCGCTCGCGCATGTGCGCACACTAGTTTGACTTCCCCACGCTCAGCTACTTCCCCGCACGCTCGGCTGCTTTCACCCATGCTCTTCTTAGCGTCTGGGATAGTGACACTTTTCACGCGTATGCGTCTGCAAAATTGAACATTGGGCACATCAGTAGGAAAAGTAGTATACGATACTCGTGCGCGCGTAGGTCATCCCGCACTCGCTTCGCTCGTGCGGGAACGACCTACATTGCGCACTCGTATCGTAATGTACTATTACCGCCACCTCATTTGATTTAGCATTGGTGATTTGGCGCTAGTGTGCCTTCGATAAGGCGAATAAGCTTAGTCATAAATTCTGAAAACTTAAAACGAAGTAATTGCTCAAGTTTTAAGCATAGTAGTAACCTTGGTCAGATCAATGACAATTTATATTTTATCATCACAATCCCGAAATTACTTGATAATGTCGAATACTTTTAAGTCAGATTAAGAATAAGAAACCGAATTAAATGTTGCAGAGTTTTATTTGTTTATATATTTATTACATATTTATATAATCTTGTGTAAAATTCATCTATCAAAATAAAAACAATAAACGCAAGTCTAAAATGTTGAGACTTTGACGGAGAGAAAGGGAGTAGGTCGTTACAGGGGGGTAATCACACATGCCAAAATCGAGAAATGCTTTTATAACAGCGTAATTCATTGAATTTCTTGATGGACGTACTCTGCTCATTGAATTTGTAAACGATAACCCAAGAGATTTTCAATAAAATAATATCAAATTTCATATGCTTAATTACTTCAACCCAGAGTACACTCCATTAGCGATCAATCCATACATTGCGTAAACGCCCATTGCAAGTTTCTAAGCTATAATCTTTCGTTCCACGAGTTTATAGAATAATTAATTGATATCACAATCGATCGATACTGGCGCACATTTGCTTTATTTTCTTCTTCGTCGCGCTTTCCACTTTTTTTCGCCTTCTCGCTCAAACTCATTGTCAACACTCACGCCGCATAAGAAATAGTGTCATCGTAAAATGTTCGCGTGAAGAAATTTATGATTTTCCATGATTTTTCATCATATGATATGAGTAGTACACTGCGTATACATGTAACACTGGCCTTAATATCTAATTTATACATTTGCAGCTCTCAAAAACAAGGTACTCGAGATTTCGCCGTGCACAACTGAACGGTTAACTAGTTAAAAAAAAAAATCAAACTTTATTTATTTTTAGTCTCCAAAATGTCCCAGTCGAGTCTGAAAGACGTTAATTTAGTTTGCGTAAAAAAGGTTCACTCATTAACAAGAAAATATCAAGACAAGTAGAGTCGATCTGAGATTTTCCGAAGACTTTCCCAACGAGTGCGACGAACAAGCGAAATCGCTTTCCCAATTTTTGAGAGTCCGAGCGCACTTGTATTATTGGGATGCGCGTAATTATCCATTATCATATAATAATATATTAAATGTTATATTGCAACATAACTTAACAGATTCACAAATTGAGATTGGTATCATTCAGAATCGTGTTTTTCTACGATTTTAATACTCTACTCCTCTACTGTACAACATTTTACATTCGGCCATTTTTAACTTCCTTCGAACCTATATAAGGTATTTATTATGCTACGAGATTATTCAAGAGTCATGAGATTGCACACCTTTATTGTGTTTCCACTTTCAACAGGAGGTTTAGGTTCTCATTATAAAATTAATACGAGATTCGTTTAATCAATCGAGAATATTAGCAAATTTTATACATGATGACACTAAAAGTTGAGAAAAATTTTTTTTTCTTTCAAATAATATTATTTATACATACTTGTAAACGTTTTTAAACGAACCAAATATGTAAGAAAACTACTATTTACACAAAAATTTTAGTAACAATTTTACTAATTCATTTTTTTCTTCTGTTTTATAAAAACTCAAAGGAAAATGCTTTTTGAGTTCTCGCTATAATGCTTCTGAATCGGAGATCATATTCATTCATTTCTCTCACTCTCTAGCTTTCGCACATTCTCTAGTTCGCTCTCACTTTCTCCTTCGCTAGTCAGTTTTATGTACAGCTCGATATAACAGTACTATAATCCTAATAGGTTTTCCCTTGGCTGACGTGCAAACGTCTAAATTTTGCACGTCGTTTGTAAAACATAATGCCGTATATACATTGCTTTGCTGGTAATTCGAATCTTATACATTACGAACAATTCCCTGGATCAACGAAAAGAAATCACTCGTTATTCAACTAAACGGGTAATTAATATTCTTTAATGTATACATAAACTGGCAACAAGTAACAGTCCTATTGCGCTGCCGAGACGGCGAGCGCTTTCTTTAAATATTCATGATTGAGATATTAAAAGTAAAGATCGTGTGTACAATTCAAGTGAAGTTCATTTAAATGAGATCCATGAGATTTTAAAAACGAGACACCGCCGATCGCGTATAATCTAAGTCAGGACAATTTATTTTTAACACCAGCCACTGTATAATGGAGTACGCAATCAGAGAGCTAAAAATAAATCAAATTCTCTTCGGAAGCGCTTTCTCGTTTTCAACATTGAAAGAACCTCTCTGACAACTACCCATATATTTCGAGGCGAAACGTTATTCCTCAAAAAGATAAAAAGAAAGTTTTCTTCGAACCGTCAGACGATTCCTTTTCCTAAACGGAATGGAGCTTGCGACGCGACGGCTTTAAAGTACGGATGCCTCGGTGCGTCCACTGGCAGGCGGAGTGGTGGTGGCCGGCGAGGGTGCCGAGGCCGCGTTGTTGTTATTGTTGTTGTTGTTGCTCGCCTCGCCAGCGTGGCTCGAGCAGTAGAACTTTTTGTGAGCGATAAAGGTGCTAAGATAGTTGAAGCTGATATCGCAAGAGCGACAGTAGCACGGTCCAGCTTTGCTCGCGTCGAGATTCTCTTCCGGAGGCGGCGTGTCCTCGCGTTCCTGCTTCACTTTTCCACTGGCCGCTGCTGCAGGCGACGGGGCCGCCGGTGATGGCGAAGCAGCTGGTGAGGACGCAGGCGGCGCGGGCTGCGGACTCTTGCGAACGACTAATTCACTCTTGCCGTTGACTTGCTGCGTGTCCGAGGTGATCTCCTCTGGTGTGGTGGCCGGGGCGGGTTCCGGCGTTGGAGCCGTCACGTCATTTTCCAAAATGTACGTTATGTAAATCTCCTCCTGCAACGTTGAAAAATTTCCTTACTTCGAGTATCGATCGTTGATTCGGACGGATATATTTGAATAAGCGATAGAGATTTGAATTAAAGATATGACAATGAATCTTATCGCAACGTCGAAGGTATCTGTATAGGTATCGCTGAATTACGTGAAGCCCGAGCGCGACGATTCTCCCGTCAAATGAATTTATCTCGATCTTATCCGAGCGACGAAATCTTTTTATCGCAAAAGTTTCTGACGACTGAGCCACGTGGTAAACGAAAGATTAAGAACTGAGGCATTTATCTGAGATCGAGCAGATAATTTTAGAATTTGTTAAAAATTCAAGACGAACCTGCAGGTCAGCTCCGCGTTTCTCAAAGTGCATCCTGATGTGCGTCCTCATGCCTCTGAGTGTGTTACCCTTGTATTGGCAAATCGTACACCGGAAAGCCTTGACGCCCTGGTGAGCGTCCATGTGACGCTGGGCTGCACCCGCGGTTGGACTCACCGCTCCGCAGACCGGACACCTCCAGCCGCCGGTCTGTCCGCTCGTACACGTATGCGAGACGCCCGGCTCGATCATCGTCTGTCGATCGGAAAGTCCAGTTAGGCAAATAAATATTCAATAACACAGTTAGCTTGGGTTCTCGCAGCAGAGACACTGACCTTGCATTTCGGACATCGCGAATGATGCTCCTGAGAGTCGGGTCTCTTTGGACAGTAGAAGGCTTGATGGGCCACGAGATTGTCCATCGAGGCGAACTTGATACCGCAAGCGGCGCAGATCAGTTGGACGAGCGGCGGCGAGGGAGTACCCGCCGGCGGTGGACTCGTCACGCTGGTCTCGCGAGCCTGGCAGTAATGCTTTTTGTGGGCGACAAAGTTCTCGTGCCGGCAGAACACTATGTTGCACTCCTTGCATCTGTGAACGACAGCGACGATTAATTTTCCGACGATCAAGTGAGTCGGCCGTTTCTCGCTACATCATCAAGATAGAAGCGTACCTGGAGACTCCCTGCTTGACGAGGACGCCGGGAACGGGAGGTGGCGGCAGTTCCGCGAGCCTGAGAGCCAGCTCGGTGGGAGGCGTGGGCGGGATCCGGTCGGGCGCCTGGGCCGTCGGCAGAGACCTCGCACGCGGACTGGCGCTGCCCCTGGACCTCGGGCTGCCCGGCGGAGGCGGCAGCGACGAGGGCAGCGACGAGGGCAGCGGCGAGACCCGGTTCTCCTTTTCGTGATCCTGTGGAGCGAAGCGCGTTAGTCGACCCCATAGAGCGGAAGTAGCTGCGCGAGCCAGGTGGATGACAGTCGTGCTTACCGGTGACCTCCTCATGCTGAGATCGAGCGGAGCGGAGGCGGCCGAGTTGGGCGAGTGCGCGGTGACGGGCGGCAGGGCCAGCGGCGTGGCGGGCTTGTTCGCCGCCCGGAGCACGCTCGAGCTGATCGTGGGCGCCTCCATGATGACGGCGGAGGAGACGCTCGTGGGCGTTGGCGTCGTGGCGGTGAGTCCCCGGGTCATCGGCTGTAGCGTGCCGTTGGGGAGGAGGAAGCAGGGGGTGTCGGGCGCGGGTAGGCCCGGGGCCGCGAGGACCGAGGCGCCGCGCACCAGCGAGTACGGCACGATGAGGATGGGGTTGGTGGGCAGCGCTAGGCAGGGCTGCGGCGGCGGCGAGTCGCCGGGGCTCGAGCTCGTCGGCGGCGAGCCCTTGAGCGAGGAGGCGCCGGCCGTCGGCGTGGGTGGCGTGTCCTTCACCACGTGCCTCGTACTGCAGTAGTGCGTCTTGTGCGCCCGGTACGTCTTCAGCGAGCTGAACCTGATGTCGCAGTTCCGGCAGTAGCGCTCGGCCTCCTCGTTGAGCGAGCCGTTGGAGGCGATTTGCGCGGCCGCCGCCGGCGCCGAGGGCAGGCTCGGCTGCGGGGGCTGCGGCGGCGGCGGCTGCACCGGCGAGGCGGCGTGCATCCGCATGTGGCGATTGAGCGAGACCTTCTTGTCGGCGCTGTAGGAGCAGTGCGGACAGGCGTAGGCCTTGCGCGACTCGAACTTGCCGCTGTTGGAGCCAGGCCCGGTCGAGCTGGCCTTGTCCTCGTCGTCCTCGTTGTTCTCGGCGTCGCTCTCGAGTCGCGGCCGGTGCGAGCAGTAGTACTTCTGGTGGGCGTCGAGCGTGCTCGCCGAGCTGAACCGGATGCCACAGGGCGGACAGATCAGGGCGGCGGGTCGACCGGCCGCCACGGCCGCCTCGACGCTCAGGCCGTCCTTGCCGTCGTTCGGCAGGACGAAGAGCCGGCCCGTCGCTATCGCTGCAAAGTGATCGCGCGATTAGTGGGCGAACTTTCAAAGATCGTTATACGTTAATCTGAGAGGTGGCTTACCGTTCTGGAGACCGGGAGGCAGTGGCGGCGCGGGGTTCGGCGGTGAGGCGGCGCTCTCGGGCTTGATGGTCAGGGCGGCGACGGCCTGCGGTCTGAGAGCCGGGTCCGTCGCCAGACTAGCGTTCAGTCTCAGTCTGGGTGCGGAGGCCGCGCCGCTGAGCTCGTCCTCAAGCCTCGGCCTCTTGGCTTCGGACAGCAGCGTCACCTCGTCGGAGGACCGTCTCGAGTCCTCGGAGTCCCTGCGGCCGGTCGTCGACGTCGTCAGCTCGTTGCGGCCGCGACGACTGTTGCCGTTGGGGGCAGCCGCGGCCGCGCCGCTGCTAGAGGACGAGGCCGAGGATGCCCTGCCACCGACGCTGCTGCTCTCTTCCTCGCGCACCGCCATGTTCGAGTCCTCGTCGGCGTGGGACTTGGGGCTCGAGTCCTGCACCGAGTTCGGCCGCGAGGGAACCTGGTTGCGCTGCTGCTGCTGCTGCTGCTGCTGATGCTTCTGTTGACGGGCAAATTACACATGTGTTATTAAGAGAATTAGGCTATTACATATGGTTGAAAATCGAGGCAAAGGACCGTATATTACCTCGTAGTCTTCGGTGAGCGAGGCGAGCCGCTTCCTGGCATCGTCCGGCAGGACGCTGAGCCTCAGCCGAATGTCATCCGGCGCCAGGCCGGCGACGACGCTGAGTCGCGGCGGCGGAGGCAGCGCGACGAGCTCGTCCTGGTCAACGAGCTGACCTGCACCCGAAGGACTCGAGACCGCGGAGCCGCCACCTTCCAAACCGCTGCTCACGGACGGTGTCTTCTCCGAATCGCTCCACTCCTCATCCTCCCCTGGAACGAACATTTATGATTAGGCATGCACTTCTTATACACTTTTGAATAAATGAAAATGCGAGCTCGTATAGCAGCTGGAGCTAATCGCTGGGGAATATGAGTAATTCTCGACAAAAGCAAAATACACGCGATAACAATCTGACTAATGAGAATTCCCCACACTGCTGATAGTGACACAGCCGCGCGCGGCCGCATATGATTCCCGCCTGGTGTTTTCGTCTTTAAAATAATAACGAGAACAATGCACACATACGAAATCTGTATAAAATTCACCACCTGTAACTCGCTTTTCGCTTTCACTTTTGAATTGAACCCCGTCGTCAAAGCACGGGATTGGGTAACCCTCTCCGAAACACAAACACGCGCACTTACGAGCTACTTATACTTAAAATGTACATACAGAAGTAAAATAAAAGAGCACATACGCCGTGAAGCAATGATCAAACCGTACATTTAAAACCGGAAATCCTCCTGGCAAGCAGAACCATGTCTCATGAAGCAGAAGCAGAAGAAGAAGCACAAGAACAACAAGAGCACACAGAAACCGTATAGCAGCAGCACACAGTAGCGCGAGCGCGCGAGTTTCGAAAAAAGGAGCAGCGACGACGACGAGCGCGCGAGCATCGCCCGTAGCGTCCGCGTCCCTAATGGAGGCGCACACGCCGGTGCGTAAGCGCTATCCCCCCCCGATGCTTCCCCTTCTCTCTGACTGTCCCCCTACTCTACGCGATCGCCGTATCGAACTGGGCGCAGCTCTCTCTCTCTCTACGTGCACGCTGTGTTTAGATTCCTTATCTCTCGCTCTTCGTCTCGTCCCCTCTTTTCTAGCTCCGTATCCGCCCGCGCTCTGTTGCCCTTTCTCTATCTCGGGATATCTCTCGAGGATGATGCCTGCGACCGTTCGGCTGGGTTTTGAAAATTTTTTTTTTCATCAGATGGATCGTTCGATTTTAGTGTAAAATAACAAGGTGTGTGCTAAGCACATATAACTGTGACGAGAAAAGAAGAGCTGACGCAGTCGTATTAATTAAGAGATAAAAGTCATCTCGTGTCCCTTCTTTTCGCACACGTGCGCTGCTCTCTCACGAAATCTTCGGAATATCGATGCGCGGGAGGAGAAGGAGGACGTTTTAATTGCCTAGAGTCCTGAAATCCCGAGAAGAGAGATACGCTCGAGAAGATAGTTCGAGAGCTGGGAGCAGCTATACACACACACACACTCTCTCTCGCTTCCTAGTCCTTCGCGCTCGCCCGCGCGCGCGTATTATTATCGCGAGTCTCGCATCTCGTGTTGTGCGCCGAGGTACATACACTGCAGCGACTATCAAACGTGTGCTGCTGTGGTGGAGAGTAAGTAGTCAAGAGGTGCGCGCACACCTATCCGATTCTTATAATTGCTGCGCACGCAAGCAATGACTCTCTCTCTCTCGCGAGTAGCTTCGACCGCGGCTTATTGTGGCTCGGTTATGTTCTCCTTCTCTCTTTCGATATCTGCACAAGCTGCAGATGTTTAGAATAGAAATATTCCAAGGCGGCGACGCTTTTAATTGAGGGGTATAAGCTCGGGGTGTATGGGGTGTAATATATATATATATATATCCAGGAGAGAGAAAGAGGGGGAAGGGGGAACACGGCTCGCCATTAACATATCCGCGGCCTGATAAGAGGTCTTTCTCGGAAGCAATACCGTGCACCTTCTCTCTTCTCGCTGCGGACCAGCTGCTACTGCTTTATGTGTCTCTTCTCTATACGTACACGGACTTTTCCGAAAGATCACTTTCCCACACGTCCTATACTCCTACCTCTTTTTTTTTTCTCATAATTCGCGTTTTACAGCGAAAGCAGCTTTGGCGAGACGCGAGCTGATTTACAGAGTATAAAAAGGCCGAGCTTTTAATAATAGGAAGAAGACTTATTAGCATTAATTTCCTGTACCTCGGCGCACGTATACGTCCGTTCCGCTATACACTCTATACAGCGGCAACAGTGCAAGCAACGATCGAATCGCCATAGCTATATTTAAGCAGAAGCAGCAGCAGCAGCAGCGCCGGGAAAAGTTTTTATTCTCGGTATAGCGTCGTCGTCGTTATCAGGAACAACGACGACTACTACGAAGAGGCCGCTTGCGAGGAGAGAAAAAATAAAGGAATCGCAGCTTCTACAGTCGCCAGTCGTCGTCGTCGTCGAAGAAGAAGAAACAGAGATGAGAAGTATAAGCTCGCGCGCGCGAGCAGCTTCATCTCTCGGGGCGCTATGCAAATAGGATCCTGATCGTGACGGTGCGGCCAACACGCGACGACGAGGAGAACGACGAGAGAGGGCCTGAGTGAGTTGCAAGAGGGATGGGGGGGCACGACCCAGCAACTCGCGTATACTTATACTGGCCCTTTGGTTAGATATACGTCTATGTGTACACATATACACACGATATGCTAATGCGAGCGATCGTGACACCAGTGCGCCTGCTAAGTGAGAGCTCAACTCGCTCTCATTGACTCTCGAGCCTATATATACTCTTCCTCGTGTGCCTGCGCTGCAGTACACGTCGCTTGTCCTTTTTGCTCGAGAGACGGTTGGACTTTTTTACATGCTGCTCAGGAGAGCCGAGAGAAAAAGAGCAGGGCACTTTGGCTCTATTACGCTATTTACACGCCACCTGTCGATACTCCGTGTGTATAAATCTCGAGTGCCTAAAATCACGCTTTATATTACAAGAAGAAATATACTCGTTATGAGACTCGCGATTATCTCCTCCAGGCACATACAACGGCGCAAACGTGTCAATTATCGTATACTTAGAGGAGAACCTTTACGCGCTATCGCTTATTACATTCTTTTGTTCGTCTCGGCAGAACATGTATGTCTTTCGTTCGCTTACGCGCGCAAGAATCGGACGCATGAATAATGCGCGATCTTATTCAGCCGAACCTCGCCACAGAGTAACTTCTCGGAAGCGCACTTCCAGGATCGTCGTCCTGCGCGACGAAATTAAACTGTTTGTATATACACACCGCTTGCGAGCAGGAGCTGGCCTTGTTAGGCTCATCCAGTTGAAAAACAAGTGCGAGAGAGAGAGAGAGATTCCGATTAGAGTTCGAATCGGAAAAATAAAGAGTATACGTTGCTTGCAAGCTCTTACTGCAGTGTATAGCAGCAGCGACGTGATCTCTCAATTTAGTCCTCGCGAGGCGAGAGAGAGAGAGAGAGAGGAAGAAGCAAGCCAAGCGTGACACTAACGGGCGACCCCGGCAGAGACAGATGTAAGGTATATCCTTACTCTTTCTCTTTCTCTCTCGTGCCTCGTCGTCTTACTTCAATTATAGTAGCAGCAGCAGCAGCAGCCGATCGACGCTACCGATCTCATCATTATGAGCCCATCGGTCGACTCGCGAAAATAAATACCGAGAATCGTCTATAGGTATATATCGGACATTATGCGAGAGAGTGGAATTTCATCGAATTAATCGAAAAACGAATTGCCGGGAGGCTGATTAAGTCGTGGCCATTAATGCACTTTGCATAGCCGATTTTTACGAGAGATAAAGCCGCCGAGAGAGAGAGAGAGAGGATAAGATAAGCCTTCTCTCTCTCTCTCTGAAATATAAAACGCTACGCTGCTGCATCTGTGCATAAGGATAAAGTTTTATCAAGATGGGATAGCGCGATCTTGATAAGCTACACGGCAGAAAAGAGACGGCTGAAATATGGAGGTTCGTGAAATGAAGTCATTGCGTGTGTATATGTGTGATACGCGCTGGAATGCGAATGTGTCTATATAGGCTGAGCATGCGAAGTGATCGGTCGCGGGGAGTTTATTTCGAGAAACACGAGCTCCGAATTGAAATTATTTTATATACTGCAAAAATATAGAACGATGCATTATTCAGCGAGTCGAGCCCAAAATTTTTTTAAGAGAGAGATGTATTTTTGCGGAATAAATTCGCGCGCGTGAAAGAGTTCGACGTACGATTATCGGTCGTTAGTCTGGAAATCGTCTGGCGCCCTTTCTCGCGCCGCCAATACTTTCGAATATAACATTTTGAAGAAGCCACTCAACTCTCTCTCTCTCGCGCGAGCTCGCCTGCGTCATCGTCGCTGCCGAAAAATACACTCGGCGCCGATGATCTGACGTATATATATATATATATACCAGCTTTCTATACATATTCCACGTGGCGATAACCGATAACGATCTAATTAAGGACTCATTGAACGCTCGCGCATCGCTAATAATAAAACTCCTCTATGGGAGTTGCGGAAAAACCTGTATCGCTATCCATCATCTGACGATATTTCCACAGAGAGCTGCTGGAAAGAAGAAAAGAAGAAAATAAGCGAGATCGGTCACGGCGAGAGTATAGCCGCACGTATATACTTTATCTCGAGGTGGGAACAGGATCCGGCGAGAGCTCTCCGAAGGACGAGAGGACGTTATCGTCTTTGCCATCTGTCACCCGTGTATGTGTGTGTGCTCTCCTTTTATGTGTTATTTCTCTCTGTCTGACCGCGAGATGAGTGTCGATTTTCCTCGTCGCGTGTGTGTGTGTATTTTTTGTTCTCTCTTTCGCTCGATCGAAGGACTAAAATTCGAGGAGATTTCGGCGAGAGCGCGAGCGATAAATATATATATATATATATATAGAAATTCCGCTCTTGTATATATATATATATATATATATATATATATATAAGAGCGGAATTTCTCTCTGAATAACGAGCAGTGTGTCGGAGGAGGCGAGAAATCACATTGAATATGCAGAAGCAGCAGGATGGTTTATACGTGTCGACGATTAAGCCTTAAGATGGGGTAGTCATTAAGAGATAAAGCCTCTTGACACCGAGGAGACACTCGGGCCCCGATAAAGGGCCTCTATACCACTATACGGGATGTGTGTATCGAGAGCGAGTATTATATAGCTACTGCACGCGATCTTCCATCTAATTGATTATTCGTTCGACAATCTCTTTAAGTCGCTTGCATTTTCGTCGACGGCTTCCTTTTGCCTTTCGCTCTCTCTCTCTCTCTCTCTTCCTCTCCGGACATTCCACGCGTGACAATGTTGCGTGGGCCCAAGAGTGCAGGTCTCGTCTCGATCGTGATAACACCGGTTTTTCGACCAAATGCACGCGCTTGTATTTGCGTTATTATATTGACGACTCGATCTAGTACAGAACGAGCACAGGTGGGAGGTCGGCTACGTTATCGTTATTTTCGTCGAAGCAAATGGGAGGAGAGAATATGAGCGAGAGCAGAAGAAGAAGAAGAAGAAGAAGAAGGCAGAGATCGAACGAGCTCGATAATAAGGAGGAGGGAAATATTTGTCGACTTTGATCAAATTAATTCCAGAGTAACGACTCCCTATCGTTTCCCCCATCGACGCGCCGCTCGTTTTTCATCCTCGTTGCGCGTGTCAAACTTCAGCCTCTCTCTCTCTCTCGAATTAACGAGCCGTCCAACAATGGGCCCTTACATCAGTATATATACGCAAAATAAGGAACAAAAAATTATAAAAATCACCGACGCTCGCTTATTTACATTTAGATAGCAGATCGTTATCTACAACGTCGTGTATAGCCGAGAGTAGATGGTATCGCGTAGGATGTGTAATTATAGAGCCGTGGCGGCGCTTCTCAAACATGCGATAATTTTCGCCTCGTCGAAGAGCAAACTAGATGAGGAGTATCGCCTAATTTCTCCATTATAGAAAAAGGTCAGAAGATGAGCAGCAATAAACAAAGTCAAAGCTAGTTAGCATCTCTCTAAGGCGATCCTAATCTCTGGGATGCTGGGCGCTGCGTGTCTCTAATTAAAGATCGATATCGGCCGATATTATTGCGCTCTCACCCCTTTCCCTCCGCGTGCTCCGGATCTCTCGCCCTGGCACAGGTTATTAAATTCTTCTATCGCCGACATCTCGCCTGGCACGATCCGTCCGACGGACATCGGCCCGTGTATACGCGTATCAGATCGGCCGAGAGCAGCAGCAGTAATAGTATAGTCCAGACTCTCATCCGAATCCGCTCTCACTCAAATGTATAACGGATTATTCGTCTTTTATTCTCCTCTCGATCGCGAGGTGGTCGATCGCGCGTTTTCATCAAGAAAAAGCCTAATTTCAGCATTAAAAAATAATTTCGAGACAAATTCCTCGACGCTTATATAAAAAATCTCGGCGTATATTAGTCACTCCTCCCGTAATGGACGTGACAAATTTTTTTTATCGCCTCTTCTGAGTGCCGATCCAAAAATCAATCGGAAACCAGTTTCTCTCCTCCAAGCTGTGTGTGTGTGCGTGCAACTCTTCGGTAGGTATATATATATATATATATATATATATACACACACACACGCGCGTGAAAAAAAAGCGCCAAAGCAGCTTCGACGAGAGGTGCTAATCGATAATTATTCATTCGCCGGTCGAGAGGAGCGACTCGCAGAGCTCGCGATAACGATCTTGAAAGCGTCCGGCGACAGAGGAGCAAGCGAGAGATGTCCTCCTCTTCTCCGAGCGATACGGAATCTCGTGTACGTCGCTTTTTCGCCTCCTGTATATAGCCTGTCGCACTCGTCATCGAAGTGCTACATCGCACACACACACATACACACAGGCTGGAAAAAAAAACAGGAGAGAAGGTATTAAAACCAAGTGATAAATGAAGTGGATGGATCGAATTTATAAGAGAAAGCCTAATACCCTCGCTCATTTTTCCCGTCACGCGCTCAGCGTGTTATAACGCTCTCCTAGCGTCAGATCGTCGTGTAAAAATGATTTCGCATCCGCGCACTCGCGCTACATTAAATAAATGCATAATGCAGGCCCGCGCGCGAGATATATAATTTTTACGAGCCGCTTCGTCGCCGTCGTCGTAGTAGCTATATATAGTAAAGCCCTGTAAATTGAATAACGCCGCTGTCGCCACCGCTTCGCTCCTATGCGCTAAGGGATTTATGTAACGGCAAGCGAAGCTTTTTCTCTCTTCGAGAAGCGCGAGATCAAAAGCGCATCGGCTTCGAAGTCACGGACCGGCCGTATAACTCCCAAGAGCTATGCGGTACACATAATACGCCAAAAGCTCGCGCGCGCGCGCCGCAGGCACATAAACGGCACCTGCGCGCAAGCTACTGGAACCTCGTAAATAATATATCGCGTCTTTTCTTCGCGCTCGTGATGCAATATTGCGTCGGAGCTGTTTGTCCGTGAGTTTTCTCGCTCACGCTCTTCTCGCTCTCTGTGTATAAAGATGGATTTTAACTGTTAAGCTTAATGTGTTTATGCGGCGCAGCTTGGGCTTTAATGCGTCATCGTGACAACTTTGATTTACTGGATTTTCGGGGACTTTTTATAGAGGCTTGAAAACGATTAAACTTTGCTGCTACTATGGCACTCGAGTAGCGCGTGGCTTTAGTATACTGATGTGTAAAAGTCGAGTGGCTTGTTTATCGTTCGTTTGGGTTAATACAATTATATATTATACGATATGATACTTGGAACGTGAGCTAATCGGCGGAATTTGCGTTATCTCATTAAATTTAGACCGCGTATTATTGATCGCTATCGGATTCTCTCGATAACGACTCCGACACCGCCGATTATCGAATCGATCGCGAGTTTGACTGTAATCGGGATAATTAAACTCGATTAAATCGGCGCGATGTACCTGATGTTTTTTTTAATTACCGGTGTATCGATCGATTCGCGGGAATCGTTCGGATTTATCTGTACGACGATAAGATTATTACTCTCTGTTCGAAAGAATCAGGCTTATATGGACACTGGTCGCGCGCAAAGTAAACAGAACTTTCGTCAGTGTAGTCCAAGGTGACGCACAAGTTTTGGATTAATTTATGCACCGCCACGCCGATAGCTTCAATTTCTGTCAGCAACGTTATAACTTTATCGCATCGAGAAGCCGATTACGGCAGCTGTTACGGTGAAATCGAGTATACGGGACATCTTCTGTCACGTTCCTCTCTCGAGTTTATCGCGCGGTGTGCGAAGATTCGCGTGTATTTCTAGCTTATCTGCGGCAAAAACTTGAACTTTAGACCAAACGCAGGGATCGTAATCTGAGTTATATCTGTACAGCTTCGCCCCTGCGTACACATGAAATCGCCGACTATCTTTGCCCTTTATACTCGTTTTTCAATGCTATCTCTAACGAAACTTTATTATTGTGCATCTGAGAGCAGCGTTTTTTAGTCTTATCTCGTTCGAGACACTGTCCGCTTTGGTCGTATCACATGTATTTCGAACGATCGAGCGGAAGTGTGTCAAACAGCTGTGAGAGGGGTGATAGCTACGTATAGACAGCAGTGCGAACGAGAAAAAGAGGAGGGAGAGGAAGAATTAGCTAAAACGAATTATCGACCAAACTTTCGGAACACCCACTTTCCTGGCGGCCAGAGATAGAAAGCTCGTTATCGATCCTTGACGAAAACCAGTTGAAAAGTACAATGAAGTAGGGATGAGCGAGAGAGGGAGTCGAGGGAAAAGTCTATTTTCGCTTCGTTATTTAAACACTCGATCTTTCAATTTAGCCGGCAATTTTTATATTCAATACTCGCAGCTCGTGGCCGCTTTCTCCATTAACGGAATAATCTTCTCGTAGAGAGCTGCCGCCGCTGCGGAAATCCATTATGCGATTGCAATGTGGCCCTCGTCTAAAAGTAGACGCATTGCGCTCGTGTATACGTAGCCGAGAAACGAGAGGAAAAAAGGAAAGCGAGCGAGCATATATAGGTAGGAGAAAAGAAGAAGGAGACGAGGAGGAGGGTAGGCGCATTGAAGACCATAATTCCCGTTATCTCATCGCGTCACAATAAATACTGATTCCTGGAAGCCTCGCGACTATCTACGGACCGAGTCACTTATGCTTACTTATGTCCAGCAGCAACAGCAACAGCCTCACCTTTCGCCGAGAGTAGCGGCAGCAGCACGTCTAGCTCCGATAAGCTTAAAATTTTCAACGGACCCAATCAATGGGAGAGAATAACTGCAGCCGGCGTTTCTCGCTCGATAAGTCGCTATCACGCTTGCTCTCCTCAAGGCCTAAAGATGCTTCCAGTTGAACGGAGAGAGAGACGGTATAATTCCGGGCTGCAGTTTTCTTATGGTCCGTTCCGCCGTTATTTATTCGTATGCGCGCGCGCTGAGTGCTGCGAAGGTGGAATGCCAAGAGAGAGAGATTGCGATAGCCTTCGTCTGATTCACGCTCGATCTTTTCTCCAGTTTGCCGCTGCTGTGTGGCTGATTTTTTTTTTTTTTTTTTTTTTTTTGACAAATACGATGCTTTTTTCGAACGAAGAGAAGCGTTGTCTGTACGTATTACAAGGCAAGCATTGTGCGTCGACGAGACTAGATACCGAAACTTATCGCTCCTTTCTTCCTCGCAACGATTCGCAAACGAGCGCTTTGCTAAAAAAAAAAAAAAAAAAACACGAGCTGTCGCTTTGTGTTCACACGGCCGCTGCATTCCCAAAAAATCCCGCTCACCGAGCGTCAGACCTAAGCATGTCGCTTGTGTTATATACTGCAGTATACACGTCGTCGTCGGCGGCAGGCGCGATAACGCGAGAGGCTACAGGCGGCGAAGTAGTAAAAGGTATCGATTACGGCGGTGCGGTCGGTTGGAAAAAGCCTCTCTCTCTCTCTCTCTCTCTCTCTCTCTCTCTCTCGGCGGCTGGCGCCGATATAATTAGGAAAGGAATGGATGCAACCGCTGCTTAATCTCCATCCTGGGTCCGCGCGTTATCGGGAGGCCGCCGCGTGTTTTTTTCCCCAGCACACAGCTCTTCTTATATACATTCCCGGGCTTTCCAGCACAGCGTAGAGTCGGCGTAGAAAAGCGCATGCAGAGGAGAGAGAGGGAACACAGTAGAGGCGGGAGGGATAGCCTGGACGGCTTGTTATCAGACCGGGAGGTGTGTTATCAGCTGGATGCAGCAGCAGTGCTCCCTTCTTCGCCAACCCCTTCTCGTGAGAGAGAGAAAGAGAGAGAGTAGGGGAAACGGAGCGAGAGAGAGAGAGAGAGAAGGTGCGCGCGCGCGCGCGGAGCCGCTATCTCGCCTACCCTGGAGAGTCGGCTATAGAGTGCATCTAGTGCGATAACGAGCCAAGTTAAACAATATCGAGCTATATGAGAGAGCCTGAGCTCCGCGAGAAGATTAAGCGAAGCTGCACCTCCTTCCATAATACTCTCTCTCTCTCTCTGCGTGTGAACCGTACCGAGCTTTTTCCTGCTTCGAGCGGATTTTATTTTTCTCCCTGCATATATAACCACGTGTTTTATTCGCGCGCGCGAGCGCGAGATCTAGATTTCACACAATATAATCGCGCATCTCTTCACTCTCGCATGACGTCATAGTTCTGTATGTGCGCGCTTGCGTATTATTTATAAAGAATATCCCAAAGTAACTCTCCGGCTGCTTCTCAGCAACAATTATCGCAGCTCGATCTAATCTCACCAAGTGCAGCAGCAGCTCACAAGACTCCCTTTCATTTCATTCGCACAGGTTTAATCTCGAGCGGGAGAACTCGCGTATCAATGAATCTCAATCTCTCTTGCGCGCGCAGATTTCTTCTCATTGTCTATCCTTGCGCAAGCGAGCGCCTCCTTTTTGTCGATACACATCGAGCTTGTAGACTCGCTTGTATCCATAATTGAAAGAAAAAATAAGAGAAAAGACACGCGAGGAGAGAGAGAGAGGGAGAATCCTCCGTCGTCGAGAAAGATTCCCAGGCTGTATCGGCGTATGATCTGCGAGGTCCTGAACTTTGTACCGGCGGGCCTCTCGCGCGATCGAATCTCTTTTACCCTCTTCGCTGCGGCTGCCCTCGCCGATTTCGTGAAAGTCCTCACTCGGTTACTTACCTAGAACAGAAAAAAAGTACGCTCGGATTAGATTGAGGAAAGGTTGAAAAATACAAGCACATCTGCGCCACGAGGGATATACACAGCACGTGTGCGAGTACAACCTGCTCGCGGCGGTACGCGCAATTCAGATAAGCTCTCTCTGTACACACATAGAGAGGGAGAAGGAATATCGAGAGGCAGCGATGTGCGCTGGTGCCAAAAGAGAAAGAGAGAACGAGCGCTGCTCGAAAAAAAGGGGGCGAGAGAGTGAAAGGAGGAGGAAGGGGGACGAGCTTGTGGACGAGTGATTGATGAGAGAGCGAGCTAATGAGGAGCTGAGCTGCATAGGACGACGGGATCACGATAAAGAGGTCCCAGCAGCAGCGAGCAGCAAAGAGAGAGAGAGAGAGAGAAGGAGGTGCTGCTGTACTGGCCGCGAAGGGGCTCGCTGTATCTGATCCGACGTGCACACCCGCCCCTCAAGCTTGCTCGCGGTGCGCGCACGTATTATACGCGCGACTCTCTCGCTCGTTGCTCTCTACGGCGGTGCGTCGGATTTTCGGCGGTAATTTCGTATAGTTTGAATATTGGAATATAACAAAAGATATATACCCAAGTATTCGAAATTCAAAGACGGACAAATCTCGTTGCCCGATACACAGCGCGCGGTATATAAAAGACGACGAAAATCAAAGCATCGTATAAAAAAGGAACGAAGGGTCCGTAATACATCTCCAGCAGTAGTAGCTATGTGTATATATATATCCATCATATCCAATCTCTGAAGCTCTCCCTCCCGCAACTCCCTCCGTCGCGAGTTCAGGAATAAATCCCGCGCGATGCAAAGTCGCGCTGACGCGTCCACGTCCGGCTGTGTATGTGCATGTGCCGCGCGCTGTACTCCGTGCGCACACAGCGAGAGAGACATTTCAATGGGGAATAGCCCAGGTTTCCGGAGGAGGCGGCAGCGGGAGGCTTTTGCGGTATATAGAAGCCGCTGCTGGACCTGGTCTGATAACGGCTGCCAGCAACCTATCTTGGCCCCTGCAGGCTTTATTATAAACCTCCCGCGACGACGCTGCTCTCTCCTCTCTCTCTCTCTGTATTTCGCTTTTGCTCTCTTTTTTCACCACCCCTCGACGCTCTCGCTCTTTTCGTATACTTTTTATGCGCTCTGCACTCTCTCGCGCGTCTACGTGTATGTGAAAAGGAGCAATCATTTACCGCGTATGGATTTTTCCTCGGACTCCGATGTGAGTTAATGCGTTGGAAATTACGATTTCTCTCAGCTCGACCTTAATTATGTGTCTCTGATTTAAATACCAAATCAATTGTGTATTATACAACGAGATCCTCATCCCGCGAGCAATCGATCATCCTAGAGCTGAAAAAATATCCTCGAGCGTGTGCGTGTGTTGTAACAACATCCAAAGTGTGTGTGGGAGTTATCGGACATCGAGGCTATATCACGAGCGAAGATCAGAGGCCGTAGCAGCAACAGCAGCAGCAGCGCACCCTCGAGCGCGCGATAACGCGGAAGGGTTATCACACGCCACCACCGGATTATTATTCCGTCCTGGCTTTTTTACCCCCTTCGCGATTACGATCCCTTTGACTCGGCCATTTTGCTGCTGGCCAGTCTCTCTATATACGCTGCTGCTGCTGCTGCTGCAGCTGGCCCTTTTAAGCACAAAGCCCGCATTGTTTCTTTGCCGCTCGCTCGCGCTTATCGTCTGGCCGTTTTCTTATCCCCCCCCTCCGAAAGGATTTCCCTTCCCTGCGCGTCGTGAATCGATCGGTGCAAATAAAAACACGCAGGGAGAAAGAGCTGCGGGTTAGGTCCAATTAAAACGTCGAAATATCTCTTTGGCCCGATAAATCTCTCATCGGAAATCTAAATATTCAGAGCTGGCAAGAGATGGGCTCCTCTTTCGAATAATTAGTTTGGATTTTCGCGTGATCGGGAATATCGATGCTGCTGTCGCCCAATATACGCGCGCTCTCTGCACACATGCGAGCGATATCCCGCGGCTGATAAATCCACGCGCGAGCGACGTTAAATAATTAATTAAGCTTTACTCACCTCTCTCTCTCTCTCTCTCTCTCTCTCTTTCGGAATCGTTGGAAGAAAAATAAGAGAATTCCAGAGTGGCGCGGCCGATTAAAAATGCATCAGTCTGCGTATATTGTGCTTACGTCCGTGAATTAAATCATCAAGAGGGTATACGTATAGAGAGCTGAAGAAACAACAACACCATAAAGAAGAGAGCTACGATTTCCAGTAATTCGAGTGCATATACATTACCAAGCGCGTCCCTCTCGCAGCTTTAATGGCTCGCTTATCCGAGAGAGGTGACTCTATCAAAATCGTTCTTCAGAATGCAGCGAACTTTTACACACACGGACACGCTCGATTTCGAGGACCAATGACGAATTCCCGGGCGTCGCGTATAATTAACGCGCGGGGGTATTCGAAATGAGCTGGTTGCGTGCCGAGAAATAGCTATCGAATTAATGGAAAAGAGCGAGAGAGAGAGAGCTCGCGCATGAGTAATATGCAAATCCGGCGCATAAAGCACACACACACACACACACGTATAGAGCTTTCCGTTGCTAATTTAATATCTCGCGCCTCCTCCTTTATTTTCGCCCTGCTAATGGCAGCAAATTTACCCGGCGCAGCCTCAGTTATCGAGGCGCGCGCACACAAGCTCCTCTTTGCCTTTTTCCTTCGCACGCCGAGAGCGTTCACGGCTTAATTCATGCGCGAGCTGCTGCTGCTGCTGCTGCTGTCTTGGGAGAGTTTCGCACACCTCTTATTTACTTGCGAGAATTATCGGCGTCTCGGATGTATAATTTTCAAAGCGCTCTGCAACTCTTTTTTCAGGATGGCTTTTATATGAATCGATGAGCTGACCGTAAATTTTCGATAGTAATCCTTTGCACTTTCGGCGACACCGTTTATCAGAGCGAAGGAGAGAAGAGATGTTTTATTACGCGCGATTCTCTCGCTATAGAGCGCCTTATAAGCCAACATTCGGCGAATCGAAATATAATAAGATGGCACAAGCGCTCTCTTCGATTGTTTCCGCGAAAGGCAAAGAGCGCGCAAGCGTGTATTACCAATGCGGAGAGGATCCTTATAGTGTATCTTTTGTAAGAATCTTCTCTTCTCTGCGCTTCACTCTTTCTTTGGTTTAATTAAGAGTAGAACGACTTATTGGCAGCGACGTATGATCATCGCCGACGACGAGTATCTTGGAATGCATACGCGCATTCCTCGCAATTTGTTCGGTCCGCGAGGCCGGCACCGCCGCAAAGGAAACAGAAAAGATTCCCCCCGTGTGTATGTATACGCGCATGCATATCGGCAGCGATCTGCTGTGGATATTTCCAAACAATGCGCCTGAGCCAAGAGCATATCTGGAAAAAGAAGAACCTTACCGAGATGATCGGCCTTTATGAAGACCATCGCCGCAGCGTCGCGCTGCAATTAGGCTACGCGGTACACATGCTTCCCTTTGTATGCGCTGTGTGCCAGAGACAACGATCTCGCGCCGCCGCGAGCGAACTCCTCTCTCTCTCTCTCTCTCTCTCGTCTATGAATGAGATCGGTAAGAGAACAGACCGATTCTTCTCCGTTTGTGTGTACAGTACCAAGGCGAGGAGGAGGTCGCGATGCCTGATTGGACGGGGCTGGTACCGCTTGGGCCAATCGCTGAACTTGCCTCTCTCTCTCTCTCTCTCCGATCTTCGCTGCTGCTGCTGGCTTGGATATATATATATATATATATACGTATATATATCCCTTTCGCCGCAACGAGGCGAGAGAGAAACCACCTCGTGGTCTTTCTTTTCGCGCCTCCGATATATTTCGCAAGCCTCGTCTCATTTCGCTAATTTCGTCGCATTACGCGCAAGGAATGCCGTTTTTGCATAACGCGCTCTTTAATAGATTTGTCGTCGGAGCTTAAAGTGCCAACGCGATTTTTTACCTCTTACGCAAATACGATCGTTTTGCAACAATATTCATACGCGTCGTCGACGCCGGGAAAGTAAAAGCTCGACGCGATTATTTATTCAATAAAAAGACACGCGTGCGGTATATATATATACACTCGAAGCGATAAGGAACGTTTAAACGTGTTTCTCTCGCTCTCTTGAGGGGTGGTCGTCGCTCTAATATATATATACACGTAACGGCTACCGGGCTACTCGATATAATAACACACACGCTCGGCATAGAGGATTTTGCTCGAGGGCTCCACGCGCGCTTGATTATACACAGAGGATGCTACTCTTTCTCTCGCTCGCTTGCTCGCAGATGATACGATATTAGCGCGTAATGAACGCGTGTAATCCTCCGTTTGAATCGACGTCTTTTCTCTCACGTCTGATTTATCGCCGCGTCTGCGTAAGTGAGGACCGTAAATGTGTATATATACAGAAGGCTCTCTGTGTGTTCCTGCAGATTGCGCGGGAATTTTCGAATTACGTGACAGATTACTGTCGCCATCGCGTCGCGACTACAGAGTTAACTTATCGAACAATGAGTAGCTTGTCCGTCACGACGTGTATACTTCGTAATTATATTCTTTCGATAATTCAAATCGGTGCGCAAACAATATCGCGTACAGTCGTTCTCATACTGTAGCGATGAGTGTATCACTGAGATAAAATTACTAACGAGCCATTCACGCACACGCCGAATGCATCATATTCGTACAACCGCATTAATCATAAAAAAATTCAATCTTCCAGACGCGTAAAGCACACACGACGAGAGAGAAATAATATACACGCGTATACGAGCCTCCGAAGAAACGATCGATAAATATAAGCTTATAATCTTGGGTGAAAAAGCTCGGAAGAGGAGAGTTCTCCCTTATCCCCGATGATCTTTCTGCGGTTACGAGCAGGCTCGACAAATTGCCGCCAATTAAAATTCCCGCGTGTGCTCGTCGCGCCCCGGCCCCAACAGCCTCGTGTGTGTATGTGTGTGTGTGTTATATGCCCAGACTCGCACAGGCTTTCTCGCTTTTACCTGCGACCTCGGACCCTTGATTCTCCTTAATTAAGTTGTGTGTGGAGAGAGAGAGAGAGAGAGAGAGAGAGAGAGAGATCCGAGCTTCCTCTCTCGCGTGTGTAAGCGGGCTCATCGTGAATTAATTCAGATCTCGATGCTCGAGAGAAGAGCAGCAGTGCCAGCTTCTCTCGCTCTCGCCTCCCGGATGCGCTAATTTCAATGGCTTTAACGAACGGCTACACCTTCATTCTTTGTTCCCTCTCTCTCTCTCTCTCTCTCTATCTGCTCTTCCTTGGAATTTCTATCGCTTGGCCGGTGGTAGCTCCATTGTCGTTCTCGCACCTAATTGATTCTACACGGAACCTATACCCTATACTGCAGTGTGACGGTGTGGTGCGCCGAGCTAGAGTATAGCCGTGAATTGGTACATTCTTTTGGACTGGCCTGCTGTCTCCCACTTCTCTTACTTCCCGATTCTCTAGTCTCCGGCTAGCGAAGATAGGTGGCTCGGGTGGCGTATGGGTGGCTATATATAGGATTTTGCCAGCTATGCCAGAACTACTCTTTGAGTCTGTTTGAGCCGCTCATGATTATTCTTCTCTGCGCAATAATTTATCTCACACTTTTCAATCTTACAGTCTTTACTTCTAACTTTGTGTCTCTCGCTCCTACAATACTCATATTTCACTGGCATTAGTCGCTATTGCATCAGATCTTCCAACGATAATAACACATTGTGTATTCAATGCTACCGGACAGATTGCAACACGTGATTTTTCGATCTTACGTATTATATACCAATACATTTGCATACGCAGTTATTAGCAACGCGACAGATCGATTCCCATTCAATAGAACGATTGATTTCGGAAAAAGCGTGTGTATATAAATTTTCCAACCATACAGACACAATGTTATCCCGCGTGCTCGTATTTATCTCGCGCACACGTCGAGGCAGAGAAAAAGACAGCGGCGGCAAAAGTGCGGAAATCCCGCGGTAATCCGGCAAAGGCGCGTTTTAATCATCGAGCAGCAGCAGAGCAGCTAGAAACGGATCCTTTCTCAGGCGAGAGATAGAGCTGGTCCGACCAGCTGAGCTTTGAGTGGGTGAGGAGGAGAGAAACAGAAAACGAGGATACGAGAGACGGAGGATTGGAGAGAGAGAGAGAGAGAGAGTAGGTGGCGTATACGACAGAGCAAAGCTTATCTCGAATTCGCAGACGCGCGTCGCGATCGATATATCTCGCGCGGTGCTGTAGAGAGGCTTCTCTCGATATGCGCCCCCGTATTATGACACCCACGAGGGCGCGCTTTTCTTGCTTTGTAAATACCGTATTTATCATCTCTCGCGCGCAAATTCGCGATTTTTAAGCGGATTTGGCGAAAAAAGAGCGGTGGCGGCCAGATAACCCGCCAATATCTGTGCGCGCAGGAGAGAGAGAGAGAGAGAGAGAGAGTACACCTAAATGCTCTATATATACATACAGAGGGAGCGAAGAGAGATGGGCTAGCATGGCTCGCTACTGCAGAAAAGATCAATTTTAGATTCGCCGCGATTTATAACTTCCTCTAATATGACGTCGATACGATCTACGGGGCCTGCTCTCTCTCTCGGCGGCGAAATCTCCGCGAAGAACGGTCTCGATTATAATGCCGCGATGGACCTCACTTTTTTTCTCTCTCTCTCTCTCTCTCTACTTTCTTACCTAGAGTCAGTCGCCGCGCTTTTAATATGCGCGGGGGCGAAGATTAGCCGAGTGATTTGTGCGCACGACGCCTCCTAATGCTCTACTCGAAGTCATTATCCTTCGCTTTGTCGAACTCGACGAATGGCCCCGCGAAAAGCTCATTTTAATGCGAGCGTTTACAGCGAGATGCCACACTATAAAAACAAAGCTGCCGCGCTGCTCGCGTACCTACGCAGTAAAGCGAGAGCGTTAATCTCGCCATAAAATTCTCGAGAGACGACGTCGCGGTTTACAAGGGGCCAGCAGCAGCAGCAGCAGCAACAGCACGTGTTTGTCTTGGCGTGACGCACCTGCGCATTCCAAGATACAGCCTTCCACCTTATAATACTAGAGCAGCTCTCGTCACGTGTGTGCGCCTGGGCTCACTCTCTCTCGATATATACGTAAACAACGGAGAGGTAGCGCGTTATCAGCGACGCGCAGCGTCGACGCTCTTGGGGTAGTACTAGAGCAGTGGTAGTAGAGCGTCGTGTCTTTATCGCGCCGCTGCTGCCTCTGCTGCTGCTGCTGCTGCTGCTGCTGGCGAGCGCTATCGGGTGGCCATTAGAATATCTAAATACCAGCCCGAGTTACACGAGAGAGAGAGAGAGAGAACGCTGCCGTCGTCGGGTCCCAGAGCAAGTTTAAATCCTCCTTCGGAGATTGTCGAAGAAGAGGAGGCAGGAGACGACAGGGGATGATACAGCGATTTTTCCGGATATAGCTGGCAATTATAATATCCTCTCTCTCTCTCTCTCGCGCGCGCGCACACTTGTAGTATATATACGGGGAAGCCGTGGTGTGTATCGATTTTTCAATTTGTCACACTTGTGTAAACGCGCGCCACGGCGAAATCTATTACGTAGCTGCCGAGGCGTGCTATCTATTTCTCTCTCTCTTTTTTTATGTATATTTTTTATATTCGTCTATGTCAACGCCGCGGCCGAGAGAGAAGGCTTATCGGCAGGTCGCACACTTCCCAGAGTCATCCCTCCCGATGCTTTTCTTCTCAAAAATAGCCGCTCTTTTTTCTCTCCAGATTAAGCACGCGAGAGTATTCTTGATATGCCGAGGATTAGACGAAGCTTGATGAGGTGTGTGGTAGTGGGCGGTGGGTATAAGTCCGGAGAGTCGGTGGCGGTGCTGCAGCTGCAGCTGAGTGTAGTTCTAAGGTAAATCTCGGGAAGGGTTAAGTTGTAGGACACTGGCTGGCCGCGGCAGATAAGAACAGCGCGGGATCGCTCATAGAGCCGCAGAATCCGCAGCACCTATATATATATATACACGTGTGTATATACCCATGTGGGTGGGAGAGCAGACTGAGAGATAGAGATACTGGTGCCGGGAAGGGGTTGCCGCCGCCGCCGCCGCCTGCCTGCTGCCAACCCGAAGAGATGACTTCTCTCCCTCGAGAGAAACTATATATACACGCCGTTCGCTCAGCTGCTAATTGTTTTCTCCGAATATCGATTCTCTTTTCCTCGGTATATATACTGATGAACCGTCATCACGACGATAGGGGGGGTATACGTAAAAGCCCGTCGCAGAAATCTGATATCGATGTAAGTTATTACGCGAGAGAGCTATAGCGAGAGCGGGAGAATATCGCATTGAGGATTCCACGTCGTATGCTGGAGTGCGCGAAGGTACGGTGGGGGTTGGAATAAATCAGCGGCGCGATCTTAATAAATGCGAGCTCTCTCGGGGTTGGAAACGTCGGGCCGCTTGGCAGGCAGCTAATATCCTCCTGGTCGCTATCCCTAGGCTCATCTCAATAAATTCAATATACTTGTGTAAATCGGGAGCCCCGCCACCGCCGTCGTCACCAATACCACCTCCTCTCCTTCTCTCGTATATAACCACCGCCGTCGGAATTATACTCGCAGTGATATCGAGATGTAGCTTATATTGATTATCGATCCGAGTATGAGATGCGTATTCTTCGGAGTGGCTGCAGCTGTAACTAATGAGACAGCTCGTATTTTGGTTCATGCAGCAGAGGCGATAGAAAAGAAATTTCGTGAAGTTTGTCGCCGAGAACCGTAAAAGGTAATGATGCGACATGTACGAGGCTATCTCTCTGGGCAATTCCTTAGCAATCAATGAGAATTTAGCTGCAGCGTAATCTACGGGCGCTATCTCCTCGGCGAACGAGTTTTTCATCGAGTCGTTAGTTACGGGACTTTGTCACCGCGTCTCTCTAATCGACGCCAGACACTCGCTCGCTCACACCTCACACACACACACACACGTATGAATTTCGCGTTTGCGCATAAATTAACGAATAAACTTATCCAGCCACGGCGCAACTTCTCGATAACGGCCACAGCTCGAAACAAACAACAAGTCAAGAGATATACAAAGGTGCGCGCGCGCGAGTATGCACAGTCCGAAAATAAGAAAGATTCCTTCGAGTCCCAGCACGTCCGCCTCTTTTCTGGCGACTATAGCTGCGCGCGCAGTTATATCTACAAGTCTCTCTCGGTTATACCTGCTTGCGCTTGCGAGCTTCGACCGCAGCGAGCACAGATAAAAATAATAAATCATCGCGCTGCCTCGGCTCGCGCATGCATTTGCCGATTTCTCCGGTATCTTCGGCCCGATACGGAAATGGGCACGTAGATACGTCCGCCGTTGCCTCTGCTGCTGCCTGCTGCAGCTGCTGCCAAAGGGGTTGCTGGAGAGAGCGGGTGGTGGTATCTTTGCGCGCGCCGAGGCCCGATTAATAACGAGCAGTCGTTATACCCCCGCTCAGAAGAGAGAGAGAGAGAGAGAACGGAAGATAAGGAAGTGCTGCGTCTCGCTTCTCTCTCAGCCCACGGATTTCTTCTCCCTTTTTTTTTTCTTCGACTAGACTTTTGGCGCAGTGCGCTGCGCGCACTATAGTAGAATATTAATTCATTAACTTATTAAATGAAATATAAATGCTTGATTGATATTTTTAATATTTGTTTTCTATTACGGAAATATATCAAACTTTACAATATATGATTGATTCATTTCGCGCTCATGTAAATTTCAAAATTGCCGCGGTTTCGTCACCAACTACCTTTTAAAATTTTAAGGTTATGTCTCAACTCAGTTCGTGTCAACGTTCACATCATGTCACTTTTTGTAACAATGATAATATTTACAATAGAATATTATAAATACACAACTAATAATTATTGATATGTATTATAGTAATATATTACATTCTTTGTATTAGGATCAATTTTAGAAATCAAAAACAAATCAAAAAATTCTAACGATACTTTTGACGCATGCGCACTACACGAGCCAATCATATTGACGCATTCTTGGCTTCACTTCATCCGGTCATGACTTTTTTATATAGGGATTGTTACTCGCTGCGAATTAAAATCGAGAAAGCGCATGGGAAATGGGAAATTCATCAACGAGCGCGACAACACGGAAAAGAGTATACGCGTATAACGTGTGTATGTACGTGTAAGGGGGGAGGGGGAGGGGTTTTTGAAAGGCCGCGAGAGGTGGTAGCGGTGCGGTTCGCTTGAGCTTATCGCGAAGCGCACGCGGTCTCCACCGCCAGTCACCAGCTCTTTCTCTCTCTCTATATAGCCTCCCTTTCGTATCGGCCATTTGGCAGCCAGTTTTCTGATTACGATGAATTTTTCTTTCCCGCTGGGAAGCGAATGCGCGAGAGCTGAAGATAGGAACGACCTGCGCCGCCGAAGGGAAGGAAAAGCACACTGCGCGTATATACAGATTGATTACACACACGTGTGTGTTAATATAGAGAACATTTTTTTAATTTTGATCGTTCATCGTTGTGTGTAGTATAAGTAGTCGACGTACCAAAATGTTCGCGAACGAGGAAACGAGAAAGTACACGCGAAAGGATTAATTGGCGCAGCGCACATTCTTGTGTGATCTCTCTCGGTGGGTATATATATATATATATATATATATATATACACACGAGGCGGGCCCGGTAACGGCAAGTTTTCACGGCTCATCCGGTTATGGGCTTATCGATCATCAAAATCACGAGAGAGAGAGAGAGAGAGAGAGAGAGAGAGAGAGAGAGAGAGAGAGAGAGAGAGAGAGACGGAAGAGGCTGCTCGTTTGGAGCGCACGCAAAATATATCGGTTCTCGATCGAGACTAGAGCGCGAGGAGCTCAGGCCCCGAAGGGTCCCGAACCGAGCTGAGAGAGGGAAGAAGAGGAAAAAGAGAGGAGCACCAGGTGCAGCGCTCGATGTAATGCCGATATCGCAGCCGAGCTTCTTCTTCGGAGAGGAGAGAGAGAGAGAGAGGCTGTTTCCTTTGGATCATCCCAACAATGCCCGATTGATTCGTGCGCATAGCTTGTGCGCACGTAAATTAATATACTTCATCGCCAAGCGGAGCTTTCTCTCTTTTCAGGTATATCTGCGCGAGGAGAGATGCCCTCCTACAGATACACACGCAGGTAAGTGTGTGTGTGTGTGTATGCGCCAACCTGTTATTACACATTGCCCTATACAAACAACGTGTTAATCGGACGACTCGCTCCTTTGCTCTCTCTCTCTAATGTATATCGAGGGCTGCTTTTCTCGCACGGCGGCAGCGGCTCTCGAAGCGTGGAAACCGATTTATCGATCGCCAGTGAGAGAGTGAGAGACTCGGACGGCAGAAAGAGAGAGAGAGAGCAAGAGGATGGAAATCCAGAGAGTTGGACTTATATTGTGTCTCCTATCAATAGTCGAACTAGTTAACGTGTGAATGGACTCGGTTAGACATATGTTAGATTGACTCTCATATATACTCTCTCTCTTTTTATTGCATTGTGAAATTTCATTGTGTTCTCCTCACACTCGCGCACATGACATCGAGGCTATACCGTCATGTGTGTATATGATTTTGCAGAAACTTTTACCGGTACAGGGTAAATAAAATGAATGTGCTGTATATACACTGCGCTACACTACTCAAGGCTGCGCTCCAATTAAACCGCGCGAATAGAACGATGATGACTATCTTAATCGTCGGTCATTAGGACCTGTTACACACAAACTCGAGAGCACCGAACAGGTGGCTGAGTTTCACACACAAACGAAGAGAACGACGAGAGATCGCATAGAAGAACAAATTCGCGCGCAAAAAGGTTGCAATATAATCCCAGGTGAAGATCACCGCACGAGAGTATAGTCCTCTCGGCACAGGTACGAGTATATACATCAGTTATAAGGTGTATCGGCTGATCGGCTGCACGAAAGAGAGTCGAACAGAGAGCGAGAGAGAGAGAGGGAGAGAGACGATCCGATCGAGCGGAAAGAAGGTAAACTTTCAGGCCCGGATCAGCACGCATCGCGTGGGAGGCTCGTGAAATCGAGATTCTCGCGCGATACACTCGAAGCAGCAGCAGCAGCAGAAGAAGATGGCCCTCGGTCATGGATGCTACACCGCTTGCTCGAAGATTCTCGCTCGTCGGCTGCTGCGCTGCTATCTCTCTGTCTTCTCTCTCCTTCCCGACCGCCGTCTTATATGATTTGTTTACTCTCGGACATATCGAGCGGGACGCCCCCCCATCATCCCCCGGTGTACATCGGCTGCTCCGCCGCCGCCGTATCGAACTCTGACCCTTGGCTAATTGTTGTTGGCTCTAGATCGACGATAACGCCGGGAGAGAGAGAGAGAGAGCCCTCCTCCTCGTCCGGCGCGTGCATGTGATGCAGTGGATCGCTCCTTACGTACGGCCGAGCGATGCGCATTGCCAGATTACGACTGACGTCATTTTCATCGCCGCTCGAATCCTCTCTTTTTTTAGCCTAAACTCCGCTTTCTCTAGTGCAGTTTATTAAAAATGGCATCTACTGCGCCGCTCTCTCGATGCGGCATTAAAAATAGCCGTATCTCGGTTTATCCGCATGAGAACGGGACGTGCAACTGTATTATATACACACAGAGAGGCACACTCCGAGCGCGCACAGGTCGTTAGCGAGTGAGCCTCGTCAACGTCAATTCGTATCTTGGTTAACATTTTCGTCGGTAGAGATCCTGCAAGCGTCAGCTGCTGCTACTGCTCGTTTGCGTCTTTTTGTTATCGATTTCGGGGGGGAAAAAGCGAACTCGCTGGTTCTGCTATTATTTTTTTTTAATGATTCAATTTTTTCGGGAGAGAGAGAGAGGGAGGAAAACAACGGAAAGCGCTTGATATTCCGAGCGAGATAAAGTGTGTGCGAGTGTGTATATTTCCAGCTCGAACAAACCGTTCATTCATCCTCCGCTTCACGAGGGGGTATAGATAAAGTGAGACGGTTCTAGTTTTAGAAGCAAAAACAGGATGTCGCTTGGCCCAGATAAGGCAATCAATCTCAAAAATCACCAGTGTAAATTCAGCAGAAATCTCGTCGCTTCGTTAATTGTACGTATTCGGAAATTGTTTATAGCGTTTCTAAAACAGATACTCGGGGATAGCAGGACGCCGAGTGAGAGATAAAGAAAAAAATCTTATCGCAAACAAATAACACTCCTTATCCTTGGCGACTGCGCTTTTCTCCTATATGCATAGACTTGACCGACAACGAATGCATCTTAAAAGGTCCCATTAGTCGCTTCCGACGGCCGCAAAGTATTTTTACGTGCTTCTCTTAAAAGCTTGCGTCACTCAAGAGTGTTATATGCGGTATAATCCGTAAGGTGCGCATCCTCGAAAGCGTTACACAAACAAGGAAACCAGGGCTATCGTCCTGTGCTACGCGAAAGATGATGCAAGCCTCATAAATTATCTTCGTAGAAGTCGAGTTGTGCACACACATATACTCGGGAGAGTTAATCTGATGCTGTATACGAGCACTTAACGATAGGAGAAAATCTTTGGAAAACGACGAGGAGAGAGAATCCGAGAAGCTGGAAAGTCGCGGCGACCCTCGTCCTTTCGCGACGCGCGAGCGATCGATCGATCGACGATCCATACACGCCTCTCTTGGCTTTCAATGAGAGGAAGAGAGGGGCCTTCGTTGTTTCGCAATTATCTCGTTCGCCGATCGGACCCTCCCACGTGTTAATTTGCTTGTTGGTTAACTCGCCACCCCTTTTTTTTTCTTCCTCTCTGGGCCTCGACTTTTTGGAGAACCTCGCATCACAACCGTCTACGTTCCGAGAAGAATCAGAGGAAGGTTCGTATCTCTCTCTCTCTCTCTTTCTCTCGATATTCGATCGCCGAATCGGTTGATTGTTCCAGGGAAGGTCTGCCGAAAGGATAGCATCGATGATTTGAATATACCTCTCTGTTGGCTATGTGCGCAGCGTAACACACCTTCGTTTCTCCTCGGGTCTCTAATTGAGAGCTCGAACACACGTGTACAGCATTTGAAGAACCGCGAGAGAAAGAGTGAAAATTCAGAGGATGCAGCAACGATCCGCATACGAGCGGGTTATCGATATTTTCCAAGCGAATTATCCGACGATAGCGTCGTCTAGACGATGCTATCGTCACCGATCGCATAGGTATAACCCTCCCTTGGAATGTCAATACTGCAACAGATAGCATCGGAGAGCGAGTAAGCGGTACCGCAGCATCCTCGCGTGTGTCTATACGGGCTAGAGGATAGCTTCTCAGCTACTTTGTACACTACGAAATTCAACTTTCTGCCCAGCCACCCCTAATATAGTAAAGCCAGCGAGTGAGCCGTCATCGAGTTGATTTTATTACACATCAGACACGCAAATTCCACAGAGACACTGACCACAACGACGACGACGACGTTCCTCGGGGCGGATGGCATGTAGCATGGCCGGAAGTGACGTCAGGCGAAAGTAACGAGCGCCTTCGAGATAAGCCAGTGATATCGCGCGATCTTAATGAACTCTTCCCATTAACGCCCTGAGGCCGCCGCCGCAAAGTCTCTCGTTCCTCCGTATGTTTCCTCGGCGAGTACAACAACGGCGACTCTCACTTTTCAGCTATACCGCAACGCTAGTTGCTCCTCTGTTTACATTGTAAACCGAGAGAACGCGATTGTTCAATCGCTGAACGATTTCCGTTATAACGAAGGTTGAATCGCGTGTAAAAATACACGCACGCACGCTTGCCTTGTATATAATTAAGCGTGGAGAGAGAATATTAGATAAGATAGCTTCGAAATTAAATTCACGGACTTTCCATGACAGGAGGAGCTACGAGGATGACAATAAAGATTGCGAGCTGGAAAATAATTTAACGTCGCCGATGAACCGTTATAACACGCCGGCTTCCAACCGATATAGCGATATAGGTATAGCGCATATACTCACTGGCTTTAACAGCTGCAGCGGCTCGAAGACTGGCTCCTCGACGCTGACGCCACAGGATGACACTCATAGCTCCGGATTATTTTATTGACACACACACACACACACACACTGTGTTTTCTCACGACACGGACGACATAGTAGTTTCGGAAAAACCACGTTGAAATAAAATGACACACATCAAGCTCTATAAGCTTCGAACTGAGTACACGTGATGCCCAAGTGCCGATGGTATCACTTTAAGCAGCGCACGGCCCGTTGATCAAGATGCGCGGTTGTCGCATGCGCGATCGATAGCGATCCTGATGCGATTAGCCTGAATCGCTGATTCTTAAAAATTTAAACACTCGGACCCCACGATAGCCGCGCTCGAATTATTCAAGAGAGTGAGAGAAAAATCCTCGAGGTGCTCACTCCGAGGGCGACACTATCACTGCCGCCGGCTCGGCTCTGTCTGTCTCACCAACCTGCCTTATCACCGCCGCTCTCTCTCTCTCTCTCTCTACTCTCCCTTCTTTTCTCTCTTTCTCTTCCCTTGCCGCCGCTACGCGATAATCAAAGCAAACACCGATTCTTCCTCGTAGCTTTTTCCTCTCTCTCTCCACGGGCTCGACGAGAGACGCAGCGTATAGTGTCTGACCTTCAGGTTAGCAGCGACACGACGCGCGCACTGAACTTGACACGGAAGATAGGCTTCTTCTGCAGGAGATTCCGTATTGGAGACCTGTTTTTTTTTATTTTCATCCGATCGTGGAATTTTTTTTTTTTCGAGGCTTGTATAATATAGTTTTATATGTACTGTCACTTTACAACAAGTATACGGCGATAAGATAAATACCCTCGAAGTATTTTCATTCTAGTATACTGGCGTGTGTAGAGGTATTTTTAAATATCGTTACACGTATATACGCGAGAGCCGATAAAATCGACGGCGATAATCGTCCGATTCTTAAAATAACGATCACGATGCGACTGGATAAGAAGACGAGCTTCGATTGCATAACGATATTATGTATGTGAAAGTATCCCTCTCTCAAAACAAGCGCCTTTAAAACTTTTCTTAAGCTTGAGCGCGCGTATTTTAAAAAGAAGTCTCGCTCTCGGATAACGTCGAGTATAATTTCGAAGGTCTGCAGCGCGCGAAGAGAAAGAAGAAAGAGATTTCTTTAAAATTATGGGTCGGCCCGTCCATCGCGCGAGCGCGCATCGACTACAGCTCGAAAATCCAGAGGTAGAAAATGCTTGAACTTCGCCGATAGCAAGCCCGATAAGGATAAGGATGACGATAGCGATATAGCTTCGTCCATCCAACGTATGTTACAACGACGCCGTGACTAATGGCGATCGGTAGATAGCGCACAGCCGATCGTAAAACATGTAAGGATGCTTGCTCTCTATCTATTTGCGCTTCTTTCTCGGCTGCATCTCCTGACGTTTGCAAACCACGTGGTCACCGAGAGCGAATCTCGTGAAACTTGATACGCGGGCTCGTACGAGTTGCGTAATATACACACGGAGGTATATGCATCTCTATAACGTAGCCTAGTTTTACATTCCGCCGATCTGCATGAGAACAGCGGTATCTGATGTAATAACAGTCTAGAAATTGGCCTAAGGTTACGTTTTTCGAGAAAAAAACGAAAGGAAAAACGTCAAAGTGAAATTCAGCCGTTATAGATGACAACAAGTTTATATATACAAAGCGTCGGCGGCGCCGGATGCCATGAAGCTATTAGTCGTGCACATATGCAGAGCTGCGGCGTGACACTTATCGTTTTCCGAGAGACTCGAATATCTGCTGTCGCTTTCGCTCCAGATCGGTCAAGTATAGAGCCGACCGCTATCAATTTCGCGCTGCAAACAATTTCTCTTCTCTTGACACTCTGTGTGTAGTATAATACATGGCTTTCTTTTTGCAGCAGTACGCAGCCACCGAAGCTTGTATATACGTATGCCGATTTATCGGTGCATATAGAGCGCGCATGTATGTATACGTACAGTCGAGTGTAGACGCAAAAAGTAAATCGCGCTCGATCTGGTTCTGCGAATTTGACGGAACGTCGAAAGGGAGAGATGCTGAAAGAGAGATCCCTGGCGCCCGGCGTATCTCCTTCGTTAAGATCCCGAGCTGAGAGAGAGAGAGAGAGAGAGAGAGAGAAGGGGAAAAAGAGATCGAAAGATGGAGATCCGACGACGGAATGTTCATTAAGCTCGTGTGGACACTGGTGTTTTTGAAACGAATAACGTACGGTTTGTGCGAATACATTACTTGGGATTGTATCTTGTAAATTACAAATCATACACGGGGAGAACAAAGTGATACAGATATGACCCGAAAATGCCGCGCGAAAGTGATGTGCCGATCAGATTGAGCTTATCGTGCAGAGCGCTTTTTTACAAGAAAAAAAAAATAACCCGCGATGGAAGCACGCCAATCTAATTCGGCGTAAAATTTAATTACAGCTACTCGAAGTTGTAAAAAAAAAGAAGCCAAACGCGCACAGAGGAATCGATGCAAAAAATCTCGAGCCGCTATACATCACTCTCGTAATCACACTGCCAGCAAGAGAGAGAGAGAGAAGACGCAGAAAACGAAAGGGGTCCTTGATATTCCTCGGCGCGCACAGCACACACAGTGGTCCCACTGTCTTTCTCTTCGAGCTTCTTCGCTGCTTGGTGAGGAGGTCCCGGAGGAATCAGCTCTCAGGGAACGTCTAGACTCGCGCGCATCCCTTATCTTTCCGCTATCGTTTTCTTTATCTGCCAGCCGTTCGCGAGCGCTTCTCTCTCTCTCTCTGCCGCAGATGCCCCTGAGATTATACATCCTCTCTCTCTTTCTCTCTTCGTGCGTCGCTGCTCTTATCGCTCTAGCAAGAAAGAGTTTTGCGTATACAGGCAAAATCGCGATAAAGCTCTCTATAGGTGTACTATGCGATGCACAAAGGGAGCTTTTCTTCGCCGCGAGTGATCGTCTGTTTGTTTTACATGGAAACGGCGAGATATGACGTGTACAGTGTGTGTGTGTGTGTGTGTGTGCGTGTATACGCACGTAAAAAGGTAATCCCTGAACTCGCTGCAGGCCTCTTTGCGCACTCGATACACGTAGTGCGTGATCGAGACTAAGAAAGAGGAAGGCGGCTGCAAAAAGCACACAGCGGCTTGTAAAAAGCGCGCGCGCGAGAGAGAGAGAGCTGAGAGTGGTAGTCGATAAGGCCGGTATAAATCAGCGGCTTTAGCCGCGACTAGTTCCGATCGTTAATCCCGACGCAATCTTCGAGAGCACGAGTCTCGGATAAACCGTCGCAGTCGCCGCCGCGGAACGAGCGTTCCGTCAAGCTTGCGAAAAAGTTGAAGCTTTTTATCGACGAGCGACCTCCTCTTCCTCCTCCCGCACTTTCTAGAAACGTGTCCGGGGCGCAATTATGATTACGAGCCCTCGAGCAGAGAGAGCTAGCAGAGTGAGAGAAGGACGATTAGGCAGCAACGCGTCAAAACGGCAGCGAACAAATGGACGCAGCTCTCTCTCTCTCTCTCTCTCACTGCGCAGCTGGAGATTACACAAATGAGAAATGACCATCGGGGCTATCGGTCGCGCAACTTCCTCGCGCGCTACCACTGCTGGACCTGTACGAGAGGGTGAGACAAAGGGGGGGACGAACTGTCGCGCGCGCCCGCCTGCGATCTACAAATGTCCGGTATTCAGCTACGTCAAGTCTCTCTATCTTTGTCTCTCTTACGCGTACCCCCAGGGCGATTTACAAAAGTTCACGAGGATAGCTAGCTTTTCTCTTCGCTTTTTCGATATCTGTAGCGATATGATGTGTCTGTGTGTGTGTGTATTTTCCGTAGAAATAGATTCGCGCGATTCGATTATTATCGAGCCCCTTATGCAACGCGTCGGGGATTATTAATAGAAAGTCTAATGGGCTTATCAGTCCGCTGTGTGTTTTCTCAAGGCTGGTCAATATTTGAAAGCTCGCGCGCCTTATCGTGTCGAGATACAATCGATTTTTTTACATCACAGGTATACACACAGCATATACGCGCGCGATAAGAGCCGATCTAGTAGCAATAAATCGCTCGCGTAACGATGCAAAAAGTTAACTTAACTCTACGCGGTGAAATTTGTTCACGCGCGCGATCAAACCGAGAGAAAGCACGCATCGATCAATATTCCCCGAAAAGAGGGTGACACAAGCGATCGGAAGCCGTCAACGCTGTGAGACATACATATACACACACGAGGCATTAATCAAACAATAGCTCTCGCGCGCGCGCGCTCTCTCTCTCTCTCTCTCTCTATGTTTTTTTGCATCGATCTTCCCCTAATCACCATAGTCCAGCGACAGCAGCAGCCGCCGAAGACGAAGTGCGCGTCGGATAACGCGGGGACTTTGACAAATCGTCGATTGACCCCGAGACATTAGCCCCCAAGCTGTGGAGCCTTTATTATGAGTCGCGCCTGTGTACACCATATATATATATGAGTGAGAGAGAGAGAGATCAGAGGCTTTTTTTCGTGAGAGAGACTATGCGCGGCCTTGACGATCGCGAATAAATGGACCCTCTGTTGGCCAAGCCAGACGCCGCTTGCTCTTAAAGAAGAAGAAGAAGAAGAAGATAGAGAGAGAGAGAGAGAGACTCGGGGTTATAGACAGAGAGGGAAAAGGACGAGGATGCCAGGAACGTTTCCGTACAGTGATAAGATAAGAGCCGCGTATCTGCAACCTGCACTCCGTTGCTCTACATCTACCTTCACCCTCTATACACGTATACGTATTCCTCGGCTGACTTTTGAGCAGGGAATTATTCCGCGCAGATGATTATTCATAGAAAACGAACACAAAGCCACGCATATAACACGACGTCGCTTCCTCCGCGCACGAAAACACTCTTAGCCACGTAGGTATATATAACAGGCGAGAGAGAAAGAGAGAGAGAGACGAGCAAAAAGCGGAAGCCATCCCTTTCTGCGCTTGGCAAGCAAAGAAGGAGGCTCGTCGTTTCGGGCCGATAAAGAATTTGTTAGCAGCGCCTTAAGTGCACCTTCCTGCAGAGTAGAACCCAAGAGCGCGCGCAGCTTATCCGGGACACGTGTTCGCGCACTTATGAAACAACAGGTGAGGAGCGTACACTACCGCGCTGCTGCCTCCCACGTGTCCGGAAGCGACGCTTCTCGTCTGTCGCGCGACTTTTCTAAAGTATATCTATCATAAGGGCTTGAGCTAAGGAAGTGGCCTAGAAGAACAGCGACGTGCACGTGTGCTATATGTATAACGACGACATCCGAGACACATCACGATGAGTCGTATGAGTATCCTGACGGACCGCCCACGTGAGCATTATTTTATTTTCGAGGACGATTTTACCTTATAATATCTGATAACGTTTGAATCGTTCTCCGAAAAAACTTGAATCGAAAACTGTCGCGAGTTTAATTCTATTTGATCTGGCCTTGCTTCCTATCTCTGGCCAGTGAAGATAGATGGCGTATGGACGCTTTTCATTTTCCGTTATCAAATCTGCGATACCAAGTGCATATATAGCGGTATGTCGAAACTGATTTTTGTTGGGCCTGCTTGGGCCGCCCATGCCATAACTGTCCAAGACTTAAAACAATACATAAACTGTACTTGCTCGTGTACGGATCGAATATCATTCTATATGTAGCAGTGATAAAACGCAAATCGTTCTCTCGCGAAATTTTTTCCAATTTCCATCAGTTGTCACTTGTACCTACATAATCAGGAGCGAGCAGCTAAGACACAGCTTATAGCTTTCGCGTTGAGGAATCGAGAGAGCTACTGTCACGCGCGTAAATTGAGTTCTCGCAAGCGAGCGCGTCTGGATGCCAATAAAAATTCAATAACGGACTCTGCGGTTTCCCGCCGCCGCCACCGCCGTCGAAAAGTCCGTCTGCCCTCGAAAATAGCCGATGCTATCACACCCCCCCCCCCTCCTCGACAACCAAATGCCCAGTTTGACACTCGTCGAATTTACCATTCGCGGATTTTCGCATCAGCGCGCTTTTTTTTTTCATCCCCGGCGTGTAACTTTCAAGCTCCTCACTCTCTAGTTATTATATTGAAATCGGGATTTCAAAAGTTCGCAGAGAGACAGCTTCGACGAGCTTATCTCACTCGAACGAGTGAAAGCGCTCTCTGCTCGAGAGAATAGAGTATAATATACGCGTGTATAGTCTTCTTCTTCTCGAAATTTCCGAAAACTTTCGCGCGTGCGCGCGGATAGATGATAAATTCAACGGCGAGTATGATAAGAAGCCGGTAGAAATTCTTGGAATCCCGACAATCTCCGGTACGCGTTCTTCGATACAGGTCGAACGTTCTCTCGAGCACAGCGACTGAAGATTTAAATTTCTCGAGAGACTTGAATTATATCGCGCTCTGTGTCTCTGAAGAAATTTTCTGAAATTTTTCGCGAGAGCTCCAACTGCGTGTCAAACGTCGAGAAGAAATTGCCTGCCGATCAGCTTCCGTTCATGTGTGACACACCGCTGTGCTGCACACTCGACTCATATCGTGATGGAATTTCGTGCAGCAGCAGCAGTCTCTTTCTCGTCTCTGTTTAATGCTCTTAATCCGGCCGTGGGGCCCGGTTTTCACGATCGCTAATGAGATTCCGAATGTCAAAACTCCAAAGTGGAGAGCCAGAGCTGCCGGCCCCCAAATAACGGATCGCGCTGCGATTAGATCAACCGATAACGCGGACGAACGAACGAACGGGTCAGTTGTATACACACACACACATACAAGCTCGGGAGTCTCTCTCTCATTTTCTGGCTACATAAATTTTTGATACGTCGAACACATACACACACACCTCGCTGGCTTTGTATTAATATATAGGACGAATGTGTTTCGAAATTCGGGATCGAGCTCGTGTATAATTGACAGTAATGCCGCATCCTCGTTATATATACAGTGTATACCTATATTATACACGGAAGATAGGAGGGACGGAGATGATGAACGAGAGATGGATGCTGAGATAAGTTTATTAACGCCTACGGGCAGAGCTTATCGCTTCGGTGTTAATTTTTTTTTTTTTTCCGAATCGAAGCTGTTTGAGTGCTTGTCAATTATTGACCAAACTTACGGAGCCGATAGCCATCGAGGAGAGTTTGCCGCGATAAGGCGATGAATATTCATCGTATACATATAATACGGCATCACATATACCGAGGACGAAAAATCAGTCCAACGTATACGGAAAAAAGCGTCGTTGGAGGATTGGTGGAAAAAGTTTGAAAAATAAAAAAAAAATGAGCAAAAGCCATATAGCGCGGGGGAGGACGAGGCGGGCAGCGGAGGAAAGATAAAGAGAGGACTAAAGAGCGGAGATTAGCGCTAATGCACCATCGAGGCAATGGGATGGGAGAGAGAGAGAGAGAGAGAGCGGGCATGGTATCTCTCATATTTCAGACCCCCGTGACGTCGTCCGAGATACCGAATCATTCCCACCTAGAGCGACGTTATTTTTAGGAGGTCCCTCTCACCTCTCTTAAATTCTGTATAACCAGCTCTCTCTCTCTCTCTCTCTCTCTCTCTCTCTCTCTCTCTCTCTCGCTTCCACTTTGGTTGCGTATAATCTCCGCGTGTGCTCTCCTCGTCGACTCGCATCCCTTTACGCGTTCGATAACGTCGCTGTGGAAGCTGCCGCTGCTGCGGCTCAGATCTTATCTGTGGGCCAGGAAAAACTCTTTGGAGATTCCTGGTATACCGTACGTCTGCTTTTTTTTTTGTCTCCTGCTTTGTCCGGTCCCGTTTTCCTTTTCTTCCTTTTCTAGCGCATATAATACGGCTACCAGATATGGAGCTTGGTCGAAAATCTGTTTCGGTATTCCGATTGTACGGGATCGGGTAGCGACTAATGGCTCGGATTAAAAAGAACGCAGCTGTTCGAGCTGCACTGAGTATACGACTGATTTACAAGAGCTCAGCGCGTTCGCTTAGCGCAAATTATATACACCGGCGCGCACTGTGTTTGCAATCTTAATTTGGAATCTTAAAAAATTCTCAGTCCCGTTTGATTATATTTTCCTCAGTGATATACGAGCTTCTGACGTGGCACCGCGTCGTAAAGTTCTAATTGATGAACAATAATTATATTGATTACGCTTCGTAACCCCTGCAATTTCGCTGCATCGATTACCTCATTAAAGAGGAAAACCTTTCCACATACCATTACATACACATACACAGCACACACACAGAGCTTTTATAAGAAACGGCGGCAGCGGCGTCGCTTTAATAGAAACGTCGCGCGCGCGCGCGCGCGATAAATAATATTTCACGATGCAAATTCGAGCGAAAGGGAGAAGAAAAAAAGAGGGTATGGTTGCGAGCACGCAAGGGTGGAAGGGGGAGAGGAGCGACAGGAAGAGAAATTGAGTTACAGTGCTCGCGAGGAGAAGGCGCGATAACACACGCCGCGAATTTTCATTCGAACATCCTGATAACGGCCTAATGGCTCAAACTTGCTCTGTCTCCCTCTCTCTCTCTCTCTCTCTCTCTCTCTCTCTCTCTCGTTCTCGCCGCTCACCCCCTTCTGCGCGGCTCTCTCTCTCTCTCTCTCTCTCTCACCCCCACGGACGCGTCAGCGAACTCAATGAATTCGAAAGCGATAATGCAAACTCTCTTCCAAGAACATTCGTCGTGATGCAGACAGTTGTGTATCGTAATCGTGTGCTTTTTTCATTTTTTCGAAAAAATTCGAGGGCGACGCGAAAGTTTTATCATCAGAGATTGTTATCGGCTTATCGGGTGCCTCGGGGGTGTCGTCTCTAGAAAACTCTCGGCCGCGAGCACGCGCACTTGACATAGAGCCATGAACCACAGAGAGAGAGAGAGCTCTTATCCGATCGATGTACCGCCTTATCTTTTAAAGCGAGATACAGGGAACAAAAGTGAGACAATAATCCGGCGGAATGTACGATGTGTAGGTGCACATTATATCGAAGGCACATACGCGAGTAAATAAGCGCCGGGATCAGTGAGAGAGAGAGCGGAGGCTGCAACGACGGCGTCAGGGAGAAATGGAGCGCAATAGATGGACAGATACACATGCGCGCTTGCGCTCGTCTAGCGGCAGAGCCATACTCCGTCGCGCACCTCCTGCAGGAAATCGCGATGCTGCAGCTCTGGCTGTATAATTCGGTATCTTGACGTCCAAGCCGACGTGTCACCAGAGTGAGAGAGAGAGAGAGAGGAGCTCAGTCCGTCGCGCGATAGTAAGCGAACGGAGCAGTTTCGTTGTGTGTATACGTGTGTGTGTGTGTACGGGGTAGTGTGCTGTGCACCTATATTCAGTAGCAGCAGCAGCAGCCGCCGGTCGTCGCCACCCACTCGTGTGGAAAAATGATAGCAGCAGTGAGCTCGCTGACTGAGTACCTAGGCTCTGCAACAGCCGGAGCTTGAAAAAGGGGGTGGGAGTAGACACTACTGTCGCCGCCGTCGCTGCTGCAAGAGTATAGAGGGCGGCGGACGAGAGATGCCTGCTCCCGATTCCCTTATCGCCGCGGCACAGTTGTGTATGCCTTTATGAAGATCTGTCAAACTCGCGTCGCCTCTCCCTTCCGTCTCTCGACACATCCACGATACTCTATATATACCCGCAGCTACACCACCCCCTCCTACGTCTAAGCATATAGCTCCGAAGAATCTCTCTCTCTCTCTCTCTCACTGAGCGATGAGCGTTAGCTGCCCTCGCCTTGGTATTTTTCATCTCGGAATTCCACACCGGCCACCGCCGATGTGTCTCGCGTGGAGAAGACGTTGGAAATTTCGAATCGATAAATCCGAGAAGCGAGAACAGATTCGAAGGGTTGCCTCGTATAAGTGCTCGCGATTCAAGTCACGCGCCCCATCGGAAATTAGAGCCGACTATACATAACTCGTACCGGCCCTTTTCACGCCACGAAACGACGACGACGATGGGAGTTAAACGAATGATCTTGGGGGGGGTATATACGCTTTATGACGCGCGCGCGCGCGCGCGAGCCAAACGAAAAAAAAATGATGTCTACGCGGGTGTAATCGGCTGATTTGCATGAACGCGAAAATGAAAATTTGAATGACGGAATAGCGATAGCGCGTGGCTTTTTGTCACGTTATCGGCCGGTATAGATAGGGGCCGCGTTGTTGTTTTTTTTTTTTTACATCGAGAGAGATAAGAGCTGGAGGATCCCAAGGACCAGAGGCTCTCTGTTTCGACGAAATGTATTATTTAGAACGCGTTTATTGTGCTCTCGCGAGCGGACAAAAGCAACCGTTAAACAAAATCCCATAATATACGTTTGAAAATGCTCCCGTCTCTCACTTTCTCCGTATCTCGCAGGCAGCCGAGTATTGACATTTACGGCTGCTTTTTATGCGTGCCTCAAAATTCCAATAGTAACAATATGCATAATATCCCTAGTTTACACATACACTCGTATATAGCGTCGCAGCACACTTGCTCTCTTCCTCCGGCGTCGAGATAAAAAGAGAAGCTGAATAGGAAGAGAGGATGAGTATATATATATACGCGCGACTTGCGCTTAGCAGCAGAAACTGGCACGTGGATATTTCTCGGCGAACAAATCAGCGTATTGTCTCTGTATACTCGGTGCAAAAGCGAGTCGCAGCAACGGACCCGGTGCCAAAGACAAAGGCAGCCCGTTAACGAATCGCACTTCTCTCGCAAGCTCAACGTGGCCTATCTACATCCCCGAGAAAACGCGACTCTCTTCTCTCTCTCCATTCATCCACGACGACTGCGGAGAGAGCCTATACGATTATTACCGATACATCCACTCGTTGTCGTCGGCTTTTCATCCCCCTTTGCCATGAGCTATACGTGTGCGAGATTAGCTCTGCATGTCTCGTGGCTTCTTCGCTCTCTCTCTCTCTCTCTCTCACTCTTCTGTGTATTGTTTAGTTAAGATTGCGCATGTCTCCGCTCGCTCTCGAGAGGTATATCGCTGTGTGTGCTCTGTCTTTAGAACGAGTAAAAATCATCGACGAGGCCGAAGCTGAGTTTGCAGGCTTTAATCCACATCTCTTTCCCTTGGCTCTCGTTCGAAGATGAGGTTGAGGGCGCACACATCCTATAGTAGAGAGATACATACGTGACTCGCGTTCGGGGGATTAAAATTGATTTCCCCTCTCTCTCTCTCTCTCGAAGAATACGAGTCTCCTTCGTCTCTGGAACCGCGCGATATCGATTCGTATGTGCGGGACACGAAATTCTCCGAAGCCCTCCAGTACACACACACACATACACGGTATAAATAACACACGGAGGTACAGCAGCAGCAGTGCAAAAAGCGCCGGCAACGGTTAACGGCCTTTGCATAGCTCCGCGCTTGCGCACATACACGATCGCTGACCGAGATGCACGCGTATCGCACGCACACCGTAAGCTGCTGCTGCTGCTACTGCTGCTTGTGCTGCTCACTCTCCACCTGCTGTTCGCGTTCTTTCTTTTTTTTTTCTCCTCTACATGCTTAATGCGATCTCGGTGCCGCTAAAATATACAATACCACGAAGCCGAGAGAGAGAGCGAGAGCTCTGTACACGTATATATATATGCAACGATGCGACTCGGATAAAAAAACGCGCGCGAGATCTTGCACGCAGAAGGCGAGCATGTATACACGGTCGTTTTTCTTTAAAACTCGTGCGACTGCGGCTTTTTTTTTTTGCTCGCTTTGCCGCAATTGGACTTGCCCGCGTGTGAAGAGTTGTATTATTGTGATCCGAAGAAGCTTGGCTAAATGGCTTCATTCTCTCTCTTTCTCTCTGGAGATGAGAGAGAAAACGATCATTATTATATACAATTGCGGAATCGCTGCCGACACAAAGAGAGAGAGAGAGAGAGACACGCAGGTGCGTAAGGATTTCCCGGTAAAGAGTGAAGAATCCCCGCTTGGTTTATAATAGGCCGCGAGCGTACTGCAGATATGCCATTATGTTGCGCGAGAGCAGTGGAGATTTACGATTTCGCGGCGGTTAAAAGAAGAAGAAGAAGAAGAAGAGCTTTCCCCGCGCTGTAGGAATGCCATTTTCGGCATATAGCTCTCGCAGCGGCTGATACACCCCGTAAAAGGTCTTGCACATGTATACGGCGTCAACGGATTGATGCGGCGAAAGTTTTACTCACCTGGAACAAAAAAGAACAAAGTCGATTATTAGTTTATGCTATATTCTTATTTGGACACGTATAAAGTATATATACCAGTTTGATTAGCGCGATAGACGTTTATCGCGAAATTTCGTTTAATTGCTCGCTCAGAGTATAACGGGCATCCTACGCGGAGTATAGCCATAATCTAATCATCGCAAGATAGATAATTAAGTACGCTGGGATAAATTTGCGGTTGGCATATTTACACATGCGCGCGCGCGCGCCCGTGCAGGAATACGTAAAGTAAAATGCGAGCGCGGATAATAATTTCGCGATTAGATACGGACTCTATTTTAACGATTCGAAAATTGAGCGGGAATTCGAATGCGAGATCGGAGCTCCTATCCAAGCTCGGCATCATCCAGTAACGAAATTAGAAAAGAGGCGAGAAAGAAGGCAGTTAATTAAAAAGCCAGAGGAGAGAGAGAAGAAGATAAAGCATTATGAACGGTAAAGCTCGATAAGTATCGTAAGGAAGGCGCTGCACTTTTGGCTCGTTCGCTGATGCCTATTAAAAATAGTCGGATCGAGAGAGAGCTGGAACTCGGAGATGAAGATCGAACACAGAGCAAGAGAAGGATTCGAAATTCTCTGTTACGGAGGAAGAAGTGGAAGGGGGAAGAACATTTCAGCTGGCTCTCGATCTGCTCCTCGTGATCTTGAAACTTGGTGGGCCACGATCGATTTATCTCGATACATCCGGCCCACTCGCGCGCCTCTCTTGAGATTTGCACGAGATGACGAGATAGAGAGAGCTGCCGGCAACTCGATTTCGTTGCCGCGCGCGCGCGCGCGCTAAAAAGCTCCCGTTGTATTATTATGATTCACAGTTATATTACCTATCCAAAGAGAGCTTTTTTTCTTCTCGCTCTCGAGGTGAAAGTATACGATTCTGCACATGCACGCTTTTCTTTGTTTTCAAATAACGAACGATCTTCTCGCGAATTTATTATTTTTCCTCGAAACTGGAATACTACCGCAAGCGATTTAAAAATAGCGACTAAGCTTGTTCATCAATCTCCACCTCTCAGTAGCATAAATTGAGATTTTTTTTTTTTTTTTTTAGAAAAAAGCAAAGAATATACAGTTAGCGACACTCTACGCGCGATATCTAAATGAGAGGCGTTTAATGGCCGATAGAGAGCCGCATATTCAAAAAGTTCTATCTCCCCGCTATATACATACTAGTGAATAGATGACGTCGTCCAAGAAGGACAAGGACGAATTAGCAGGAGAGAGAGAAGTACGGTATGTTGGCCGCAGGGCTCTAGGGTAAACTTTTTAAATACTTTCCAAGTCCCTCATAAGAATGACAAATTGAGTGGATCCTTTAGCCGCCTGCGCTTTTTTCCCTCTTCCCTCGCGCTGCGAGACGCGATTAATTCAAGAAAAGACATTACCTTCTTTAATCTCTCCCAGCGTCGCTAGCGCGACGGCAGGACAATCTGCATCGCGAAATCTTCGCAGCGGCGTGAAAAAAACAAGAGGACAACGCGACGCGGAGAGTTTTTCCCAGACGAGAGTCAGACAATATAAATGTCGACTGGGTGTCAGTGTGCGAGAGAGAGTGCCGGAGAGAGAGAGAGAGAGAGAGAGAGAAAAGGCCGATGCTGGATATCTACGCCGCGGCGAGTTAATTCCGCCCTCGAGGGGTGTGTGTGTGTGTGTGTGTGTGTGGAAGAGAGAAAAAGAGAGTCGCGAGATAACACATTTTGACGGTATAAAAATGAGTGTTTTTCCCTGGCCTATCTGCAGCAGCCGCAGATAGCGCACCTCCAGAGAACTGCATTTCTCTCTGGATTCTATCTAGCTTTCTCTTTCTCTTCTCTATCTCTCTTTCCCGTGCGCTCATCCAGCGCCGTCCGCTTATTTTTTGCTGGTCCCCGCTGCCGCAGTGTTTCCGTAAGTCTCCGCGCGCTCGTATATTTTTTGGAAAATCTCGCGAGATCCCACCGCAGCCTGTATTGTACACACAGAGCCGGACAGAATCACTACCGTATGCGCATAGTACCGTATACTTACACACACCCGTGATGATAAGGCCTCGTGTCCTGCATTTAATAACCGCTATTAATGATCGCGCTTTTCGGAGCTGTATGATAAAAGCTCGTTTTTCCGCTGCATAAAGGTGTGCATTTGTAAAAGTTGATAAAAAAAAAAAAAAACTCGGCATGTCACTCTCGATTGTTTGATTTTTTTATACAGAGACAGACAGCGACCCACATCCAGGTGTTAAATTCGAAAAAAAAAAAAAAAATTGTTCGACCATCGCTTAGAGAGAGATCCAACTGGTGCTGCTGTCCACAAGCCCATCGAGTGAAAAATAAATCCGCTGTGTTGTGTGTGAAATACACACAACGAGCGCTTTTTTTGACAAGAGCAGAGACTCTCCAAATCCCTCGGAAGTAGAAAAGAGAGCCAGTCTCTCTCTCTCTCTAGCGATGCGAGATGGTATCTATTAGCTCTGCCGCGAGCGCGAGCGAGAGAGATAGCCGGCATTGTTTCTGCCTATCGCAATAATGCCGCCCGCGCCTCTCTCTCTCTCTCTCTCTCTCTCTCTACGCACGATGAGCGCGCTTAAACGCACGCACGTCATAAACTCGCGCGATGAATCGCCCGGTTGCTACTGTTCCGTTGAATCGCGCTCGTACGTGCGGGATGGCGCGCAATTTTAGATTTGGGAGAAAATTTCGAAAGTGCAAAATAGACGAGCAGCAGCAGCAACAGCAGTTATATAGTCGCTGCGTGAGCTGTATAATGCAGTGTAGACACAGGTGCAGCAGCAGCAGCAGCAGCAGCAACAGCAGCAGTATATTGCTGATGTGCATGACCTACAATGTGTGTAACGTAACGCATCGTAACTACGGGGCAGTTATGCATCAGCCCATACGCGAGTGTGTGTGTGTGTGTGTGTGGGTGCAGGTAAACACGGAGGAAATGTGGGATCGAGAGATATCGAGCGAGCGTATGTGTGCGTGAGGCAAGCGTTATCTCAACATCTATATCGAACGCGTCGATAGAAAAAGGGCTACCGTATATGTATTGCACGCAGGGGATAAAACGAAAGTGAGCGGGAAATTAAGATGTGTTTTGCATTGCTGGAAATTAATCTGACGAAATAATAAAAATACACGCACGACTATGCAAATTCAGCGACGCGGTTTTTACAAAAAAAAGAAATATTATATCGCGTACTTGCGCAAACAGCGTGAAATAACTAGTTTAAAATTCGCGCGCAAGCGATCGGGCGAAAGAAGGCGTACATAAGTGATCGGTACAAATTAAGCGGATAAGCCCAGGGCAATTAATCATCTAATCCAGTTTTGATTAAGTACGTCTTGAGGCGATAAACGTGTATAAGCTATATACGCGACGAGCGAGTATAGAGAAAAAAAAAACAAAAGCATCGGAAAGCCCTCTCTCTCTCTCTTTCTCACTCACATTCTCGGCACCTCCGGCGATTTATCAATTAGCGCGCGGTAGCGCTCAATAATTTAGTTAAATCATTACCTCGCGAAGGAGACACATCGCTGCAGTAGCGTATAGCAGCTCAAAAGAGACTACGTAGTGCGCGCACTTGCCTATCGGGCAGATATGTTAATTCCCAGCGCGCGCCGCCGTCGCGTTTATATGCACTCGAAGAGCGAGAGAGGCTACATTTAAATTAGATCGCACCCTCACAAGAGAGCCTGTCTCTCTATGTGTGCAGCGGCTTTTAATAGCTTCATTCGCGGATCCCATCGTAAAAGCCAAGGTCACTTTCTGCTTATATACTCTTGGATAGCCGTCGGTCTCGCTAATGCGTCTGTTTATCGAATACGTGTGCGCGTGTGCCAAGGTGTTGATGGGATTTTTTTTTTTTTTTTAATAAAAGTTTCAAGCATCGATTGATTAATTTTTGCCCGGTAATGCAAATTTTTTTTCTATCATAAAGAAAGTAATAATAAATAAACAGTCTAATCTACCGGTCGATCTAATCAGATCAATTCTCCTGATGGAGAAGGAGGGGAGGGAGGGAGAACTTCGCGCAGATTTCCAGCGCGATAACGTAATCCATTTGAGAGTTCCTATCGCGCCTCGAGCACGCACTGTATACGTACACTTTCGAGGTGGTGCATTAATACGGGAGATGATTTAAAAATTTACCTAAATACAGTACGGATGACGGACCTATTGCTCTAATCGGACGGGGAAAAAAAAAAAATGAGTTGATCCGGGCTTCGACTCGTCATCTTGCACCTATTCCTGCAGCGCGTTGACCGCACGTCAGAGAGCGAAACCGGCTTAGCGAGCGCAGTCGTCGCGCAACAGCGTAAGCCAGCGGTGATACACACGTAATAATCTTCTCGGTAGTCCTGGTGTATACCTATGGGTGTATATCATATACGCGAGCAGGAAAGGGCGTCGGCTGCTCGAGCTTCCTCGCGCGCGCGCAAAACGGGCATAATGAAGACAAAGACTCGCGTATACACACTTATATGTATATATTGGTATATATACGTATAGGCATCGGGATTTCGTGTTGCTGCCCTGCGCCTATATAACGCGAACCCATACACGAACGCGTATATATGTGTGTGGGTGTGTGTGTGTGTATACGTTCGCTCGCGGAGATAGAATCAGTAGCTGGAGCTAGTTAGACGATAGGATCGCGCTCGCGCAGGCTGCAAGAGCGAGGGAGTGGGAAAGAGTAGAGTAGAGGGGAGGGCAAAAAGAGAGCCGAGTGCGATCGTTGATAAGAATTGCCACCGCCGCCGCCGCCGCCGCTCGCTCGCGCCCACCCGATAACACTCCCTTATCTGCGTCCAGTGGCGCCGCAACTCTCAAGGCTTTCCAGTTCGCCTCGATATAGCACACGCGTATGTGCTGCTACATGAGTGCAGTGTGTGTGTGTGCGTCCGCCGAGAATCAAATTTATGGAGCAGCCCCGCGAGTTTAAAGTTGAGACCGAGAGCTTGATATTTCAAATGATTTTTCGAAAGAGAGAGCTGGGATTCTTTCTCGCTGAGATATAAAGACTATTTTCGATTTCGACTATCGATCGCATAGCTTTTGTTTATACCGTGAAAAATCTCGAAAGATTTAAAAAAGCTCGCGGCGTGATTATAGCGCAAGCGTACGTGTCTTTCATAACTGTCAGCTGCTGCAGAGTTTCTTACGTGTGTGTATCGGAGCTGCTGCGGTGCATAACCGGTACGCACGTATATGTCTCAATAATCCTACGATTGTTTTTATACCGGCTTAAAAATAAGACCCCGTAAACATAACAGTCAAAACAGGAATAGTATCGGAAGTGTGCGTGGTAGTTCCGAGTCAATTTTAAAACCGTATACAGTTCTATACGACTCGAAGCGCAGCCCCGTGTGCGTATGACGTCGTGAAAGCCGTCTCTAAAATGAAATAGAGAAAGATAGAGACGAAGGAAGAAGAATCTGCAGTATCTCGTCGTATCAGTCGGATATTGAAGCGTGTATAAAGTGGGACACAAATAAAGCAAGCGAGCGCGAGAGTAAAGGACGGAAGGGAGTAGCTGCTGCTGCGCATAAAGGAAAAAGCAGCAGCTATCCGTGGAGTGGGAGAACGAGAGAGATTCGAGGCTGAGATAGTGGGATAGGATGCTAGATCTGCCGCGGCAGATTAGATGGCCGCGCTGAGATAAGAGTAGCTCGTCTAGCGCTCGCTCGCGAGAGATCTCTACGGGTGATTCTTTATCCGGTTTACCCCCGCTCTTGCTCTACTCCTCGCTCCAACAAATTACCAAACGTCATTGTCCTGCAACAAGGTCGTAGGGTCGCGATTTTCTCGAACTCGAGTGTATTACAGGTGAAAATTCGGATGCGGTTGCGATGAGGAAGCGATCTGGTCTATGGACGCAGAATAATTTTAAGATTCATATAGATCATTATCTAACAGTTTCGGAATGAATATAACGAGCAATCCGTCATAAAGCCTCGATGTTGCGCGCGCGGAAAAAAAAAGTCAAGTATGCGGTGTACGACACACGAGATAACTAAGCGCAACATACATTTTAAGAATTTCAAGTTCCCACGAGAGAGCGAGAGGGAGTCGTACACTCGCGACGACATACTTAACCGATCTCTCTCTCTCTCTCTCTTTCTCTCTCCGGGCCGCGACTTAAGTTGATTAAGCGTGTGTGAGCGTGCGTGTCGGAGCTTTTGCACGATAAAGAATTCTCGGACTCGGTGCACTACTGCTGCTGCACTTACTTATACGGGGGATAAAGAAATAGTGCTTCGGTTATTCTCGTGTCGTTAGCGTTGCGTGCAGCCACGCGCGCGCGCCGCGCTCTCGGAAAAACGCGGTGTTGGAACTACACGAGTAGTGACGTTTGGATTAATTTTTTTTAATTATCGATAAAATCTGTTGGCGTTCCATTATTCTTTGCACTCGCACATACACGTATCATCTGACTAATCATGTGAGGAAACGACGCCCGAGAACTGGGAGAATGCGGCGGCGGCGGCGGCGGCAAAGTTTTTTTTTTATTCAGTCATTGTATTTAATCGAATCTGAATATAAAGCACACACGGTCGTCTAGCGCTTAATAAATTTTCGCAAAAATTTATTCGCCGGATAAGGATTATTCTTTCTACGCCGCTAGAGGTAGTATAGCTAGTGTGCAATAACACACGCGTGTTTATGTGTAACACACTGCACGTGTGTTTTATCCAGCGCGTAAATCAAAGGAATATACGGCTCGGCGTTTTATCCCAGGCCGACATCGCATACAATTTTATTGAATATTAACCCGGTTTAAATTTCGCGCGTTGAAAAAAAAAAACAAAAATCCGCGACAAAACGATGTTGATAATTAAGTTCCCATCGCGAACAATTTCCCATCATTATCTCTCGTCGACGCTGCAAAATTGACAAATTCCGAGTCATTTATAGCATCGTATCGCGCCGGCGTCAGGAGCAGCGCACCCGCGCGAGCGTCAAACAATAAAGCAATAGAAACGCCGATATACAGCAGCAGTGGAGAATCGACTGCGCACAGCCGCTCGTTACATACAAAGTCGAAAACAGCAACAGTAGCGGCAGCGGAGAGAGGCAATAGAGGCGTTAATATAAGTTGGCCGCGCGCGTTGTGTATAGGCAAAACGGCGCGAGAAAGAGAGAGAGAGAGAGAGAGAGTCGCTATGTAGAAATACACGAGCCGAGGCGACGCGTAACGCGCGTATGTACAAGACATCCACGGCCTGTGTGTATATATAGATATATATATACACACATGCGTGCTTGCTCGCGATCGGCCGGACGAGATAATCCGCGAGCTGCAGCGGACAACACGTACGTACACACACGCGCGCGTATATTCCCTCTCTCTCTACGATTCCTGCGGATAAGACGCGTGTGCTTGCAGTGTGTGTATTGTATATAATACACTAGTAGCTGCTGCAATAGTCTGCGTGAGCTTTATACCTGTGGATCCGATCGATTTTCTTCCGTTCAAGGATTTTTCGGAGCCAAATAACTTTTGCGCGCGAGTATATCTTATCCTATAACGTTGCAGCCGAGAGTGACGCAGAGTGTTTCAAGCGATCATCGCCATCGTGAGTCAGGCGTATATAAGAGAGGAAAAGAGATCGTTATCCACGCGCGCGAACGGAAAGCTCCATGTGTGAAAAAATTCTGGAGTACAGCCGAGTTGATTCAACGGGAGATAAGCTGCGTAATGAGAAGGATTGCGCAACTATTGGGAATACTTGCTATGGGTATAACATTTGCATCGTGATGTGATTTTTTTTTTTTTTTTTTTTTCGATTGTTGCACCGCCGAGCACAAAAACCCGGCAGAAATCAAAGCAGCCAGAGTCGCGCAAAAAGTGAATCATAAAGCCTGCGCGCTACTGCACGAAGAGAAAGAATCGAAGTAGAAAAAGAGCCACTGTATAAGGAGAAAGATCGTGGGGAGAGAGAGATTTCTATCGTTTTCCTGTGTGTGTCTCCTATACAGACATATACGTGTGCTGTACGTTCCGAGAAGAGCAACAGCAACAGCATAGCGGCGTATGAGGAAACGTCGTTCATGAATTATTCACGCTCGTCGCCAAAACGAACGCCGTGATGCATTTCGCCTCGGCTAATACTTACGAGCTGCAGCGATGTGGCTGTCATGAGCTTTTCGCATTCGATTCTTCCCTATATAAATACTTTTTTCTCCCGTCGTCCCGCTACGATCGAGTGAATGACGAGCGACAAATTTCGGCTATATCGATTCGCGAAGGGCTGCAACGAGTTATTTACGAGATTAGAATACCGGGTCCACGTTCAAATTTAGACTAATCCTCGTCTGATCCGTATATCGATCATTCGCCTGGTATCGCTGAATTATTAAAATCCACATCTCGCTCTGTACGTGATTGGCGTTTCAACCACGCGATCGTTATCGCTCGTTCTATAAACATTTAATCTCCTTTTCGAAAGTGACATTGATCGCGGGAGGCCGATACCGATCATATCGGCCGTTGGGATCTTTCGCGTAGTGTATAAATATCGAGCTTGTAATTATAAAGCAGCGGGTGTGTCCACATGCGTGTGTATGTGTGTGAGATTTTCTTGCAGCCGCTCGAAAGTTGTCCACAACGAGAAGGTGACTTCGAAGGTAAAGAGCAAGAGAGAGAGATACTGCACTGTGGGGCCAGCGGCGGCAGCTATCTCGCCCGTCAAAACGGCGCGCAAAGTTGCGTATCTCTCTCTCTCTCTCGAGAGAGAGAGAGAGAGAGAGAGCCAGGCGCGCATGCAGGTTGCACGTCGTCGCGTCGCGCGCAGATACCCACCCCCTCGCTGTCACGTAAGATAGCAACTCGCTCTGTATATGTGTGTGTGCGTGTGTTAGCGATACCTACTTGCGACTTTCTCTCCTCCGCCGTGTTTGTCGAGGAAAATTTTCGTTTGCCAAGAATCCATAACGCGTATGTATCTGCGAGCAATTAGCGAGGACTTTTGCGCAATTGTAAGCTCGGAGCTCATTGTTGTCCTTATCGAGCGTAACAATGTCAATGTTGAGAAAACGCGCTCGAGTTGAATAATACTCGCGGCGCGCGGGAAAGAATCGGCCGCGCGCAGCGATGATAAGATCGTCAAGATGAAAAGGAAATTCCCGGTGATTGCAGAGAACTGATAGCGTGTGATGTATACAAAAGAGGAGACGAGTTTGCGTCAAAATCGAGACCGCGTCAGGCGCATAAGAGAAGTCATTTTCGGAAAAGAGAGCAGACGTCGTTTTTAAAAAGAGATTCATTCAAACGTCCGTTACACCTACTAATGTGAGCGAAATTTCTGCATATACCGCTCTCTCTCGCTCTTTCGAGTCTCTAGAGAGTAGCTGAGGTTAAAAAAAAAAAAAAAGAGAAGAGCAAGACGACGACGATGGGAGAAGGTGGCGTATAAAGAGAGCTCTCATTAATACTTTTTAAGAGCAGGCGAAACGTCCACAGATTGAGATCTCTCGGACTGGCGGAACAGCAACTGAAAGGGAGAAATGTTTTCAGACAGATCTTACATGCATCGAGTATATAGAACGCGGCAGGTATATACACACGAGTCTAGCCTCCTCTTCCTTTTATTCTCTCTCTCTCTCGCTCTTTCGAGACGCGTTTATCCATCCGTCGCTCTGCTGGTGGCGGCCGCGAGGAGAGAGAGAGAGAGAGATAACCGATCTCCGTCCAATCGCGCCCCCGCGAGGCTACTGATAACATCTGATTACTCAAGTCCAGGGCTACCCGCGGCTCGCTTTCAGAAACATACGTCTCTCCACTGCAGCGGCGGCTCTATTACGGCACTCGGAAAATCGCCGTCGTTCCATTTCTCTCGCGAAAATGTAAGCCGCGCATGGAAAAAAAAAGGAAGGATCGTTATTAACGCGTGTTTGCACTCGTTTCATCGGGAATCCAATGAGAGATCAAGCCTCTCAATCAACATCCACGCGGTATCTCGAATCTATACGTGTGCCATATACGCGAGAGCCCGATCGATCCTCTGCGTTATTGCGCAAGGTCGTCGTCGACTGACTGACTGCAGATTAATATCCAATATTCAGACACTCTGTGTGCGCAAACACTTCAGGCGCGATGGCTGACTCTATATTATGTACACCACAATGATTATGCTAATGGCGTTGTTGCGCTAGCTACAATGTCGTCGGAGTTTGTTATGGTGACGCACTATTTTTTAAAAAAAAATAAATTTTAACCGATAAAAAGTGTCTAATAATAAAACATATTTACGAGCGTATGACTAATGCTTTTAAGTGTGCTAGCACGTTATCGCGATTTGTTCTTGTGATCGTAAAAATATTGGTGTATCATCAACGCAAAAATTAAGAAAAGCATCGTTAGTCGACGTTCTTTCCCGGAGGTACGGTGTACTCGAACAAACAACTTTTTCGTGATCTACAGTCTACTGCGGAGGAGAGAAGCGATAAAGATTATATTATACCCGTTGCTCGCGCTCGCTCGCGCTAAAATCAACGGCGATAATTTTTTAAGCGTTACGGCTCTCCGATATCCTTATATTCGCGTCGACGAAAGTATAGCTGTGAAAAAAGCTCGGGCTTGCTGAAATTTATCGCGAAAACTCTTTGACTACGGCTGGATGGAAGGAAAAATCGAGCAGTACGAAAGTTTGACCGCAAGGCTGACTATGCTCGCGGATAATCTCGAAAAGCACTCAACAATTTGCGGATTTACAGACTCGCACCATAGTAGCGGCAGCAGAACGGCTTATCTTTACAGCGCTTCTTATCTCGCGTACACATACAATCCTTTCCCAGCATCTCTCTTGCGGGGCAGAAAATCATAATAATGAATTTCGCTCGACCGGCAATCTCGCGCTGCACATCCGAGAGAATCATGCGAAAGACATTTGCCGTAGTTATAAACTAAACTCGGTTAATCTTTTGCGAGCCGTGTGCGGTGAACTGTATGCCAGCGGTTTCCTATTATTTTAGTTTTCCCGTCCACACGATGCGGAACTTTTGATCGGCGTAAGGTGCAGTGTATTGGAATACTGGAAATCACGAAAAACTAATTAAAAACTGACACCCACACACGTATAGCTATATAGTATATATAGAGGAATCAGGAAGAGGAAAAAAAAAAGGCGCGTGCGTTGAGCTGGAGTAATATTGAAAGAAAAAAAAAGAGAGAGAACGCGGCCAGTCAGCTAACGCTCGAACTCGGGCTTATCAGTCATTTCCATTTCTTGATAACTGTTTCTCTGCTTATCGCTGACTGAGCCAGTATGAGCGCGCGCGACGAGTAGCAGCGTCAAGTCGTCTGTCCTCCTCTCTCCTCCCTCTACCCCACCAGCGACCGTTTCCCCCTCTCTCTCTCTCTTTCCATCTCTCTCATTCGCCGATATCTCTTTCTCGCTCTATCCGGTAATAACTTCAGATATCGGCTTCATCGATCTCGCTATCACTGTTTTATCTCGTTCCAGCAGCAGCAGCAGCAGCACAGCGGCGTCAACGCTCGGGGACTCTCGCCGTTCGACTTTTTATCATTTCAGTTCCTAGTGCGCGAACTTTCAAGGCTCTCTTTCTCGTATACGAGCTTGCGCGCGACCTATTTCGATGACTTGCTCCTTCCTTTTTCGCGCATATGTTACATATACGCCAAAAGGAGCTATTGATTTTCAAAGTCGAACGTAACAACTGCACGCGGACTTTTTGCTCGCTCGCTAGCTCTGCACTCGTCCAACTCGAAACAAAAGCAATCAGGGAATTTAAACAGGTTTTTGAACAGTTTGCTCTGGCTAATCGCTCTATTTACCACGCGCTAGTGTGTCTGCGCCAATACTATATCCAAGTTGAGCTGTGCAGACACGAGCCACCGCCACCGTCGCGCAGATTATCGTCGCGGCTATTTTCAGCCATTGATTAACGATAGCGTCGTGAATCATTCGGTCGTATGCGTTGCTCGCAGATAAACATAATTTTATTACCGAGCGCATAGCGCGCATGTATATACATATAGATGGCGCTGCATCGACTCTTGTGAAAAAGTAGGGGGTGCAGATCTCTACAGGAGATTCGCGCGCTCGAGCGCGCGGAGGGAGGGAGGGAGGGAAAAACCGATCTCGTGCAGCGATAGCTCAATCTCGTAGATTCGTCTTGCGAAGTGCAGATAAATAGCGAGCGCTAGACGGCTGAGATTTGCGGCGAAGCCCGACTGCTACGCGATATCTGATAGCAATAGCCCCTACCTCCTTCCCTTCCTCTTCTCTTCTCCCTGTGTGCCACCCCCTGCACTCTTTTCCGCTTTCCGTGCGAGCGAGCTCCTATCGCGCTAACTCTTTACGCCGAGAGGAATTTCGGATAAGGAAAAAAATTCTCTAGCCGAACCCTTCTCCAACAACGTCAAATTTAATCTAATTAGTTTTCCCCTCGAATTGCGATTCTGTCACCGAAAAGTAGGCATAATTCGTGAAATGGGGAAAGAGAGAGAGAGAGAGAGAGGAGAAACCGATGGAGGCGGCGATAAAGAAAGTGAGAGAGAGAGAGAGAGAGGTGGGCGAATTTCTAATCTCGCGGCGATCTTCCGCGCGAGTGCGCCAGACGGATCTCTCTACCCCAGGCCCGAGCGAGAGAGAGAGAGAGAGAAGCGACTTGTCTCGAGGTTATGCTGATACCGTGAACCCTTTACATTATTCAACGACTGTTTCGGAGACGGAGGAGCTCCGCGCGCGTATCGGTCTCTCTCTCTCTCTCTCTCTCTCTCTCTCTCTCTCTTTCTCTCGCAGCGAAGGTAGAGGCGGAGAAAGAGAGAAAAGAATTTTTCTTCTTCTTCTTCTTTGTTCTCGCTTTTGGGGACGCAGTGATTTTTGGCAAATATCCCCGATGAAATTATGTAGCACACCTTCGGTCACTTTGACCTCTTTATAGCATGATAAGTAATTGTAGCGAGGAGATAGGTGCAAACCGCGATAGAATGCCATTGTGCGATGTGGTAATTGCGACGGTAGCAGCTTAATTATTTATGAATGTAGATAGGTGACGCCGATAAAGCGCTGTAGCAGCAGCAGCAGCAGCAGCAGCAACTGAGAAAGCGGCGGTGAAATAAGGCTTATATAGGTGAGGCCGAATGAAGTCGGCCAGTGCGAGGTATTAATTAAACGAAGCAATTTGTCTATGCGTGAACAAGTCAAATTCGGAAACGTGTTATGATTAGAAGTTTCAGGCAACAGCACGTGCAGCTCAAGCAGAATTCCCTAATACAAGGCTGTTTTGACATAAGTGGTACACCTCTATATGTGCAGTGTTCGCGCCGATAGTGATGAGGGAAATGTATTTCCTACACAAAAAGTGTCCCTGCGCCACCTGTTGTCGCTAGTCAGATACTATGGAGCTGGAAGGTTGTAGCGGTGGGAGAAAGCAGACCAGTCCAAAACTTATACTAATACGACTGATTCTGCATGCTTGCTCAACGGATTTTTTTTTTTTTTCTCTTATCATGTGCTGCGTTCACGATCACGTCGTCTCCTTTGTTCACGTATAACGTTTTGTTTGAAAGTGACTTTTAAAAGGCGCGTGACGATATTGTTTTATTTTTCACCGTCGGCTTGATAGTGCGCGATTCCGATAGAGAATCTGCAGGTGGTAATTTTGAAAAAAAAAAATATATATATAACATAACAGATTGATCCGCAGGTTCGCATTCTGTCATTACCATTGAAATTTCATCACTATTACACGAGCGCGCGCGCGCGAATATTGTATATCGAGTCACGTCTGGCGATTGTTGTGCCGCACACACAAAATGCCCGCAGTTATAACGAAAAAAAAAAAAAAAAATTATCTGGTGGATAAAAAAAAGCATATTTTCACGTGCCCAGTTTTAAGATCGCACACGTATATGTTATCGCGCGCGCGCGCACGCGGCATTATCGCGACGACGAGCCAAAGGCACACACGATTGAGAGTAATTGCATAATTCGAGAGACAGATAGCTTTCGTTACCTAATCGAATCACGGCGATGGTAGCGGCGAAATTTCATACAAAACATCCTCGAGCACGATTAAAAATAGCTCTATCTCGTCTCGATCTCTCGCGCGTGGATCCATATGTGTACAACATCTTTTGCTTGGCGCTCCGAGAACGAGAGAATATTTCTCGAATTCTCTCGTTACAAAGATAGAGATCGGCTGGCTAAAAATCGAATCTCTCTTGCAGCGCGATGTAATTTACTTACGATAAATCAGCCGCACACGCGGTGTGAGAGATGTCAAGATTGCAGCGCGATTTATCCGTACACTATATACTCGAAATAGCAGTCGTCGTCATATAATAAAAGTACATGAAGTATGTGTATATGCATCAGGTAAGAGATGCCGAAGAAGATGCGATAAGCCGAGTAGATAGGCGCAATCGAACGCATAAATCGATTGACACTCGAGAGCACGGAGCCACCACCGCCGCATCTCCCATAACGGCGCATAATTCGCATAATCGATCCTGGTCCGCTGGAGAGAGAGGGAAGGGGGAAGGGGGAGAGCAAGCGAACCCGTCAATCGAAGCGAGCAGCGGCAGTCGGATATATCTCGAGTAGCCGAGGGCGAGCCGCGTGTGTGCCACACAGCCTCCTCCTCCTCCTCCTCCTCCTCCTCCGTATATGCGTTCGATCCGCGCATAATCATCGGCAATAAATCTCGGTTGCATAAGTGTAACGAGAGATACGGCATCGCAACGCACACAGCCTCGAGGGCGAGACCGAGAGAGCTTTCACGCGCTGCACTGTGTATATATATCTATATAGTGTATATGGCGCGTATAGCGTAGGTATATACGACCGATATTTTGCGCGTGTATACGCGTCCGCTTCGGATTATGGATGCCAAAATTTTTGAGATACAGATGCGAGAGATGAGCCGAGTTCGATTCGTATACCCACGAGAGCGGACCACACGTACCGGTCTCACTAACCGATCTTCGCGCCGATTGCGCAGCGTTGCGGAATATGTATCACTTTCTGTCAGTGTGCTATGTTGTTGCGCAGCGCGCGAGAACGATTCTAGATCAATTATAATGCCGAGTGTATAGCAGCTCCGCGACAATAATATCCTCGAAAAATTAAGCTGAACCGGCTCTCTCTCTCTTTTCTCTCGCGAATCGAATACACAACTACACACAGGACGTATACACAGAGATAGAGGGAGACCGGCTTATCTCACGTGTAAAGCAAGAGAGGGAGAGAGAGAGAGCGAGAATCGCGGCGCACAATCGATATCGCGCAATAAAGACTGACTCAGCTCGAACATGAAAATCTAATCGGGGCACGTATGGCGAGCGAGCGAGCGAGTTCTCTACCTATCACAAAGACAAATTCCAGCTACCGTCTCTCTTTTTTCCTTTATTATACGTGTACGGGCTTTATCGCCACGGATAATGCGCAATTTGTAAAGCCGACGCGTATACGCTGCTCGATACTCGATATAATGAGCGTGATATTGGATTGATACGCGATTATGATCGGATTATTCCGGCTGAGAATATTTTTTATAGTTTCGCGCGAGACGGAACAATTACGTTCTAAGTCCATTGTGCGATATCGTCTCTTCAAGCGTCTCTCTCAACCCGATTGTCGCTCTCGTCGATTGTTCCATTCAGAGCTTGTTAACTACTGCTGCAGTTGGATATGTTCTTAATATAGCGTGAGAGAGAGAGAGAGAGAGAGCTTTCATAATTGTCATCGTGCTTATTATTTTATTTTTGCGCAATCGGCTTCCAACTCGCATTGTCGCCGGCAAATCATACGTGGATTAACTCACTTTTATATACACATACGCTCGCGCAGCTCTCGGTGGAGAAATGAACCGTTAGCGCTCTATCTTTATATGCATAAAAAATGAGCGTGTATAAGAAACGGAGATTAAGAGGCTGCCACGATATCAATTGCAACACGAGGTTTTATCGCGAAGGCTAACGACAAAACGTAATCTGCGCGCGAGAGTATAGAGCTAGCCGCTCGCGCATACCGGACCAACTTCGTCGTCGTCGTCGTCGTCGTCGTCGCTGCTTCTAGTTTATATAGAATATAGCGAGCTGTAGCGGAAAACTGCGTAAACATAGCCAAGTACATGCACACGTGGGTAGGACTGTATATCCGAGGCTATCTCTCGTACCGGCAGCAGCAGCAGTTATACGGGAATTGTTATAACACGAAAAATATGAATTTATTTTCAGTTTCCGCAACATCTGCCGTCAGCTCGTTATTATCCGTAAAAAAAAAAAAAAGGAACGAAAAGGGGAGCGCCTCGCGCACAATTAGCCGCTGAACATTCTCGGGGCAAATTGCTCTCGGCAGGTATATGCGACAAAACATGCGGGCAAGAGTATAACACGTATATAATACGTGGAAAAAATACCAACGACTTTCTTTGTGATCGTACGATTTTTTACCAAAAACACGGCTGAGCTTGTTGTTGTGCAAGGAGAAAGGATTATTGATTTACGCGAGTCTCTGATACGCGAACGATAGGGAGAGGGAAATTTGCAAGAAAGGCCGATCTTAATCTCGAGACAATAATTTAACAGTCATCGGGCCGTGAATCGCGAAACGCATTGTTCGTTGAATTTTAACAGGCGTAGGGCGAGATATATACACTGCAGTGTATATTATGCGTTATAAAATTATCCTCTGATCGATATAACGCCCGCGATTTTTCACTCTCCGAGTAGAGTGCCGCTCGTGTATAATTACGAAGTAAATCAATCCCTCGTATTCATACGATCATGTAATAATTATATCATTAGCTCGTTAAATAATTCCAGGCCGGAGCGCGGCAAACGACACACTCGTTGCAATTACGCCGTCAGGCTGCATTAAGCGCAGCGAGAGAAGCCAGAGAGGAAAAATATAAGCGGTTTGCTATATATAAACGCTCCCCCTATGCAAATCTTACAGCTCGGCTCGTAAAGAGACACACCGAAATTGAGCGACGAGGTAATTGATATAGTCGTTTGGCAAATGACTCGGAGCTCGTTCGCGCGTCGTCGCCGTAATTCCACCGGGCGCACGAGTGTGATACCTATACACACAAACGTTCAGAGAAGGAAGGAAGGAAGGAAGAAGAGAAAGAGAGGGAGAGAGAGAAGTGCCTTCGGGGCCGATCGAAAATCCGAAAAATGCAGCGCCGAGCGATTAATAAATAAATCGGCGGCCCCTCGTCGGCCCATAACTCGAAATAGTTGGCGCGCGGGTTATCGGCTGTCGATCGCGAAGCGGAGAGAGAGAAAGAGACGCCCTATGTGTGTGTGTGTGTACAACACTTTGCCGGCTCTCTCTCTCTCTCTCTCTCTCTCGACGGGATTCCCCGAGTTTGTACGAGTGCGCGAGGCGAGTGTGTTGTTCGCGCGTTTTTATAAGAACGTGAAAATTCTTGAAATTTCACAGTCGCGAGCGGTGATAAGGGCGTTATCTACCATCGGCTCGCGCCGTAATGAATATCGTTGTATTTTATACTCAACGTTTGGAAAAATTAATTCGAAAAAACTAAAACCCGTCGGCACATAATTATCAGAAAATAATAGAGCAACAGCCCAGCAGCGGCAATCAGCTGTTGGAAAGAGCGCGTTCGTAGATGTATATATATATATATATATATAGATGTATACGGGCCTGCCGGCTGGCACCTGTTGCCGAGAGCCGCAGCGGCTCGTGCTCTCATGTGCGTGTAGCACATCCAAGGCGGCGTCGGCGGCGGCGATCGATTATTTAGCAACAAGCCGCAGAAATTGGGAGGTTAATTTCATCCGTCCGCGCGGCTCTCTTTCACGCCTACTATACCTGATGCGTATACGTATAACATATGTGTGTGTGTATATATACGGACGCCGCTCGTGCATGTAATGCGGCTCTTCCCTTTCGGCAGTTCGTATACGTATAAGCGCCGATCATTACTCCCGGGCGTAAGCGTATAATGGCTTTATCCGCTAATGAAATTTCACGCTTTTTCTCCTGAGTTATTGCCTCTCGACACCTCGATCGATCGCTGCTTATACACAAGAGTCTGTACATACACCCATAAGCGCAAGTGACTATATACGAGTATTATACTGTCCAACGTCGCTAATTAGAGCGAAAAAGTAACGTCCAAGGGTAATTAATTAACGAAAATCCCGCGAGATTCAATCGTTGCCGATGCGCCGTTTAATTGAGAATACGAGGAGAAGATGAAGAATAGAATAGCGATGGGACCGAAGGATACATCAGCTGCGAAAGAGACTCTCTCTCTCTCTCTCGGGCGATATCTTTGCGATCGCGAACCAGTTCCCTCCCGAAATCGTCCTTCTCCCGAAAGCCAACTGCTTTTTGTTAAAGCCCCTCCGACGGACGGCCGTCAGTCGCCTTTTCGATTGCGGTCGATGCACGACTCGACTGTCTTTGTAATGTGTATCAGATTTTGCGGACAGACAAAAAATTGTAATAAAAGCAAAATCGAGGGGATGCGTATATATAAATGAGTGGAGAAAAATTTGGCGTAATTTCGTCGTAGGTATATATTAATATCCTTGGATAGAGAATCGGCGACGCGATGGACGTGGCCGATGGCGATAGCGTGTTTATCGAGTGATCTGGGGGCGTCTAAGTGTTATCGTATTTGCGATAAGAAACAGCAGCCGTGGCGTGTGATACGCTGCTTTCCCTATCTCATCTGACCCACGTGGCCTTTCCACCTCTCCCCCCCCCCAACTATGTCATCGATTTAGAATCTTCTATCTTATAATATATAATACATTCGCTATATACGCTAACCATCGCTTCAAAACCCAAATATCAAGTAATATTATTTCTATTCGTAAACAAGAATTTTTAAATTCGATTAATTTTCTATATGTATGTAAAATTTTTTCTTGCGACTACGCGATTTTAAGTAAGTAAGATTACACACATATGTTAGTATGAGTAGGCCTAATGACAATTTTGGCATGGATGGCACATTATTGTATGTACCTTCTGCTGCGAGGATAATAACGAGGGAAATGTATTTCCTTTATAAAATGTGTCAATGCGCCACCTATTGTCGCTATATCCAGTGTCTATAAGAAGTCGGTAGTTTCAATTGTGTTTGGGGAAAAGAAATGCCAGTCCAAAACTGTTTTACTTTACGGCTACTGTAACTTGGCGATACTATACCCGACTCGTTCCGCAATTCCGAACAATCTTTTTTTCTCTCGGCGCAATTAAAAAGTTCTTCGAAATTTTCAGAGGCGATAAGGTCCAACGATAAGAGATCAAAGATGACATAGTTTACTACTGCCATAACGGTCTAAAAATTACCAAACGCTCGAGCGCGATCGACAACGGAAGCAAAAAAAAAAAAAAAGAACGAGCGAAGGAAGAGCGAACCGATAAGTCTCTATAACGAGAAAAATAAGCGTCGCGTATAGCTCCTCGTAACGCTTATCGAGCCATTTTTTCCTCGCTTTTCTTTTCATTCGCGAGAGACTGACCAAAGCCAAGTGGCAATGGACGACGTATAATTATGACGTCGTTTTTCACGAGGACAATAGCCGAGCGAGATCGTTTGCGGTAACATCTATCAGCGACAGATTCTACTGCGTCAATGGGCTGAGAGAGTGAGAAGAGAAAAAAAAATCGAAACTCCGGACTGAATACATAATGAATGAAAAGCCAAAATTTCGTTTTCGTCTCCGATGAGCATCACTGCGGCGCAACACTTTCGCGAAAGAACAGGTAATTCGAGCATCAGATCGATACGCACAGATATAAGGAGAAGAGCTGATGCTGGGAATCGAATTTCGTGACGCTTTTTGGGCCCTCCCCGAAAAGAGGGACCATCTCGTGTATATGTGTCTCTCTACGGATTGACGGGCGAAGAATGTGCCTCTCTGGCGAGAAAGAAGAGGGCGAGAGTTTTTATCTCGGCCTGAACTGATCAGTCACGAAGATAGCCATCGCTTTCTGATCGTACGTGACGAAAATGATTCTCGCTCTGGATGTCGAGCTCGTTTTCGTATAATGGGATACAGCGCGCGGGGATTTCTTATGGAAGGCGTGTGTCCATATACAATAATGCAAAATAATTCGAGCCAAGGTCGACGACCCGACGAATATCGAGTCAGTCCTCTCTGTATGATAAACTCGTACAGAAGCGCAATAATCGTCGCGGAGAGGTTCCCGATAGAGGTTCCCTGATTAGGCTAGAAATCGTAATTGGGAAACTCCACGTAATTATCGACGGCACGCGCGCGCCGGCAACTCAGCTCCTAATCTCTCGAGAGGTTCTCCTTAAGCGCGCTCGCAGATGACAATCGTCGTTCTCTCTCTCGCTTGTGTGTGTGTGTGTGTGTGTGTGTGTGTGTGTGTGTGTGTTTGCAGTGTACACTACAACGAGTGCAGATAACTCGACTATACTACTCGCTGGTCGTCGTCGTCGTTGTTTACTTTTCAATTAAAACGAGATCGCGTATCTGTAGAGATTCGAAAAAAAGACAGGCAAACGTGTGTATATGTAAGCGAGGCGTTTATCTCTCCCGTTCTCTATAATATCGAGTGACGAAACTATCATATAGTAGCAACATCGAGGAAGATACGTATCTGATCAAGTGTGTCTTTCAAGTACTAATTTCAGAGGAAGAGAGCCCATCATTTTTACGCCGGATTAGTATGTCGAGAGAGTTTGGCAACGACACCTCTCTCGATGTATTATGACTCTCGTGAATTTCAGTGGCAAGTCGCCAGTGAGGAGTGAGAACTAACGCGGGGCAATGAGCCGAGCGTCGCGTGCCTCGCATTTCTTAACAGCTATCATGACTGTATACAACGTTATATCCCTTTGGACTATACAATCTTCTCGACTCTTTTAATACAACCACGTTTCGCCATATAAAGCTAATTTGAAACAAGCCTTTCTCGCACGCGAAAGCAGCGTCTATAAAACGCAATCTCCGAGAATCGGAAACGCATATTCTAGCGAGTTTCTCGCGAAAGCATTTTTCGCGCGGGTAATGAAGCAACTCGCTCCAAAATCTACAAGCTATACCGTGCACACACGCGTTGCTCAACGTGGCTAAAAAGGACGTGTTCCTCTCCGCAGCGGTAAGTGAAACGAATCGGGTGCGAATGGAATTTCGTCGGAAAAGTGTGGGAATTTAACGGAGGATCGATTTTCGCAAAGTGGCCGCCGGCGCTTTCTCTCAGCGATTCCGCAGCCTGAAATGGACGTGCGCACAAGCGAACGGTAGAGGGATAGTATAGGCGGTTGTGGCAGCGACGGCGCGCGCGCGGAGAAGCAAACGGCCGAGCTCCGATAAGAGCAGTGGCGAGCCGTTATCGCGATCAGCGCTCGGCCACGTTGCGCGATAACGATAACAAACTCTCCGCGCGCCGCCTCTCCTAGTTGCGCGCGCGCGAGTATATCCGTGTGTGTGTGTGTGTGTGTGTGTGTGTGCTGTGTGTGTGTGTGTGTGTGGTGTGTGTGTTGTGTGTGTGTCGCGCTTCGTCGGTGAGTTTTTACACACTACCTGGTTCCGAGTATAGTCGGCTGTGGCGTGGAGATCGTCACTATGCGGCGGAATTCGGTCAGTGTGTCAGCGGGTGAATAGCTGATTCGAGAATGATGTAGCAC
>CM053172.1:62338096-62536533 GCA_012977825.3 Pteromalus puparum | reverse complement strand
GTGCTACATCAATCTCGAATCAGCTATTCACCCGCTGACACACTGACCGAATTCTCGCCGCATAGTGACGACTACCACGCCAAGCCGACTATACTCGGAACCAGGTAGTGTGTAAAAACTCACCGACGAAGCGCGCACACACACACACACACACACACACACACACACCACACAGCACAGTGCGCGCTCGTCGGTGAGTTTTTACACACTACCGGTTCCGAGTATAGTCGGCTGCGTGGGTGGATCGTCACTATGCGGCGGAATTCGGTCAGTGTGTCACGGGTAATAGCTGATTCGAGATGATGTACACAACTGAATAAAAACCGACGTTGAAACGCCGAGAAGAAGACGAGCCAGTGGAGGGGTTTGTGGCCTGAAAAAGAGAGGACGACATACGTTATCGACTCCCTACCGGCCTGCAGATTGAATATATTTCATATGTTTTCATAACTATCGCCGCCACCGGCGCAAACATCACACTCGGCTGCAGTAGCTGCGCTACCGGCGCTATCTTTTCTGCGGAGAGTGTGCAGAGCCGGGCCAGTGGCAGCTATACCAGCTAGCATGTATATATGTATATACAGAGGTGGAGGTAGCAGCAGAAAAGGAGGTGGAGGAGCTTTCGCGGCGAGACCACGGGAAATCAACCGTGAGGAGATACCGCTTGACTGATGTGCGCCTTTCTGTTGTAAAACGATAAAGGCGCCGCCGCATTGGTCGCGCGAAGGTTTCCGATAGCGGCGGCGGCGGCGGCGGCTCACTCTCCCCTTTCTATCTTTTTCTCCTCTTTCATCTCTTTCGAGAATACGCTATTTCATCGGCCAATACCACGGCGGCGTTGTTGCTATCCTTCTGACCTCTACCTCCTAGCTTTCCTCTAATACACCGCGAGCATTTAGAAGCATAATTACGAGGTAGGTATACAGCCGCGGTAAATCACGGCATACACTGTATAGATCACTGAAAAATCATCGATTTTTCACGTACGGAAAGCCACAGCGACGAAAAGCCGTTTCTAGCGGGCGCGCACGAACGAGATAACAATGAAGGAAAGATATTAAAGTGATTCCCGTGCTTGGAGCTCGGCGTCGGCGGAGAGAAAAGAGCTGCGTTCGTATGCTTGTATCGCCAGTGAGATCAGGCCATAAAGCCGGGCATTCACTCGTTATCAGAGGCAATACTTCCAAGGGTTGATAAGCAGAATAGGCGCTGCTGGTGCTGCCGCTCGCTCGCTCGCTCGCTCGGCCCCCATTCTTGTCATACCTTTTGTCCGGCGTGCCGGTGTCCCGCGCGATGGACCGACGACGATTTTCCACGGCTCGCGGGGCTCCTAAAACCGATTTTTCTCTCTCACTCTCTCGCTTTATGTGCAAGCCGCACACACGTGGCTGCGCGCATTATAACCGAGATTTCGACTAGTTTCTTGCGCGCGGTTGTGTATGGACCTGTTTTCGAACGTGTATGTGTGTGTGTGTGTATATGCGGGGGATATAGAATATTTCTCACCGAGAGAGAGAGAGAGAGGGACACATCGATATGCAGCGGAGGGCGACCGGTTCTCGCGCGCTATCTCGTCGCTGCGAAACGGCTCTCGCTGTCCCATTTCGCGCGCGCGCAGATACAAGATTGCGGCCACTCCGCGCATACAGGGATGTGTGCCGTGTGTACGTATATTATACATAGTATATACACACATATGCCGTTTGACGACGTTTGTCAAACCACAGCGGCAGCTTTTATTAATCACAATGACGATTGATTATCGGCCGCTCGAGCATATATACGCATACCTGTTGATACCGCCTATCCCGACTACGACACGAGGGCTCTAAATAGAAAACCTGATTCCACGTGGAGAATATCTCGTATACCAGGCGCGTTTATCATAGAAGCGTCGAGTTAAAAAGGTAGAGCGAATCCAACTTCTCGTCGCGTTGCACACGGCGGAACAATGCGGGCGCGACGTTATCGAGTGGATGGCGACCCCCCCCCCCCTTCGCTTATCACCGACAGCCCTCTCCCACTTTCTTTTTCTCTCGTCAGCTCTGCGCTCAGTTCGGCTATCGCTAAGCGCAATTGCAACGGAATTGCCCTGCGATCGAGCCTTTTTCCCCACTATATACTTCTTTCGATCGTCGTCGCTCTCATATTTCTTGCGGCAGCTCTCGGTCCATCAAACCAACGGCAATGGCTTGTCCCCTTTGTCGCGAGACGCTGGCGAAAAAAAAAAGGATCGGACTACCGGGGAATCTTTGATTAATCGCCGGATAGTTTGCACCTACTTCTGACACATTAGCGGGTATGGAATCGTGTGCCTATTGTGCGCAGCCGTAAAATTTCTTTTTCGATTAATTAGAGTCGTTAATGCTGCGGTCGCGCCTCGTTAACTGTCCCCCATTCATAGAAGCGAAAAACACGCCTGGAATCCGAGGGATTAAGAAATAAGCGCAGAAAACACGCGCGCGAGTGGAGGAGTGTAGGAAGGCCCGCCGTCTTTCTTATCTGCTCCTGTGAGAGAGCTGGGGAAGAAAAAAAAAAAAGAGAGGATATGGTTATAGTGCGCGCGAGGCCTCTGATTTAGCGAGTCGAGCTTTTTCGTCGATATAAAGCGGCCGTGCATTCCTGTCGTATCTCTCTCAACGCTCCATGCATGTGCCGCTTCATTCTCGTTTGTATATAGCTATATACCTATAATAGCTGACCACGTGCTCGAGCCTTGCGCTGTCTACATTACGTTCGTTAGGTCTCTATCGTATGCGTGTGCTATATAGCTCTCGATGAATTATATAGTGAGAATAACGAGCCCCGCGCGCGTTTGGTATTATGCCTCGCAGGGATGTACGTATATGTATCTCTCGGCCGATCTTTCCGACGATTGCTTTTGGATTCTTATTTATAGTAGAGTATAGGCTTTAACGGATTTTGTGGAACGATGTATTAATAGATTTTTCGTGATGAATTAGTGAGAAGAACAAGGTTGAACAAATCGTGGAGGTAATCGAGGTTGCAAATTATGTATATAGCATGAGCGGCCCAATTAAGTGTTAAGCCCACAAGGCCACTTTGGCATAAGCACATCGATATATATATACTTTCTGGACGCAAACAGTAGCGAGGGAAATGCGAAAGTGCACGTGCGCCACCTATCTTCGCTATAGAGAGTCAATTCCAGCTGGCAACTGGTGGGGGAAAAGGTGCCAGTCCAAAACACATATAGGGTCGTGGATTTTTTTTTCTCCATATAGTATACCGTTTTCAATAATCCTCTGTCAGATCACTAGTTGATAAATTCCAGCTATAGAATCAGCCAGTAGTCGGTAAACTCTGTTCTTCTCCCCCCGAGCTGTATATAGGTACGGCATTAAAAGCACTGCAGCACACACACAGGCCGCGTCCAGTTCGAGCGAACTAATTAAACTATTAATTACCGGACGATAATGTATCAGGCTCACATGAACACGTCGGGCCGCTACCGGTAGCTCCTGCAGCAACGTTGTATATAAATATATATACGGCACGGAGACCTCCCCCTCCGACACTTCATAACGTAGAATCTATATAATGTACGACGCAAAGGAGTCTTGAACTCGGCTCTTCGCGCGTTCGTGTCAGAAGCGATTTCAGGGGAAAAAAAAAGGAAAAAGTGATAATTAGCTAGGTGTTGCTGCGCACGTTCCTATACACACATACACTGCTCCTATATACTACGGAATAATTTTTCCTTTATATAAGATCATCAGGACTGATCCGCAGAAATCGGAGAGCCGCCGCGCGCACGCATATACATATATACACGTATATATAGCGTGTGTAGGTGTTGTCGACGGCGCAAGTCGGTATATATGGCAATCGGTGGGAGCCGGTGGCGCGCGCGCGCGCGGGAGTAGAATCTAATTAAATATAATTAGCTGCGATTTGCATAGATAGCCGATAGAGACCGGACGCGTTGATAAGCGCGATAAGCTCGTGTGTATATGTGTGTGTGTGCACGCCAGCAGCCGATATATACCGAGAGAGAGAGACGATTATTGTTGCGCCGCACTCGGCCTCTGACTTCGTGTGTTCTACCTATGCTATTATGTGTACTGCAGCCGGAAAACACAGGCAGCTGTGTACACTTTTTCGATTCCTCGTGAGATCGAGGCCCGCTCTATCGTGTCGCCAGTGAGATTAAGGTCGCCGTTGGATATTTTAATTCCAGAGCGGAGGCTGAAGTTTGTCGCATTGGAAATGTATCTTGTATATACGAGAGCCTTGGTGATTATCATAACACCGAGAGACGCGCGAACCGAGGGAGATAGTTAAATTTTGCTATGCTAAACGGGAGAGAGAACACCTTTTCGGTATATCGGTTCTCAGTAAAAAATTAATTTACATCAAACCAAGTTGCTTATCAGTAGAAACTTCTCTATCCGAACGGGAGCAGCTCTCATTACTCCCGTTTGCGTTACATATAAATTAATATAATCCGCTATCGGAAATCTCGAATAAATTCGCAAGAGAGAGCCGTTCGTGCATCATATCAAAATATAGAAACGACGCTTCGCCCGCTTGTTTATGTGTTTCCTTCGAGCATATATACATACTTATTCATGAACGAAAAAATTTACGATAACTCCTCGTATAATTATACCGAATGTATTTTTTCGTTCAATGGCGGCGGGAATTTTGAAAACGCCGCTAGATCGAAGAAAAGCTCGACTATACACGCACGGGGTATAGTAGCAAAGCGCAGAGAGGAAGAGAGAGAAGCGACGTCGGCAGCTCTGGGGTAATGACGTGCGAACAGATATCGAATCCCTTACGCCGTCGTCTCTTGCCAACCTGCGTTTCTCGTCCCTTGATTTAACATGCTTTGCACGCATGAAAACGCTAACGGCCGAGAACACGCCGCGGAGTGTAGCCGAGATAAAAGCTCTCTCTCTCTCTCTCTCGCTTTACTTTTTTTTTCTTCGAGCGCGCGCGCGCGCTTGCGCATTATAGGCGAGCTCACATCGCGGAAATCTACAAATGTGAGCCGGAGCTAGATTATCGTGAATTTGACGTGCAGCGGCTTACCGCGATGTATATGCAATGACGTATAACGTGGCTTTTGCTCTATGTATCAGTTGAAGCGTGACTCGCGAGATAAAAATACGCGAGATCCTCCAGGGTGAAAAAGTTTCTTCAATTGCCGCGTATAATTGTAATATCGTACAGTGTTAATTAGAATCGATTATGACTTAGGCGGAAGTCTTACTTTTACCGCTGATCTTTTGATTGACTACACGCGCTGTGTATTAAGGGGTCAAGCCTGTGGGTTAAACCCTTTCTTCCTACTAAAATTTTTGTTTTCAACGTTATTAAAAATTTTTTTTTTTTTCTATTGAAAATATATATAATATACACCATTTCTATCGAAAAAAAAAATCATGTATATACCCTATAAAATCATTTGCCAAAATTCATGACATTTTACTATACATAAAATAGTGTTTTTAGTCACTTGCCACGCGCCTTTCTGAAAGATCCAGACCATCTTTTTTACTCAAAATGTTCCTCAAACATGCCTTCTCAGACTAAGCGAGAGACATTTCAAAAAAAATAAATATTAAATATTGTTAGCGCAATAACACATTTTGTTGCTAACAATATTTAATTAATATTTTTTAGATAACAAAAAAAGCGATTAAAAGTCGTTTGATCACTGTGCATTCGCACCCCACAAATCAGCCACACAGAGCGCGAGGGCTCTTTTTAAGACTCACCCCATCAGTCTTGCATACTCGCAAGAGCTCCGGAATCTCCCTCCGCTCGCGCGCGCGCATCTAATTTGTAAATTCCAGAGAGCAGCGCATAATTCTGCCCATGTCCAGCCGTAAACAAGAAGCAGCAGCTACTCGAAAGGACACGCGGTGACGACGGCTCAGCGTCGACGCGAGGATCAGTAGCCGTGCGCGCGCGCGCAAGCGCTATACTCGCGGCTGACGGACGTAGATGGAAATCTCTCTTTCTCTCCGCAGCCATATCCCCTCGCCTACCTCCTCCTCCTCCTCCTCCCGCTCACAATCGTTTGATATCCATACAATGCAACCGCGCACGTACACACACGCGCAAGTGCACGCACACTCTCGGTGCTGAGATAAGGCATGGCACACGTTGCTAGATATGTAGCAGATATCGGCTGGCCGCGCGAGTTTGTGTATACCTACGGTATATAGCGCTTTGCGGAACGACTTGCCGCCAGAGAGAGACTCGCTGCTGCGGCGGCGGTGCGGTATATACTTGCCCGCCGCCGCCGCCGCCGCTGCTGATCTCGAGACTTTTTACCTCGCGTGATTGATGCCGTTAACTTTGCCGATGCATCGGCTTCCCTTTGCGGCAAAGACTTCACCGCGTGCCCCTTACTCTTTTTTCATTTTTTTTTTCTTTTGCTCCTTGTGTGTGTAGACTCACGGCTCGAGTTGGTCTTATACCTGCTACCGAGCTGAATATTGTTTTTGCGCTCGGAGGTGTGAATTTTTATCCGTATATAACAGAAATAATTTATCGCAGTCGTTCGTCCGTTTTATTATTGAATAGAAGTGGGTTACGAGTGCGAGATTTTCCTCTGCGTTATATTATACCCCCACGTGTGCTCTCGATTTATGGATTAGCTCCGAGATCGCGGACCATTAGCCCAGATATAATGTTCATCTTTCCAAGATATATAACGACGACGCGCGCAGTCACGATCGATCAAAACAATCGGGCACTGGAAACAATGCACTTTTTCCAAGAAGGATCGTCGAGCGTGGGTGTGACACAGTCATATAGAAAAGTTCGATCGTGTCAAGGCCGTCGAGTATAATAATACACGTATACGCAATAATAGGCGCAAGACTCGTTAAAATTTTACGAGAAGAAGAATCCGACACCACAGCAGCGTTTCAATTTTCGAGACGAGCTGTCGAATTTCGACCTATTACGAGAACGAGCATCCGACAGGCAGAGAGAAGAAGAGCTCGCGGTATCTCGGGCAAGAAATCGCGCGGCAACTCATATCCATACAATGTCGAGAGAAAGAGAGAGAGTCGGCACCGCCTTATTGACGGATCTTCGCACGTCGCCAGAACGAGTTTGTATATAGCTGCCCTTGTATTGTTCTTCTCTCGCTATGTATTATACCGAGAATGCCGCTGCTCATCGAAATATTCATCGACGACTAATGTATCTCGCCCCCGCAACGACGACGGCATATGAGAACGTATTTTTGCATGTTTTATTCAATCGAAATCGACAGAGCGAGAAATTTCGCCCTTATAACGCGAGCCGTTTTGTCGAATCGTAAATAATTCGGAGTGACTGAAATTCGTGTTAAAACGATACCTATCGAGAGGCGCTCTGGTGAAAAAGCGAGGATCGCACACAAGAGAAAGAAGAGAGAGAGAGAGGAAGAAAGGGGAGGAATTCGAAGGGACTCGAGAGGACCGCTGTGTGCTGCTGCTCGAAAAGAGCTGAGGGGGAGGCATGTGCTAATGAACGCCATTAAAAGCAGCGTTAATTAGATTGCGCTAATCTGATTGTCCCACGTATCTCTCTCTCTCTCTCTCTCTCTCTTTCTCTCTTTCTGACCGCTACACTCCCCTCTTCCGCCCGGCATACAAGTACTTTTCTTTTTCCCGCGCTATCCTCCTCGGACTTTTTATATCCCTCGCTTTCAGAGCAGCTCGCTCGCTGTGTTATGATTGTTTTCCACTTCGTTAAAAGCTCGCGATTGATTCCGTCGAATCGGTTCGAGCAAAAAATAAAAACGAGCGAGCGCTGCGTGAATATCCTCGAGTGTATTAGCAGCGCGTGTACGCGCGGCTTTAAAGGGACGATAAAGTTGTTCGGAGAAATGCTCGGAGCTTATAATTAAAGTAATTTGGCTTTCGAACCACCGGAGAACAGTCAAGAGCCGTGCGAAGTAAAAATTCCGGACGTCGGCCTTGCGTATATACGCGCCGGGTAAACAGAGAGCTCGTTTAGGCTATATAGCAGCGCGCGTGCACGAGGTTTAATAGAGCCGAACACGTATATGTATACGTGTAACGGTGGATCCATATTCATTTCTCCTAACTGCATAAAATTGCGATACGCCTCGCCCTCTGCATATACTGGCGATCGGCAGCAGATTCGTATATTTTACCCGAACGAGTAGGTGCATATAAATATATAAGTCGAGAGAAAATTATTAGAAATCAAGCTCAGCGAGATCATCGCGGCTTTCGGCGGCTCGTTTGATGAAGCTCATCCCTGCCAGTCAGGCCAAAGGCGCCGGCCGTGAAAACCCAAGAAGATGGAGAGCAAAGCTCCAAACACGCGTGCCTTCGGCATGACAAACGCGCGCTAATTGCTCTCTCGCCTAGTAGAGCTGCCGCCGCCGCCGCCGCCGTAGAGAGCGATTAGACGCCGTCGATGTCGCACGTCGCTCTCTCGCGTTGCTATAGCTTGTCCTTTAAGCGCGAGCTCACGATTGACGAGTCGATATCTCTCGGTGCAGGGGGGGCTTTTAAGAGACGTTTGAATTTCGCGGGCTAATTACGTGCCGCTAAGCTTTGGATTATAGATTACGTGTGCTATATATACATCGGGGTTTGAAATAATTTTACGATTACGTATACATTTATATTTCTTTCTCTTTTTCCATGCGATAGTGTGTATGCGGGTGACAAGTGGGCCAAAGTGTGCGTCGCCGGAAGTGAGTGTGTGAGTCTAAACATGTATTTTTGAGATAAGATTAGCAACAGCAGTATAACAACCAGAAGGGCGAGTGTCATTAGTCTCGTTATTACGTGGAAGCGTAAAAGAACCGACCCGTGCAACAAAGAATCCCGCTTTGACCTAATGATCTACGCAAAAAGCGCTAGTACGCGCGTAAATATTTTCATACTTCCACGGACGTAAAGAACTGCTTATCGGCAGTCGTCTCTCCTTGCAACGAGAAGTAACGATCGCCTTTGGCTTATTCGGCTGTGCTTTTCCAGGCTTTTTAAGTGGATAGGTATATATATATATATATATACAGCCAGCAACGCGGCGGGCGCATGTGTGTGAGTGGAAAAGGGGCAAACTTATGCAGCGGCAGCCGATAACGCGGGAGCCTCGTCACTCGAGATAAGGGTAAAGAAACGGCGATTGGATCGACGCACGGCCTGTATATATATATATGCGTGCACACATACACACCCACACGTGTTCTTGGATAATATGTATAAACACTCTTGACGCGCATGCGATCTCGAAAGATCGGTATATACACAGTAGATCGATAAGGGCCAGTTCTTAGTTTACCAACTTATTCGCGAATAAATAAAGCACGTGAGCTGAGAGCACGAGAATCGTGCGAGAAATCGAGCGCGCGCGCGCGCTCGCTCTCGGTTAATAATCGATGCTACTCTCTCGTCGAATAAGGAGGATAAGAGAGATCGGTGTATTGCTTTACCTAGTTGCTTTTGAAACACTTCCCGAGCTCATTAGCCATGCATAGCAGCCCGAGAAGAGAAGCAGCGGGGAACCGAATCGAACACGCCGCGGCGCTGCACCGGACGCTCTTATACTCGCGAGCTCTCTCGATTCAATTACACCCGATCGGTATCACGGTGCACATCTCTCGATTTTCACGGCGCGAGTTCTGTATGGCTACACGGGAAAAACCCCTCGCGCACGTGTGCAGCAGCGTTCTCTCGATCGACTGCTTGCCAGAGATCTTTCGTTCATGCATGACCCTACAACTTATATGTGTATATATACACACACGCTAATGCAGTGTTCAGGCTTTCTATTATACCCGTTTCTTACAGCAAGCCGATTTCATAACGAGCTTTCTAATGCGCGTTAAAATATGCGCATCGAACAATCATAACACCAAGCAGGGGGAGGTATCAGATAAAGGTTATAGTGTATCGGAAAAAAAAAACAAATCAGCCTCGTTCGCCGCGCTTATATATATCATCATCTCCGCCTACTCTACGATCGATAAGCGATCATCGACGGGCTTTCAACGTCTCTCGTCTAAGATCTCGCGGCCAATATATAAGTGATCGCCAACGGCGACGCGTTATAAACATGCTGTGATTAATGACGCAGCGGTTAAAGCCTCGTTACCAACGCGCTAATGACAGCGATGCGGCTGCGCTCGCAAAAAGGAGCAATAATTATAAGTCCTCACTATTTTCGCAGTATAGCGAGGGAGGAAAAGCCGATTGGAGCGTGGAAAAAGGAGCTACGGGCCATAAAACAATTGGCGGCGGTAGTCCGGGCTCTCTCCCTCCGACTTCCGATACTGCGATAAAGTGTGTACGTCTACGTAGGAAACGCAGAGAGAGAGAGAGAGACTTGTGTGTGCGCGCGCTACACTGGCCTCAGCAACGGTGGCAACCCCTTGCCGATATTTACGGGAGCTAAGCGCCGCGCTACATTTTCGCCCTTATCGCACGATAGAATAAGTGCAGCCACCCCCTCCTCAGCTACCGACGCTGCTATCGTGTACGTACACACGACTTGAAAACGTAAACTGATAGAGGCCGCATTATTTCAGCCCTTTCTTTCTCCAGCCCTCTCTCTCTCTACTTTTTTCCAGCTTCTAAATAAAAGCGTCTGGACTGCTATAGGTCGTAGAGTTGCGGCTTTTCGAAGTATTACCTGCACACACTATATACGCACGATTTTTCAACTACGCGCTGCCATACAGCTGACATAGCTTGTAATCTGCGTGAATAATTATTTTCGTCGTTATCTGTCTTTATATGTGTCACGATTTGATATGCTTGGAGCGATAACCGTTTTGCGGCACGTCAGCATTGCCGCGAGAGATTTCGAGCTATAATTACTTTTTATACACTACCTTTTAGCATACCAGTTCTGCATTGGTTCTTATTTCGTTACAAGATCAACGTCGACGATGTGAGGGTTTTGAATTATAATGTGTATATATAAACTCGATAATGCATCGACAGCACGGCAGACAATGCGATCGTGTTTTTCGCCCGAAGAAAGAGCAATGGGAGAAAAGAAATACGGAAGCAGCTAGAGAAAAGAGGATCATCGACGCCGACGAGTAGGATATGCAACAGCTCGTCGACACAAAGCCCGACGTCGCCAATTGAAAAACCCTGTCGTCGCGGCGATATACAGCCACAGTGACTACCGCTGCTGCAGATATTCATTGCGGATTGCAACGGAGCAGTGTACACACTGTCCCCGTGCGAGCGCGCGGTGGTATATAACCTTTTTCATCGCAACTATTGCTCTCTCTCTCTCTCTCTCTCTCTCCGCCGCAGCGGCACAATGCGCGACTCGAGAGGGAAACACGCGTCAAAACTAAAAGCCTCGACAGCCAGATAAGCCCGGCGAATCTGCCGGCGGCGGCGGCTGCTGCCTTTTTGTTCGATTTTCTATAATCAAGTGCCTGCCGCTGCCGCTTCATTTTTAAACAATGTTTCACGCGAGTACAATGAAGCTCGTCAATGACTACGCGTAGACACGTGTGTGTATGTGTACATGTCGCTCCGTTTGCGCGACTTTTATTGTTCTACAGGACATAGTATACGTGGCGGTAGTATATAGTGTGACGTTCGGAATATTTCGTTAAGTCGAAGAACAGGCTACTTGCGGTTAAACGAGACGATAATCCGATGGGTGTATTACGAGAACCAGTTCTCTCGTGCGTGGATATTATGCAGGCCACGTGTGTATTAGAAATTGAAAAAGTTAGCTGCCTTGAGCTCTACTTTGGTCTTATCTACGGGGACGATATAAAATCACGCGGACAAGCCAGTCTATTACCTTTTATCGAAGTGCTGCCTCGATGCGTACGTTCAATATTATCTCTCTCCTCGCGAGCCGTTCACAAAGTTACTTCTAATAATCATCGATATTTATGGCTTACGCAGAAGCGGCCTGATCATTGAGACCGTTAATCATCGAGCTCATTCGAAATTCCACAACCGATCGCTCTCGTAAAGTGTAAACACACCGAGAGTCACAAGTTCCATTATTAAAGCTTTCAGCACTTTTCGGAGCAGCCCTCGATCATCCGAGCAGTAGCAGAAGCAGTGTATAGCAGGTCCTATCGGCGTCTTCATCATCCTTGTCTCAAAGTACGTCAAAGCGGCGGAGCTATACTCGCACGTCGGCGGAAATTATGAAATCAGAGACACAGAGCACGTACGCCGGCGCTTCCTCGGCTCTTTCGGAATCGCCCTTGTATATACACCAGCGCTATATGCCAGCAGTATACTTACACTTGTCTCCGGAAAATGACGAAGCGCTGTACTGTTTCGCTTCGACTTTTCTTTGATCGATCGTTCCGTTATATATACTCGCCTCGAAATTGAAGTTTTCAGCTAAATTAGTCGAGTATGTAGCGCAGGAGGAAAAAGCAGTATACCGAAAAAAAGCAGAGAACAATCCAGACGCTTGGAAAAAAAAAAGAGCGTGTATCGCGCGACACGGGCAGCGAGCTTAAAAAAATCAGCTGCGATATCAGCATGGCTGGAAAAGTGGTATAAATAATGCCTTGCCAGGACGCGGAACGTTACCAGCTCAGTCCGTCGCTGTATAATCGCGCGCTTGGAGCAGTATAGCAGTAGCAGCAAGTTTTTCAAACTGGAACGGCGCTACTTTTGAGGCGGCTTATCTGATGCGAACAATCCCCGCCACTAGCGACGCTCTTATTTAGCGCGCAGGCCCTCTATATATACACACCACTGTCCCAACTCCATCGTCCGCGTGCGAAATACAGCAACGCTCGAGAGCTACATGCGCTATACGAGGGCAGATAACGCGCTTTATCCTGCAACCGAAGGGGGAGAGCGACGCCTGTGTTTTTTATTTTTCGCGCGAACTTTTATTCCCGTGACTGCTCGCAAGCTTTAAGTGTTTTTTTTTCCTCTTTAAACGGCTCAATCGTTTAGTTTTCGAATATGTGCTTTAATCGCGCCTCATATAAGCTTTTGAATCGACCGCTTAAGTAATATAAACGCGGCGCGACTTAAGAGGGAGCGCGAACAAGCCGAGGAAGAAAAGAGAAGTAAAGCGGGAGAAGGGGGGGGGGAAGCTATATAGGGATGGAGAGAGCGTAACGGATGACCGCTGTATCTCATTGTTTTCATTTCCTTCGGAATGCCGGCTTGCTGTAAGACGCGGAAATGAAGTGCGCCGGCGGGTTGTGATCTAGAGACGGGGATTCATCCCCCGCATCCTGCATGACAACGAGCCGGCATCCTCCTCCGACCCCCTACTATATACTACAACTCTCTCTCTCTCTCTCTCTCGGCAGCGCTACGTGTGCAGTGGCACACAGCATCCAACTTCCTATGACCCGCTCTCTGCAGCACGTGGAATGCCGAATGTGTGTCTACGTGAGCGTAGTTTCTGCAAGCGTAATTACGTGAACCGGGAATTCGCTTGTGGTCTATACTGTTAAAACTCATTGGTATATCGGCTTCTTTTACTCGAGGAAATTGCCTGTAAACTTACGCTATCGAGTGCACACCCTTGGACTTACCTGGAACAGAGAAAAAAAAGTTTGAGATTAAAAATACATAAAAGTATAGTATTACTGGGAAAAAGGTACGAGAGATAATACATGCATATTCACATTACTGTCCAGCGCGCGCATTCAATAAAAACCGGACAATCGGTCGGGCTATTTTTTCCCAGTGCGCAGCACCCTTCTCTTCCGCGTCCGTAGACATTGCCGCGAATGAGTTCTCCCTCTCGCGCGTGTTTTTTTTTTTACCTCATCAACGGCTAGCGTACAACCGAAGAAAGCACAGGAAAGATGCCTTATCGTTTACTCTCCCCAGCGTTAATCGAATTTCGCCTCGGCTCTTTATGTATGTAGCCTCTCTCGCTCGTCCCCCGTACATTATAGAATTCAGACTTTCGACACCTCTCTCTCTCTCTACAGTATGGATTTTACATTCTCCGCCGTGGTGCTTTCAATGTCGCTCGCGTAAAATGAGATTTCCAGAGACGCGCGTATCCGAAGGATTCAATTCCAGCCTGCTATATAGCTCGCAGGATAATTTTTTTTAATTTTCCCGCGTTCGCGTGCTTGCTATTCATGAAAAAACGCGCTCTCAATTATATCGAGAACGATAGAGATTGTCAAAAAAACTCTATCGAGATCGCGCGAAGCGGTAGACTGCGGTACCCGCACGTGAGGGTCATGCAAACGAGCGCCCGTAAGGTGATAATGCCACGGTGTATATCGAGATCGCTTATATACCCCTTTTCTCTCTATATACGTGAATGGTTTTCCGTTGCGCTTCTGTTTTACAATGCGGTAATCAGCTTTAAAAAAAAAAAAAAGAGAGAGAGAGCCATTCAGAGGGGCGTGAATTATCGTGGCTGTATCAAGCGTGTGTGCGCGCAGGTTACGTCGTAAAAAGGAAGCGACTGTCACGTGATAAAATTCTGGTTAATTACCACGCTATCAGCGACAGGCTGTTACCCACGAGCGATAGGCCATTCGCATAGAGTGTGTTATAAGCAATCCGCTATACAGTTTAGGAATATATGGAGTGTATTAATGCGTTTGCAACAAAGAAAAGGTAAAAAAAAGTCAAGTATCTCGTCGATAATCCTCCCTCCCGAGAAATAAGCGCGTAACGTAAACAAGCATGATGAAATGACGATAGACTTAGGTGCAATGATCCACAATCCGCCGCTGGCGCGATATTCCCTCTATCTCTCGTGTGTTCGTATACGTCGCAGCCACACACATCCCAGAACACGCGCTTGCACACATGCAGATGTGCAACAGCAGCGAAAGAAGAAGGGAAAAAAGAAAAGGAGATCGACTGCAGCAGCAGCAGCAGCAGCAGAGATTCGAGAGAGAGAGAGAGAGAGAGAGAGAGCGGAGGACTGCACAGTGAGAGAAAGAGCAAAAGCGAACGCGTATACAGAATCGATAGGATCTGTCTCCTAACGAACGCTCGCTCGCTCGCTCGCGCTTGGTCGCGGCGACCGAATGAGCCGTTGCAATATCGCGCGCAGATCTCTCCGCGAGCGCGTGCAAGAGAAAGAGTCTCTCGCGACGCTTTTCTTAACGACGAGAGCGCACATACGCCGCGGTGATGACAATCTGACGACGCGATTCAAGGTTGCTTCTCCACAAGAGAGAGAGAGAGAGCGAGCGAAAACGATGGGCCGAGCCGATTAACCGGCTTTTTCCAATTAATGAAAAATCGCGACTGCGCCCATTCTGCTCTATACGTATATTTACACGGCATAAGCTTATCCGATCGAGCTATCGATTACGCGCGCGTGTGCACCGACAAATTATCGCTCGCGGATGGATTTATATTTTGATCGCCGGGCATCGAAGACGAAGAGAAAAATCCTGTATATACGCAAAAGGGGGGATTGGTGGGGATAAGGACTTTATCTCGCCGAGTAATAAATCGAGCGAGAGGCTTAAATGCCAACGTGGAATCCTCGGGATTCCTCTGCTTGCATATGCACCTCTCTCTCTCTCTCTCTCTCTCTCTCTCTCTCTCTCTCTCGTTGACGAATATAGCCAAGAAAATAAAGACGTCCGCTTGGTAACAGCCGCCAAGAGCCACGGATTTAGCGGCCCGAGTGGGTGGAGGTGTAGAGAGATGTAGAATCTCTCCTTTCCCCTATACTTGTACTGTACCGACTGGCAGGTGGAGAGAGAACCAAGCAGCGGTGAATCTTGCATACCTGCGCGCGAGCCTAAACAAATGATCAGCTTACACCGATATCACGCCAGCAGCGGAGGATGAGAGAGAAGGTGTATATATGGAGAAACAAGACGTAGAGACTAAAAACCACCGCGAGATTATGGAATTGCGAGTTTGAAATTCGCGAGCTTGTTTGCAGTATTTCACACCGACGCTTAAGAATTTTTCGAATATATCTCGAAATCGGGCGCACCGATTTACTCTATTTTCTTTCGATATACCTTACACCCACACTCGATCGTTCGATAGTCCTCGTTGTTACTGCCGCGACTCTTATAATTGTGTGCGCCCGAGTAGTATATAATGCATCTCGTTATATTATGTTTTTTGATTAATCGCTCGCGCAGAGTGCAGTTCCAGAGAGATATCGTGAGTTTCGTTCTGATTTGTTGTGGCTCGCAGACTGCAGCAACGATACAGATACGAAGAAATCTCTGCGTTGGACGCTTGCGAGATATCGAAGAATTTCGAAACGCAATTTTCGTCGATCATCGGGAGAGAGAGAGTTTTTATTTATACCCTCTTTCGCATTCGATGAAAGATTTATGTATATAAACAAATTTATAATCTCGCTGCAGAGGCGAAAAATAAAAACAGCTTTTCGCAGTCCCGCGCAACACACGACAATTAGCTCGCGCTCTTCGAAAGCGTCGATCGTGTTCCAATCCGCAAATCCAACTATAGAACTGTTAGGCATGCGAGCGACACCAGTCATCCAAGCAAAAATCAATTAAAACACTCGAACGAGTCCCATCTACACGAGATGCATCAATTCCGCGCCGGCGAGAGTAAAAACTGCGGTGTATATGAAAAAAAAAAAAAAAGAGACAATAGCGGATATATTCCCGGAGCGACTGTACGACTGCAACAAAAATCGTGTCTGTGTGTGTACGCGCACGCAATCGGTCTCTCTCACCTGGCGGATGAGAGAGAGAGAGAGAGAATCTCTCTCCCTCTCTCGGTCGGGCGTGAATTAACACCTCTCCCGCAGAATCAGATATCTCGACGGCGGCGGCCGCGACGAGGTACTGCATATGGGGGCGAAAGAGGATATGGAACTCGAGCAAGCAAGCTGGGAGAATCGAGAGGGCCAGATTATAATTGGCGGCTGCTGATTTTCAGATCTCGCATGCGCCAGTGATCTCGTTCTCTCGTTCGCTCTACGTCGCGCGCTCTCTATCTTTCGCACCATCTTGGCGTGTTTTCGTCGGTCGAGGCGCTCTCTCTGGAAATTACAAGCCCGGAGAGGTTTGATCCGATGCATGAAATGCGAACAGGACCATAGATCCTTGTTTTCTTTTTTTTTCTATATAGAAGCTATAACTATAGCTGATCGCGTTATAATTATATGCGCAGTGAGTTTCCATCAGTTTGGCAGAGATTAAGAAATATTTAAAATGTTGCCTACGACGCATTTGCTGAACAAGGCAGATAGCGCGCGTATCCTTCGCGCATCTTTTCCCGGTAAATTAAGAGCGTGGATCGGGTTCCGATGGGACACGAGTATACAATGCGCGCGACGCGTCCTTCGCGCGTTATCAGCCTCAACGGAGTGTAGATAAAGAGAAACTGATATGCCGATAAGCTGCGAGTTCGCCGCTATGCTGAGCTCGGAGTCTATACTCTATTGGCCGCAGATTGCGGAAGTCCCGGCCAATGACAAGGCGGCCTTCTTAACGAGGCGGAAACTAGATAAGCTCGAACCGAGAGCGCCCCGACTAGCCGCCAGGAGCTTCTTTATCGCGTATAAGGACGCGCGACGCGATATACTCGCCGTGTGAGAATGAATTTTGCCGACTATTTGTATAAGACTGTAAATGAGTTTGCTCAGCGATTTATTTTTCCACTCAAGCATCGATTTGTTATATAGCATGAACGGCTCAAAAAGTAGGCCCAACGGGCAAGCTGTTTCGGCATAGGTGACAGGCACCGCTATATGTACACTTTGTGTGTCGATTGTGATGAGGGAAGTAGGAAAGTGTGTCCATATGCCACCTAGCTTCGATAGGCAGAGACTATACCGAAAAGTTCGAGCGGTGGGGGGCTATATGCTTTGACTTGGCGCTATATAACCATACGAATAATTCATCAAGCTCGTGAACGTATTTGAAAAAGTCAGTATTATTTAAATAAAAATGACTAAAGTAGAAAAAAAGAGAAACCACTCCAACGTTCATAAATACTTGCAATAACGACAATGAGAGCGTAGCAACGCGATGATAAAGACTTGGCGCTCATTTTCACCTGCGCAAAAGTGTCTTACTTATCAGTCGCACGCACAGTCCTCTCCTCTCTCTCTCTCTCTCTCTACTGCAGGAGGCAGCACAAGCAGGAAACTTGACGGCTAGCCGTGTAAACGAGCGCGCGACTAGAAAGTGGCTTTGTGAGCCGCCGCCTCCACCGCTGGAAATCCGCGGACGGCAGATCCCGCCGCCCCGTTGATAAGCTGACATTAGCGACCCGTATGGCGATAGCGCGTAGCGAGAGCAGGAGCTTCCCGATAAACCGCCCGCCGACGACGACGACGACGAGCCCTGTCCTCCTGGCTGATGCTCTCTCTCTCTCCCTCTCCACCTATCCTCTCCTTTCCTCTGCAGCCTTGGTTTGAAATTTCGAAAAAAAAAAATCGAATTCTTCAACTTTGCGAGCATCTGCCCATTTAGCCCCTCTGACAATATGCGAATAATAGATAATAAGGAAGAAGCGAGTGTAGGTAGCGTTGGCACACTTTAAAACTCTCATGTGCGCGTATACGCGAGAGATGCGACAGTAGGCAGGCGCACGGGACAAACGGACGGACGACAGCACTCGCAAGTTTTAGAAACACGACGTGCGGGCGCAATCGTCGTTTCTCTCTCTCTCTCTCTTTCTCGCAGAGGACAGGTGTTATAAGTGTCTGGTTCCGAGTAGCTTTATCTCCGGTCATACACACACAGTATCGCCATCGTCGCCGTTGCTTATATACTCCTGCGCGATCGCGACGGAAATGAGTGAAACTATACGCTCGTCGCATCAGGCCCGTATTAATAAACTCACGCGCTGCGCTCGTTATCTGCGCAGAAAAAATATTCTAGTCTGCCTAAAGAAGGGGACTGATAATTACCGCTTATGTGTGTGTGTGTGTTGACGAGCGATTGAGATCCCATGGTTATATACGCGCCGTTGCAAAAAAAAAAAACAAAACAAATCCGGGAAGCATAATATCTTAAAATAAATTTTCCCCGCAGCGGATTTCATAGCCGTCCCCCAAGATAATTCCCGGCATCTCTTGCAAACAATTTCGAACTATCGGGTTTATTCCCGACAATCAGCGGCCGATACGCATACCCGCGTGCAGGCGAATGCAGAGGCAAAAAGAGAGAGAAAGAGAGAAGCCAGTGCCGTTGGCTTGTAAACAAACTGTCCGTATAGCTCTCTCTCTCTCTCTCTCTCTCTCTCTCTCTCTCTCTCTCTCTCTCTCTCTCTCTCTCTCTCTTTGCGCGACGTAATCAATCAGTATCGGCTGCATGCACCGATAGCATGCAGCAGCGCAGCAGCGATGATCTTGCTTGCCCCTCGAGTGCGGTATTGTTTCCTCTCTTGTCAACGAAAAACTTGTTTGCATCGCGATGTTTTTTCTCGATCTGTCGGCTCTTTTTTCTACTCTCCCCTATCTTTATAACAAAGACCGTTGTTTTTTTTTTTTTGCAGGACTGATAACTGGCTGATGCATCGACGATTCCTGAAAAAGCTTTGGTGACTCAGGCCACTTCCAGAGAGAGAGAGAGAGAGAGAGAGAGAGAGAGAGAGAGAGAGAGAGTAAAAACAATACGGACAGAACGAGGCATAATTTCGCACAAGCGGCCTCTCAACGATCTCGACTGGATCTAAGAGATCGATCACGCGATTGCGAAAAAAAAAACGCGCTGCTGCTGCTGCTGCCGCTGCAAAGCGGTCAAAGAGCCTTTTCGCCGAATCGATCGGCCTCCGATAATGCAAATAACCGATGAGAAAGGGGACCGAGAGAGAGAGAGAGAGAAAGAGACTCTCTCGAGAGAGGGAGCAGCGTCTATCTTTCCATCGCGGGAGGAAGTGCAGCCCATAAAACATACGCGCCTCCATCATGTGCGCGATAAGTCGTCGCGCGCGATGTGTGTACACGCTTTCGCCGACTCTCGGAACTTCGGACACTGTGGCCAGTCGTCTGTGTATATGCGTTCGCACGGCGTTTTATTTTGCTCCTTTCAGCGCCGTATGCCTGCGTCGTGCATGTATCAATGCGAATAATTTTCCCGGGAATCTTTTTGGCGACGAGTGATTATTGTTATTAATATTATACACACGAGATTCCTCGACTATCGAAGCGTGTCATCGCGATAGCCTCGCCGTCCAAAATTTTCCGTGACACATGTGTGGTTAACGACAATTTAAAGAGCCACGGGAATAAGCCAAAGTCGGCGACTTTGAAGTGCGCGCGGCGAGCAAGTGCAGCGCGTATAGTTGCATCCGAACGCCCACCTGTTGACATGCTCGCGCCGCCGACATCAGAGAGAGAGAAAGAGCAAGAGTCGAGTTACGAGAGAGTGCACCGGCAATCGAGGGGTGGTTATAATCGAGACCGTTGGCCCGTATGCGAGTCATTTTTTTTTTATGGATGTATACGGCTCGTAGTTTTTGCGTATTTCTGCGTGCAGTGTATATACGGATGCTCGATTACTCGGAAATTCTTCAACTCCTCTGCAGCGTGTATGGTGTATACAGATAATGAAGTCGTGCTGCAGCAGCGGTAGTCGGTACAGTGCTTTATTGACGATTAGTATACAAGCCATAGCTCAGAGATCTAATCATGAGCCGTTCGAAATTTATGAGAGAACTTGAGCGATACTTTGTTACATCCGATCTTTGTGCATACGCGTATAAAACACTCGCGCACGTATGAGAATATATACTCGAACACATCTTCGAAATAACGATAGTGAAATTCAATTAGCTCGGTATGCGCCGATATCGCACGCAGAATTCATACACACTGCTCGTATATACCTTCCAAACTAGATGCATAAATAATATTCCATTAAATCTGATCATCCACGAACATCTGTCTGGCCGTTCTCTCTTCCAGCTTATCGCAATGCGAAACCCCGGCTGGTTAGAAACTCTCGCGTTGCAGAAGGGCCAAGAAGCGTACAGTCTCACGGGGCGGCTCCTCCAACAGATAAGAATTGACGATTCCATTTGTAGGCGCGCGCATCGCATAAATTTCCCTCCGCGAAAAAGCTCCTCCTGCGCCCCACGGGGCTATAGCAACGGCAGCAGCAGCGCGCGAAAAGAAACTGCATCGAGCAATAATTCGCTGGGCCGAAGATTAAAGAATTTCCTTATCGAGCTTTGCCAAGAATCTCTCAGGCATGTGTTTTCCCTGTCTCAGACACAACCGATAATTCGCTGCACACATACTTACTATATACTCGGCTACAGCAAAGACACGGAGAAATTGTGAGTTCGGAGGAAAGATCCTTGCACTTTGACTTTCTATCGCGTTTCGTCTATATATCTCTCTCGCGAGTGAGCGGCGTCTCGCTCACTTGAGAGAGCTCTCTTCTGGTGTGTGTAGATAGCGCAGCGGCGGCCGATACCCTCGGCGGTGATCTCTCTGGGACAAGACAACAATGCAATCGCCCTGGACGTTCGATCGCCACCCGTTATTATACTCTTTCTCTCTCTCTCTCTCTCTCTCTCTCGCTCTCTCTCTCTCTCTCTCTCTCTCTCTCTCTCTCTCTCTCTCTCTCTCTCTCTCTCTCTCTCTCTCTCTCTCTCGTGGAAAACATTGAGCTAACGATCTTCTCAATATCGCTGTGAACGGTCTTTTTTTTATTCTCCTCTTCGATAGACGACGAGATATACTCGTTTCTGCGGATTTCGCGGAATCGGCTTTTTTTCAAGTTCTCGATGCATTCGCGGTATTATCAGGAGATGAGGAGAGGAGCTTGTCGTATCGCCTGTTGTTTGCAATTTACAGCTGTCTCGAGAAGCTTGTGTGAATTTTAACGATTGAATTATTGAAAAGTAGAAAACAAATACCGATCGCCCCTCGGATATAGCAGCTCTATATACGTAATGACAGTGATAATACACGCGGAGAGAGAAAACGCACATTCGCCTAGAGCGCGCGCGATCGTCTTCATAAAATTTTATCGCGCGGCGCATAAAGATTTTATTGAAGAACAAAGTCGGGAGCAAAAAATCTCTCGAAATCCTTTTAGCGAACTTTTGATGCACTATACACAAGCACAGACAAGCGTAAGTACTCGGAGCTTTTTTGCTTTGTGCAAGAGAGAGAGAGAGAGAGAGAGAGAGAGAGAGAGAGAGAGAGAGAAAGCGGCGAGGCTACCGTAGATAGGCGATATCAGCGATGGTGTGTCGGACGGCGATAGCGGTAACGAGCGCCAAGAGGAAAGTTACCATCGGGCGAATAACCGCGAAGAAGAAGCAGAAGAAGAAGAAGCGCTGTGTATATATAGCTGCGGCTATAGCCGCGGAACGAGAGAGAAAAAGGAGCCATCCCTCAGCGGGTTGGCTCGTCCATTTTCCACTTGGCAATTAGGATGTCCGACGCCGATAAGTATACAAGCTATATATGCTATACGAGGAAAAAGAAATCGCGCTCGCTTGAATTAGTCGATGCGCGGACTTGTCGTCGAGGCGATTTCGCACGTCGTTATTAAAAGCGTTTGTTTAGATCCAAGATGACTATCGGAATTATTATAACCGACGGCGAGGAGGAGCGAAATTCAATCGCGATGTAAGCATTCAGATAACGCGATAAGACCAATACGTCTCTCTTTTCCCTCTCGTTTGCGGGAAGATGTAGCCTCTCGATGATAATGGTGCGCACAAGTCGTGTTTATGCTTGCCCGAGGAGAGAGAGAGAGAAAGAGAAAAGTGCATAAAGGGACGCCTCTTCCCGCCGTGAAAATTCCGGACGAGCGATGATCGGCAGAGATATCGAAATGTTTTCAGCAGATGGAATTTTTCAAGTCATGTGACGAGCAACGTATACACATATACACAGACACGTCGAGCTGGACGTGTATCAGTAGCCAGTGCACATGAGCTCGCGCCGATAAGCCGAGCCAATCGAAACGAAATATAATGAAGCGAGAGATAAGGACTGATAGATAACAGCGGCGATGAGTCGTCCAGCAGTGTGTGTATAAGCTATTCTTAAAAGCCTCGTCGCAACGCTGTGCGAACAGTGTAATTATTTTTGCGCTTTGCTCTCTCTCTCTCTCTCTATACTCCACATATACAGTACTGGGCACAGATAAAAACGCTATCGTCCGAATATCAACTCGGCAACAAAGCGACGGGGATGTAGAAAGAGTAGGGGCATGTATTATCAGCCTGCGCAAAGATATCAGTGCAGCAGCAAGAAGAATGCTCACAATGCTGTAATTTTACTGTTTGATCTCCTCATCTCTATGCGCTTGCGTATAGGGTTGTATATTCGAGTGGTATTATATATGAAGTATCCGTGTGTTTGTGTGCAAGGGACTATAGGGTCGAGATAAAATTTGAGTCGACCAAGAAAGAGAGAGGAGGAGAGAGATGGGAAGACAAAGCGATTACTCGAAGGAGCTGGAGAGAGAGAGTTTTATTTTACCCGCATTATTATTCCGTTGGAGATCGCGCGCTGATCCGTTCAGCTCCTTCCTCTCCTTTGCAGCAACAGCAGTGTGGAGGTAGAGTGTCTCTACCGCCGCCGCTTATTTATGGATGGATTCTCTTTTAACTTTCGGTGGAGGGAGAAAAAAAGACACATACCTCGCGGAGCTTTTGTCCGAGATGCTTATCGACAAATTTTTTCCTTAATCATCAGAGTGTGCTTCGCCAAGTACACCCTCGAATTAATATACCCTCAAAAGGAATACTCCATAAAGACAGTGCACGACGTATCGGCCGTACACACATATATAGTATAGTCGGAAAAAGAGAGAGAGAGAAGGGGTGGTCACGTGAGCGGCGTCGGAGACACACACATACATATACACGTACACACAGAGCGAGACAAGAGAGAAAGCAGCAGCAGCCACCCCAGACGATGCGAGGGCTGATAGCGAGCGCGGCAGCCCCGGCTCTATCTCGCTTTCGCGCTGATAAGGCTACTTCCGTCCGCCCGCCTTGTAACCTATCCCCCTCCCCTCTACCACACCGCTCGCGTCCGACCTTCGCTGTATGGCGAGCGAGCGCGACGTCTCTCTGTTACTGACTTTTCGCGATTATCTTATACACACGCTGAGCGAGGAGAGGGGGAGACAACTCCTTCAGCCCCTTACACTATACACTATATGTTTCCATGTGTATCTGTGGTTCCTCTGCATCAGGGCATTGACACCTGCTGCTGCTGTTGAATTTTCCGAGGCACAGTTTAACGAGAGAGAGAGAAGCAGAAGAGCCGCGTGCGATGGGCTATCTGTATAGAGCGTTTATTGTAAAATGCGCGCGGCGATCGGCACAGAGGGCCACCGCACCGCACAAGGCAAGACAGTAGTCCTCTGTATACCGTCTTTCTCTCTCTCTCTCTTTCTCTTTCGTGAGATGCGCGATAGATAAGAACTCGCGCGCGCGCGCAAGTGTGTGTGTTTGTGTGTATCGACTTTACTCCTTAAAACTCGTTCCATATCCCTGTATACAGCAGCGGCTCTCTTTTCCTTATCCACGCGACTTATACGTCTCTTGCAGTTCTTACTCTTTTTTTCGCCATTGTTTACCTCGCGCTTTTGCGGTGTGTGTGTATTTTCTCATCGGCCACCATCGTCGCCGCCACCGCGATTGTATACTAATACTCGTATATGACGCACATTTTTTTTCTCTGACATAACGGGTACTTCGAAGTATATAAGAGCGCACGTGGGTGGTGGCAGTGACGAGAGATATTTGAGAAGGACCGCGTGCCGCGGCTCATTCCGGCTTCTTATCTATGCATCTGCCGCTTCGCCGGCACGACTGTGTGTGTGTGTGTGTTTTCTCTCTCTCTCTCTTGCATACTCGACGCGCATACGTCATGTATATCGACGTATATACACTGTTGGGCCGCGACTAGTTTGCGAATTGCAAACTTCGTTTCTTGCGCGTATATTGTGTGACGATTCATTGACACTTGGAATGCTTATATTAAAATCATTCACGTGCGAAACTGTGTATTTCATATATACCTATAGTGCGATGCACGTGCGCGCTGGGAGAGATATGTATTCCTCGCGTGTGTTCAGCAGACGATCTCGGCGCGAGATACCGACGGAAAAATTCAATACGTGCAAGCTCTTTCCCGCCTATGGATATATGATGGCTTTCAAAATTGAAAATACATCTACCGCCGTGGCCGCGTGTTACGTAAGTAAATATCCTTGCGTAAGCGCGCGAAATTTGAAAATTCTCTCTGTATAGCAGAACTAAAGGGGGAAAAATTGACAAACTCTCTTTGCGAGAGCGCGATTTAATCGCGATGGTTTAAAGATGCATCGGAACGGGAGAGGGAAAGCTCTGCCGGTGCGCGGCTCTTTTCTGGAAAATCCTATGCAAACATCTCGCTGGGCGATACGAGCCGATAAGCTCTCTCTCTCTCAAGCTTCTGTGTTTTATCTTTCGGCGACTCGAGAGACTTTTTGTTGTCGGCGGCGGCCCCTCGCGACGACTTTACAATATCTTGTTTAGTCGAACAAATATACGTACACCAGCGGGCACGCGACGAAGACGAGAAAAGTTTCTTGCTCGCGCCCGACTGTCATCGCTTTCGAGATTATGTTCGTGCGTGTGTTTGCTTCGTAAATAGACACGAGCTTCATTTTCTTGTTGACTCTTCTTTTGTGTGCGAGTATACACTGTCTTGAAAAAGTCGATCGAATCTTCGCACACACAGAATGACGCAATAATACTTGCTTACGGGTAGCGGCAGCACGTGTAAATCCGCTAGCACAGCGTTGGGAGAGTCTTTAATTTCCGATTATCTCTCTCTCTCTCTCCGAGTCTCACTCGTGGAATTCGGAGCGGCGGCGGCGTCGAGAGTCTGCCCGAAAATGGCCAGGGCGCCAGGCTTATCTCCGCGGTCCCCGAGTGTACAGATAAACCCGATCCCGAGACCAGCAGCAGCAGCCGCACATATAAGTATCTATATGCGCATCTCTCACTCTTGAGAGTCGGGGGCCAGTCTTTCCTCTCTGAGAGAGCTGCTTTCTAACGTATACATACGGGGCTAATCTGCCTATTATCTCGTACTTCTTCTCCTCTTTTTTTCACTCTTTATCCTCCCTAGTCTGGAGCCTGTGCTATGTGTGAGTGTGTGTGTAGGCCAGACGAAGCTTGGATAAATCAGGCTTCTGTGTGCTGTGCCCACACCGCGGACGATTTTGTAAATTTTCGGTTCATCGGTTCAAAGCCTATATATTTCTCTCAAAATGACCTCGTTCGTAGAGAGAATATCATTCTCTAGTCGGAAAACAGAGACGAATAGCGATAAGAATCTCAGCACGTCTTACGCAAGCGGCTACGAGTGACACGTATATAGCTTTCTTCTGGTTCTTCCCCAAAATCAAGTGCGGCGCGTTATCCGACTTGAGCAAACGCAGGCCCGAGAGTAAAGTAACAATGCGATGCTGACGGCCAGATGAGCCAAAAATACGAACCTCGAGGCTTATTTTCGGACGTACGTATTTGCGCCCACCCTGTATCTCTATCGATCTTGAGATCAATTATCCTCATTAGCCCCGTTTAGTTTTGGCTCGATCGAAGCCGATCCGAATTAACCGTCGCTTATTCTCCGAGATATATTCTCAAGCCGTCGTTCGCGCAAAAGCACGAAACTCGATAATAATAATAAAAAATAAAAAATGTGGCCGTCTCAGAACGCCCGGTAGAAGTGAATAAGTGAATAAATAGCGTAAAATTGAACATTTTTGATAATTTTGAAAAATTCTGTATGACTTAGTTTTCGTAGCGGGAGTACGAAATGTCTTCAACGGGGAAAAGCGAAATGTACTAGTCTTCGCAGCCGGACTTTAAATATACTTATAGTCTTTAAGACCAGTTTAATCGACTCTACGTCTCTGAGCTCGGAGGAACCCTCCACTTTCCAAGTATGACTGAATCTTCGAGTTGGATGGATATAGATAGAGCCAAACCAGCAGTCCAGAACAGTCGGCTCTACGTCCATGAGCCAGAAGGAGCTCCCCACTCCCCAGCCTTGACCACCCTTCAACGGAGGGTATAAAAGGAGCCTCGATCCGGCAGTCCAGCTCATTCGGCTCTTGGTCCGCGAACTAGGAGGAGTTCTTCACTCCTCGCTCGCGATCAACCGTCATCGAGGGTATAAAAAGAGCCCTGATCCAGCAATCCAGGTCAGTCAAGCCAAGGCCTGCGAGCTGGGAGGAGCCCTCTCCCACTCCTCGCTCGCGATCAACTGTCATCGAGCGTATAAAAGGAGTCCTGATCCGGCAGTCCAGCTCAATCAGCCCTGGGCCTCCGAGCTGGGAGGAGCTCCCATCCCCACTCCTCGCTCGCGATCAACCGTCATCGAGGGTATAAAAGGAGCCCTGATCCAGCAGTCCAGCTCAGTCAAGCCAGGGCCTCCGAGCTGGGAGGAGCTCCCATCCCCACTCCTCGCTCGCGATCAACCGTCATCGAGGGTATAAAAGGAGTCCTGATCCGGCAGTCCAGCTCAGTCGCGTCTTGGACTTCGCGAGGTTCCGGATGGTTTCAGCTCCGCCTTTACCGAAGCTAAGTTTACTTATCCATTTTATATCACCATTTCTCCCCATATCCTCATACCGGTGGTTTGATGAACCAACACATTCCAAAATGCAATTGTCAGGCTGCACTGAGGCTTTCTATGAGGTGCATGCTGGGCTTTTCTTTTTGGCAATGGGGTTCAGCTTCCATAGGTTGTCACGCTTCGGCGTGGATTTAAAAGCCCTATACAGGGGTCGTTCCTCGTCATTTTGATCGGCTACAGGTCACCTCGGACGATCGCTTCTCCCTTGACGTTGCTTTGCTTTGCTTTCCCAATCTTAAATTTAGAGTCATTTTTCTGTTTCTTATACTTATGTTGGTTTATTATTCCACTTTCCGATTCTTGTGAATCAGGCCCCCACGTAACTGTTTAACTAACTAACAATACAGTCTTATCTTCTGATCTATTTTTTGTTCTTTGTTTTTCAGATTCAGAACTCTCTTTTACCTGCCAACGTCAAGTGTCTTCGATGAGGGCCTGGATCCATGTAATCTAAGTCTAGCTCTGAGGGTTCCACGATGATCAAGCAACGCCACGGATTTACTTGGCTTAATTCTGTTATAAGTGAAAATATGTGCATTCTTATGCTCCATGAATTTAATCTTATATTCTTTTTCAGCTTGCTTATAATAATATATTTTGTCTGTTTCAGCTAATAATAATATATTTTGTCTGTTTCAGCTAATAATAATATATTTGTTCTGTTTCAGCTTATAATAATACATTTTGTCTGTTTCAGCTAATAATAATATATTTTGTCTGTTTCAGCTAATAATAATATATTTTTTTCTGTTTCAGCTTCTCATAATATATTTTGTTTGTTTCAGCTTCTCACAATACATTTTGTTTGTTTCAGCTTCTTACAATACATTTTGTCTGTTTCAGCTACTTAATAAATTTTGTCTGTTTCAGCTTACTACCACCGCTGGAGGGCGTCCTCGAAGTTCAGGAAGAGGACGCCCGTTAGGGAAAGTCTTGTAGAGGATGTGTTATAAAGTGTTCTCTGCTTGATTTTTCTTAATGGTCGTCCTTATGCTCAGCAATGAATAAGTTGGATTAAAGATAACCATCAGTTAACTACTTGACTCTATGGAATTTGAAAGAAGGAAGCCAACCATGGAAAATGATGAAGTGTTTTTATATATACACAAATACAGGCAGGAGGGAGAGATCTGCCGCTACTTCCGTGTTCGGTCGGTCGTCGCTTGGGGCTCGGTTCCATGACACAAATAAAAATCGTAACGGAATGGCGTTAGCCCTCACTAATTCATTCCCAGTAAAAAGTGTACTTGACAAATCTATAGAAGTCCACTTTAAAAAAATACCAAAAGTTCGGTATCCTAGTTCTCCCGACTGCTGCCCATCATCATGTCATCAAACACGTTTCGAGCAACAACAGCGTATACAGCACAAGAGTTAAAATCTGCCGCGCTCGCATATCGGCCCGCTATCGGCTCATTACGCTGATATTCACTCGAAATGCTGCGCGCGATACGCTATCTCGATCGCGCACCCATCCCGTTTCAGCCTTTTTGCGCGAGCCTGCTGCATAGTGTCTACTCCCCCTGTAACCGCACTCTGTGCAGTCCACCGCGTAGTTTTGGTCCCGTATTCAAACGCCTCTTCTTTTCATCGTCAGGCGTCGATTCGACAAATGCGCTCGACTATATGGTGCATTTCGCATGAAAACATCAGTCGCGTACCGAGCGCACAACGCGCGCAACAATTTGCACCAGTCGCGCGTAAAACACAAATCGAGGATAAAGGGAGAACGAAGAAGAAGAGACGAGAAGCCTCACACGGCGAACAAAGAAAATCCACAAGTAGTGAGAGCAAGCTACCGATAGTTGCCTCGTGTGTGTATACGCGAAAAGAAGGGAAGAATCGGCTGCAGCAGGAGCAACAGCAGCAGCAGCAGCAAGAAGAAGAGGAAGAAACGGGTATACAAGAAGAAGAGGAGAGAGAGAGTGTAGAGACACCATTCCGGCGATGCCAGGACCGTGTCGCGGCAAGCTGGAGTGACACCACAATGCGGTGTAGCAATTTGTAGGCTCGCCCTTCGCTCGCTCGCTCGCTCGCTCTCTCCCCCTTTTGCTTCTTCTCTCCGCCGCTGCCGCCGATCGCTGCCGCAGAGCGCTGTGTATTTATGAGACCGACTCTTATCTCCGGCTAATAAATTCCCTCTCTTTCGCCGCTCTCTAATTGCGAGGTGAAAAATTTTTCATCGTCCGTGTGGCTCGATGATGAGTTAGCTGACGATCTATTGTAGCCACTCCTGTGTCATACACGCATAACGCGCAAAAAGCTGCTAACTAGGCGAGTATACTCGCAAGAAAGAGATCGCAACCGGTCGATAATAGAACGCACACACATACACACTGAATCCGGAATAAGTGACCGGCAAGAGATAAGGGACCCTTTCCTTTCGCGTCACCGAGACAGAGAAGAGCGGGCCCACCGCCGCTTTGCTCTTTCTCTCGTGTGTGTACTGTATATCTTTTCTTGCTCCGCGCATGTGTGTGTGTGTGTGTGTGTGCCGATCGGAGGGAGCGAACGATCGACACTGATACCGGGCGCGCACGATTTGCGAGGACTCTTTTGTTTTTTCTCCGTCCTCCTCCTCTACCCCTCTCATTTCGAGATTTGATTCTTTTGTTCCAGCTGCCGTGTGCGTCCGTCGAGATTCTTCTTATTCTTATTCTCAACGATGAAGATTAGCGCGGTGATTTTACAAGAGTTTGAGAGAGAAAGAGAGTGAGCAGCGGCAGAGTGTAATTGAAGGAATCGGTAAAGAGAGATCCAGTCACGACGTGCCACTGCTATACACGTGCGTTTTACTCTTCACTCTCCTCTGTCGGCCTTGCTTTTCTCTCTTCCACCTTTTGCTTTTCACTCTGATTGAGCGCTTCGCGATCTGTGCATATACGCGTTGTATATTACACAGGTGTGCGGGTCAGTGAAATCCGACGGTAAAAACGGTAAATCACTAGGCGCGCTCTGCGCTGACTTAATGAAAGCTCGTTGCTACCGAGTTCACCGTGAGTGTCCGAATCGGTCATATATCCTACGTATAATCAGAACACCTAATGATGCTGTACCTCGATCCAGATTTCTAATGCATATATAAAACGGACAGCATCGACGGGTCATTAATCAACTCGCGCCTATCAAAACACAGAGTTAAAAAAAAGAAGAATAAGGCGCGTAGCAGAGATACATCACCTCGTCTTATCAATTGCCGTGCGCTACAGATGGAAGGAGTGAAAAAGTGACTCTACAGACTCCACCTCTATCTTACGCGATGCCGCACAGCGATACTGTACACGTATATATGCATTCAATGGGGCATTTTATAAAATCATCGCTTATTAATTTGACGATCGCGACGGGGGTCTTCGCAGCGGGACGCCGTCGTTAAGGGGGCTTTTCTTGCCGCCGCCGCCGCCACCACAGCCGCGTGTGAAGTGTATGTGTGTAGAGGTGTGTTTATAATATACAAGCTGCCGCCTCGAATCGATTTCTCGCTCCTTTTTTCGAGAGCGAGAAAAAGTGCATCGAGTATTTTTTTATACCGACGATAAGAGGAGAGAGAGAGAGAGAGAACGACCGCGCGAGTAGTCGCGATAAGTACCTTATCGGCGTAAGCGAATTTAATATTAACAAGCTCGGAGCATAATGAAGTAGCGGAACTTTATGGCTTTTTCGCCTCGAGATTTGATAATTTTCGAGCTCTCAATCGGCTTCTCTTGTGTACATTTATTATTAGAGCTCGAAACATTAAATAAACACACATACACGCAAATCGTAATTTATCCAGGAAGCCGGTGTCTACTCTCGGAAATGATAAGCGCGCGCTTTATTGGCTTATTTAACGATCGTCAGGGCAAGCGAAAAAAAATGCGCATGTATATACACTATATACCGAATCGAAAGACGAGAGAAGCCTTTATCATCATTGCCAGAGTGTGCGCGCGCGCGCGCGAAATTTTCTCTGGCTTCAGCGCGATAATCCGTTAATTAACGCGCAAGCTATCGTCCCTTGCAAAGTTCCGTCGCGCGCGCGAAACAAAGCTCTCTGCGCGCGCGAGAGAGAGAAAGAGATAAGAAATTCATATCGCCTTTCCCGTCACGCTTGTAGATCGGCTGCCGCCGTCGCCGCCGTCTCCTCTCCACGTGGCGCTCGCGCGAAACTTTTCGCGTGGCTTATCTCAAGCTACAATAAAAGCGCTTGCCTCTATGCATATATATACGTTGGTACGGAATGGACAGTTTTACGGGCAGTTTTTTTTTTTTACTCTTGCGTACATAACAATTTGAGAAATTCGTCCGCCGAAAGCCTCTCTCGAAATCGATGGCTAATGGAAACGCCGATAAGTCGCTCGCGATTCTTTTTACGAGCATAATATTTTACGTTTAGTGTGTGTATTCGTTTCATCGATAACTCCTCACGCGGCTCGCGACGATTGCTTTTTATTTTCCTCCGCGACAGAAGAGAGAGAGAGAGAGAAATGCACTTACACCGGAGCCGGACCATTCGGTTATCGGAATTTATCTCGCGGAATATAGCAAGACAATAACTAATATTAATCGATCCGGCCTCTTCTGTCTCACAAAAAAAAAAAACCGGTTGTTGGACTATGTCGCGGAGAGGCAACTCATTTGAATTTACCCGAAAAGTCCATCAATTGATTAGATTAATTGCCACGCGGAGGAGCCGTATCGATGGCTCGTATATTACGACGACTGCATTAATCGATTATCTATATCTCTGTCCCTCTTTCTCTCTCAAGAGGCTTCACTAATTTCTTTATCTGGCCAAAGTCAAACACACTCGAGCGTTAAACAAACAGATAGTGTACGAGTATATACTTATGTCGACGAACAATAGCCGAGAAAGAGCAAACATTAACTGCGATTTGTAAGCAAACAATGCCGGTTTTCTGTGTAAAAAAACAAACACGAGGAAAAGACAGCGCAGGATTATAGTAGAGCAATTCCGAGAATAGACAGACGCCCGGTGGTACACATACGCGTGAAAGCGGCGACCACGTGACACGTCAACCTCGAATATAGTCAGCTGACGGACGCGCGCGCGTTGCATCGCACGCCGGCTTTTTGGCAATATCGCTCGCTTATAAGAAGAATTTTATAGAAAAGAAGCTCGCATTTGTATTCAACATCGTGACTCACGTTTCAGTGGTTTCGGGTTGCTCTGCTTGCGGCGTGACATCCTCTGCTCCTCTCAGCAGCAGCCATCACCAGCGGGACATCATCAGCAACGGCGACATGCCCGCGTTTTCCTGGTGCAGCGGACTCAACTAGAACTTCGCTCTTCCACAGGCTCAAGCGTATGGATGAAAAGTAACACAGCAGACTAGCACGTTTGCAGGAGAAAAAAAAAACGAGAATAACCGGCTGATGTAGCCCTCAGAGTTATGCACAGATTCTTCTCCTCGACATCACAGGTACATTATATTCGACCGGACACACCGAGTTGTTCGAGCGCGCAGCGCAGCGCAGATACTTGTATAAGATCGCGAGAAGAAGACGAGGCGCACAAGTCGAAGAGTACCGGTTGCAGTGCAGCAGCTCTTGAAACGCGCACACGGCACACCTCGTCACTCGGCCGCTGTCAGCGGGCAACTAAACAAACGCGCGCCTCCACTGCCAAACAACCCCCACCAAGGCCGCTGCCGCCGCAGCCAGCGCGCGCGAGAGTAGTAGAGAGCGAGTTATTCCGCGGTGGGATGGTGGGAGTCACGCCTACCGCTCACGTGACCTGACGTCAGTCTCGCTGCGTGAGGACATTGGCGGGGAGGTGTCGCGCTCGTATATACTCTCTCTCTCTCTCGGAGCCGGCTTTTTGACTTTTCTTCTTCTTATTACTTAGAGCCTTTTTGTTTTGCATCACCGGGGGATGAGTAAGTTGCGGCGCGCGGATATGTACATACGTGTATACGACGGACGTACGGATACCTGGAAGTGTGTGGTTTCACGCGGCTGCTAGCTGCTGATGCTCGATTTTCTCGGAACATAACCGAAAAAGACTCGTTTCACGGATTTTCAACTATTGCAGGAAGTAAGGTGAGTAACGAATATTAACCTATATATTAGGTACTTAAAGATAAAGAATCACTTTATTTCTTAGAAAATATACTAATTAAACGTAATACAAATGTCATTATATACTATTATAGAAAATATAAGTTAATTGCAATGTAAAATCAGGCATCACGTGCCTACGTAACCATGAGTCGGGGTGCAATATTCATTGCCATCAGTTCTTGGAATAAGAGTTTCGCCGCATAAGGCAGCCTCACTTGGGAGATCTGGGTTTTGTTCTTGCATCCCTTGCACTCGAACGAGTTGTTTCTGAGATTGGCGATGGCTATCAAGCCGCAGAAGTTGCACACATGTATTCTGTACGGATCGGAAACTTCGAACAGACGCTCTCGCAGGAACTGAGCGGCTCCGTGACTGATCTGACAATCGCGCTCCATCTCTCCGAAACGCAAACCTCCGTCTCTGTAAAAACAACAATATTTGCGTAAACAAACGAGCAATAATACGGAAAAATGTCGATACGAAGAGTAAGTTAGTGTATTCGTGTACTGACCTGGCCCTACCCTCCATAGGTTGCCTCACGAGAATTTGTACCGGACCTCTTGCTCTACTGTGGATCTTGTCGTCCACCATGTGCTTGAGTCTCTGATAGTAGGTAGGCCCCAAGAAGACCTGGGCGTTGATCTTGCGTCCCGTGTGTCCGTTGTACATGATCTCATTGCCTCTCAACTGGTAACCGTAATCGCTCAAGAGATGCGAGATTTTTTGCGCGTTGACGGCGTCGTTGAAGGGAGTAGCATCACCGATCTCTCCCTTGTTCGCGGAAACCTTTCCCTGAATACACTCGATCAAGTGACCAATTGTCATACGAGACGGGATAGCGTGAGGGTTGATAATGATGTCGGGTGTGAGACCCTCGCAGGAGAACGGCATGTCCTCTTGCCGGTACTGGATTCCGCAGGTACCCTTCTGACCGTGTCTCGAGGCAAATTTGTCACCGATTTGAGGTATACGCACACTGCGTACACGAATTTTACAGAATTTGTAACCCTCGCTGTTTAACGTCAGCATAACCTGGTCCACGATACCGGTTTCACTGTTACGAAGGAATGTAGAAGCATCTCGCTTTGTGAATCTTTTCGTCGTGCTATCCAGCTAAAAATCATCAAGAACACAATAAAGTAAGTCAACAGCGAGCACTTTTTAAAGTTGTTAAAACAACTAAAATTTACCTCATCCTCGTTTTCGGGTAGAGTCATGGTTTTTCCAATAACGACGTCGTCTCCAGAGACTCGAATGCCTGGTGCGATAATACCATCGTCATCCAATTTGTCGTACAGTGCGTTGCGCATGCCCTGGCACGTTTGACGGCATGGCTTCTCGAACTGTTCCTCCTGATCCCCGAATTTCTTTGTTTCCGAGTCCTTGTACGAACGGTAGAAAACTGACCTGAAGAAACCTCGTTCGACAGCGCTGGCGTTCAGGATGACACTATCTTCCTGGTTGTAACCAGTGTAACATAAAATTGCTACAATGCTGTTGATACCAGCTGGCAACTCTCTGAAACGGAGGTACTCCATGGATCTGGTAGTTACGAGCGGCTTGTGCGGATAGTACAGTACGTGTGCAAGTGTGTCCATCCGAACGTGGAAATTTGTGATGTAGACACCCATAGCTTGTTTACCCATAGCACTCTATGAAGAAAACAGAATTCGTCAGCATGAAAATTATATTATTCGTAAATGCAATAACCTTTGGAAACATATTTACTTGATAAGTATTCCTGGGACTCTGATTGTGATCAGGGAATGGAATAATAGATGCGCATACTCCTAAAATCATGGCAGGGTGGATTTCACAGTGTGTATAAGTTGAACAATAACCAAAGTCCTTTTGTTGTTTCAAATCATCGGGAGACATGGCGATCATTACCGTTTCCTCCTCGAGAGTATCAATATACTCAACAACACCACTAGCGACTAGCTCTTGCCATCTACAATTAAGAATGAGCGATTCAGTGAAGATTTTCATAAAATAACAGTATAACGATAAAAATCAAATGTATATTCTTACCCATCATTATTGTAGTCTCGGTCCTTAAGCAATTCAATGTGACGTTTCTTGAGCAGTAAGGTCTGATTTTCGACGATCAGCAATGGCCTACTAATCCTTCCAGCATCAGTATAGATCCTGATTTCGCGATCACGAATATCTCGGATCATTGATACTTCCGACACGATGATGTCCATCTGCCGTCTCAACTTTCTAAGAGTAGCCATGAGCTGATCCGGATCTCTGTGTATTCCCACCCAACAGCCATTAACGAAGATTTTAGTAGCGTCGGCAATGGCACTGGGTGCAATTTCCTCCAAATTTTCCATAGACCACTCCTCCAAGAACTCAAGAATTGGTGAAGGCTGAGAACCAACACTGATGTACGCCATAAGAGCTAGATTCTTTACCAGACCGACAGCTGCTCCCTCCGGAGTTTCCGCAGGACACAACATGCCCCAAAGAGTATTGTGAAGCTGACGAGGCTTGGCCAATTTGCCGTCACGACCAATGGGTGAATTGACTCTTCTCAAGTGAGATAATGTGGAGGCAAACGTCAGTCTGTTCAACACCTGAGATACTCCGGCTCTGGCCAAGTGAGCTTTCTTCTGATCACCCCAGTTACCCGTCGCCAACGAATACCTTAGACCGTCCGTGATGATTTTTGTTTTGATGGCAAGCTCAAGGTTAAAGTCTTTTCCTTTATCGATAAACTTTTGAGCATACATTCTGACTTCTTTCATTAAATTCTTGAATAATCCGCGGAAAAGGAATGCCAATAGGGGTCCAGCTAAATCGAGACGCTTATTTCCGTAGTGATCACGATCGTCCAATTCTCTACGACCAAGAGATGCGGATAGCAGTCTGTGTACCATATAGCCAAGGAAGTAGGCTTTTTTTGTCTCACAAAAATCACTGATACCCACATGGGGCAAGGTTTCTTTTTGCAAAATTTCTTTGGCATATTTGATACGCTTGTCTTTTGTCACACCAGGCCTTGCACCACGAGTACCAATAAAGTTCAATGCAACATTTTGCTCTTGGATAACAAAAGCTTCATCCAGAGATGGTTTTACCATTTCCATCATCTCTGGATCATCAAAATCATAAATAATGTGTTCCAAAATATCACGATCTGCTACGAATCCCAGAGCTCTAAATACAATCATAATAGGAATTTCCTGTCTGATGTATGGCAATACAGCCACAATACGTTGGCCAATAGCTGACTTTTTAATATTCTGTAATTGAATTACAAGTCTATTAGCATTACGTTATTTAATGTTTGAAATAAACAAATTTTAACACTTACAGCTCCACTTTTAGCCATCATGTTGATCCATAACGTTGACGTTGGACGTGAACTGTGCTCCAAGCACGATCTAATTTCACATTTGTAGGCGTATTTTCCATCTTTCATGGAAAACACATACACAGTATTTGTGGCCATTTTCTCCTGCGCTATCAATACCTAATGACAAATTTAAAAGTGATTTACCATTTATTTCAAGTACGAAAAATAAAAATTTGTATTATCTCTAACCTTTTCTGAACCATTGATGATAAAATAACCACCAGGATCCAACGGACATTCATTCAACTCTGTCAAATCACGATCTGCCAAGCCAGAAAGTAAACAATATTTGGATCTTAACATGATTGGAATTTTTCCAATAAATGTCTTCTGATGTTGAGTTTCTGAAAAATATCAAGTTTGTTGTTTATCTGATAAGGAATCAATATTCATTAAAATCTTTTAATTGATACCTACCTACGGGCTCTTCCCCATCTTTTTCAATGGTCTTTGTAATATCAACATAAAGTGGTGCAGAATAGGTCAAATTTCTAAGCCTTGCTTCATTTGGCATCATAGGTGATGGCGCACCATCTTTCTCCCAATGAGTAGGTTTCGACAAGTAAATCTGTTCAAATTTCACCATGTGTTTTGTGGGATTCTCGATTTCACCAGTAGTATGTTGGGCTTCAGCTTGGAGTTCGATTTGTGGTGAGTCTTCCACAATCCTCTGAACCGACATTTCAATGAATTCGTCGAAACTGTCGAGTTGTTGACGGACAAGACCTTTTTCATCAAAGTATGCATTGATGACGATCCAGCAGGCTTCTTGCCACAGATTGGACGAAATCTCCTCCGTGTCCTCATCTTCGTATTGTTCTGTATTAAATTTTCATTAATTAGAGCATTATATTATATCTATAAGCGTAAAAGTGTATGAAATCTCGGAGCTACAGGTATACGGTGTATTTTGAGGTTAGGTTTCGCGACTAATCAAAATACTCGAGCAGCGGATTGCGATTTGAATTTGCTCATATAAAACAAATTAAGCGTGTTTTAGTCGGATAGCCGCATTCGTAGTCTACCGTGTATGCACATTTTCGATAATTCTATTTCGCGACGGCAATTGACGCCGAGCAACGTCTACTTGGGGGACCGTTTGTTTTTAGTTCAGAATCATAGTGTTTTCGTTTGAGAGACGAGCGTTTATTGATCAGAAAATTTATAGCTACAATAGCTCGGATTACCCGAGCTAAAATAGCTTGTAATTCCTCTTCGCGGTAAGTATAATTTTTATAACAAAACTTACCCTCTTCAACGTTATACATGTTTCGGCTTTTTTATAACGTTTCCGTCCGACCTGTGGGCTCACAGTGCTCGGACTGGCCTTCCGTCAGTCGTCTACTATTAAAAAGCCACAGCAGTTGGACAAGCAGCGGGTATGGTCAATTCCTACCTTACCATTGGTAGGATTATATTGCAGCTAGGCTAGTTTTTCATAAAAAACTCTGAAAAAACTAAGCGATGCATTATTTCAAACCACTACCTATATACTGTAGCTCAGCAAAATCCCGCCAAAAAATATGGTTTACAATTTCGGCAACAGGGTGCGCGGTAGTTCTCTTGCACGCTTTGTTCTGCAGTCGGTAAGTCAAAGGCGGGAAATTTCAACTTTATGGTCGTCACAACTTTATAATGCACCGCGGAAAATAAAATCAAATTGGTTATAAACGAATATATACTTGATCAACTTGATTTTTAATGTATAAACCAATTTGCTTTATACACAAAATGCAACACTGCGTACTAAAATTGCATTGTCAATATTAACGTCATATTTCATGATTTCAATGCTAATATATACATTGTAAAATTGTCAAGCCAAGCAGCTGCTGATGGAGTCACGATTAATGAAAATTGAGACGTTGTCGCAATTGTTTATTCACGATAAAGTATAAAGAACACAAAGTATAGGATTTGCGATAAGCCGCAGTGGAAATTGAAACTTGTTTCGCGCACACGATCATATACAAAGTTTTAAAATCATAAAAGTGTAGTGTCACCTCGATAAATTATATCGCGATATCGTAGCCGTATCGATCGGAATTTTCCGTTCAATAAGTCAATTACATTCCTATATAACGATACAAGCTAATTTCTCGCACGAAAATGTATAACGTTATAACTTTTTTTGCACTGCAACCGCAACATATTACGAAGAAATTGCATGCAAAATTGTTGCAATCCTCATGTTCTTACGAACACTTACTTTTGTGTTTATACATAATAATGCGATATCGATTTTACAAAGTTCACGAAAAACACTATCACTCGAGTGTAAATTTAGTTATGTAGGTCGTCAACAACAAGCGATTGAAAAATGTTTCAAAGTTCATCTTCTCCAGTCGCAATTGAAACGCGATGATGACGAGGATAATCACATCTGGACATTCCCGCAATATGCTCGGTTACACCCACGCAACACGATACGCGCGCGCGCGAGCTTCAAACCCCTGCAAAGCGACGTCACGGATACATATCAGCCTTGTGTATACTCTTCTCTCTCCTTATCGCATGTTGGCGTCTATTCACAAAAATAGCGCGATATAGAAATAAAAAAAGATTCCCCACGCTGTTCACGTGATCGCGACGACATCGCATTCGCGTAACTAGACTAACTACTCTTTTTTTTTTTTTTATCAACGACGTCGACATAAGCGAACGACCTTCGTATTAGATCTTGCAGTTCGAGCTTGTTTTTCGTCGGGTACTTCGGATTTGTTGACGTTCCTCCAGACTTTCGCGCAGACCATCAAAGACAATCGTTGTATATGCTATGAGAAATAAAAAAAATGTCGATCACTTCCTAAATGAGATTTCCGCGTGTAACCTTGCTCTTGAACGATATTACGCGCGTGGCACGAGATGTCGACTTCATTAAAAAAAAAAAAAAAAAAAAAAAGAGATGGACAGCTATAACGCGTGATAATTTGCATAAAAATTTTGTCTACGTGATTGAGAGCTCGTAGCACCTAGTTTAGCCTCGGAGAACGGCTCATCGCTGATGAGCGAAGGTAAGGAGCGATAGACGGCGCTATGAATGAAATCGCTTAAATATGTAGGTGTTTATCGAGGAAGTGGCGTATCCAATAAGTGTAAACAAGGTGTTACACAGCTGGTGTCTGTCGTTTTGAATTCGGCAAAAATACGGGAAATTTTCTTGTAGGTAACATTAGGAAATTTCAAGACAATACACACGGGGCTTATCAGTTCAATGATAGAAGATCTAATTTTAGCTCTAACGGTGAATTTATGCGGTGTGTCGATAACCATTAAATACACTGTTTCCATATTTTCTATCAGATGCTCTATGTTGATGCTCTAGTGATTCGTAAAAGAGCCGCGAATGTTTACAAAACGAATACGATGTTTGGTATGGAAATTATACGAAATCCAGTTGCTATCGCGAATAAATTTTCTATTCGAAAAAAAAGGCAAACGCGCTGCAAACTTTCTTTAACTGCGTAATAGACAAATAATGACGTACGATCTTTTATTGCAGTCTTTGCGTAAAATGAAAATCTCGTCCGACATCTATACGTTGTACATTCAATTTTCACGCGTCCATAACAAACCATTATTGCCGAGAGTCTAAATGGTCCCCGTAAAAGAAGTCTCGTGACCAAAATATATAACCCTCCCGTCTCGAAATCCCAAGAGAGAACAACATTCGCATATATCGACTGGGTAAACAAGCCGCCACTGCGCTAGCAGCAATAAATTACACTGCACTGTCGAGTCGCAGACTTTACTCAGCATCAATCACGCAAAACTACATTTGGCCCATAATACAGCTTGAGCTCTTATACACTACTATTTTTAACTCGGAAATTTACCCGTCACGGCGATTGTTTGGGGGGGAAAAAAGAGCATCACCGTTGCGTGAATCGAGGGCAAGCTCAGCCAATGTTCCGGCTCTCACTTTCTGGTCGAGGACATCAACAGCAGCAGCACAGAAAGCTTCAGACCGCCGACGACGATAATGATTAAGCAAAGAAATGCGCGTCGCCGGGCTTGCGCGACGTCTCTAATCGCTGATCACGAGCCCAGTGGCTGATGTGCACGTCGCGCGCGGGTGTGTATTTTATACTTACTCGCTGCGCCGTTACGTTATTGCGTTGTCGACACACACCATCGCACCACGCCTCTTCACTCTCCCAGACGGATTCGAGTGCTTTGATCCGTTCTTTCTCATACTCTGTGTGATCGATAAGCCGATTTTTTTTTTATGAATGTAAACAGCATTGAAGATTGAGGTATTGTTGTTGCTGCTTGAGGATTACATATAGCGTTGTTGACGAATTCTTAAGAGGGGGTTTTTTGAATGGAAATTATGCTATGCGAGCGATCTTTCATGTGATTTTTCCTAAGTACGAGATATTTATGAAAATACGAATTGTGACACGCTATTTTCGTATTATTCGGAAATTATAGTAAGCGCTGTGTATGTGTGTGTATATATCATGTAGCCGCTGCATGATCGGATCTTTGTAACACTATTACGCTTTTTATTTCGTGTACACTGCGTGTAAACAAAGCACGTAGTTTCTAAATTATGAAACTTATATGATGTACTGCACTATCGCATCGTTGCAATAACCGTGAGTGCATTATAGACTCTCGTGTCGCATTTGGCGCGAAATCGCGCGTTCGGCGAATAAGGTATAAGCGTGTTACTAGCGATATTGCCATTTTTGTCACTAGAAATCCAATTGTAAAATCGGCTCCGAATTACGATAACGCGCGCGCAAAGCGTTTTATCGAAGTAAACCGACGTCCGACCGAATAACCGCAGTCTGACTCCAATATATTCGTACTTTACTCCGTGCGTCTTAATATCAAAACAAAAGTACTTTCTGCGCGTCGGAATAATATAATTATCAGTCCTCTCAGAGATCTGCGGCGGCTTGTAACGTAATACCGAATATCCGTCACAAAAGAAAGAAAGCGAGTCCAGTGAGTCTTTATCATTGCGGGTATGAGATGAAAAGAAACGGAAGAAGCGACGCGAAAAAAAAAGTGCAGAGACACCCGCCTGGTCCCGTTGTTTTGCTCTCGGAATTCTTATCCGGGCGGCGCCAACCGATAACTTCATCATTCGCGACTATACTCTGGCACGTGCGGATCACGACTGCTCGCGCGCGGAAATAGAAAGCCATCAAGCAACGATTAACGGTATATATACACACATGCAGTGTATAAACTCATTCGAAGCTTCGCACATTTCGCGGATGACAAATGGTCCGAGACGATTAAGCCTCGTTGTAATAGTGAGGATCTGTGGATGGACCAATGGCGAGTTATGAGTGCGATTTTCCCGGACACTATATAGCGCGTCCGACGCAGCGATAAGAATTTTCCAATCTCGGTATGAGGTTCTTGTATGTTTACGCTGGAGAGGACTGATTAGCGTTAGTCATTGATTTTCGTTCGGATAAAAATTCATCTTCTCGTATGTATACGGAAACTTGTGCTTTAAGAATAACACATCGAATATGATAGTGGCGTTTTTTTCTTTTTTCCGCGCTTCTATGTTTACATCGTTGTAGTTATCATTTTCCAACCATATATCTAACTAAAAATTAGAAGAAGAAAAAAATCCAATATTATATACTTGGCTTTGTTGCTCAGTTACGTGATCAACTGTTAAACTCAAAGGTTGCATAAATAAGGAAAACTATGAAATATTCAATTTCAAAGATAAAGACCAAAATGCCCCGATAATGTGCGCAGAAAATACTACTATTGGACTTTGAAACTTCGAGCGTATATATAGACACGTACGAATTTAGTTTACGGGTGAGTCATCGCAAAATTCGACCGATGACTGCAATTGTTTTAATCAATAATGAACGGATGGTACATATTAAACATGTTTATGATGATCGCAAACAATAGGCGTGTGTCACCTTTATTCTAGGCGATTATACTGGTTCGCAGGAAACGACTTTTTTTTTTTAAAGCCGTGAACGCGATAATCGCAGAGTCGGCCAATGAGAGATAAAACATGTCTGTACTTGTTTCCTGGGGATCAATGTAACATGTTGCACAGTATTTCACAAGCTCGCACAAATGCTGTATAACCAGGGGCGTAACGAGAATTTGCTGGGATCATGGATCAAAGCCTCTCTTTAAAAACCGCTTGGGAAGATCAGAAAATTTGAAATTATCTATCGGGGTGAATGAACATTTTTCATACATAGTTTTGTACCAAATGATTGGGTTTTTTTTAACCTTTTGTCTCATTCCAAAATCGTGCATTTTTTGAAAATGCTCGCAAAAGAATTTTAAGTTTCAACGAAGTACGATCTAGCAATGGTCAGACATTTATAACATCGCGAGATGCTCGTATCAATGAAACCTAGAAACATTTCTGCAAGTCAACAAATCATAATTAACTTTATTTTAAATAAAAGTGATGAATACTAAAGTTAGTCCATTAGAAAGGAGTCTCAACCGTATAAATAATGAAAAATAACGAAAAAATAATGGTGTTATGCGCATTGAGAGATGCATGGTGGTTGGAGAAGCCTATACCCTCGAAAAAAAAAAATTGCCCAACATTGTGCAATTATTGACCCACCAACAGCCCCAAACCTATTTCAACTGGTCCACCATCGATCCCGATCAATATAAAACCATCACCTCCAAACTTGTTTGCAAGCTACAGAAAATTGCGCGAAAAAATCTCCAAGCATGCAGGTGTCGATGTCCTCCGAGTTGCGGGGCCCAGTACCATGATCCCGCGGTCCCTGCTCTGATCCATTCGTGATAAAAAAGTCAAGGTCAGTACGGACGATTGCACCATAATAATGCAAAGTTTCGCGAGTATGAGTCATCGCAGTCCAAGGTATAAGCCAGCGCCGCCCGACGTTCGGCTCAGTCAACTCCACAGGCGAGCAGCTCGCAAAACAACTTTCCGATCGCGTCTGTGTATGTGTATGTGTGTATCTCCTGCTGACGGCGGCCGTTCGCTCACCTACACTATACTATACACGCTCTACAGTCTACAGTTTGCGCGGCATTGTGTACTCGCGACTTGACAGCTCCAGACGTGTGTGCGCGTTTTATACTTGCGAAAATCGACGATGAAGCTCCTTATCGACGAGTTGGTGCATCATGCAGGAAAGTCCCATCACCACAAGGACAAGAAGAACCACAAGATCCTGAAGAAGATGGCCAAGCTCGAAAAGAAGCTCAGTAAGTACAATTTGGAGGCAAACCAGTCGGACAGCAGTGGCTCCTCGTCCTCGAGCGATGAAGAGTGCCGTCGTAAATCTCGCCGAGGAACTCGCTCTCGTGGAAAAAGCCACGGCCACCACAAACGCGGTAAGCGAAGCAGCAGTAACAGCAGTGACAGCTCCAGCTCGTCGAGCAGCTCGAGCTCGAGGTCACCATCGCCTCCTGCACCGAGACATCACCGTCATCCTCATCATTCTCACCACCACGGACCATCGCACCTAATGGGCAGATCGAGATCGTTCGGTGGTCGCTCCAGTGGTCCAGCCCTTCCTTGGGGACGCCATCACCGAGGTCATCCCTTGGAGCATCCTCACGGACTGCCTCATCATCGCGGCCTGCACCTTGGACGTCATCACCGGCATCACGAGAAAGGAATGCCGGGATGGTTCGGCTTTGTGAGTCATCGGAGGGAAGAGGTGACGCCGACCAACGGCTGCTGCGACGAAGCCCAGCCGGAGCTGGTGGACTTGTCGGCAAACGGTGAAGAGGATCAAGTAGCTGCAGCGAGCAACGTCGAGGATATGGAGGAAGACGTGAACGGCCAGGAGTCGCCGGAGGAGGAAGAGGAGGAGCCGGAACGAGGACCCGAGATAAACGAGGAGCTGGCGAAAAATTGGACGGAGATCATCGAGAAAGGCCTACCGGATGACAGGAGAACGGCCTTGATGAGGAAGTATCCGGTGAGCATAAACTGTTTACCACTACTGGCACCGAAGATCAACAAGGAAGTCCTGGCTGTCGCTCCAGAGTTGGCTGTAGAGAGAGACAGCTTGCGGATGCAAGAGCAGACTCAAATCGCCGCTGGACTGGCAGCCTTGGGACAAGCGATGTCCGATTTGGAATCCAAGATTGCAAAGGACAAAGATCTCTCCGCGGTTTACGATACTCTCAACGAAGCTGCCGATGTGATTGTCGACGCTCACCACAACATGACGCAAACGAGACAAGCACTTGTCGCCTCGGAATTGCACAGAAGATTCAGACCTCACGTGGAAAATTGCAAACCGGACAGTTTATTGTTCGGAAAAGACTTCGGAGAGAAAGTGAAGGACGTCAAGGGCTTCAGGAAAGCTTGCAAAGCTCAGCGGCCGAAAAGTCAGTACAAGAAGGGAGGCAAATCCAGAGGAGAGGAAGAAAAGAGGAAATCGAAGCGCGTCGATGGCAAAGGATGCGAAACCTGCCGTCGTGGACCGGAGCAGCAGTGATGACGTATGTATCTTCAATTCATAGATTAATGAGTCAATTCTGAACAGGGAAATGGTTTTAAAAACAAAACAGCAAAAACTTACCAACGTCAAGCGCGATAATAAAATCACTTGGATTGATATGCGAATCAGATGCGGAATTTAAAAATAGCCGGTAAAAAATCTAATGTATAAATTCTAATGAACGCTTTATGTCAATATCACATTAATCTACTATCACTGTACAGTAATACGAGCTTGCGCGCGAAAGTGAAACTAATGCCGCAGTTTCAGCACGTATGCCAGTGTAGCACACGGAGTATTGGTATACATATACGTTGCACATTTTTCTTGAGATTCAGGATTAGAAGGTCACGGTGTCTTGTTAGTCATGCAAATATTTTATAGTGATACCTGCGGATGCAGAAAATTGGTATTATATATCGTTGGAATTATATAAATATAAATTGAGTTTGAATAAAATTTTTCTACAACATGTTTGTTCTTTTTTTTTGTGTTTCAGCTTGATTCATATAGATACACGTCAAGGTTCACCGAATATATACCTATACCAAGCATTTTATATAGTATTAATGGGATCGACGGGAAATCATAAGTCGAAGGAATAAACTGTAGTATTAGTACGTAAGAGTAGGCGGTCGTCGTAGTTTTTTTTTATTATGCTGCACATGTCAGCGCGTTTTTTATTATTGTATTGTATTTATGTTAATGGCAAATAAAAAGTATTAAAAAAAAACTATATACCAAAATATGTGTGTTATTATTTATTCAACCCCATGTAAGATATCTGCTTAATTTTTATTTTTTAGATTTAGATTTACTTGCGTGGTTATCTTTACTTGCGATATGTAAATACAAGCAAAAAGTTTGCACAATTATAAAAGAAATTAAATGTCAATGTGAGTAATGAAACTTGATAAACCAATTTGTTTTATATTATCCGTGTTGCGGACTTTGATTAAAAAGAATTTTTTTTATCATTTGGCAAGGAATATCTTCAAAATCATATTTTATTTCAAACAGTATTCATCGCAATTTTTTAACTTTTATTATCATCAGAATTAAAAATCTTACTTGTTAAAAAAAAAAAAAAAATAGTCAAAAACAAACCATTACAGCATCGTCTATCATTCGAATTAAAATGACGACATATTTTTCACGTATACAGTATCAAGAAGCTTGATACACACAGAGAACGTCAAAAATCAAAGTGCACAGTCCTAAAAACACGCCGCTCACGCGTGATGTCTCGTGTGCTTGCCAATTGCGAGATTTTACAATCGGTAACAGAGAAAAACAAGCTTTTGAACCGGACACGCTCTCACCCATTTCGCCATCGCGTAATATCTAACGGAAATCCAATATCACTTTATAATATACATCGCATTTTCGCTCGATTCCTGTAGGGGATCCGTGCTGTTGGGCAAAGCAAACCGCGCAATAATAACAGCAGCACATAAACAGTGTGTATAAAAAACCTTTTGCGTCATTGCAACATTAGCGCGAGTAACGAGAAATTGATTTACACTAGTTTGAAACTCGTAGCAAAACCATACTTTATTCATCAGGAATCGACGTTTCTCTTTGCAATACACGCAATTACATATACCGGCGATGCTCGCGCGCCGCCGCGTGTGTTGTCGCGTCGTTCGAGGTGAACGCGCTTAACGCCTGAAACCTATACACATATATACACAGATATTCTTTCTTCTCTTTCTTCGTTGCAGACCTATACCAAGCTCGCGTGTCGAGTCGCTATATACGTGCAATTTCGACATCGTTACATATAGCAGCACATTTCTCTATGTATAGATATATAACCAAGCTCGAGCTGTAATATAGCTATATGTATACCCGCTCTGGCGTATTGCCGTGGCCGAGTGACGTAGTACAGCCAGAGCTTCGTGACGGCAGTGGAATTTATATACGTAGCACGTGTATAAATGCCTTCGTCGCTGTATAATCGTCGGAGGCATGAGCTATATAGCTATATACGTGTGTATAGCCCGAGCGATATACGTATATATCCTTTATCGACGAGTTCGATCTTTGAATGAGTGGCTCTAAAAATAAGTTGACCCGCGCTGCGAATAACCGAAAGTGAGATGTATCGCTGTATATTATTCTATATCTATCACATCCTCGCAAAACTTTCGAAACTCGCTTCGAATTTCGTTAAAGTTTTTTCTGAATCTTCATTATTTTTTTTTTTTTTCGCAATTTCGCAATATCACAGAGTGTACAGTTTTAAAAATAGCCGCGCAACTGACTTCTCGTATTATTTAACGAGTACCGGTAACGCTCGGCTGAGTAGCGTACACGCCTACTACTTACTGCTATTATTTTTTTTTTTTCTGCTTGCCGCGCGGCAGAGCAACAAAAAGCACGTGTTTACAGCAACTGTGCTCTCGTTTTCTTTTTCTTCTGATTTCCACAAGTTCAATGCTTGTAATTACGCGAGACTTGTCGCATATATGCATAAACTCCTTCACGATATCGGAAATTCACACGCGAGTCGTAAAATTTATGTTGACTCTCGTTACATATACGAGTGGATGCGATGTAGTCGATACGCTAAGACACGCTCTACTTTGTAAACTATAATAAAACGACCGCAGCGTGCGCGCATCCTCCTTAAAATACAGCTAAATTTAGTCGGCTTATATATTTTGGCATAAATAAGACTATTATTCGCTTTAAATTTAGAATTGCAGTTCTATTATCAGTTCGAATATTTATTCTTTCCGCTTTGGCACTATAGACTCATCTCGTCTGGTGTAAACATACAAAGTAATAATAAAGTAATCTAACGCTTTAATAATAAATGTCACACTATACTCGAAAAGTCTATATCCTTCGATTAACATTGTCTCGAGAAGTGAGAGTCGTAAAAGAAAAATTCGCGAAATCGAATTTTTTATAGCCTATTGTTTTGATCGAGATCGTTGACAGCCACGTGCGCGCGCGCGCGCGCGCAGATAAATGCGGAGGAGTGTCCGCGCGAGAGAGCCAGCTGTGCAGCGGTGGAACGCATGTATACACATATATAACACGCGAAAGAGTTATATAGCTGGGCGATATATTTAACTGCAGACTGCGCCAAAATGCCGCGGCGGTTTTTCGACTTTGCTTTGTTATTCCGACGCTGATTTTCATATGTGGCATATGGCATTGAGCGTAGAATAGACACCCGCATATATTTCAATCCTTTTTTTTCTACGATGTAGTCGCGCTACAATGTTTCAGTATTATCATTTTAAATGTGCCTTGATTTACATTCGCGACTTCAATGCGACGATTAATATTTTCTCTCAGACACGCCTATCGCCTACTATGCCTTTTTTCGAAACCGCGCGACAAAAGCCAATCGGCGTATGATAATTAAACGCAATGGCAATTAAAACGCGACTGTTACATTGTCGCGGATCTATTTTATGCAAAAGGACACCCGGAAGGAATTATTATGCGCGCCCTCGGTTTAAATTTTTCCCGCGCAAGAAAATTTATGCATGTAACAATCACAGATCGTTGCACAGCCTTTATATATTCTTTGAAAAAAAATGGTCATAACGCACAGACTCCAAGATTCCTATCTTTTCGTCAGTTGCTAGTACGCTTTATGAATACACTTCATGAATCATATTTTTTCTCTCCCTCATCGTGGAAAAATTTAATCTCTTCGCAGTGGCAGCTTCCTTTTTTTAGGCAAATTTTTTTTCTGAATGGATAAGAATTAATTCACACAGAGTACGATGTCGATTTATAATCAGCGAACTTGGTCGACGTAATGTCAGAAGATGCTAATAAGCATTTTGACGTCAGATCTCGCTCTTTTTCTCGGATCGCTGATCTTCCTCAAGGAGTTTCACACGAAAAAACATTTTCTCGCAGGTTGTTAACATTTTTATCAAGATTGGCGACGACAATTGCTGCAATTCGCATGTATACCATGCAAGAGCGCAGCTATCAATATTTGCCGACAATCTCGAGCCGTTATCAACTGTATACTCTCAGGATTATCAAAAGGAGGACGCGAATTTTTTTTTTCGCGTGCGCGTCCGTCGTATCACCGGTTTTTACCCGGAAAGACGAGACACTTATGTTTTTCTGCGCAACGGAATATGGAATCGTAATGATTACGCGAGCTAGGATCTCCTTTTTTTTTTTTCGTCCGTTCGACAAAAAGCATCAAACTGATAGATGTGTCAAGGACCGAACAACAGCTACTGTTTACGCTCACTCCGTTTTAAATTTCGGAGCAACAGATGAATAGTCTCTCGCTTTGAAAATTTTCCACGGCCGCGTTGCGCGCTTGCAGAAAAAGAAAGTTTTCCGCTCCGCGCAAGGCGCAATAATAATACACGCGGAGCGAATGATCTAGCAGCGATATGTACAAAAGTACAAAGTATAACTTTATATTATTCTCCGCGCGTCCACTATTTATATACTTAAGCAAGCGCAGCGTATCGTCGTTGCAAGTCGTTCTACATAAATCCTAATCGTCTTCCGTTCCTTTTTTTTTATACATCTCGCAAATACGCGCGAGAGAAGAGATGGCGACGATGACAATCGATCAGCGCTGCAGCAAACCCCGGTTTAAAAATTCGCGCAGCGAGAACAAAGAGAGAATTAAAGACAGCAAAGAAACGCGCCGAATTCGGAGGCTCGTCGTCCTTCTTTCTTTCAGTGCGCGCGGCCCGTATACCTATATATGCAACAACAACAAGCCGCCCACTATAGAGAAAAAGGAGCGGTCCAACGAATACACCTACGCAACGCAGCAGCAGCACACCCGGGGTGGAAAGAAACGAAAGCAAAAAAAAAGGGAGCGTGCGTGCAGAGGCCAACGTAGTACGAGCATCGAGCTCCGCGCGTGTAAACATATACCTATATAGTTGCAGCTCAGCGCATGACGTATCGAGCCGTTGGCGGGCACGCTCGCTGACGTCACGATCACGACCTCGGAGCAGTCCGGCCAGACGGTGAGCACGTGAACAGCACGCCGCTGATCACGCGTCGAGCAACTGACAGCCTAAGCTCTCATTGGTTGGAAGAGCCGAGCCCCTGCGGCTCATTGGTCGAGAGTCTCAGCACGCCGCATGATCGGCACCTTTAGCGCTGCTACTGCTCGCTCTCTCTCTCTCTGTATACGCATGCACACAAGCCGCCGTCGCCGCTGCCGCCGCAAGAGAGAACAAACGCCAGAGAGACCAGGGCTTCATTGCGCTTTCCGACTGCCGTACAGCGCGTTCTGTGTCCAGTGCAGCTCTCTTTTTAACTCTGTACCAAGAGTTTCGATACTTGTATTCTGCACGAGTTGTACGTGCAGTAGAGACTCTGTTACCGCGAGTTCGCGCTTCTGTTGGAGTGTGATCTTCTAGTTTTTTTCGTTAATTTTTACGCCTTTGTGCGCGAAAGCGATGGATCAAAATTCCGCACCCCTTTCGCCACCCGCTTCGCCACAGCTCAAACAGGTTCATGTGAGTATTTTTCACTTTTTCGCCCTTTACATCGAGTCACCGGATATTCATATTTTTTTCTACCAGTGTTCTCTTTTCATTTTTCTAAACATTACGAAAGCTTCACTCGTCAGTTTTCGGAGCGCGCGAGAGCGCATTTGGAATTTCGCGCCTCCTCGCTCTCGCGGAGCGCGCGTACGAGCCCGCGAAATTCAAACTCGGCGCCACTCCTTTTCTCCGCTGTTTCTCGCTCTTCATCCTCTACTCGCGACTTTTCGCAACGCAAAGAGCGCAAAATTGAACGTCCCGTCCCTTTGTCATTTTTCAGGTCGAGCCACTGCAATCCGCGTTCAGCGTGGCAGCCCTGCTGGGCGAGAAGCTAAACGACAGAACAGCCAAGCAGCCAAAGGACGGCGAGCGAGTAGCTCTACCGCCCACACCGCAACCCTCCGACTCCGAGGAGGACGAGCCACCGCGGAAACGCCAGTGCTTTGAACAGTGCGAGCTAGCCAAGGTAAGCATCGACCTATGTCCATACTACTGCGCGCAGTCGCAACTTTCGAATCTCCCGCGCTCACCGAGCCCGATTTTCTCTCTGTCCACAGCTTCTCCTCGATGGCTCGAGCAGCAGCACTCCACCACCCAGTCCGGAACCCGTCGCCCGGGTCTCGGTCATCATGCGAGCAAATCGCGACGGCACCTGCAGCCCCGCAAACTTCGCTGCTAAGCCCAAACCCGCGGCCGCAACGCCGGCCAACTACTACACCGCCAGCTCTGAGAACATTCTCAAGTCGCTCAAGTTCAAGATGAGCTTGCGCAAGGAGGAGATCATCGTCAACAACAAGAACACCGACCGTGAATTCTCAGCCGGTCCCCTGAACACCACCACCACCACCCACAGTATCGTCGTCCCGCAGCAGCAGCCGAAGCTCCAGCCTCTGGCTCCGAAACCCGCACCCATCATGGTCACCGGTCTGTTGGGCTCATCCGCACTGGTCCTCCCCCGCGCACCGCTGCTCCTCGTCACCGCGGCCAACAGCGCCACCAGCACCACCACCACGACCAGCAACTCTTCAGCAAACTCCCAGGATTTCTCAGCCCGCCGACGCGTCTACGAGTGCGAGCACCCAGGCTGCGGCAAGAACTACTTCAAGTCGTCCCACCTGAAGGCCCACACGCGCACCCACACCGGCGAACGGCCTTTCCCCTGCCCCTACGAGGATTGCGGCCGCCGATTTTCTCGCAGCGATGAGCTCTCCCGTCACAAGCGCACCCACACCGGCGAGAAAAAGTTTGCCTGCGCCGTATGCCAGAGACGCTTCATGCGCAGCGACCACCTCGCCAAGCACGTCAAACGCCATGCCAGGGACCGCAGCGTCAATGGTACCAATGGCAACCCCGCGCAAGCCAACCTGGCCGGAGGAGCCAGCGCTGGACTCAGGCTGAGCCTGCTTCCGCTGATCGCACCCAAGATCGCCGCCTCGAAGTAGGCGCCACGATAACAACTCGCCGCCGGAAGCGGCTCTATACCATTATGCCTACTTCGCGCGAGGGATCGCGCCCGTCGACTTGCCATCCGGGAGGATCGGCCGTCTGACCCTATAATGATGTGGTTCTTGCGCTCGCGAGTGATCGACGACCCGAATGCTGATGGGGCCGAGGCGCGGCCCGACGACAAATCCGATAACGTGTACCTAAGTGTGTCTGTGATTCCGCAGTGATGCGCGGCTGCGTGCCGTACCTTGCAACGTATATTATTATATATTATGTTATGCGTCGTTGTTAACCGTCAAGGATATATAGAGAGCATATGTATAATATTTATTTTTTAATCGTGCCTTTATAATTAATTGTACAGAGAGAGAGAGAGAAAGACGAGCGATGTGGATTGGCTATATTCCCGCATTTCGAGCATTTGTTTTTTTCATCGTCGTTTTCTCATAATGCACGATGCTGTGCTGTAAATACAATATATTTTTTACGACTACCGGTTTTATGTAAATATAGCGACGAGAATGATGGTGTATGGAAATGTTGCATTTTCTTATACGCGCATGTATTCGAATACAAAAAATACCTGATTATGTCAAGGCATTAAAATGATCTNGCTGATCGCACCCAAGATCGCCGCCTCGAAGTAGGCGCCACGATAACAACTCGCCGCCGGAAGCGGCTCTATACCATTATGCCTACTTCGCGCGAGGGATCGCGCCCGTCGACTTGCCATCCGGGAGGATCGGCCGTCTGACCCTATAATGATGTGGTTCTTGCGCTCGCGAGTGATCGACGACCCGAATGCTGATGGGGCCGAGGCGCGGCCCGACGACAAATCCGATAACGTGTACCTAAGTGTGTCTGTGATTCCGCAGTGATGCGCGGCTGCGTGCCGTACCTTGCAACGTATATTATTATATATTATGTTATGCGTCGTTGTTAACCGTCAAGGATATATAGAGAGCATATGTATAATATTTATTTTTTAATCGTGCCTTTATAATTAATTGTACAGAGAGAGAGAGAGAAAGACGAGCGATGTGGATTGGCTATATTCCCGCATTTCGAGCATTTGTTTTTTTCATCGTCGTTTTCTCATAATGCACGATGCTGTGCTGTAAATACAATATATTTTTTACGACTACCGGTTTTATGTAAATATAGCGACGAGAATGATGGTGTATGGAAATGTTGCATTTTCTTATACGCGCATGTATTCGAATACAAAAAATACCTGATTATGTCAAGGCATTAAAATGATCTTGAATACTTTCGTAAATTGATCGTTATATTCTTTTCTATTTTCCTCCTTATATCCCCGAACCACCTATCCGTTGGTATCAAGCAATATAACTTTTGACGCTTCTCGGTGCATTATTCAATCAGCGGAGCTGCTTTAATATTAAAATTCAAAAACAAGACCTTGCAATTCGAGCACTTTGCTCATCTCAACGGATAAATTGTACCGAAATCCGGCCGAATTCAGTGAAACTCGTGTCATGATGTCACACTCTGCCAAGTTTCAACATGCGTGTATGTATTATAATATGTAACACCTTGGAAACTATAGCGATTATTCGCGTTGTAGTCGACGAGCGATTTATTGAATCAATGGAATTTCCGAAGTTTGTATGCAAAGCAAAAAAAACGGAAACGTCGAATAACATATTTTTTGTTTATTTTTTTTTTTATCGCGACGTTGGGAAATTTAATTGTTGGTGAAAGTATACACATGAAATCGCGAGCTATTCGTTTTAAGTAGAAGAGGTCGAGTATGGTACGACAATGTAAATTATCAGATCGGACATATTGCCAGAACTTTCCGTTGAACTTTTGTGTAAACAAACGATCGCTCGTTCGATCATAAAGCTTTCGAAACTTGCATCCAAACCGCATCTATCCTACAATTGTGATCCCATATAACGTTCAAACACCATATCAGCAGCGTCTACTAATCCCTAATTCAGACCAAAAGTAAAAATAATTCGAAAAATCGTTGAAAACCGATCGGATAATCGCCTTCCGATGTTAATCAAACGACGGATGTAAAATTTGGCTCCCCACGTGGCGAAAAAAACAAGCAGTATAGTATATTACAGCCACGACAACGGCGACGATCTTCCGTGGCATCATCGCTCGCGCACGTGAACGCGGGATGCTCGCGCGCGCGCTCCAGATTCGCATTTATAAATAAAAGCGACGACGAGCGAGAGACTCGAGTACTCAGAAGGGGCCGTTCTCGTTCGATCACCAGAGAGAGAACTGCGAACATTAGAAGAAAGAGAAGAAGAAGAAGAAGAAGAAGAAATGCGGAGGCAAGTGCAGCACGTGTGCGTCCGCGGCCGTTTGTGACAAACAAGTGCGTGAGAACTTGGGCGGGAATAGCCACGCACGCGTCGCTATATAATGCCACTTGGTAAACTTTCCATCACGCGGAGCAGTGATATATCAGATGCAGCCTTATTGCCAACGAGTGTGCTAGCTCGTCATCATCTCCCTCACATCGGATGTTTCGAAGAGGGAAACGAGCCCACCAGACTCGATGTCGCATCGCTTCGACCGATAAGTCGTGTACAATGAGTATCTTGAGAAGTCTGTATAGTGCGACGATGAGGAAAATCAGACGAAGAACCTGATAGGTTTGGCTTGTAGCAATACCTATACCGGATCACGTTGCGCGCTGATCTCAGGTGAATAGAGCTTGCATCAGCTGGATATGTGTATTGAAGTTCGATGAATGCAAGAGCAAGCAATGTTACAACAGAATTCCAGGTCAACACTAGGAAATTAATAAACATTAACACCCGATGAGATCAAATATAAAAGCTGATGCGATTACGAGATCGGCGGCCAGAGTTCGATCTCCTATCGCGTACGACTCATTGTATACGGATAGTGCAAAACTCCCAGATAATTGCATGTAGCTTCTCGCATGAATTAGCGATGAATTACAATCTCTCTCTCGTAACGCAATGCAAAAACTACTGATGGATATAAAAAGCAGGTGCGCAAAAACGACCGGCGAGGAATTATCGGGCCGATCCGCATACAATTGATTATCCCATCGCAGTAGTATGTTGAAGAGGGCGTCGACGCCTTGCTGTGTACTACATTTCCTTCTGCATAGTCGTCTAATGTACTTACGTCGTCGGCGAGATACGTGCCTATAGGTTCTTCGCCCATATAACACTAGTATAGCGCGTGTTCTCGTACACGCGGTCGCTCATTAGCATCTCGCGAAATAAAGCGACTTTCTTGCATCAGCCAAGGACCGAGCCTCCTATTCGCTGACGCCGGCGCGCAAAACAAGGTGCGCAGCTGGACCGGTAGATGATGCAAAGTCTCCTACCGATTGCCAGTCCTATTTTTCGCGAATGCCTCTTTTTCTTTTATTGCCTCCGCGCTCCTCGACGAGAGAGCTTGATATGTGCGTCGCTCGCCAAATTCCAAAATATATATCCATATCGTATCTCTGGATTCTTCCGTTCTCTCTACCGCTGTAAAAGTACTGCTGCTGCCGGCCATTGGACGCGATTGGGAGGCCTGAGGTGGGCTCGACCCTCTGTTACTGCAAGTTGCGCGCTTTCATTCCTTATATACTTCAATCAGTATCTGATGAAGGCATTGCATACAGTACACGCTTTCTACTTCATTTACAGAGCGGAGAAATCTACTTGTGTACTTCTTTCTGATGTCTGCGGTTTTGTATCCTGGTTTACGAGATGAGTTTCCTCGTGTTTGAGGAACTGATTTTGATGCGACCACTATAGTCTAAGATGATTGTTGTTTGTGGGTTTCGTACGGGTGTCTGAAAATATTGATGACTGGACTGATGATACTATTGGGTAAAGGCTACAGGTGGAATTGAGTGTACAGAGTATTACGTATTAAGTAGAAAATGTGGGGTGTGCTGAGCCATTCCATACTTTTACTTACAAATCCTCCTGTACAACGAGTATAGGGAATAATACGATTGTTACGTCGCCAATAACGATCGCAGTTATTTTTTCCTTTTGCTACTTCGTATCAATACCGATACAATCGTGTTGTAAATTATAACCGTACAGTAACATTCTTTTCAATTTGCACATGCCTCGATGGTTGATCTCTACTACTGCGACTGTAAGCTATTCAGACACGCTCTGTATCCAGTTAGGCCAGAAGTATATTTTTGAATTAATTAACAGCTTCGGTGTGTAATGAAAATCAAGGGTAAGGATCGTAATTTCCTGTTTTTGATTGCGGTATATCATCTTCAAATCGTACTTCAGTTACCAATCAGAAATTTAACTCAAAGAACATCGAATCGCGGTATAAGTAATTAAAATTGACAAAATACTTGAAGCGTTAAGATTTGAAATAATTTCGAGTATTACCTCATGCCAAAATCAGTTTCTAACGCATATAGTCTTCCTGAAGACCAATCATTATGTATGCGGGATGAAATGATTTCAAATCAACTTTTTATCGCGCTTCTATAAATGCACATTCAGATACTTATGCAAATTTGCGATTCGCTAACTGAAAGCTATAAAAAAACACTAACGTAAATTAAAATGAATCTTGGCGCTCATTTTCAAGAACATTAAAACTACAAATCTGAACTGTATTTTCAGAATTTCTTCCTATAACCATATTTACAATTTACTCAGGATATCACTGCACAAGTTGGGCGACAAGTAATTTTAAAGTACTTTTTTGCAGGTTTGCGAAAACCTTGTGCATAATATCCCTACAGCTCTCTTATTAGAAAGTTGACTCATTCAAACCCTGGTGAAGTGAAGAGAATTCGCATACTGTGTATGGGAAACGAAAATCGTGTGGACTTTCGAGTTGGGCGAGTGAGCCTTGCTTTCCGATATCAATGCAATTAAAACACTCAAACCGTGCAATCAAAGTTGGCTATTGCATCAAGCTTGCTTCGTGGGTCGCTTTCGAAGCTGACCGATGTCAACATACACGGAATTACACGTGGAAATCAAAATTACCCCTATATTGTTTTTTTTCTTGTTCAAATTTTGAGTAAAAAATCTAAATTCGTTTTCTTATTTAAAAAACGTAATATTGTCTCTATGATATATATTCATTGGAAATATAAAGCTTGAAAAATCTCAAAAAGTAAGTGCAACATACATATGCCATTGCTTTCGTATAGGATTTATTTTATAAACAGATTCATGTAAAAATATACTTATAATAAAAGCTTGTCTGTGCCACACGTTTAACAAGGACAGTCGAAAAATACGTAAGCTATGACTCTGAAAAAGTATAAAAATGCACTCTAAAATACAATAACAAGTATTAGAAAATTCGTTTACAGTATAATATAACTATTTCCGAGTGCACGCTCTGTACTTGCAGCGCATGTTAAAATCTTAAAAAATTACAAATTTTTTTGTCGATCGATCGACTAACTTTTCACTGAATGGTTTTTGAAACCATTTAGTAGCGAGGTTACTGAGGATGGAATTTCTTCTGGGGGTTCTTGGCCATGTCATAAAGCAAGTCACAAGGCTTGAAGGGTGCGCCATAGTGGGCCATGAACTCTTCCATTTTATTGACTAATTTATGTGCACCGTAATAATCGACCCAGCGGAAAGGTCCTCCGGTGAATGGCGGGAATCCAAGTCCAAATACAGCACCAATGTCACCTTCCAACTGTAAAACAAATTTTCATTCGTTAATATTTGAACAATATTAAACAAAAAGTTGTATTCTTGATTTTGTACTCACGGGGTTGGCTAAAATCTGTTCTTGTAAACACAATACAGCTTCGTTAACGAATCGAGACACCATTCTCAATTGTCTATCTTCATCAGAAGTACTGCCGAGTGGTTGCAGGCTGTACTTCTTCATAATATCAAGTGCACCAGGATTAATGTCCCTGTGTTTTGAACCAGTCTCATAAACGAAGATACCCTTGCCAGATTTTCGGCCTGCGATTGAAAGGGAATTGGATTATTAGAGAAAGGTATTTTTTTGCGATTGTAAACGTTATTTTGAAAGAACTGTTTACCTAGGTATCCTGCCTTGACCATTTCAACTAGAATATTCTCGTTTCCACCACGGAATCTGTCTCCGAGAGCTTTTACAAGATCAACGCTGATGTGCGAGCCTACATCAATACCAACTTCATCGGACAAAGTGGCGGCTCCCACAGGGAAACCGAATTTTTTCGTAAGCTGATCTAAATCTATAGGATCAACGCCTTCCTATTTTTTACAGAAATCAATTTTGTAATGCATATTGACACAGTTGATTTTAAATTGCATTCGTTAAATTTCTAGGATTTACCTGCATCAGTCTTACACCTTCAGTAATCATGGCAGATAAAATTCTCGTTGTGTAAAATCCGGGACCATCTCCAACAGTTATTACTACTTTTCCTTGCTTTAAACCAACATCTACAGCTGACTTTATGGTTTCCTCTGAAGTACCTTTGTGTGTTATTATTTCTAATAATTGCATTTTATCAACAGGGGAAAAGTAATGCATGCCAATAAGCTAAAAAATGTAAAAAAGACGTAAAATTAGGAATATTTGAACTTTTTAAATAAATTTTTGAAACATTTTTCAAGTTATTTACTTTGTCTGGGCGTCCACTACCGGCAGCAATTTTCGTTATTGGAATAGCAGATGTATTGGTGGCAACAATACAGTGTTCTGGAGTAATGGACTCGATTTCTTTAATAACTTTGTGTTTGATTCCGAGATCTTCGAATACAGCTTCAATTACGATATCAGCATTTCGGAATTGATCGTAAGACAAAGTTGGAGTTAGATTGGCAAGCAATCTTCCTTTTTCAATGCTAGTAAAAAAATTAAAATATTTTTTCGTTACTGCATCAACCAATATTTTAAATAAAAAAATTTGTATAAGTTTTATTCACCTATTTATACGTTTCCTCTTTACAGCATTATTCAAGCCTGTTTGGATTTGAGCGACACCTCTGTTTAATCCAGCATCGTTTGTGTCCTTAAGTATGACATTGTAACCCTTATCAATACTAACATGAGCGATACCTGCGCCCATCAAACCAGCTCCTACAACTGCGACCGTCCTAAAAATAAATATCATAGTAAGTAAAAATAAATATAAATGTAAAACTTGACATTTCTTCGTCATTTTCTTCGAGTTTTCATGCTACTATCTTACTTTGCCGGAGTTTTAGGGGCACCAAAACGATTTTTCTTGCATTCTGTTTGTCCAAAGAAAAGACTGATTAAACCTTTACTTTGAGGAGTCATGGCTAATTCAGCAAATCCTTTGGCCTCTGCTTCATATCCCACTTGGGGGCCCTTATCTAAACCAGTTCGGATAACTTCTAAGATTTTCAATGGAGCTGGGTAAAGGCCATTGGTTTGTTTCATTACTTGTGCTTTTGCTCTCTTAAAGATTTGATCTTTCACAAATTCCATGCCCATTATTTGCTTCATTAATTTTTCTACAATATTCTTTGGACTTCTGTCAATCTTGAGTTTACCATTTGCAATGTCCTTTGCCACCTTCACTGCAGTTTCTTCCAAATATTGCTTCGTGCTAAAAAAATAATCAAGTGTTAAAGAAACTGATAAAAAATACTTCATTTTATTTTACAAAAGTTGATTATATACTTTTCCTCTGGTGTTGCTACTCCAGGACCCAATCTATTTACAAGAAGGTCAACAAGGCCAAATTTCTTGGCTTTATCAGCCTTTATTGTTCTACCTGTCAAAGGCATATCTAGTGCATTTGGAAGTGAAATCAATTTTGGAAGCCTTTGAGTACCACCACCACCAGGTAGAAGACCAAGCATTACTTCTGGCAATCCTAAGCCAGTCTTGTCATCTTTTACTGCAATTCGGTAATGACAAGCCAGAGCTACCTAAAAACCACAAACAAATTAATTTATTCACCTATAGTACTTTATAAAAACCAAAATTTCATTTGTAAAACTTTTCAATCAGAAGAAGGAATTGTAAAAGTTTTGTCAATTTTAAAAATAAGCTTAATGTCTTAAGTTATATAAAAGACATAGGCATAGTCACTCATAAACATGGCCATTATCAATAAATAAATAAAATTGATATAAATCAAGTAAAGAAGGAATTTTTTTATCAAGTTGTACTCTCCAGAGCAAATAGTTAAATGAGACTTTTTGTATTCTTAGATATTACAAAGAAAAAAATTTTAAAAAAGAAAGAAATACCTCTAAACCTCCACCCAAGCAACTGCCTTGAATAGCAGCTACGATAGGTTTCTTACTTTCTGCAATTTTATTCAAAATTTCATGTCCCTCCTTGGAAATTTTATATACAGACTGCTCATCTTTAGCTTTTTGCAGCATTGAAATATCTGCACCGGCAATAAAGCAGTTCGGCTTTCCACTTATCAATACAGCTGATCGAACTGCAGGGTTACTCTCAACATCTCTTAAAATTGTGGCTATTTCTTGCATTACTTCTCCATTTAAGGTGTTCACCTATAAAAATTATCAGCAAGTGTATACAAATTAGTAAATCATTATTATTAATCAGCATATTCATTTTGTTACATAAATGATGATAAAAAAAAAAAACTGACCTTGACTCCAGGGGAGTCGATGGAAATTACAGCTACATCTTCGACAACTTTGTATGAAAAATGCTTGTTTTTAGCTTCTGTAGCCAGCGTCCGCAGTGGCTGATACAGAGCTGAAAATTATATAAACATATTTTTGGAGTTATGATTTTTGGCACATCTTTGCATAAGAGCTTAAGGTAGGGTTAGGTCTCCAACTTATGGAAATACTTGAGAATGATAAAAATAATTGATATATTGGGCTAAACATATTAAAGCACGTGAAAGAATCAATATACTCTGAAAGCAGATTTTGTCTTCGACTTTTTTATAGGTACATGAACCTTGGCATTAATATGCCTATACCAAAAAGAAAAAATCATTGAAGTGAACTTAATCTTTTTGGTCCACACTAGACATTGCTCAATGTTAAAAGTCAAATAACCACGTAAAATGATCATCGTTATGTGATTCCGAGACGAAAAAAGGGAAAAATGTGGAAGGTGCAAAGGTTAAATTTGCTGCAGTTAATCTCAGTAAGGAGAGAGATTACGAAATTCCTCGAGTGCGAGAGAGAGGATCAGTGACTCGGCATGTTGTCAATTTACAGCCTATAAGTAATACACAATATATAAAATTAATGAATATTATGAGATTTACCTGCACGCGTGACAAAGTTAACATTGGTCCGAGAAAAGCGCGTGAGCGCACCGAATAGCCGACAGCTCGCCATTCTTCTGACGAGTTAATAAATTATCCAAAAGCTGTGTAATAACGGGACCGACCGATCTGATGTGCAGTGTATGAGCCTCCTCTCGCGCAGCTCTGACTCTGTCTCTTTTCAACGTCACACACGCACGAGACGAGTCCGCGAGAGGACAAAGTCCGACTTTACAGTGCGCAAGCGCCAATCGCGAATGAGCCGGCTCGCCGGGCCCTCGCACGCGCTTATGGCTCAACAGTGTGTTTCGGAGCAGTACAGTCTACGCCTTATTGCCTTGCTATACCTATATAGCTATATATCGCATCGGAGTTGGAGTTGCCGACCGTCTGCCGTCTGCATATCATATACATATAGCTACGTCAACATACCGTGTTAACTTGGCGCTTGACAACATCAGTTATATTACTCTGTTCTATGCTATATAAACACCGAATTAGCAGTATTATTCGTTACGTGCCATTAAAATCAGTTAAATTGTTTTTAACGGATAAAACGTAGTTAGAACGGATGTGCATCTAATAATTGCTCATAAAAAGATGATATTATACTTTTAAAGTTCAAAGCGCCTGGAGACGAAAAACTATAATTTAATAAGGAAAACAACGTCGCGTGTTTCGTAAATCTGACTGATCGATACTGCGGATGCAAAGAACGTGCTAACCCTGGCTCTTACAATATAATGATCTGTGATTGTTATGAAATGAATTTTACAAGGGTTCTTCTCAATTTCGTCTTATAATGATGTAAATTATATCGTTTACCAACATGTTGAGAATACAAAGACATTCTTACAAGTATTATTTAATGAAACTATTATGTTCATCAATAGCAGTTTTATTCTTTTGTGAATATCTAATATACTATGTTGTCATAATACAGGTGAATATTGACTTAAACTATTTATAGTTGGTTACTTGCTTAGTCAAAGTTTGACTTTTTTGTTTTACAGTGTCGATGGCCAATTTTGGATCCAAATAAAGCTGATCCAAAGATACCTGCTGCTACACCTGAAGAAAAACCTGTTCATGCAATGTTTTTAGCAGATACACATTTATTAGGCTCAAGAAAAGGACATTGGTTTGACAAGCTTAGAAGGTCTTGAAAAAATTAATATTGTTCATAATGACTTTATAGAGCCAGAAACCGGAATACTTACAAAAGTTTTCTTATGTCTTGTAATTTAGGGAATGGCAAATGTATCGAACCTTTCAAACTGTAATGGCAATTCATAGGCCAGATGTTGTATTTATATTAGGTTTGTGAAATTAATAAGGATACAAACCTTTTCAATTTTTTATTTTAATCAATGAATTGTCATTCTAGGAGATGTTTTTGATGAGGGCCAATGGTGCAGTTCAGATGAATTTGAAGGCTACATATCAAGATTTCAATCTATGTTTTCTGTGCCAAAAAATACTCATCTGTATGTAGTATCTGGGAACCACGACATTGGTTTTCATTATGGTATGTCATAAATCTTTTCTCAAACTTTTCTTAGAGATGATAATTTTTTATAGAAAAATCTTCTTTGTAGTAATCACACCATATCTAAATCAAAGATTTACAACTGGCATGAATGCTCCAAGTGTCAGGAGAATTAGTATAAGAGGCAATCATTTTGTTCTAGTAAATAGTATGGCTTTAGAGGGGGATGGATGTTTTTTATGTAGACCTACAGAAGTTGCTGTAAATAAGATTAGTAGTAAGTCCTATAAATTATACCTACAGTTCCTTTTTCTTGTATCTTTAGTTACAGATTGTAATACTTATATATACTTTTGTAGAACATTTGAAATGTGCCAAGGGTATTGGTAGTGATTGCAATAAAAATAATGCAATTAAAAGATATAGTAGACCAATTTTATTACAAGTTAGTATTGCATACTTGTATCTGTTAATTATATATTAAATAGTTTAATTAAGACAATTCATAAATATTTACTGTTTTAGCATTTTCCTTTATATAGAGAATCTGATGAAATTTGTGATGAATTAGATGAAGCTCCAGCAGAAATTAAAGATATAAAATTCCGTGAGAGATGGGAATGTTTATCAAGAGAAGCAACAGAACAAGTAAAATTTATTATTCATTGAAGTTTCTTAAATTTGACTTTTTGAATTTATTGGCAGATTTTAAAAAATAATGATTCCCTTTTTTATTGTAGCTTTTAGATATTTTGCATCCTCGGCTTGTAGTCGATGGACACACGCATCATGGTTGTAGAAAAATTCACAGAGAAGATATTTTGGAAGTTACTGTCCCTTCATTCAGTTGGCGAAATAAAGACAACCCATCATTCTTATTGGTTAGTTGATTGCATAAGTTCTTTTATTCTTTTGTATCAATAATCCTTACACTTCTAATACAAAATAACAATATAATTTATTGTTTTAGGGTATATTTACACCTAATAACTATGCTATATCAAAATGCTATATGCCTGTTGAGTCTACAGTCATAAACATATATATATTTAGCGGAATTTGCATATTTGTATACTTGTTTTATAAACTTCGACAAAGAATAACTCCTCACAACTTTAGGAAGCTTCATTAGATCACTGTATATAGCTTTTTTAATCTGTAAATAATTTTTTATATTTTGATTCATATCTTAATTTCAAGATCTTTCTATATAAACTCACAAGAAGATCTGACTTATTGGAATAAGAGATCTTAGATCTTTTTTATATTAAACTTTAATCATTTCCATTTGCGTACGATTTTTATAGTAATAATAATTATTTAGTATTATCAATAGATAATATCTAAGAAATAATAATTATTAAAGCATGTTTTTTTTTCATTTGCATACAAATAAAATGTTATTAATGTGATTTATGTCCTTTTGATACTGTATAATCTTTAAATTTTAAATACTTTATGTATTTAAGTCTCGTTGATGAAAACTGTGATATGTCGAATGGTGTTTACACAATAAGATTGTTTATTCAATTAAATTTGGTTTATACTAAATTTTCTTTTATAAGAAAAGTTAAACTGCCTATTTCCGTTTGTGATAATAAAATATACAAGAAAAAATATGATTCAATTTATTTACCTTTTGAGTAATGTTCAAAGCTCACCTGGTTCATAACTTAGGATTTGCTTATTTATAGAGAAAACTTGTCTTAAAGTTGTTATCAGTAATCATATTACTTATAACAAGGAATATTTTCTAAACATAGTTGTCACACTAAAGTAAATTTTCTTAGAATGGTGCAAACCTACATTTGTGAATAAATTAATATTAGTCAGACTCCATACATAAAAGTCTCATTTAAATAGTTGACAAAAATTTAAATGATTATAGGAATAAGAATTTTTTCAAATTTTCTACTCAATAATAATGGAAAATAAATTAATAAAAAAGTTAAAGAGTAATTTCTGTGCATCTAGTCTTTTCTAGTGACCAGTTACTTGGAATCGAACTATGCGTGACGAAACAAAAAAGCTATACAATATTTTAAATCGAAAGAATGTCAAAGCATTTTAGTTAGAAATAATGTATAATAATTTTATTTATAAATATGTATATACTGATAATTGTAAGAAATGATACAACTTGAAATCTACAAAATATCCTATAAAACGACGATTCATATTTACACGCGCACTTTGCAATCATGATATTAAAATGAGCTCATTGTACAATCGAGTCGACTTTGATCTGTACACACAAGATTCGGAAAAATTTACAATTGTAACATTCAAAAGCAATATACTTAAGGATCAGTACACTTAAAGATCTTAATAAGTGATTGTTACGATTAAAAAATATATAACGTGAAGTCTTAAAGTAGTAAATCAATAAATTTACAAGACCTCTAAGTTACTGACCCTTTTAATTCATGTGTGTAGTAATATCTGCCGTAATAGTTGTAAAAGTGTAATTTAATATTACATTTTTTCTTCAAGAAATACTTATAAGAAAAAGTGTAATGCAATAAATTACACAGGTTTGACAGTTTTTGGCAGAATGAATATCACTGGCTATTACCGTTGTTAGTTTGACTAGTCTATTTTAACGGCTGCATAGATTTTTCTGATGAACGCGTATGCTGCAAAGAAGCCAATGGTTCCAGTCAACAGCCAGAATGTTAGCACCATTAATGCGGTATAACCAAAGTACATGAGAGTTGGAACGAGTTCGGTTATTTCTAGCTTTGACATAAAGTAAAAGATAGAATAAGCTAGAACGTATAATGCTGAACCTCCACTAACGATGAAACTTCGCCACCACCATCTATAGTCCTTAATTTGAAAAAAGTAACAATAATTTAATAAATTATTTAGCGACTCGGATTATTCACGAGGAAATAAATATATAGGTACTTACTTCTCCACAAAGTTGAAAATAGACCATCACAACTGAAATCTGGGAACATGATATCACAAGAATACAGAAAACTAGGAACAAAAAGCCAAACAGATAGTAAAACTGGTTCTCCCATAAAGCTGTCAAAATAAAGAACAGCTCAATGAAGACGGCACCAAAAGGCAAAATTCCAGCCATTAATGTGCTAAAAAAAAGGAAATTTTTTATCTTTTTATATATTTAAATAAGATAACAGTTATAATGTATTTCTTAAAACAAACTTACCATAATACTGGATTCATATACCAGAGTTGATCAGGTACTTGTCGAGGAATTTGGTTTGTTCTAACTGGATGTGTGAATGGCTGCTTACGAAAACCAAAGAAATAACCAAGGTATACCAGAGGTAATGAGATACCAAACCAAAGACATAGTAAAGATAACATCGTCGTGAAGGGAACTGCTCCTGAGCTATGTTTTCCCCAGATAAAGAAGTTCAAGAAGAAACATGTTCCAAACACAATTCCAGGGTACAAAGTTGCTGTCTGTAACCAAATTAATGGTTATTGTATCAGATACAATTTGTTATATTACATAGAAGTTTTCAAGTGAAAAAACTTACTAGCATCGCTGCCTTTTTCCACTCTTTTCCACGCATTGTTTTATATAATCTGGCAGAAAAGTAACCAGCTACTAGTCCAGAGAAAACGAATAAGAAGATTGCACATGTGCCAAGAGCTCCTCTGCTTGCTGGTGAAAGCATTCCCAGCATAGCGAAAACTATAATTCGTGGATAGTAGATATGAATAAAAAATATTGCATTCTATGAAAGAAATAAATACATGCAATGTGAAACTCACAAATTGTTATCAAAGCCATGAAGAAAATTTGAATTCCACTTCCAATCACAGCAGCAAACAAACGTGCATTTGTAGGTGGTCTGAAAACATCTCCATGAACTAATTTCCAACCAGTTTCTTCAATGGTCTCATCAAGCCCTGCCAGGCTATCACTTTCCCCTGCATTATATCTAGCGATATCTCTGCGTAATGTTCTGACGATAATCATTGTCAAAATTCCTGAAATATTGTAAATATTGGTATTATTTCAGATATTTCAAGTAATTTTGAGTAGAATTCATAAAAATCAAACTTCTGTAATCTTACCTGACAAGAAACAAACAACAACCAGGGAATTGATTATAGAAAACCAATGTATTTCAACATCACTCATTCCAAGGTAAATGTCCCATCTACTTGCCCAACTTACATCAGATTCCTTCCATTCTACGGAATAGAGGAATAATATTTTGGTTCCTTTAGGATTCACATACTGCAAAGCATGGTCGGTGGGTATTTTGCAAGTATTGCCATCAAATTGCAATTGGTCAAAGTCTATAGAATGAGCTTCCACTTCAAAACCTACAACTCGGAACTCATTCCTAAACCAAATTATTTTAATCAGTACAAGAAATAGATAAAATCAGACTTTAATAATAGCAGATGTTATACTTACTCTCCATGCTTGTGATAACTCAATTTCAGTTTTAAATAATTATTGATATAGACTTGATTATTTGTTATACCTCCTAATCGGTAACCATGATAAACAATGGTATTACCATTATTCTTCTTTTTTGTTGCTGCTGGCAAGTTGTCTATTAACCTATCAAGTAAAATTTCCATATTATTCAAGATGCCTTTTGTGAATTTTAATAGAAAATTGAAACTGGGAAGGCGTACAAGTGAACAGTATACTCGTGTTGAATCCTTTCTATAACAAGAAGTGAGTGTTCTTCATTCCACGTCATTGGATTTTTTGGAGAATGACAGAGAAGCCGGCATTTGACATCCTCTGCCATAGAAACCTCATATGGAGTATTAACAATTCTTGGGGAAAAAAGAGAAATATTTATATATGCGTATATTATAAACATAACCTTCTAAAAGAGTTCCATTATCAACATACCTGTCACCTCTAAGAATTTCTCCCAAATTTTCAGATACATATGTTGTTCCATTTTTGGGTAAACAGAAATTCAGTGAATAATACTTGTACGGCAATTGGGTATGTGTACTAGTCATCTTGACAGCCTTCACATCAATTTTGTCTCCTTTCTTGAACTCGACAGGTGCCACACCTGGCACATAAAATCCTTGAACTTCGACCAACAACAATACAAGGGCCAGTACAGCCCATCTCCACTTTAACCTATCCTGTAATCGAATAGCAAAAAATTTGATAAGAGAGTATCCACAATCTACCATAGTCTCAACAATGCGTACAACTAATGATCAACATGCAAGACTCTACGATAAACGAATAAGTAAACAGTAAACCGTTACGTCGTTCATTTTTCGTAATGGAACATTGGTAAAAAATATTTCATATGCGATCAAGTAGGTTGTTTTTCCGAAAATTCCTCCGACAACTGTCTTACTTACCATCCTACAGAAGTTTTATTCCGGAATCGCGCCACGCTGCCGATTTCCTCCCTTAAACTGTAAAGCCTCCTCTTCTTCGGCTAATCGTGCTTGTCCTGCTTTTTCTCTTCCACGTCAAAAATACATTGTACAGTACACAAAACTCTCCTAACTAACACTAACAAATACGTGCGCGAGCGAAACGACGATCCACTGATTCACCACCTCGACGGATTCTTTTATCTCCAAGGTGTGTATACCTATATATACACACGTATGCCTAGTTCCCCCTCCACTTATACACTTGCTGTGCAGCTTGACTTTTTTCCAAGCTCCGCAAGGATCGCACACTTGTGAATTTACCCAAAACTTATATTTATTTATTCCTACAGCTGTCAGTGTGTTGATAAAAATATTTTTCGCAGATATGTCTGCCGTATATCATTTTTTATCAAACTATATACAGTTTGAAAATTTATTATAAAAAAGTGTATTTTTGACTGCAAATATTATTTTGAGCGATTAAAATAATTTAAAAAAAATTAAATTGCCAATAACGTTCAATATATGTTAAACTCTATACTTAAATAGTATGCTTCAAGTGTAAATATGTGACATATACATATATTATGAAGAGAATATTACGAATTTGTATTAAATCTCAAATATTATCTGTTCAAACATTTTTTTTTTCAAGTTTTATACAATAAAATAAAACTTATTCCTATAGTTTCATACAATTCTTCATTGATAACAAAGTTTTACATTATCAAAATTGTTTGTATTGAAAAACTTTTGCAAGAAAAAAAATTATAAAAATCTGGTTTCAAATTTCGCGCCGTTATCACAGGCTCTTGGAAGGAAGTCAAATTGCTGTCTTTTATAAACTTTATCAAGAGCACTGAAAGCTTATAAATAATAATTTTTGCACGTGGTGAAATAAAAAATAAAAAGAGTAATTGTTTATACAGAGATAGACTGTGATAAATCAGTAAAAGTAAACAGTTTCGAGGGGAGAGAAGGAACGGGTCGCTCGCTTGACGAGGCTTTTCCGAGCGAAAAAATATACCCCGAAAGGAAAATATCCTCCCACGTGGGGATCGGTTTAATTACAAGTTACGTTGTTTAAATATGTGTTTGTTGGATTAATTTTTGTTTAAAAACAATGGTGCAGGTGAGTAGAATTCGAGTACACGTTATCCCGGCGAATTTCACCGAGGAACGTCGAGACGGCGAATTTTTTCTGTGAGCAGTGTCGGGGCAATTTTTCGATTGTTTTTTTTCCGCTGTCATCCATTAGTAAATAGGAAAGATGGCAGCAGATTATTGCGCTTTTTTCTCGTTCGCTGGCGGAGCCGACATTTTTCTGAAAAATTCCGATCGCCGAAACTTTTCAGCATAATGTTACACGCCGAAATTACAATCGCCACGAGGTTTCTCGACTAATTTTTAGCGCGCTAGCGATTTTTCGCAACGCGACACGCGCCTCCGGGGGAAAAAAGTGGACGCGATACGAGAAAAATTGCATGAGGGGTGAAACAAGGGAGTCTACTATGGATGCGTCGGAATTTTTCTTTCAGACCTTTGTAAAAGACGACTTGATACTTTGCAACGTGAATTATCTCCTTTTGTTTACAACTCCAAAAATACGTTTTATCGATGATTTCGAGCGAAAAATGATAATTATAAATGGTTTTGAGACCGGAAAATTGGCCTTCGCTGAATTTGTTAAAGAATTAAATAGTGCAAAAATATTTTATTGCAAAAAACGGCTTTCTTTGAGAAAATTTTCAGAAATTAGCCTTATTTACGTCCACATGTTTATGCCAACAGGTAGCATAATCAACGCAAATTAGAGGATCTAATTTTGTAAAATATTTTCAATCAAAGCCAAATATTTTATTACCATTCTAAATATCAATGTTGTTTATTCAGGCAATAGATGAGATGGAGCAGCGGGACCTGCCACAGGCATTTCGCCTGCTGGGGGAAATGAATGCCAACGTAGTACAAGTCAATCAGTTGGTAGATAATATGCTTGTACGAGTAAAGAATGGAGAGATCTCAACGGATAAGGGTCTAAGTTTCCTAGAAATGAAATATCACATGCTGCTGTCCTATCTCATCAATCTAACGTACATTGTCCTGCGAAAGTGTTCCGGAGAGAGGATCGAAGGGGACCCATCAATAGATCGCTTGATAGAAATCAGAACAGTACTAGAAAAAATTAGGCCCATCGATCACAAACTTAAGTATCAAATAGACAAACTTGTTAAAACTGCAGTAACAGGAACAGCAAACAGTGACGACCCCATTAATTTCAAGCCCAATCCTGATGCACTAGTAGGAAAATTGGATGGATCAGATGAAGAATCAGAAAGTGACCAAGAGGTAGATGAAGACGGTGCCAAATCACGTAAATCTGGAGTGTATGTACCACCTAAGCTTGCTGCAGTCCACTATGGTAAACAAAATATTCTCTATTTTGACTTGATATTTTTTCAAATTTTTTATAATGTAATTACTGAAATGTACTCTTATCCCAGATGGTGACGAAACTATGGCTGATAAAATGCGCAAGGCTGGAGAAAGAGCCCGTAGGCGTGCCATATCTGGAGCTGTACTGCGAGAACTCAGAGAAGAATATCTAGATGCTCCTATAGAAGACACAATTGAGTTGGGAGAGAAACAGTCGAGTTTTGGACGTGAAAATAAACGGAAAATTGAGTATGAAGAAAACTACATGACAAGACTTCCAGTAACTAAAGAAGAAAAGCATCGTCAGCGTCAGATGACTACTCTTGGAACACTTGGAACGGAAGTTACTAATTTTGGTGGTTCCTCTTCAGCTAAAAAAAGAAAAGCTCCAAAAGGAAAATCTAAAAAGAGTATGCCAGTTCTATAATATAATAATGTTCATCTTTTTTACATGATTTACTTGAATATTCACGTGGAAAATGCTCAACTTTCAGGTTTCAAGAAGAAGCGGCGTCACTAAAAAGTGACTAATTTCAATCGTCCCAAAAACTGAGAATATCAGTACTGACTATAAAGGTAATTCTCTGAAAACTTACTTCGTCACTTCCTCTTGGTAAACGAAATGCCAGTAATACTCTCGTTGCTAAGTTATACTAATGAATTGATAAAAAGTCTACCAATAAGGGAATACTGTCGATTCAAGAGAAATAAGACATGACAGTGGTATTATTGTGTAAGGCATCGTAATGGTCGTAATTATAATTGATAATTACAGTTACTCATGGTTTTAATCTCCAACTGTTATCAGAAACCAATTTTTAAATTATAACAATTAACTTGTCTACTTTACATGGGCAAGGATTTTACTGATGCTCATTCATTTAAAAAAGAAGTGAGGGATCAGTGTTGACAGATAGTACAATTTGGTCAAGTTTGAATCTTGAGTTTGTTGTTTGAAATTATGAAATCATCATGAAATTGTTTCTCTAATACAAATTATTATTATTACTATTATTATTATTATTATTATTATTATTATCATTTTATTTCATTGTAGTGGGTAGTAAATTTACCTATATATTAAAATTATATTCCATGTTTAATGTTTAATATTATTTATTATTAAACTCAAATTTTTATATATTTTCATTTTTCATAAGTAAAGTTATATATTACTTAACAAATTTTAATTGACATGTCAAAAGCATCTGACAACACTGATACACATACGGACGAATTTACTTCGTATAAGAAGAAAAAATATAATAAGCGATGGTGGCTTCTGAGGAAAAGAAGAATGTTACAAGCCAAAAAAAAAAAATAAATAAATCAGCCATAAGAATAAAGCTAGATTGAGATTCGAAGTTTTTGAAAGCAAAATAAAAAAGAAACAGTGTTATCAGAGTGACAACACTGAATTAATTGTTACAGAGCGTAAAAATCACAAGACATTCAGAAGCAAAATCATTTAGGCTATCGTCAAAAGTACCAAACTTCACTTACCTTTGGAACTTCAAAAATTTCAGGACTATTAAAAATTAACGGTTAATTATTCACAATCGCATGTCTTAGGATTTTCTCGCTGTTCTAGGGTAGTAATAGTAGGTACTAGATAAGGTATTATATGTATGTTTTGTTCGTGTTTCCCCTGGTAAAAATGTTGAGGCTATTAAAAAACTTTCACTGTGCTTTGGTTCAGAGAACTGCATTAAGTTTCTTTTATTTTCGCGTACTTGTGCGTTGTTTTTTTTAACTTTTACTTAAATGTAAAAGAAGCTTATATTCAAGATATAATCTCTAGCATTAACGTGGATGTGTCAAAATTCAAAATTGATGTAAACATTTTCTCAAGCATTTATTTCACTTACTGTATTTTGTTTCTTATAAGAGAGAGAAAGCACGTAACGTCAAAGAATAAAAAAAAAAAAGGAGGTAATGTGAGATAAAAATTACTTCAGCAAGTCAAAAATTGCGTCAAAATTCGTTATCCTTTAGGCGGAGTGTTTGGTTCAAAAAAATTTCAGATTACAGGTACAAGGATAAGCTCAAAGCTTTACAGGAGTTGCAATGCTGGGGATCATAATCAACAAATTTGGCAGAGTAGATTTTGCTATCTAGCATTGTGATTTGTATACATTTTTCGACAAACCTTTCGGCAAAGAAAAACCTAATTATTTTAATGGAGTAATTCGCTATACCTTCCAATAGAAATTTAAGCGCTTACGCCAATTTTGCAGGCTCGATCATTCATAGTACTATATTTTTTACAAAGATGTTCATTGTTTGAGCCGATTGGCGAAGCATGATGTTACGTGCATTTCTTTCTGTCCAATCTGTGACAAAGATTAAAATGTGATAAATTATTCTTGAAATAATAGTTAAAAGAATGGAGAAAGGATGATACTAACAAAATAGCACAATTGCTGGGCATTATTTACAAGTGCTAGCAAGCCTAATGTCGTCAGCAGCCTCGTAGTTCCGATAATGAAGACGAAATGATAAATGTCAAAAACAATTTGACAACTGTTGAAAGCAAATACTTTTTTTACCTTGAATGTAATAGAATACCGTCAATTTATAGATATACATACGATATATATATATGAAATAAGCTAATTTTAAAGTTGACAGATGAAAATAGTGGTTTTTTAATGAATCAAATGTTGTTTGACATTTAATGACATTTCTCTTCAAATTTGGACGATAAAATTGAGAATTTAACTATACCCCTCCAAAAGAGACCACTATGAGTCCAAATCAACTTTTCTAGGGACAGGGTTTTGAATTTAAAACATAATGAGATGTCTGAGGAGGAAGGTGCTTATTTTCAACGTGGAATATAGATCCAATGTTGAGCACGTTTCAATAAGTTCTGTTAATTTTCAATTGTTTGTATATTAAATAAAAATGTCAATGAATTTTTGACTTTTTGGACTTGTAGCAAAGAGTACAAGCGTGATGAATTATACTCATGCAAATACACATATCCGCACAGTTACTAACTTATGTCCAAATCTAAAGTAAACTAATTTTAAGCATTGATTACTCCGCTACAAATAATCTCATTATAGGGTTTCGTAAGAACAGACAAACAAAAAATAGTTTTTCTTTGGAATTTAGACATATGATAGCAAACATCAACATACATAATAGGATTACATTGTTACTACCTCAACGCAACAATATATGAAATTATTGTCACTGAAATATAAAAGCTCTGTTCGTTTTTGTATAGCAGCGGAATGAGTTGACATTATACAGTATATAGATAATTAGTTGTAATACACAGATAAACACAGTACAGTACTTGAATGTGGAAAGAAAAATTCCACTTTGTTATACCGGTTGCCTTGAGTCTTTTAGCATTAAAGGTCGTAGATGTTCAGGCTTGTCAGAAATGATGAAAACTCCAAAACGAACAGAGTTAGCTTTTATTACTTGAAGTTCTAAAACAATTCACGCTGCCGTCTGCTGAGGCGTCTTTGCAGCAAAGACAAAATAAAAATCATTTATTGACTGCGTATCAGTGAATTATGGAATGATTTGTAAAAAAAAATGATCTGCTGCTGTATAAATCAGTGCGTATAAAAGAATTTCTTAACATTGAGAATGTTTTTATTCTGATAATTATTACAATTAGTACAGATGATATAACAATTATCATTACTATTATTATCATCTTTATTATTGCAAATATTATTATTATTATTATTATGATTGTAATTAATATTATCATCATTGTCATCATCATGATCATCATCATTATTATGTAGAAGGCTTCTTACTGACTGAATAAAATGTTTTAATGTCAGCCTGGCCTTTCTATTTCTGAAAAAAACCTTTCGCATCTCCAAAACTTTTAGCGAGAACACGAGTTTATTATCCAGTGGAGTAAGTTATGAGAGAGAGAGAGAGAGAAAAAAAAATCGAACGCGCCAGAAGAACCTTCTCGTGTTCTATCAATCACTCGTCAATTGAGCAATCTCGAGTCGACGGCAAAGAAAGGAAAGGAAAAAAGGAAAAAAGCTCGGCTCGGTGTATAAGTTGCGCGCGCTTTCCCTAGGCACTCGCGGCTCATCGCAACGGCTCCGACTAGTGACTTTCGCCGAAGCCGTGTATCGAGTCCTTTTATATTTGTTAGAAAGTTCGGACCGCTACTTATATACAGTGCAGGCGAGCGAGAGCGACAGAGATAGATACCACGAAGAAAATCTCTTTCTATATTTCGCGCGCCGCTCGGAAGCGCTATAATCTGCTTGTGCACGAGGAGGAGGAAACGAGACCAAAGCTGCATAGGTGTGTGTGTGTGTGTGTGTGTGAGAGAGAGAAAGACAGCTGAGAGCTATACTCGCTCGCGGGGCGCGAGGGGGAGTGGGTAGGCGAGAGAGCGCGAAGCGAAGAAGGCATTTCAACAACGACGACGAAACCAGGCGCAGTGTGGCACGGCGAGCCGAGGTCTCGAACGAAGCTTGCAGATCGACGAAGGTACGACACTACTTACGACCGCAATATTTTTCGCGTGTTGTGTGTGTGTGTGTGTGTGTTTATTGTGCTTTACCCGTATCACCATAATTCTGGGGAATTCCGAATAGAGACCAAGCTTGGAAAAAGGGTGTAGTACATCTGTGTTTTACGGCTGAGTTGGAAAAATTTTCCCCGAGACTATTGTAAGAGTGCAATCGATTTCGCGCTGCAGTATAGGTGCGCCTTTCCTCGGTATAATCCTCAGCAAAGCTGTCAGCTGGTGTGCGGACAACGGCCTGAGCAGTAAAAACCAGGCCGTATCAGAAAGGCTTTTCCCGAAGCTATTGTAGGCCTTTCAAGAGAGCTACTGGTACTACACTTAGATGAGCCGTGTGATTACTTAATTGCCCCTGCCGTAAAGTCATAAAGTGCCGGACCCGAAAGAGGCCCCCCGTGGATCGTTATAAAAGTGCTGCTGCGTCGTGTGTTGTGTCCCTCTCTCTTTTGCCTTGTGTTGTGGGCAGGCATGCGGTAGTCTCTGTGTATATACGTTTCTCTCCTTCTTGTGCCGTTTACGGTCTCTTTTATTTTCCTCGCTCCCTCTCTCTTTCGCCGTGTTCTTCGCTGTGGCTATCTCGGGCTCTCTCTCTCTCTCTCTCTCCGATGTGCAAGCTATATTATGGTCATCTCGCTTCAGCTCGCGCGGGCGCGTGCCGAGCCGAACCTTTTTTACCCCTTCCTACGAGTCGCCGCTGACACGGCATGGATACCTATATATGTTACCGCGGTTCCTCTCGACGTCTATTCTGCATGCGCTGTACTGTACGACTAGCCTATAGCCAGGATCGTAGCCACGAGATTTGGTACCCCTTCGCGAACCTCGACTAGATGTTTATTTTTCTCCCGTCGCTCCGAATATTCAGCAGAGGTTGAAATGGGCCCCAACGACTGAGCTTGCAAATTCAGGCATATATAATATTAGCTTAATCGTGTATAGTTAATGGACGGTGATTATTTATATCGCTTCGATAACAGTTCGGTATTCGATGAGGATTTCAAATAAGGTCTAAATATGTATGCGTGAATACGCCTTCAGCGCCGGATACCAAGACTAACGGAATAAAAATTTTAATATTATAATAGCCGCTTCTACTTGGTTATATGACGTGCGCGGAGAAGCAACGATTTCGTAACGTGTTTTTTGACATAAAAAGAGCAACTTTTGATTAAACAGACACGTCGCGGGTTAATCAGTTTCATAAAATTAGCAATGATAACAAAGAATTGGCATAAATAAACAGTGTGCAGTGTGTATTTCCAAGTCGCACATAGCGAGTGCCAATAATTCCTTAAGCTCTCGGTTCACTTTTAAAAATAATTTTTTATTTCAAATTAAACAAACACGTCTACCCATATAAATAACTGTGTTTTTTTTCAATATTCTCTCGTTTATTTTGTAGTATAGCATTGAAAAAAAAAAAATTATCCATCACTTTTCATTTTGTCAAATCTTGGAATTGGAAATTGCAAGCTGCCGGCTCAAGTCGAAAACCTAACGTAATATGTTTGAGTAATTCGATCATGCGAAAAAGTTTTATTTATATTGCGATAACAGAGCAGTCGGAGGAATCGGAGGTGACGATTTTTTTGCAGTCTTGGTATTTCTGGTACTTATCAAAATTTTGCAAATCATTTCTCGAAAGTATCAAATAAAATGAAAGAAATAGTTTCTTTTTATCGTTCATATGCCAGTGCTGGTCGAAACGTAGCAGCAGAATAAAATCAAAATTAAAGCTATAAATAACTTATACATCGCCCGAACACGCGATTTGACTTTATAAAAGTTCAGTATTGTATGATGTGAATCGACAATGACTCATAAGGCTTTTTTAATAAAAGATGTATTCTTTTGTCTCTCAAAAATGAACTTCCGTCATCATCGTACTCTTCTTCTTTTTAATAAACCTTTTCGGTCATTAGATAATGAAAACAAGTCAACAAATTATTTCCCTGCAAGGGTGAGTTCTTTGAAAAAAACATCACGCGAAACATCGTCAGATGATTCGATACTGCATATAACTGCACTCGTCCCTTTCTACACCTTCCTCTTACTTCCGAAAGCCGGTCGGTTACCCACTCTCACCTTCCCCCCTGCGAAGCGTAAACTACGTTACTGCACGAGACCTAGCCCTCTCGCGCCCGCGCTCGCGCGTTCGAGAGCTTGGCGGAGGGGGGGGGGGAGTCGCGCCTCCCGTCCCTCCCGCAGATTCACCGCCGCTCGTCACTTCGCCGAGTTCCACCGTTGGCGCCGCATCGGACGTAGGTAGTTATATACGCGTCATCAGCCAAACCTGCCAAAATTCATCGCTATAGTGCTACTGCTGTTGCAGTTCGCGAGTCAGTGCGGGAGTTGATGAAAACGTCGCGCTTTTCCGGCTTGGACTCCTGGTGTATAAGTAGTGACGCCGCGAACTCGTCTGCACCGCTGTGCTATCCACTGGTCTGCGGTACGAAACTACGGCCTCTCCTCGCTCTCTCCCCACGGTAAATTCCTCCTTTTCCTTTCTTTTTGTGGGTTATTTTTAAATCGCCCGCGACGCAGAACACATCAGCGGCCAGAGTAGAGCTTGTGTGAGAGAGCATCACTTGGACCATCGCAGCTTCGCAGCGAGCACCAGCGAGCAGCAAAGTGTAGTGTGCTTTTGTGTCAAATACTTGCGTACACGACTTCTCACGGCTTTGTTTCTTATATATATCATTATTATTACTTTGCCCTCGGTATAGGTATAGGTACCTACCTCCCTCTCACTTCACCGCGCGCTCGTTATTACTGTGAGTGTATGTACAAGTATTAGTGTTTTTCTACGAAGCACCGACCTTTTGGCGTTTCAAGTGACACTTATCAGTCGCGCGCCCCTCATGCCTTTGTCTCTCTCTCTCTTTCTCGACTAGAGCATACTTCTTGGAAGAAGCCGGGGCATTGCTTATCCATTTTTGGTGCTACTATTATAAATCGTGTCATTTCATATGCAAACTGCAAACGCGTCGACGGCCGCACTTTCGCAGGATTCCGCTACGGTCAGCTCGCGGATAAAAGTGGATTCGGTTTATTGTTTTTTTTTCTCTCTTGCTGTGCCGCTTTTTTTATTGACGAATGCCGCTCGTGTGTTGAACAGTTATATAGAAGCGGAAAAAGAGAAACTGCTCGATTGTTTTTTTTTTACACGTCCGACCGTTGTTTTATACGTCCAATACTCCAACCCCCGGTACTGTGTATCTCTAAACAAATTTTTTTTTCAGACAATGGCAACCACTCTCAATACTAGACCACGAACGATCAAGAAGCTGGAAAAGCCTCGGCCGCTGAAAATCAGCCAGCGCACAACGACCGACACCCGGATTACGACTGGTAAGTTTTCTTGTTATTGCTTCTCATTTTAATTGAGTCTATACATCCTAGTTTCCTGCAATTTGTTTGACGATTTCTTCATTTTTTCCAGTCGATGACATTGTATCATTAATTGACAATGTTGCTATGTGTCTGAATAATGGCTTTTACGATCAGTCACTACAGTCCAACATTGTTCTCATGTGTAATCATTTAAAACTTTATTCTCATCAGTTGGAAATGATTTACAAAGGTGAGTCTCTTTTAGTTGGCTTAACCATTTCTGAAAGTGGGAATTTTTTACTCAATTTTGTTTTTATTTCAGACCAGCTAGACAGAGCATTCATAGCTATCAGAAATGGTAGCCAAAATGAAAAATTAGACATGACAACCAGAGTTCACTTGCTGGAATTGATTGAATTAAGAGCAAAACAGTGGCATCACAATGAATCCATGAATGCCTATTATTCTCAAAAGCTATCAAACTTGGATAATGTAAGCTGCAGAAAATTCAGAATTTAAAAACTATGTAAATCCCTATGACTCAGGATTCACACGCATATATTATTTCAGCAAAATGAATTGCTTACACCGGATACACCAACAAATTTGCTGACACCTTCATTGATGGCAATGAATTCTGGATCGCCTCCTTTACTGGGACCTGGTGAAGTAATAAAGAACAGTGGCAAATTTACAAAACCAACTCGCATACCTGGCAAAAATTATTGCAAAGACGAAGTTGTCATCCGTAACAGCGATTCTGGAAAAGGTATGGACAACTAGTTTAACAATTTTTTTTTAAGTACCTTGGTAAAGAAAAACTTGCAATTGTTATGTTTATTTTTTAAATTGCAATTCCTGCACACGCTCTTTGGTTATTACTTTTGTTTTGTTATTTCTAATTATTGAAAAAAAAAAAAATCAAAGGGGCAATGTGGTACATTAAGTTGATTGTCTAGACTGCCCAAGTTTTCACTTGATTTAAAACAAATTTGCACAAACATATAGTGATGGGAATAAAAGGGCGGCGGGTTCACATGATTGAAGAACTCAGCGAGACAATCATCTCCTTCCAGAGAGGTAAAGTGAAAAATGTGGCGTGCAAGAAAAAGCTTGTGCTAAAACAAAATCATCAGCTCCATACTATTAATCAAAAAATAATGCACTCCAATAATAATTCAATGAAAACCATGATTTTTTGTGATCAATTATAATAATGACAAGCGCTGATAATTTTTTCACAAATTAACAACTGAGCAACTTCAATAATTTTTGGAAAGATAATTTTTCGTCTTTATTTAATCTTTAAGATAAAATTTCATCTTTCCGATTAATATTGATAATGGTCCTATTTCTATTACTATCTAAGCATGAAGCACTTGGTGTCACTTAACAAGTATAGCTTTAAGAATATCTACAACAAACTCTTGTGTTGGTTTGATATACATTTCATTTGTCTTCCTTTTAAAACCTCTATGTGTTATTTTATTTATACAATGTGTGAACTTGAACTTTTTGCACATTTAAATCAAGCATGAGGCATTTGAAGATTAATTTTGACGATTTCCAGCTGATTTACCAGTTAATCCAATACATCAAATTATTGAATTTGTAATTAATTTTTACAAGATTTTATTTTTACTCTCTCTCATAACTGAATATTTTTAGTGAATCCTGGAGCTAAGGAACGACTTGTCCAAATTACGGGTACTTCCGAGGACAAGATACAGTAGGTTGAATTTTAACAATGTTTTGTCTATAAATTGTGCATCCAACTCATAACTTGTAACACAAACATTACGAATTTCAGTTATGCGAAGGATTTAATAAAGGACACAATTCAACGAAATGCATCACCTGTACGACTCGAACAGGGTGGACGAGAAAAAAGTGGTATTGGAGGATCCAGTTCTTCTTTGAACAGTAGTGCTTCTGATGAAAGTAGCAGGTTACAGCAGCAGCATTCGTCATTGCGCTCTCTATTTCACAGCACGTCCACCAACGACGCCAGTATTGGCGAACTTGGCGAATTTAAGCATACCGTCACCGTTGGAGAATATTCTTTGAAAATCACTGGTAGCAATTTAGAGCTTGTTCGGGTATGTTCTATCCATCAATAAGTGTAACTGAGAAAATTAAAAAAAAGATGCCTACATTTCTTACATACATTTTGTTACAGGCTGCCAAGTTGGCATTGGATGAATATTTTTCAGAAGAGTCTCAACACACTGGTAGTGGAGTAGAATACTTCACATTTGATGATGAATCGTCATTTGCGCCTGTTACTCCAACGACACCACATACTCCATTGTCTGCTGGACAGGCAAGTTTTCAGAGAAGAAATTTGAGTTATGATAGTGGTGTAACAGTAGACACTGATAAATCAAAAGAAGTTTCTATTCCTGAAATAGAACCTAAGAAGAACGGTAAGAAGAATATTCTCATTACAAATAAAACTTTATTATTCTATTTTATTTTATTTTCGTTTTTTCAAATACTGCAGTATAGTACTTGAAAATAGTATATTTTGCACACTGCATCCAAAAAAATAATATAATAGATTAAAGTATCTTCTATTTTCAAAATCATATTGTTTTTCTATCTTGTTTTTAATTTATTATTTTCAAGTTGACAGTATATTGGATTATTAATTGTATGTAGTTGTTATTAATGTTGCAGATTCATCTAGGGAACTTTCATACGAGTTCTTGATGCAATGTGCAAAGGGTCCGTTTGCTAAGCGACCACCAGCTGACTGGGATCGCATACAGAAAGAATGTCCCAACATTGTTCGCAAGGTACAAGATGATAACGCTAATGACGTTTTCCCCCGCACACTTAATACTAACAAAACTCACTTTAACGATCGCAAAAGCTTTATTAATAATGAATTTGCTTCACCATTTCAAAATAACTTTGGTTATTTTAACCAACAACCACGCAACGTAACGAATAACGAAAAAAATAATAATACCGAGTTTAATTCTAAGATCTGTGATAACAAAGTGAATGACAAAAGGCCTACAATAAATTTTAATGCATTTGATACAATAATGCATTTTGTACACTAAAATTACTTAAAATCAAAGTATATAAGATTTATCAGTATTTTTGAGATCTGATTACGTTTCTGATTAGAGACTGTATGTATAGATAGATTTAAAATTATTTAAATCTTTTCAAAACTATCGTTTAATGAATATTTTGTGCACTTAAGCATGGCTAAAAATGTCTTGATGAGCCAAAGGATATAACAAAGATTAGTAGCGTTATATTGTATTTAGAGAGCAAACTGAAATGTTGTGTAACTTTTTATTATATTACATATTAATTTAAGTAAACGGATTCATGTTAGGCGTGATAAATAATACTTTTTATAAAAAAAGATTAATTGCTTATTACATACTAATAGAACTGATATAAGCAAAAGAGGCTAATATAGTTGTTAGATTATAAGATAAAAAGCTATTTGATCAAAACCAAAAACGTGAAAAACAAAGATAATTTCATGACATCAAATGTTAAAGTGAGACATTTAAAAGAGTATTTTTCTTAATAATTATTTTTATTCAAGACTCAAGAATAAAAGATTATTTTTTTTACACTTTGTATTATTTTTATTATTTCCAGTAGTTGTAATCTCAATTATCAATTAAGAATCGAATATTCATTGTTCTATTACTAGACCAATAGACGAATGAAATAGACGTAGCTGTTATTATTTTTATTATTTGTATTTGCTTTTCATAGCAATTTATATAATAAATAATGTTCATTTAATTATTGGTACTTGTATTTGGTTTCTTATTGTGTATTATTTATCCTTATAACAATAATTTGTATGAAGCATGTACATATTTTACCATAACACTTATTTAGATCAACAATGCACAATTTTCGTTTTCATGCATTCACAATTGTAAAATAATTACATTAACTGATCATGTTTTTATACATACATTCAAAGCATGCTGCTTCTAAGGATGCAATGAGGTAAGAAATGATTTTTCAAAAATAAAGCATCAATCGAATATTTATATATATTGTTTATTTATACATACGTTTTAGTTATAATATAACGTTACTAAAAACTTGTTTACCTCGATAGGCACCGATTCGCTGGTTCGAACCGGAAGCATACAAAACAAAAGTAGCTGCCGCAGGTTTTGTTACGGTGATATCTGCTGGAGAACTGTTGGAAAATGATCCTGAATAAATTTTTAAGAGGAAGTTTCCACAGGGAAAAAACATGAGCCAAAGTAAGGATATTTTCTACTTATATATACTTTTCAAAACGTCCATATTCAGCGTCAAATTCATAGGTTTATGACTTAACTTAGCTTATCATTACAGGAATTTTAAAATATATACATTGCACTTGTACTGACTAATGACATATAAATTACATTATAATAAAATTGATTTTACAGAATTTATTGGTCATGAAACAGTCAATCAAGAAAGCTTCAAAGGGATATTCATACGCCATGGAAAAGTATGAAACCGTCTTAGTTCTTTACTTGGTTAATAGTTAAAATTTCTACAACTATAACTTTCTGTAATGAAAACCTACAGATAATTGAGAACTAATGCGTATGGAACGCACAGTTGACGTATAAAGTTGGTTGTAATTTTTATTCTCTTAAACTTTCTAACGCTAAATTTGCGGATAGAGAGTTTTAAAATATTTTTCAACGCACGTTTAAATAAGCTGTGGATTTAGTATAAATCTGACGGCTTTCAATGAAAATATATTAAATTGCGAAATAGTGTCTAGTCTACTTAGTCTAATTCATTTTATAATTGAATTAAATTTTATTGATAGAATAATATCTGAAAAATGAGAATTATTTTATATTTTATATACTAAAAGAAATGGATATCGTGACAGAGCTTCATGCTTCAAAAATGTAAAAAAAAAGTTTTTAAAAGCCATGTTTGTTATTATTGTGTATGAAGTTCATCGAAGCTCTTTATCAAAGGCTAAAACGCGTATTATGTAAGCAATTTACTTGTTCGTTGTAGACAGAAATAGGGAAATGAAAGAAAAGCAAAACTCCGTGATAACTTCCAGCCGTCATTTAATACAGTTAATTTCAGAAAATGTTTTTTATAAGACTAAATTTGGTTATCCTTGTATAGTAATAGTTATTGTTAAATTTAAAAAATATACTACTCAATCTCATTTGATACAGCAAATAAAAAAATATTAGTTATTAAGTATAATTCAACAGGTCTATTATGCGATAAAAAAAGCAAAACGCTTGTGTGCCCTATCAAGAAAATGTCGAAGGCATCTTTTAAAAGTAATTAAAAAAAAATACCTAGTCTGAAAATTGTTTGTGATTTTGTTTAGTTTGTCCTATTTATTTTATTAACATCCCACGTACAGCAACAAACATTTATCTTTTTTTTCTTTTTACGATTGCGCGACTTACTGAAGTCTCGAAATCCATGTTATGTTTGTTAGTTTTCACAGAATTTAATATTTATTACAAAAACCAAAATATAAACCCATCTACAAAAATTTTCCATCGAAGCGTTTCACTAATTTATTACCATATTTTCACTAACTTAAATAGCAATAACAATAAAAATGTAATGTATAATTTTTTTTTTTTAATAAATTTTAAATAATTGGTAAATAGTTATTATTATTCATGATTGAGTTTGAGGTTTAAAAGGATTACATTAAGCAAAATAATAATAAGGTTTATAATCAAAAAAGGAATAAAACTTGTTTGATCTGGATTTATTATTATTTTTTTTTTTTTTTATGAAAAAGCATTTTAATTATAATAGAAATACATGTTGTTGGACTTTTAAGTCTCAAATTCTAAATATCCACATTTCATTGCTCATAATAAAATATTTTATTAAAAATAAGGCAGAACATTTAATTATTTTCCTAGAAAATCGTCTGCATTTCTGAGTGAATTGCAAAAATTCTTATCTTGTAGAAAAAATTAATCTTAAAAAATAGTAGTTAATATTTATTGCTAACAATTGTAAGATTTCTACCTAGATAATATGCAGCACTAATGAAATTTATACATATTGTACCATTTGTCTAATGTTAAATATTTCGTTTTCATTAAAACCATGGATACAAATGAAAAATGTAATTGAGAGTAATTATCCTTTTTTTAACAATTGTGCATTCATTATTATAATCTCAGTAGTCAAATTAAATGAAGTTTTAGTGGTACATATTATCTAGATAAATAAACAAAATTGCCTTTGCTTATTATATCCTTGTAACCATTGAATAATTAGCAGTACACCACTACACTCAGTGTCTATAATTATAGTACCTAGTTCTCTGCAATGAAAAGTTATTTATATACAATTTATGGTTTGATATTTTTTATACTTGGAATATTAAGGTTTGCTCTGTTGTTACTATGATTTGATTGCGACATTTAAATATTGTGATCAATATACAAAATACGAAAAAGGCAGTTTAACAGTTTTTTTCATAAATAATATCCTTATAACGTGATGCATTGTTGTTTATACTTTTGTAGTAACTTATTTTTATTGTATACGTTTCCGTTTAAAAGAAAGAATAATTTTTTTTCTAACAATATAGATTTTTTAATGATCAAAGAAGTACAGCTATGAAGAAACTTCATAAATGAATTGAAATTTTGTTTGATTCTTATTGTATCAAAATTATAGAAAGATTATTCACATGTATGATTGAAGTTTGCTTAGACTAGTTATTTGTGTTTGTATAAATGTTTATATTGTTATGTAAATTACTATTCATGAAGTATGTATTTACTAATTTTATTATAACTTCATGAAATAATACAGTAATATTGTTATATTCATAATTAGTTCTTTAAAAAAAAAGTAAAACGTACATATAGAAATGTTGAAATTGAAAGACTTGTAACTCTTCTTAAAGTATAGTCTCTTCTTTAGGGTGTTTGTATACATAATATTAGTAATTTTTTCGTCTAGATTATAATTCTATACATAATTCATACTCTATGCATATATCATATTATTATACATATAGCATAGTGCATGCACAAAAACATAATTTGGTGTTTGCACAAATCAGTGATAAATTTTAATAATACAAAAACACAATTTTCTGCAGGTACAAAGTTGATTTTGTTTTCATGATTGTTTTATTAACTGTAAAAGATGGTATATGAAAATGAATGACATTCTTTTATCGTTATACAAAATTTCAGCATTTACATCACTGTAATTATACTAAAATGAAACATGGTTAGAATATATAAAAATAATACTTCATACCTTTGCAACTAACAATTATGCTATTGTGCTGCCAAATCTAAGAAATGTTGGCAGGAACATTTATTTTTTAAAACATACATTGCATTAGCTTGTTTCTTATTTTTAATAAAAATTACTAATAACCTAAAATTTTCAATAATTAAGTAACTTAATAGCACATTTATCAGTGATCAATCGATATACAAAAGATTTTATTATGTTTTTTATCGACACTTTGTTAAGATATATTTGACAATTAAAAAATCGTCAATTATGTGAGCAATTACTATATAAATTCCATATTTAACTGTTAGTTGTAGGTTTTTTAATGTACTATACATATTTTTTCAATCAGAGCATTCCTTGTAAGAACTCTAAAAATTAATTTACATCAATATTAGTATTTCCACTGCAGAGATTTCATTGCATCGTAAAAATAGGTTGAGTTTTTTTAAAATTCATTAACAGCAATTTACAGACTCAAACCATAAAATCATCACCTATTCATACCAATGAATATCAATTTCTGTCAATCGCAAAAGAATTAAATCATCTTTTGCATATGGTGTTTGAAAATTATCTTGGAAATATCAAGATAACGCAAGATACATTTAGTTCTAGTTCATCCAGATAATTAACTAGATTCGATTTTTGTTCTAGTCAATTATCTCGACAATTGACTATCTATCTAGACAATGTACAACATTTACTCACGCACGCAAATTTAAGATACGAAAATTCATATTGTTCTAGACATCTCCACAATTAAAGTAAAATTGACTAAAGAGAGAAATCGCATATTTGCGTATCATTGAGATTCGCAAAATTAAAACACGTAGTCAGGACCAGCCATATCGATTGCCCATCGGAACTTGTCTCTTTGTGTTTTGTTGTAAATTTTCTCAATTGGTACATCATGTTTCTTACACCTGCAATCAAATAATTGGGTTTAGATTTTTTTCTTTTTCTTCTTTCTTGATTTTTTTTAGATAAACGAGAAAAAACTAGATTCTTACCAAGCAACAGAAATTCGTGGATCAAGATAATTCAGCTTACTGGTGCCAAGTGCGATCTCTTTATTCTCCTCTCGATCTGTAGCTTGCACTTCCAGCTTCATAAGTTGTTCCTTCAGTCGGTCGAGTTGCTTCTTTTTCTTTTCATATACACTGAAGAAAAAGAGTATAAATTAATATGGTCGCTGCATTAAAAAGTTTATCAAGATGTCAAATTTACATACAGTTTTTCCTTTACAGAACCGTGCTTGGCATCACGTTTGGCATCTTTGACAGCTCCTTCTACTTCCGCTATTGCTTCTCTTTTGGCATCAATTTTAGCTTTCAAATTTTCCATAGATTTTTCGTGACTTTTCGGAACTGAACGTTGATGGTTACATAGTATAGCAACAGCTCTATTAGCTCTATTGTAAGAAAGTATTTTTTCTGCAACAGTACTATCAGGATCAGTAAGCTCTTCTAACTGTTGTTGTAGCGTCCATGACGCGTTGTATGTTCTGAACACTTTAGCGGTAAGGCCATCCATCAATTCGTTCAAATGTTTATTCATTACAGTAGTATTGAGACGATCGAAAAGCTCGTCTCCAGGTGATTTGTCTTTCATGAATAATTGAAGACTTTTAAATACTCGTTTTTCCACTGGTACTTCATTGTAGTATCGAATCGAATCTTTACCTGTTGTTATTAAAAAATTTGCATTAGAAGTTGGTACTGGATAATGAAACAAGTTCAAAAGTAGATTAATACATTACCCAAGAAATCAAAGACGACTACATATTCTTTTCCATCTTTTTTCTCATGCAGTGCTATATGTTCGACACGCAGGGAGCAACAACCTACTGTGTCAGCTTGATCTTCATCTTTTTCATTACCAGCTCTCAAAGCTAGCTTATCAATGAAGTATAATGCAACAGCCCTTTGCCTAATGCGCATTTCTTTGCTTTTCCAGTCTTCTCGATAAGTTGCTCTAATTTTATCAACAGATTTAGCAAGTTTTCTAGCAGTCTCATACTTTTGCCAATCTTTTTCACCTTTCAGTTTACTTGAAGGATTTAACATGACATATTTAACTTGGCCTTGAATATTTTCTGTCCATGATGCCAGCCAGGTCACTGTAGGGTCATGTCTTATTTCTTTCCATTTATGCCCTGGTGGAGGTTTAGGATGTACTGAATCTTTAGAACAATTGATGAGAACATCTTCTGGTACTAATCTCTTTTTTAATTTTCCCATTTTAGGATGCTCTCCACGACCTCTAAATAAGCCAGGAGGTTCAATTTTGAAGTTACCAATCTTTTCTTTATGACCATCAATTGTGCAAATACCATATTCTTTTTGAATTTCATCATTTTTCTCTTTGATTGCCTTCTTCTCTTCTTTAGACATGGCTTTGCGTTCTTCACTCTTCATAACAAAATACTTGTGCATTTCCGTAAAATTACATTTTTTCAAATCAGTAATTTTTGCTCTTTCTGATTCTGTCATGACCTCACGCCAATCATGAAAGAAGTTATCATTGAACACTTGTTTGGTTGTATAATCATGTTCCAACATACGAGCATAGAATGTTGCTACCTCTTCAGTATCTTGAGTCAGTTTCATCTCTTTACCATTATAATAAAATTTAACACTAGGTGGTAGTGGTTCATATTCAGGTGCAAACACAGGTCCTTTGTGCTCCAAGAAATGCCATTTTGTTCCATCGTTCTTCTTTTCTTCTTCCCACCTATGCAAACAAAATCATTATATAAGATATATTACTTTTCAAACATAAATAAATGATAGTAAGAAATGCTTATTGAACATAACCTCCTATCTAAGGTTTTGGTTGATTTCAACGTTGGAAAATTACGTTTTAACCGAACAACAAAGAATTCTACACAAAAATGATTCTTAATTATAAGAACTTTTTTGATATTTCTAAAAACTATGTTCATTTTCACTCATCGTTTTTAATCGTTTTCACAATGATTTCAATGAACGAATTTTAGGTTATAAACTACAGGAAGTCAAGATTAGGTTAGGTTACACCACGTGACAAACTATCGGCGGAAGTATAGCAAAATTTAAAATATCATACCATTTCCAAACTTCTGGTTCTTCTTCTTCTTTCTTCTTCTTTTTGGGACTTGTATTCTCTGTTTTTTCAGCCTTAGGTTTTCGTTTCTTTTGAGGTTTCTACAATATATATATATAAATATATATATGTATACATAAAAAATTATCAGGAAAGTCCATTGAAAATAAAATTAAAAAATCTTACCTCTTCAGGTTCATCATATTCTTCATCTTCACTATCTACCTTCTTTTTCTTCTTCTGTTTTTTAGCTGATGACTCTTTTTTCGGCTTTTTTCTTGCAGACAAAGGGATGTCATCATCCTCATCTGATGTTTCAATTTTCCTTTTAACCCCTGGTGATATACCTGATGACCTGCTTGCCTGCAATAAAATTAAAACGATATCAATACTAAGAGCTCTTTAGGCAAAAGTAATATAACTTTGTTCTAGTTTTTATACGAACCAATGGCATGTCTTCATCAGACTCATCTTCTTCAGTTTTAAGAGTAGTATTGTGCATCTCCGACAATCTTGTATCATTTGCATCAGTAGAATCCATACTATTTTCTTGTTTCATTTCTTCATCTTCTTCTTTAATATACAGTCTCTGACTGTCATCGCCACTATCATAATCTTCTTCAGGCTCTCTAAAAGATTCTTGTTCCTGCATTACAAAGATAAACCAATTTTAATCATTTTCTATATTTATTAAAAAGTATTTACTCAACGGAAGTGGTATTTACCATTTTAATTTCTGCTTTAATTTCTGGTTCAACTTTGCCATCTTCTTTCACCTTATTTTCATCTTTGATCCTTGATTCTTCTTTGCTCTTCTCTTTCTTTTCCTTTTCATCACGATGCTTAGCTGTAATAAATAAAAAAAGATATAAGTAATGTGTACATTGCTTAAACTAGAAAAATGATCTTGTTAAATTACATTTTTCCTTATCATGTCGGTGCCGATCACGATCCTTGTCATGCCGATGCTTATCTTTGTCTTTTTCAGAAGAACTGTGCTTCTCTTTGTCAGACGATCGTTGCTTGTCTTTCTCGGATGAATGAGAACTGGAATGACGATCCTTGTCTTTTTCAGAGGAATGCTTCTTATCCTTAGAGCTCTTCTCTTTGTCCTTGTCACGAGAAGAACTCTGCGAGGAGCTATGTCTGTCCTTATGTTTGTCTTTGTCTTTACTTCGTTCCTTGTCCTTTTCCTTATCCTTATCTTTTGAACTGCTGCTATGGTGCCTGAAAAAAAATAACCAAACGATTATAAACTGATTTTTGAAGCTATATAAATTTTATATAGAAGAACAAAAATGGTATTTACTTGTCTTTCGAGCTGGAACTTGAACTAGACTTGTGATGATCTTTGTCTTTACTTCTCTCTTTGTCCTTCTCTTTATCACGACTTGAGCTACTAGAGCTCTTGTGTTCTTTATCCTTGCTGGATGAAGAGCTGCTCTTCTTATCCTTGTCTCTACTCTTGTCCTTATCCTTTTCTTTATCCTTACTGCTACTGTGCTTATCTTTGTCCTTATCCTTAGAGGAACTCGAACTGTGCTTATGACGATCCTTGTCTCTGTGCTCACTTTTATGACTTTTTTCTTTATCCTTACTTCTTTCTTTATCCTTATGTTCAGACTTATGACTTCGTTCCTTATCCTTGTCTCTATGTTCAGACTTGTGCTCTTTTTTATGGTCGTAACCATTAGTCATGCCATTCATTTGAGCATCTAGAGAAAAATTATAAAAAAAAAGAAAAAATTGTTTATAATAAATTTTTTTAATTTTTGAAAAAGTTGGATAAAAAAATGAAAAATGAACTTTGAAAAAATAAAAGTGAAATTTTGTTTATTTAAAATCTTGACTTTCCAGTCAAGAAAAGATCTGTTGATTGGCTGTACTATAGATAGTTCTAGAAAATGCTTGTGCTACAAGTGAACAAGTGTTGGGCTGAAACTTGAAAAATTTCATGCAAAGCAATCATGAAAAAAAAAAAATTGAAAAAAAATTAAAAAGGCATGGCTTTTTAAATTTCAAATCTAACTGTCTTTATACATTGAGGACGAGCTGTAACTCATGCAGCGTTCTTAAAACGAATTTCCTTTCCAATTCGGAGCACGTGCCGAATATCTGGCTATTTGTACGTCTCCGCTGCAGATCAGACAAGCGCTCAGCGCGTTTCCCAATTATTCGAACGTTCGGGCACAAGAAAGCCGTCACCGATTTACGATAAGAAATAAAGTATATAAATTACGGTGAGCAGAAACTCACCTCCATGATTACCAGCCGCACTGCTGTTCTCTTTGGCCTTCTTCTCCTGAAACGATAAAAGAATAAAGAATAATTAAAGCTAGAGTCGTGGCATCGGGCTATAAGGCATAAGCTACGAGACACGCATAGGTATAGAACATGAACGCGTCCGGAAACCAAGTCCCATGGCGATGCGCGTCCCAGAAAAAAATTACAAGTTCAACACGCCAGCATCAGCGCTGCTGCTGTTGTAGAGAAAGAACATAGCCGCGCGGCGCGACTACCGCCGCTTACGTGGGGGACTTAGTCGCAGACGCCATTTTGGGACTTAGAAAAATTTCGCGTCTGGCAGAGCGAGGCCAAGAGCGCAGAGGCGTGGGACGGCTTCGGACCGAAAATCCGAACTCGCAGTCTTGTAGAACGCGGAAAATACAGTAGGAATGGCCACTTACCAGGTCGACATCGGCCCTGGGAACGGGCTGCTCGAGCTCCATTTTCTCGACAAGAGCGGGTGATAGTCTCTGGCGCGAGCGAATGAGAACGGGCTGGCAGCTCGCTCGTTCTATGTCCGAGAGCTGCTCGTGTCTGCGCTCGCTAAGTCCGACTGGCTGCGCGGTATAGATAGACGCGCGCGCACCACTCTACTACCTATACGTGCAAGCTACGTTACGTATACGTGTGCGACGCCGTGCCTACACGGAGAGATCTCTGATCTGCTTCCTTCCTTTCCTTTATACTCGAGGCAAGTCGCGAAGAAACGAGAAAATGCCGTACGAACGACTGCTGCTCTGCTCGGTGCTGCGGGTCGACTACCTCCGACCAGAGTTCGAGACTGAGAGAAGTGAGAGAGCGTCTCGAGCGATGGAGACTAAGTCCAGCGCCGCCGCTGTAGGCGACTAAGTTTCGACGCTGCGCTGCTATACAAAGCCTCTCTCTCTCCCGTCGACTCGGAAAACGGCTAAGACCCGTACACTACTGTGATCGAGCATCACGCCAGCGTCTAAGTGCCAGGAACCGATGACTGCGCATGCGCGCCGGATCTTCCCTCTCTGTCTTTCCTATAGCGTTTATATGCTTACAACTCGGCATCGGCTTGGCTCTTTTGCTATTGCCCGATGTGTGTAATATCCGACTCTCTTGGCTTCTCGAAATGTTGGAACAGATGGCAAAACCTTCATTCTTTTCAATGTCGAGCGATGAATTCCGTCAAATCGAAGAGATTTTGACTGTTTAACGAGAATTTTTTTTTTAACCTCAATTTTCCATCTAAATGTTGAACTATAATTTTACAATTATTTATGAAGTTCAGCTTGTTATAAACAATTATCGTTAATTAATTTATTTCATTTATTGTCGAGTAAAAAATTATTAGTAAATATATTTTTTCGAATAGACATCAATTGAGATTTTTTTTAAACTTTCGGAGCATATGCGAATCCTATATAGCTTATTTTGATAACAAGCCAAATTCGTTCATAAACATCGTAACAATAGAAAGAAGTTTGTAACGACTTGTATCCAAAGTTGTGCATCACGTAGGTATTATATATATCTCTCATCATATCGACGACAGCGACTATAGACAGCTCATGCATCTTTAAGTGACAGTCTGTAAACGGCGGCAAGCCGTCAAAATCCATATCGCCATCTCGCTCCTCCACTCGTGAAACAGCTGTAAACCTGACGACGACTATGACCCTTCGATCGTCATCGGGGCGATACAAGCGTCTTCCTCTCTCTCCCCCTTGTTTTCTCATTCCCTTCGCTCTTCCTCTCTCCCCGCATTATACTTATAATTTACCTATGCCTGTACTATACACTCTCCACACACGACGCCTTCGTCTACATTGAAGCAGCTACTTGCTTCGTTTTGCAACCGAATACTTGTCGCTCAAACGGGTTTTGCTTCACAGCATGATTTTTATATTGTGTGCTGTATAGGCCTCTGTAGCTGTAGGAGGTGCAACGCACGAGCTAAACATCTTTCTAGCTCATAAAAGGCGCTTTTCTTTCTTATATCTTCGTTCACGCTTTATTCAATTATTTCTTGCTTCCTTTATTTATTACTATTTTCTTTTCATTTCGATGAAATTTTACTTGTAATTTTGTATTTACAAATTTGTAATAATGTATCAAATGGCGATCATTTTCCCTGGTAACACAAAACGTTATTAAGACGTCATTAAAACGTCTTAAAAAAGACGACATAACGTCTTTTTCGAAAGTATAAAAAAACGTCTTAAAGACGTCTTTTTAACGTTATTTTGGCCGCAACAAATTTATCCAAAAACGTCATAAAAACGTCATAAAAACGTCCTCTATCCGTTATTAAGACGTCTTTATGTAAATGTGTTTTTATTTTGCCGATATCTGGATGTTTTTGTTTTTCTTAGCGATGTAGGTAGTATAATCTTAATTCAACATGAAAATGCGTGAATCATAACTTATTATATTACTTCAGTGTAACAACAATTAAAAAAAGAAATTTTTTGGAAATTTTGAGACAAGTAAATTATTTTTGCTATTTGATCGATTTAGCATTCGTTCAATTGAATTTGTGATTCAATTTTAATTTAGTGAGCAGATATAAGGTAGTCGAGTTTTAGACGTTTTCAATCTTCCGGAGTGGCAAACGCTCATTCCTTTTAACATCATTTATTCGGTTCGTAGGTTCGTTGTGGTGGTATCTGAATTTACGATTTCAAGTTGGCAAACATGCTTCCAATTTGAATCTCCAAAGAATGCAATAATAAAAAGATATACCTAAGTAATAGAAGCGTTGTGTAGATATTTACAGAAATCGCGGCACTCTCATGCACTCACATAAAAAAAAATAATATTATTTCAAGATCGATAATATCGGTTCGATACTGGTACATCTAAATAACCAGTTATCATTTTAATGCAAAAAATAAATTAATCCAAGAAAAAATCGTGTCGTGGTTTATTTTTGATTAAATCAAGTTTAGAAGCTATCTTTCATGGCTGTCTTCTTGAGTCGCGTCTTTATTGATATAAGATTAATAGAATAATCTAATTTGTTATATGGTGGGTAATCTGCCAAGATAGGTTACGTTCACACCAAAGCGTCGGTGACTAGCGCTCATTCTATTGGGTCTTGATTAGATGTTAACCAATCAAAGCCTTTCATGTACTATACTCATTTGACAGTGTTCAAGATTGGTTATTACGTTATGCGATTATTTTCCGACTAAATAAGCCGCACTGACAAGAACGTAACCAGTACATGCATGGAACAATTACATACTATTTTTTTGTTTTCAATCCTATCCCAAGTGTTCATTATCAAGAATCAGCAACATAACCTATACGTTACAAGTGGCTTGAGATAGGAATTTCCAAGCTTGGTATATTAACAACACTTACTGCAACGATTTTGCATGTTTAGAAAAAAATAGGTAAGTTTATACTATTTTAAGTTGTTTTCCGTTAGACGAAAACTCTTTTCATTATTTTTTTTTCAATGAATTATCTACCCCAGTTGATGTTTGTATTTTTTTTGTGAAATCAAACCTCATCTATCATCTACTATATGGCTATATACACCAATCTATGAGTATCCTTATCTTTTGGCTTATCTTGAATTTTCTTGCCCTGCAAGATAAACAGTACACTTGAAACAAAATTTAATTTAAAAAAAAATGTGTTTTCAGGTTCTTGCAACAATAAATCAAGTTCGATGTGCATATACTGGGCTTGAAATAAAACAAAAATAAATTTTTTTGAAGAGCTCACATTTCAAAATTATGGAAACCTTTTCTACTCAAAGGTTTGATGCTAAAATTGAGGGTTTCGAGTCGTGTATAATTGACGGCACAGGTCAACAACAAGATATTGCTCAGACTGTGAGTACTGAAACAACTGTTCAAGATGTTGGTACAATGGAAAGTGAAGAAAATAATGAAGCAGCTGCAATGCAACAAGTACAAAATGTTCCACAAAATAATCAAATTTCTCCATTAATGCATCAAAATCCACAACATAATGTAACTTTGACACCAGTACGACTACCTGCTATTTTAGATGGAGAATTTTTTAGTGTTATGAGATTAGAAGATTCAAATGTTACAGCACGTTGTTTGCAATGTCATAAACTTCTTAATGGGAATCTCAAGTCAACGGGAAATTTTCTAAGTCATGTCAAGGTAGATTACAAAATGACATGAAAAAATTATGTGTAAATTTATTAATATTAATTAATTTTTCCAGAGAGTCCATCCTTTTTTGATGGAAAAAATAAAAAGCAAGTCAAATCAAAGAAGGCCAGCAGCTATTTACATTGATTTATCTCAAGAGAAGTGCTCAGAAATTATAAGAGTTAAGAACCGGTTGAAAAAATTTCCCAAAACAGTAATCGTAGAAACATTTTATCCTGCAATATCAAATATAAGTATTTTTTTTAATTAAATTTTTCAATTTACAGGAAGAATGTCATCAACCCAGTGCTGAAGAGACTTTTGAACAAACCGAATGGATAGAACCAGCAGGTCTCAAAAAAAGAAAATCAGAGGAAATTGATACCAGCGAAATGTTAAGAGTTTCTCACAATAACTCTATAATTGTAGAAGATGAGTTTGATGCAATTGGAAGGAATGTTGCTGCTAAACTGCGACATATGCGATTAGATCAACGAATAATCGCAGAAAAACTACTCAACGACATTCTGTTTGAAGCACAGCTAGGTAACCTTCACAGAGATTCGAACATACATGTTTGAAAGTTTCTATTTTATTTTAAAACAAGTTGAATATTATTATTTTATTATCAAGTATAATAGTCTTGATACTGTAAAATCAAGTTGTTTTTATTAATTATAAGAAGGATAAATATTTTTAAAGTTTTATAATTCCTAGACAATCTAAAAAATTAGTATTTAGTTTTAACTGTACAGATTTTTATAAGCAATCGTTTATAAATAACAAAAGAAACACGCAAATGTTTGTACAAATATTTTTATTGCACATGGTACACAAGGATCTGTAAATAAGTATGGCTATTGGCAGTTTAAAATAAATGGCGGCGTCCTACCTACACACATATCACATACAATTTTTATGTATTTAGATGGAAAATTCTTTTCTCCACAACTGCACCGAAAGTACACTTTTCCTCCCGGGCGCCTGGAGAGAAATGTGCATTTTCGGTGCTGGTGTGAAGAAAAATAGTATACGCACCAAGGGAGGAAAATTGGACAGCCCATATCTTGCCTTCGGCTCGGGTGGCAATTTACACGAGATATGGACTGTCCAAGTTTTTTCCTCCCTAGGCCCGTAATCTACTATATATTCTAACATTAGATTAACATTTTCTTTCGATTTGAACTCAATAATTTACCAATTTTTCAGCTATAACTCCATTAAAATCGTAATAAATAAACGTGATTTGTAGGTAGGACGCCGCCATCCTTGCCCGCGAACCTTATTTTAAACTCCCAATTTGGTAAACAAAATGGACTGGATTACAACAGTCTATATTAACATGTTATTTATATAATAGATGTTGTATAAATAACAGTTTATGATCAGAGTGTGAAAATTAATTTTTAATGAAAAAGTACACTAGGCAATTGTTGTACTTTTGTAAGTCTTAATCTTAGCAAATGGAATATTCAGTCTTTATATCAAGTTATTAATATTTTAAAAACCATTGCCAACATTTATAGCAGTTGAATACAACATTTATAATTTAATGGCTACATGAAAAGTTGTTTGATTTCATCTTTTCAAAAAATTATGTTTGTTATAAATAAGTACTAGCTTGATTAAAATATCTTGAAATTTACGTTAATCATGTAATTTAATTAAAGCTCAAGAATGGTTAGTAACATTCCTTTCAAGATATGTTTATAAATAGATTTACATTATAAATTTATCTATAATCTACTTTTTGTTTATCATAATAATCAAGTCACGTATACCCTGCGCTTTTTCGGTTTCAACATTAAATAATATACTATTGTTGATAAAAGACAAAGACTCATACATATAAAAATCATGTGAAATGAGTATGAATACCAGAAACCATCCCAATTGCCATAAAAATACCAAAACATTGTCATAAAAGTATTTTGTAAAATTACAAATATATAGTAAAAAATAAGCCACTTGTCTGCATATTTGAATTTGATCCTATACTCAATTATACTAAATACGTACACTAATCCAAGCCACAAATTAATGAAAAAACTCATCACGTCATAATACTTTGCATAATAAAATAAGTAAGCAATCATACAAACATAATGCACACCCAGTACTGCCAGCAAGTATAATGGATAAAACTCATAGAATATCGCTATCGATAAAACTCGGGGAAGAATAAACAAAAACCACCATACAAAAGCTAAGAACATTCCAACAGGATCGTCATTTTCCAAGCCTTTAGCAAAATTTTTTCGTTTTGGTATTTTCAAACTGTCACTCCTTTCGAATGCTCTGTCATTCGTTGAGTCGTCTGACGATGATTTTGGTACTTGATCAAGTTTTACATCTTCTGGATCAACTACAAGAGAATCTGGCCGTGGTGGTGCTGGCATATCTGGTACAGCCAGAGGCGTGATTGATGTGATTCCTCGAAGAGGTGCTGGAGGTGGAATAATCTTTACATTTTTTGGTGGTAACGGTGGAGTCATGGAATTCTGTCTTTCTAATTGACCCAAAGAATTCGTATCTGTTTCTTGCTTATTTGTTGCTTCAGCAGTTTCTGCTTGAGAAGTAACTGTTGATTGTAAAAGTTGCTTTTCCTCCAGATTTTCCAATTCCTAAAAGTGAATAAATCATAAATTTATTTATTAATATTCTTATTGAACCTGGTTTGTCTCCAGTAAAAAGAATTACCTGAATTCTATACTTTTTCAACCACATTGCCCATGGCACTTTTCTACCATTCAACCTTTGACTTTCATATCTTTGAAATGATGTTGTTCGCATGGCCATTATACAAATTGACATCAAAATACATAACATATGAACGACCTCTGTAAGGGGAAAAGAGATTGAGTATTGTCTTTATTTGAAATTAAAAATTTTCTGCATTGTGATTTGTATATAAATACCTGATTGATGGGTACGATGAACACCTTTTTCTCTGAACAATAGATGTGTTTGAAATACTGCTTGTGGAGCCGCTTGAAACCATCCTTGGAGAAAGAAATAGAGTTCGATTGCAGCTGGTGCTGCAGCAACATTTAATGTTTTTCTCCTTTGTTCACCCGATAGCATAATTGCATCTATTGATAATACGATTAGACCAGCATATCTGAAACAAGAAAAATCATTATATTGAATCATTATGCATCAATATTATTTGGCAGTACATAAGCATACATAATATTATTTGCATACCTGTATAAAGCAAATAAAGGAAATGCAATTAATTTGATTAACTGCAGCAGAAACCACAAGAATGCTCCTTTGTATAATTTATCATCATCCGTCATCCACCAATCTGGTCTTGAAATAGTCAGTATAAAATAAGCCAAAGCAGGGGCATACATAAAACCAATGGTAATACATGCCCAAACAGGATTTTCTTCTCTAAAATGTTGCACGGCGACTACTAAGTCTGCTGCAAAGTGCAATACGTAAACCAAGCAGCTAGCTATCGCTGGTATTAAAAATATCAAGTATATTTGTTCCGTTGATTTTAAAGGAACTTTCAAGCATTTTGTAGGTTTTCTCGTACACATTTCTTCTGCTCCCTCAGCCATCTCTTTTGTTCCTCTTGCACATATGCTTGGAATAGATGAAATTGTAATCTTTTAATACATTACAAAAATAATCATTGAATAAGTAACTGGTGACTCAGTCTTATCATTTTTTATCAGCTTAGATCAAACTTGGGCAAGTGTCTCTATTGTATTCTTTCCATTTCATGTTGACACTGACAGTTCTGCACTATACTTGTAATTGAACACAGGATAAGTATTCTTGAACTATGAAAAATGTTTCGATTCTCGAATAAAGAATGCTGTGATGTTCTTTTCTTTTAATCGTAATTTCAACAAAGCACTGTAGCAATCCATGTAGGCAAAGAAGACTTACGATGCACCTCTCAGTTATAAGTATCAGTCTATTATATACACATCAGTAAAGAGAAAAGCCGACGTTTAGCTCTATATTGACATTGACGCGCCTAAAGTGATGCACCTATATATAATATATCATAGGTTGACGACTCGACGTTGGAAGGAAGTGGAAAACGGAACCATTAGTCATGCACAACAAACACAGCGCGTGGCTCGCGCAAGCAATACAGATACAGTATGCTCGATAAAACGGGCTGCTTGCTTGACCGTGGTTATAACGAGCTCGCGCTGTATGACGGCTGGCTGGCCGCATTAATTATACGCACGCACAAAGTGTGTCCAAGTGTGAGCATTGAGATTGGGTGGGAGGAAAATCGAGGCTACGTGTGCTTTGGGAAAATCGCAGACACTCTATATACTTGTTAAATCATCTGTGATACATTTTACATGCTTCACACTTGTTTGGATTCTCTGCCCAGCCTTTCTTCGCACTTGCTTCAGCGCCACACACATTATAATATATATATATATATATATATATATATATATATATATATATATATATAGGTACACATATGACTGTGTGTGTGTTCAGAGCAAGCAGCCTCTATTGTACTTGAGAACGGTAGGGGGGATATTCAAAATTATTATCAAGTATCAGTTTAATTAACTGATTATAATTCAATAAAAAATAATAATTTTCATTCACCACATTATTATTGATGTCGTTGTTTAATTTTGACAACATTGCATGGGTATAAAATTATTTTACAGTCTTAACTAAATCTACAAACTCTAACATGACTTTGTACAATTATCTGATCAAGTGTAAACAATACTTATAATTATTCGGCTGGTTGAAGGTCTCTCAAGAAAGCACTGTATTTATCCAGGAGATCTAAATCTTGATCTTTTTTGTTACTTATATCATCATATTGGGAACCGACTGACCAAAGAGTTTCCAGGTCATATTTCAGTCTTGCTTCGTGAGTAAATAGATGAAGCGCAATGTTGCCTAAAAGTATGAAAATTAAATTAATAAAGAGTATAAAAAAATATATTAGTTTACATTAATTATTAAATAAGCTGAAACTGAAATGTTACCTAGATCTATTGCCATCCAATCTTTAGAACTTTGTCCTTCTATTTTAGGAATTATATCATTTTTATACCTCTTTAATTTATATATTTTACGTACAAACATAGCCAATGCATACAAGTGTCTGGTAGACTTTCCTGAGGCTACTACGATGTAATCAACATAGCTGTACTCTTTAGGTACTGTTGCAACAAAAATCTGTCTAGCATTGTCTCTCTTTAATAATTCAACAAGATCTTCGATATCAAAAACTCCACGTACACCATCTGAAAAAGATGTCAACAAATATTCAACCTGTATTGTAAAGGGTACTTTGATAATTAGAATGCAATTTGGAGAATGTCATTACGTTCTAAATTTATTCCTTCGTAAGGATCTTCTTCTTCTTCCTGAATATTTAATTCACCAAGTTCTATTCTCTTTTTTTCTTCATTCACATCGAAAATTACCGGTGCATCTTCGTCGCGAAACACTTTGTATTTTCCAGCGAAACCGGATGGTAGGTTAGGTTCTTCGTCTTTGTTTAAATCTTCACTTTCGGTTAATTTTTTGTTTGAATATAATTGTCTACTGTATGAAACAGATCTTTTCGTTACACCTTGTCCATTCTTTATTATTTTACACCTGCAAACATGTGATTTATACAAAGCTTTTCCCGAATGAAATAACGACCGCGAGATGTAACCAGACATGGTTATAGCTTAACTGAACAAGTATTAAAGTATATGCGCGGTAAATAAGTACACTTATATTTATATACCTGAAAAATATAATCATTGCTCTGATAGGTGTATATTATTACTTTTGTATAAAAAAAAAGTTTCATTTCATATTATTATTATTAAATTCTTTAACAAAGTATTATCTAAGATATTAGCAGTCTAGTAAGCAAGATTTATAAAAAAAAAATTTAGACATCTAACAGAAATTCTTTAACAATTCAATAAATTTAGGAACTTTAAACTTTTAATGCATCTTCAGTTATAAAATATAGTAATAAATGAAAGGTGTGTTTTTTGGAGAGGATATTAAATTATTTAGGCAGTATATTGTTTTATCTTGAAGTCATTTTTATTTAACTGAACAAGACAATTTTTTAAAATATTTCTCTGTGCAAAATGGTCGTAGAATATACAGTTTTTAAATGCAGTGACTCTGATGATGATTGACGCAAATACTCCTTGAAGGCAGGTATTTAGCACAGCTGAAACATAAAAATTATATATAATTAGCAAAAAATTATAACTCAAATCCTCTTAAAATTTCTTATAGAAATATAATTTTTATACTTTGTTCTAGTTACTAAAAAATTTAACTACATTATTAAAACAGTCAAATATTTCGCTTCATTATAGTATACTATTCTACACATGTGAATATTTAACCTCATTGGATATGTTAAAAACTACAAAATTTGAGAAATAGAGTAATCATTGTTGAAGTGCAGTATAAAATATAACAAACCAAATAATACTCCAACAATTAGTGATTTTAACAAAAAAACTTACAAGTTTGTAAGCAATGACCATGTGACTAATAAATGCCAAGATTTTTTTCTTACAATAGTTATGAATTAAGGGCAATATTAGTTATTAATTATAATTTTACATTCTAATTTATGCTTACTAGAATGTTGAACAATTAAAAATGAATAATACCATTTGGAACTGATAAAAGTAAAAGAAAACCAATGTCCTATCACTTGTATGGATATCAATACTTATTCATATATATTATATAAAAAAAAACTCTGTGACATAGATAAAATAATAATTTTTATATGAATGAACAATTATACTCACAGTTATCAAGATGGTGAAAATCTACTTGGACCTCGCACGCATCTTCCTCCTCTTACGCTTTAGCCTGCGCATCCTCTTCTTACGCCACTGAAATTTTAAAAAGATACTTAATTAGCAAATTTTTGTAATAATAATAACATATTGCATTTCCTATCATTAAGCTTGCAGCTATTTTTAACGTTGTTTACTACTTATATCAATAGAGACAAGCTCAAGACCAAACGACTCTCAACATTCAATAGTTTTTAACAAACTAGAAAATAATTATAGAATAAATAAAGAGATCGATTATATTTCATTTAAACACAAAATGTCGTTATCAAAAGGTTTATTAGCAATGAACAAATACTTCGAACAAAAACGCACATGAAGACCACGTAGCGCAAAGGTTAAGATTCGCGAGACATAAAAAAGGCGTTAAATATTATAAAAATGGAAAATACAACAAAATATTTACGAATGATCATTAATAATTACCTTCGCTCTCATCTTTGTTGGTTTGAGAAAACTAGATTACTCTAGAATTCTCGATTGCTACGGATTACGAATCCTGGTGGATCCGCCTGTCCGTTCGCTTCTAAAACCAATATGGAAGAGAACTGAGTAGCGGAGCCGGGGTGCCTCGATACCGGAAAGTTCGCGGTGGCTTGGCGCTAGTTGTCTCTTTTGCCATAAGAGGGACAAATTTCAATACATTCTCACCTTGTTCTAACACACATAGACACATATATTAGCTGAAATATACTTTGCCGTGCATTGTATTGTATATATCAAACATAATCCTGGCCGTTCAAGAGATGATAATTTATACACTAAAGTCTTATCAAAGCTAATGAATAGGTAATATTAGGATTCGACGTTTTTTTTGATCCGGTATCGTAATTATTGTTAGTTTTATCTTCATTTTCTAATGTTAAAATTAATCATCAATCAAATTCAATAATTATTATTAATGTAAAAAGAATAATAAAATTTAGCGTTTTATTCTACGACTAGAAACTTGAGAATAGATTACTCCTTTGAATTTTCGCGCATTTTTCCAGGTGATCTGCAGCGCCATAATATAGCGCTGTTAGCTGGCTGACAATTTGAAACATGACCGTCAATATTTCATTTGTCTCTCTCTTTCACACGCGATTTTCTGGGCTACGAAACCAGTCATTGTCATTTTAACGGTCCAACTGCAATTGCGCGCGCGTTACATGTGTTTTCCCGCGCGATCTCGCTGTTGTCCGCGAAAACTGCCACTATCCACTGCACCAGTTGCAGCAGTGCCTTCCAGCTGACAGGTAGAAATATTTTCTTTTGACTGCAGGGCAGGCTGCTGTGGCATTCTTTCGTTCTTGATCAATACCATCGTTGCTAAATACGCTGGAATACGTTGCGAGTACAATAACCCAAATAGTTTTTATTGCTGTGATAATTGCATTGATTGAAAGCATTTGACGACGAGTGAGAAATATGAGTTTGCAAACGACGCTCTCATTTGCCATACGTAAGAAGAGTTTTTATGGAAGCAAAGACAATACTGAAAGTTTAGATTTTAGCAATGCATCACTTGGAAATACTCCGACAAGGAGGTATACACCGACAGTTAAGAAGATGGTTGATATAAGCAGCGAGTCTGAATCGGATTCTGACGCTGAGAACGTAGTTAATGAAAATAATAATATTACTAAGACGCCTTTAAAGACACCCAAACGGCGTCGGGGTAAAAATGAAGCCAAAGGTAAGAATATGCAGTGTTTGTTGTATTAATTTGATATTCAAATATTGAAATGTATTCCAAATTCTTTGTTTGCTTTGCTACAGAAGAAAATGGCTCCACTCCACCTAAGCAGGTAAAGACTCTTTCCCCAACAACACCAAGCACATTGTTGGGTCAGCTGAGTCTCATTTCACCGGAAAAACAGGACAAGTTAGCTCCCAAGAAATTATTTCCATCTAGTAAATACAGCGAAGCTCGTAAAGCCTTGCATAGTGCCTTGCCAGAAAATCTTGTTGGTAGAGAGGCTGAATTATCCAAGTTGGAGGAGTATATTCAATCCCATTTGGATAATGAAACTTCAGGTTCTCTGTATGTATCTGGTCCACCTGGTACAGGGAAAACTGCAAGCCTTTCTAAAATTATGTTAAAGCCAAAATTCAAAAAGGCATTCCAAATAGTTTATGTAAACTGTACAACTATGAAATCAGCCAGCACGATATATTCGAAAATCATTCAAGAATTGGGATTGAAGACTACTAAATCTGCAAGAAGTAGTAAAGCTACCATTGAAAAGTATTTAGCCCAGTCACACAAAATGCTGTTATTAGTGCTTGATGAGATGGATCAACTTGAAACTAAGAATCAGGCTGTACTTTATTCTATATTTGAATGGCCTTCTATACCAGAATCCAAACTAGTACTTGTTGGAATAGCTAATGCTTTAAACTTGACAGACACAATATTGCCAAGATTACAAGCAAGATGTGAATTAAAACCAACTCTATTACACTTTCAATCTTATACAAAGCAGCAAATTATGGATATTATTACAGAAAGGCTGAAGGAAGCCAATGTATTAGATATATTTACTGGTACTGCTATGCAGCTATTAGCAGGAAAAGTAGCAGCTGTTTCAGGAGATATCAGAAGAGCTCTGGATATTGGTAGAAGAGTTGTAGAAATTGCTGAATCACACAAGATGATGCAAGTCCTTCAACCTACTAATGAAAATGGTGAGTTCATTACAAGTACAATATTTCAAGTCATCAGTTTATTTATTGCTCAACAGTGATTTATGATTACATTTCATTTCAGATGCAACTCCAGGCAGTGCCTCAACTGAAGAAAGTGCTAATGAAAAACCAGTAGATTTTAAAGAAGTCAGTTCTGTTCTTAACAAAGTTTATGGTGGTTCTGAAAATGCAGACTCTGAAGAAAGCAATTTTCCTGTGCAACAAAAAATTCTTCTTTGTTCATTAATGCTTATTCTAAACAAATCTAAAAACAAAGATGTAAATATGGGAAAGGTATTCATTGTTGATTCTTAGTAATGCAAAATGGATTTAATCTTGACTGTGTTTATTAAAGATTATTATTTTTTCAGCTTCACCAAGTTTACAGAAAAGTATGCATGAAGAGAAATTTACAAGTATTAGATATGTCGGAATTTGTTAGTTTATGTAGTTTAATCGAGACGCGAGGAATTTTGAGATTGATGATGAAGAAGGAAGCACGTTTGTCAAAAGTTAGTTTGCAATGGGATCAAGAAGTGCTGACTGCTGCTCTGCAGGACAAAGTCCTTACTTCCGAAATTATAAATGACGTTACTTGTTTAATCAACTGATGCTTTCATTGTTTGTTGCATTATATTCTTTATTTTTGACTTTCTAGTTTTTAATCAGATCTGAAGTATTAATTTTATTATTTATTGATCTTTAGCTTAAATTGATAGTAAAAATGGCACTTTGTGCCTATTGTACAAAATACATTTATACTGATGGGTCTGAGTTAGTAACTATTAATTATATATTTTAGAAGTAGAATATATAAGATCGACTTGGATACTATTAATAATTGCCTGCGAGTGTATGTGCATGTGTATATATTTGTGAACAGCTAAAAATGTCTTATTTGAGAAAGGATGTGTGCCTTACTGTTGAAGTTGTTCATATAGAACTTTGTAATAATATATTGTTTTAATATTGCCTAAAACTTTATAATTAAGTTATTATTAGACCACTAAGTTGTAAGTTTTATTTAAATACATCGATGATTTTAAGAGTAGTTTTTCTAGGCTTGTTAAATTCTATACGATACTCGTGACTTAAGTAACACTTCTGCACGGCGTAATTAGCGCTCGGGCCCTAACCTCACGCCGTGCATAAAAGTGCTACTTAGGTCACATGTATCGTAATGTACTATTATAGGTATTGGCATGTTGTTCTAATGATGAAAGAATTAAAGTTTGTCCAATAAAAACTTCTTTAAAATTACATCTACAATATGTAGTTATTATTTCAAGACTTATAATACATCACATATTCCAGATATAAAATTACATAAAAATGATTTTTTACGTTTTTTAAATTTATATTTCAATTCCTAATTATACCTTATATATAAGTTTTTAAATTTGGCGGGACGATGCTCGCGCAGTTACTGCGCTTGCGTATTGCGTGATCATATAGCTCTCTACATCAGGCGTTTTGCCGACTGTATAGCTGTTTGCGGCTTAGCAGTTTCTTGCGTCGTTTCCGAAGTTTGTATTTACTGATTTCAACAGCGAAAACTGCAGCGATAAAATGTCATCCGTACTTGTGCCAGAAATCCCAGCACCTGGGTTTTCTTTTGAGCTTTGTCAAAGGTATGAATTTGCAAATCCGAAATCTGAATTATATACAAGAAATATTTTTGCACTTAACCTTAATCCTTCCAATAGTGCTGTGTCATTTTTCAAATAAGTTCGCAAGTTTTTATTGTAAGCGACCAATTTTCAATATTCCATAATTTTACAGAAATGCTTTATTAGCGAAGAAAGGCTACCCAGCACCCACAGCCCAAAAAACTGGAACAACAATTGTTGGAATTATCTACAAAGATGGTGTCATTCTTGGTGCTGATACAAGAGCCACTGAAGGAAGCATTGTTGCTGATAAAAAGAGTCAGAAAATCCACTATCTCGCTAAGAACATGTAGTAAGTATATTTGATTTTGGATTTATTTATTGAATTGAGTAAAAGCATTTATTTAATCGTTTTTCTTTTTCTAATAGTTGCTGTGGTGCTGGCACAGCCGCTGATACTGAAATGACAACTGAGATGATCTCCAGTCAGTTGGAGTTACACCGTCTTAACACTGGCAGAATCGTACCAGTTGTTACTGCCTCTAAGCTGCTGAAACAATTGCTATTCCGTCATCAAGGACATATTGGTGCTGCTTTGATTGTAGGAGGTGTGGATAACTCAGGACCTCATCTATATTGTATTTATCCACATGGATCTTGCGATACATTGCAATATACAACAATGGGATCGGGTTCATTAGCAGCAATGGCTGTTTTTGAAAGCAGATGGAAACCTGATATGAATGTAAGGGTTAATGAACAATTTTCACTCACAGTATCTTATATATTTTATCTATTATTTATCAATTGACATAAATTTTGACAGGAGGAAGAAGGAAAAGAGTTGGTTGCTGATGCCATCCGTGCTGGTGTATTCAATGATCTTGGCTCTGGAAATAGCGTTGACGTTTGCGTTATTCGCAAAGGATCTACAGATTATATTCGTCCATATGAACTGTCATGTGTCAAAGGTGAAAGGCAAGGCTCATACCGTTACAAGAGAGGTACCACCTCTGTTCTCACAAAGAAAGTCAGACCAGTCATTGTTGAAGATGAAGCCATACGCAAAGTCGAACCTGAATCTATGGATACTTCTTCGTAAATACATTTTTATATAAAAAATATTTCAAGTTTATAAGCTGATCGGTAAATAAAACAACGTTTCTTTTTTTCACTGTTCAATCATCGTTTATTTTATATAAATATATAGCTCAGCTTTTTCAAATCATAAAATACTTTACAAGGCAATTCACTGTTTGATTAACTATCTTCGCTTTAAAAAAGTCCGGCCGTCTGTTTGAGTCGCTGACGTCGCCAAGTGGGTAACTTTTCAAATTCCGCTGGCTCCATCTTGAACACCGACATGAAATCGTCGAAAGTTAAGTGCAATTCTTTGCGGGAGACGTCAACTCCCGGGGGTAGTTTCTCGGGATCATTTTTCAGTATCGTCAACGGGTACTTGACGAAGTTGTCGAACTCAGAGGCCATCTTGATAGCCATGATGTCGTTAATCAATGCATCTTGCTCCTGAACGCTCGATCTCAGAGCTCCGAATGGTCTGTAGTCTCTCAACAAATTGTGATTCCAATTGTCGAACAGTCCGATGAAAGTTGGAGGCTCCAATCCTGGGAATGTCAAAAAGAAAAACGTCATTTTCGTAAATCTCGTGACTTGGACATTTCAAAAGCTTACCTTGTTTTATAACGGATATTATCGTGTTTCGATCTCGACTGGCTGGATGAGTGTACAGAAAGATCTTGGCCTCCTCGACGTATTCCTTCAACGACTTGTGTGCGGTATAGCTGCCGATCCAGACCCAGATGACGTTTCCGGCGTCGAGGAGCCAAGCCGCTTCGGGAAGCAAACTGTTCTGCGCGAAGCCCAGTATCTCGTCTCCAATGAAGACGTCTTTCTCGGTTTTCAAGTGATAAAAGTGTTTCTCCAGCTCTTCCTCGTCGTAGTCGACGCTCTCCATGTTGCAGACTCCCTTGCCTCCGAGCTGAGTCCAGAACTCGTCGTCCTCCTTTCCCTCGCAGACGAGGGGAGCCGTTGGTGGGGCCAGTCTCCTAGAGGCTTCCCTGGCATCGCCGGTGCTCCTGCTGCCGCACCAGACGACCGGCGATGTCGAGAACAAAATGAACACGCCTCCGGAGTCCAAGCTGCTCGCTCGTAGCGGACGCTCGACTGCCTTGGACTTGTACGGAGTCGAGCCATAGACTCGAACGAGATACTTTTTGGGAGCTACGGAGAAAGCGATCGATCGATGCGTTATTCTGTTCTCCAAGTAGATTCATATGTATCATCGGTTGAGAAACTCACGTGCACTCCTGTGTGGCCCGGTTAGTATGGTAAGCTTGCCGTTGTAAATTTGGAGCAGGTGTGCGGGCTCCTTACCCTGCGACGATCTCACCAGTTGCGCCGATTCCTCCTCAGCCAGGGAACAAGCCGCCTCCAAAGCAGCCTCTCTGTCATTACATGCTGAATGGACGCCTTCCCAGCAATTCACCTATATAAGCAATCGGGTATAAATACGAGCATTTGGCAAATTAGCGCGCGTAATGAGAGCCGCGAGCGAGATACGGGCAATTTCGCGTAGACGTGGATTAACGAGAGAAATCTGTGTAATTTCCAACTCGCGCGCCGGAAGCAAGCGTTGCAATATCTCAGCGGTTTTATTGCGCAATAAGCAGCATCGATTCCACGATTCGAATATAATTGGAGAAATCACGATGGGGATACTCACGATGCATCTGGTCCTGCGTCCGTATCCGTACTTGTACCTGAGCACGTAGCAGGCCTCGGCGTAGAGGACCCCAAGATCGTCGACCTCCTCCAGAGCCGCGCCGTGCTTGGACCTCCAGAGGGTCCGTTCCCCGGTTCCGTCATCGACCAGCTGACACTCAGCGGCTAGTCTGGGCCGCTCGCTCATGTAGTCCGGCTCGAAGCTGGCCGGCAGCATGAGCGGCCTGGACTTGGTCTCGGCCCAGCCTCGCAACCAGCAGCGCATCTCCGGAGGTTCGTGACCCTCGATCGCTCGGCCGACCGGTACGCTGGGGCTGTAGCCCTTCTTCTTGACGAAGCCCCGGGCGTTGCGCACCGCTTCGAGCCGTTCCTTGGCGTTGGCATCCTTGCCCACCCAGGCCCAGACCCCGGCTTCGCCTCGGTCCAGCAGGAACACGCTGTCGGACTCGAGATCCGTCCGGAAGATCGGCCCGGACTTTAGCTCGGCCACCTTGTACTTGCCGGTCTGCTCATTGCACTTGTACAGCTTGATGCTGCTCGCGGGCGGGTAGGTTCGAACCAGTGGCTCCGGAGAGACGAAGCGCCTCGAAGGCTCAAGGATCTCGTCAAGGAGCTTACGGGCCTCCGGCTGAAGCGTTTTCTCGTAGCCGTCCTCCACCACGAAGACGCGGGCGTCCTCTTCGTTATTGTTCTTCTTCTGTTCGTCAAGCATCTTGAGCGCGTGGCTCTTGTGCAGCGGCTCCGAGTTCGAACCGAGCCACAGGAACACCACAGACCTGCGGATTGATTATTATTACAGCGATGAGTAAGCTATAATATTATGATAGCGAGCGTGGGCGTGATTCAATTACACACCTGCTGCGGACGTCGAGGAGGATGACGTCGCGGGACGAGAAGCTGCTCCAGTCGAGCGGCTTGAGTTCGGTGAGGACGGGTAGTCCGGTACCGCTGACTCTGTGCAGACTGGCACCGCGGTTACCCTCGTCTGTGCGCGGTTGCTCCACGGCCAGGAGTCGCTGACGGAAGTAGGCCAGAAAACGGGGACTCTCCCGGCCCTGAGCCTCTCGGAGTAGGATCGTCGCGCCGAGCTGGGAATCGAGTTCAGCGGCGCGCAGGGCTGCAGCTCCGGATACGCTCGAGTCGCAGTCCGCGCCGACCCAGAAGTGTACGGCCCGCACTGCCTGGCTCTCCTTTAGTTCCTTTGTCTGCGTTATTCATAAAAGTAGAGGGTTTATGTGGAATTGAAAAAAATTAATAAAGACATAAAAGAGAATCATGTTACGTTACCGGCATGCCGGGATAGGGAAGCGCGCCGTCTCTGCCCGAAGCAGCATAGATCAAGTAAGCCGAGTCCGAGAGAAACGTTCCCACCTTTGTTCTACCCAGCGAGATGGTCCTGAGTCCCTGCATTCCATCAAAGATTTTAATTAAGTACATGCAGCTACCGCCACCGCGTATACGTAATAACGTTACTCTTCATTTTCACACACAAAGAACTTCAGCTCTCATCTCACCTCGATTTTCCAGATGCAGAAGGCACTGCTGGCCTTGGGGATACTTTTGAAGATCTCCGCACCGCTGGATTCATCCGAGCAACTGCTCGCGTCGTCCTGTACATTATTGTTCAAACATACAAAGAAAACGCCGTGTAATTATTTTACGAGAGCCCAAGTGCAATTAGCGCCGTGATCGTGATGATTTTCGAGAGAAAGCATCTCGGACGCGTTGTTTTAATCGAAGAGCGCAGTAAGACGTGTGTGTTCGCGTGTGATTTCGCACGACGTATATAAACGCGTCGGTTTACAGCACAAGTGGACCACCGTCGCGTTTTTATATAGGCCAACACGCGCTGCATACAATCATGGGAATTTGCGCGTCTTTTTTCTTGCTCTTGCAAATTGGCCGCAGCTATACTGCTATAAATGAGTGTATCGATCGTTAGTCGCGGATCAACGACGAGGCCTCTCTGCTAATGCAGGTACTTTGAAAAACTTTGTGATTGATGAGCGGTGCGGTGTTTTTTATTTTCAATTAATTAATGAAACTAGGATAGGTTTTTTACGCCTTTGAAAGCCAGTGGAACGTTGAGAAAGATTTTTGTTCGCTGTATGGAAAGTACTTTTGACGCGCGCGTTGATGCAGCTTTAATGAACTGTCGGCGCTTATAAGAGCCGCACGATGATAACAGTAAAATTCGTAATTCTATATTATTTTCTACTCCACACAAAACGCTTCTGCGCTATTAAAACCATATCTACCGAGATACTCATTTTAATGCTCATTGTGCTAGAGGAAACGGTTACACAAGTTTTTTTCCCTACACATCATCATCATGTCATTAAACGTCGGTGATGCACAGATTTAAGGCACTTTTTACTCCATAATATAACGTTCGAGCTTTATTCAGATTCGAGTTCTTTGGCTCGTAGAACAGGAAAGCCTCGGTAATTTTGAGCTGCCCACGTACGCGTCGTCACTTTGCTGGAAGAGCTTGTGTATGCCGTTGTAAAAAGAGATAATAGCGTAATTGCCCGCCATGCGCGCACATTGTGAAACGTCAAATAAAAGCCCAAACCGGATTCGTCGGATTTATATTTAAAAAGTCTCGCCTTCACTGGCTCCCGTCAACATGCGGACAATGGGTTCATGCGATGCGCTAAAAATCCAAACGGTAGAACGAAAAGTTTTATCGTTTCTTTTTTGTATATACGACGGACAATTTTTTATTGCGGTAGTTTGCGAATTTAGGTAGATGAGCTAACCGCCGGTTGCTGTACAGATAGTGTAGTCATGAATTTGCTGGAATATACGTGTACACCGTACGCGGGATCGATATTTTAAGGCAAACAAAATTACTGCATAATACTGCAGTTCCAGTGCAGATATGTCAAACCGCAAAGTCGACAAAACGTAATTTTAATCCTTATGCGCTAGTTACACATTATTTACAGGATGTGAAATTAAAAGGTATAATTGTTGAAAATAAAAGCTGACAAGTTTGTTCTTAAACACAAAGCGCTCGCTACATTTTTCAGACTCACATAGCGTGACATGAATTTCGGGTGGCATCAAAAGCGGCGGGCTCGTTTCCTGCGCGCGGACACTCGTCGCACACAACAGCTGATGCGCTTTGACCGCAAAGTTAAAACTCGTTTTACCTTCCACCGAAATCATTTTCTCGACAAAAAAAAAATCCTTACGTATTCCGCTCTCCGCGAAATTATAAAAATGAGAAAAAGCCAACTCACTCGTTTAAAAAATCCCATCGTCGATCGTAGCTCTGCAGCAGGCAGAGAGTCAAAAGGAAGAGAAAGTACAATATATCGATCAGCACCGAGCGCACATCACTCAGCGTGAAAAAACGAGCCGCGCACTGCAGCAGCAATCATGATGAAACTTGGAATCTCGCGCAAAAAAAAAGAAGATATCTCGACGGCAACAAGTGGTCGCGATCGAAAAGTCATTCACACACAGCGAACGAGCGAAAGAGAGAGAGAGACGATCTCGCGAGGAGCGCAGACAGCTGCGGATTGCACCGCTCGGCTCTCGAGCTCGTCGACTATATAACGCTCGGCACCGGCGAGGCAAGCGACTGATGCGTGTTTTTTTCGTTCGCGCCAAGAGAGAAAAAGAAAAGCAGCAACACAGAGAGGAGAGCGCGAACTACCACCACACAACGCTGCGAGAGAAGAAAGGAAAGAGGGAGAGCCGTAGCGGTGGCCGTCGTCCGGAAGTGGGCCCGGAACTCTGGGCGGCCAGCCGTGACCGACGGGCCCCTCTGTCTGGTTATATAGGTGCTCTCGTGTAACTGACGTGACTACGTGTGTAGGTGAGCTGGTTACGAGGTAACATGCGGGCGCTGGAGCATCACCTCGTTCTCCGTGTGTTATCTAACGTGCGCACCTGCTCGTCCTCTCTCTCCCTCCTCGTCGTCGCTATACATTGTCTGCAACGGCAGCTCAATCCTTTCTATCGGTTGCCGCGCAGCGTATATTCGCGTGTGCTTTTTGGATGCGGCCTTGCGCTTATAAATACGTTGCTCCGTTTTATGATTTTTCCATCGCGAAGCTTTTTGACCCAGTTTTGGAGAACGATTCTCTATTATAATCTCTCGAGACGTCGAACCTGCAATAAATCATGGCGAAATTAGACTGGCATAAAGATTTTTGTAAAAACGGTATGATCGCACTAAAATTATATTATGAAAGTAAAATTACGGCTTTGCGATACATACAGTAATACGTACACCGCGAGAAATAGATTTCTTGTTAAACTTTCTAAACGGATCGATTATAAACTAATGTATCTTTCTTTTATCTCTCGCGGACGAGAGTTATGATGCGGTGGAATACCGCAAGGAACTCGCTGATTCTCTCTTGCGGCTTGGCTGAGCAACAAGACTATGCAATCAGCGTCTCGCCGGGGAATATTTGTCTTTGTCAGAATTTAATAGGAAGTTTATCATTTAAATTGATTTCCTCCTGCGGATTATTCAGCAGTTTATTTTTTCATTTTTTAATAATTGAATACATTGTTGGACTAGATGCGCAAGCTTCAAGGCGCCAGACGGAAATTTGCCGAAAATGGAACGCGTTTTGAGAAATAAGTGAAAAGCATTATTGATGTTTTCAAAGGTTATAAGTTATTTTTTTGACAGGTCCAAACGGAGTAGGAAGTTAGAATTTTTCGGCGGAGATAGAGATAATGATAAAAATTCTATGGAGTGGCGAGAAGACGACGATGACGATGATCGCAGAAGCGGTAAACTCGCGTTTAGACGTTTTTTTTTTTTGAGGCGATAATTATATTTTTCAAAAATCACTCCAGTCGAAAGCTTGTCCTGGATCGGGACGAACGACCTTGAAAAATCAAAAAGCGATTCGAGCATAACTCCGATTGGCGACTGCAATTACCGAGCCCGGGGAGTTCAAGTAACTCTGGGAACTTGCGAGGCGCAGAAGAAGCTCACGTCTGCCCTGAGAAATTTAGATATAAGCAACGATGACGACGATGCCAGTGATGACAGAAATGTGAGCTTCACACCTGTTATAACAAAAGATTGTCCTTACAATCAGCTCGATTCAAACTCATTCCGCTATGGATTCAAAACTCAAAATCTCACCACAAAAGAACTTGTCACTCAAGGACCAGAAATTTTGAATTTCCAGGTACTGGTTACTCGTATCATACGAGCTTTTCTTCAAAAGACTTGGTAGTTTTTGACATACTCAACTAATTTATAGGGAAACCGACATTCGCCTGAAGAGATTGCAATGCATTGGAAAAAGGATTGCAGAATGTGGCTATGGAAGTCGTTTAGATTGTCTACAAGACGAAATCAGACGAGGGATACTATTGCTGAAATTAACTAAAAATATATCGTTTCAAATTAAACATTTTGATAGAATATTGACAATTTTTTAAGCTTTTAAAGTAAAACTATGTATTTTTTAAATGTTTAACATTTTTCAATAAAAAACTTTAACAGAAATCAGTTTGTAAAAGTCTATTCTGATTGGCTAATGTCCTACAGAATAAATCTGCTTTTTGTTTGTAACAATTTATTGAGTTAAAGAGTAATTAAAAATAACTTTCTATATACAACAGGTTTAACCTCCAGTTTCGACTGCATCCAGGCTCTGCTGTCCTTCAACAACTTCTCCCATTTCAAATCTTGCAAAATCTAAAATTTGCGTTTTCGTTTCTGCCAGCAATTGTTGCACAGTCATGCTTGGATCAAGAAGGAATTCTTGATGAATCAATGCCGTTTCGTCGTCTGCATTTTTCTGTGGTTGATCCACTTCTGGATCTCCAATTTTAGTAGGGTTCATACCTGCAGAAAAATATACAAAATATAAAATCTGCATACATTGAAAAATTGAAAATAAAACTTAATTTTACCAATTATGTGTTGACACAATTGTTTCCCAATGTCCTCTTGGGCTTCTTCAGTTCTATATGCTAATAAGGCTCCATATTTTCCATAAGTGATGGGCCCAGCTTCTGCTGGAGCAGGATGAGTGTATCCAGTCAATAACACATCGGATGGCACATTCATGCACAGAGCACGCCTTACTCCTATGTTTTCTCCAAGAGTACCAATGGTCAGTGCACAGTGATCAGCTAATGGTTTTCCATCGAGTGCTTGCAGTGCTTTCAACGCATCTGCATCTAGGATAGCTTTATTGTAAAGACCATCTGATGCAACACTGGTAGTATGCTTTAGCACAGCTGAAGCAACAATACCTGCCAACTCATGGAATTGTTTATTGCGAGCTACAAAATCTGTCTCACAGTTGATCTCGATAAGAGATCCATGATTCTTGTCAACTATTGCTGCAATAAGGCCCTGACTAGTTGATCTGCCCTGTAATTTCTGAGCTTTCGACCAGCCCAGTTGCTGTGCTTGTTCCTTCAACCACTGTTCTGCCTGAAAAAACAAATGAGATACATCAACACCCTGTTTAAGCAAGAACAGCTGATTAAATAAAAAAAATATTCAAACCTTTTCCAAGTTATTTTCATGAAGCTCCAAGGCCTTCTTACAGTTAGCAAAAGTGTATCCTGTCTTCTTTCGCAGCTTTGCCAAGAGAGACTTGTTCGGTGACTGCCACAGAATGTTGTTAGTGCTGATGAAACGAACTATACAATTGGAAAGCATCTGAAATAGAAACGATATTCTTTCAGAAAGCTGTCGATGCCATTGTAAGACAAATTTCATTGACAATTGGCGAGTAAACCATGGTTATGAAACCTAACCTAAAAAATCAATATACGAGTAGTCGGAGAAGTATCTAAAGCATAATGTGGAATGACATTGAAAAATGCAACACGACAGCATGAGGGATGCTTGCCACAGTGGAGATTCCGCGGGTTTCTTGGGAATCGATCAGTTAGGTTGCTTGGAAACAATGGTCAATTGAAACTCCGTTCAGTACTCACGTTTTCAGTGCACCCTTTGACTGCAACTTATCTCCACTTGATTTCAGGCAAAATGACGCATCAGAAGAGGTGATTCCCTCGATCAGGTAAATTCTCGGACGTATCTCAGTCTCAGATCCGTGAAATTGAGTATAAGTTTGCAATAACTTTGTATATATACTGGAGAAACTCGAATTTAAAAAGAGGCTGCGCAAGCCGGCGCTTGCAGAGAAAGAGGCTCGATTATTGTGCAGCAGCGCGCGGTCGGTATATATAATACCTATCCTGTGCGATAGTTACGGCGGCGCTACTCATCAGAGGCGGCCTATATGTGGTGGCGTAAGAGGATGATTTAATATACGAGCTTCTTGCGTGTATAACGAGGTGAGCTTTTGTCGAGATTAGAAATTTAATTAATTTACCTGAACTAAGTTTATTAAATCGATAGATTTTAACGAGCTCTCAAAAATGTTTATGATTACTGATATTTTATTTTCAATATCTATATACAGCTCATCGACATGACAGACACGGAATCTCTCGAAATAATAAGATCGAGAACCGCCTCTAGCAGAACAACGTCGGACACAAGCGGAACAAAGAGATCGTGCAACGATTCGTTAAAAAGTACGCGTTTAACCACAAACTCGACGAACTGTTCATATGAATTTTCATTCCCCTCGGGAATGTTCGCCCGCAAGCGCAAAAAATTCGTCGATTCGTGTACAATATCGGAGCAAATGAACAATCGTCATCAGTCTCTCGACGCACGATTCAAATTCACGTTGACGCGAATGAGAAAGGAGGAATTCAGGAGACGCATCGTCGACTTGACAATAAAACCGGGTGTAACCGATGCAGTTGATTCCCAGGCAATTAGTGATAAAGAAGTAGTGGATCGGTTTTACTATTATTACATTCGAAATGGTCTGGATACGCTTCACGTAGCTTCGATCGATTCGACGACTGTTGGGAAGATATTGTCGCTGATACCGGACAAGTATCGAAGAAGCTTTGCGCAGTTTGTCGATGAATTGTTTAGACAGGTGAAAGAGGAGTTTGTGTGGACTTTGAAGAGATCGATCGTGGATTTTGCTTTGCAGGATCATTACAAAAAAGAAGCGCCAGTGGCGGTTGGTTTGAATTTTTTAACGAACGTTTCCACTTTTTTGTATTTTGATGGACAGTACCTTATAATATTTTTTTTTTTTTTTTTTTGTATTTTTCAGAAAGTATTGGAAATCGTTGAGTGCCTTAAAAATGACTTTCCGCCGGATTATTTCAAATATTACATCTCGCGCAAGCGAAAAATCAAAGAAAATCTGAACTTGATAAATCCATGCATGAAATCTTCTTGGAGCCACTGGAGTCGCGAATTCAGGTAGAAATTAACGTATAAAAAGATTTGATTATATCTCTTACATTCTAATTGGTTCAGGGACTTTCGATTGATCGATCTCAACAAACTAAAAGATCAAAATGAAAGCTGGGACCTTATGACTTTTCAAAGCACTATCGACAAACAAATTCAGGGTGCTGTGAGGTATTTGAAAATCAACTGGTTTGGCGGAATACAAGAAATATTTCTGATGGTAAGAATATTTTTTTTTTAAGTATTCATGGATTTATAGAGATCGAGAAAAATATATCTATTTTCAGAATAACCGAAAAAATCTCGTGCCTAGTCCGCTGGATTCGAAGCAATTCAATCGATTCTTCAATTGCATAGCAAAGTTAATGGAATCTCAGCTTCTATCGATTTTTAAATCTAGTCTGCGAGATTTCGTATTGTATATTTTTGATGTACAGGTAAATGTGTTTCATAGAGATAAGCCTGAGCTTTTATATACTTAAATAACAAAATATCTTTTTCTTTTTATCTAGCAATCTAGTAATAGCTATAAGCTTAACGTTATCGTGAAATCTAAAGAGATACACTTTGAACCTCCTTTCCAATACTTTAAGGACGTTATTGGTAGCGTGCTCGATGTAATGTGCGAGGCAATGATGGGCTTTGAGAGGCTTGAAACTCAACTTTATCTCGATTGGTCTGGCCCTCGAACCCTGCTTAAAGTACGTTATAACGCTGTTATATTGCTTACCTTGATTCAATGGATAAAACGAACGAAAATTTGATGTAGCCCTATTTTTTTATTTAAATTAAATTTCATTTTTATAATATTGTAGCCAAACATTTCTACAACTATTATTACCGACTACAAACGAAGAATAGCTGAACTTATTGAACAGCAAAAAGTCGAGCCTGAATCGACGATCAGCGAGCTGCAAAAGTAATGATTTTACAGCTAAAGTTCTCTATAAATGTTTCACTCATCATTTTTATGCTTGATTTTTTTTTTCCTAAAAGGTACAAGGAATTTTTTAATGACCACGAATTAGAAAAAGTAAACGCATTCATACAGGACAAGAGTAGAACTTTTGAAGAGTATCAGGAAAAGATAAATTATTACAATGATCTAGAAAACAAAGTTATCCTCGAAAACGATATAACGATCTGCACTACTTTTTTCACGATTAATCGCAGGGATTTTCTAGAAATGGTATCGAAAAATATAGAGTCACTGAAAATGCTTTTTCTCAAAGAGTTGGTTCTGCAATATCAATCAAAAGCAAAGAGGTAGGAGTACTTGAATTGTGAATTTTAAAATCATATAGAGCGTTCTACTTTAACAAGTATTTTTTCAGCGTAAGCGAAGAATATCAAGCGATCACTGAGCACGCCGAGAGCTTTCCGCAAAATACGGCCGCTCTGATGGAAATGATCGATTATATGAAAAAGGTCGAGGATTATTCGTTGAAGAAATTAGAAAATAAACTGCGAGAGATTCTGGGAAGCATAATATTTTTATCGGATTATTGGCTTATGTCCGAAGATGAAATCTCCAGCAACAATTCAGTTTTTCAATGGTACCACAGAATGCCGGAGGTTTTGGAAAATAGCAAAATCACCATCGAGAACAAAACACAAGAATTTCAAGACGCGCTCAGAGGTACCTATATTAAAGAATTTATTTGCATGCGTATATATTCGTGTACTTTGAATGACACATAGTTTTTCAAATGCGCAGCGAGATATTTGAAATTCGAGGATGAGCTGGAAATGTACGCGAAGCAAGTCGAAGAGTATCAATACCTTGGCGATATCGAGGAAATATTTCGGTATCAGAAAAAGGCTCAGAGTTTGGAGAATAAGCTGATAAGTGCCATGGAAAAAATCGATAGATTCAATGAAGAAGAAAAAGCCTTTGGCTGGGAGAATACACAATACCCCTTACGAAAAGAAATAGCCGACCGTTTAGCACCCTATAAAAAGCTCTATGATGTAGCTTGTGATTTTCTAACAAAGTATGAAAAATGGACCACCTCGCCGGTTGGTATTTACGACCCCGAAGATATCGAGAACGAGGTTTCCACTGCTTTCAGGTTATTTTTACACGTTGAAAAACTATCCGGCTAACAGTATAGAGCATGTGCAGCATAACGATCGATTTAAAATTTTGTTGTTTTTTTTCAGAACAATGTACAAGCTAGAAAAAAGCTTTCACGAAAGTGAGCCGCGAAAGCTCGCCGAAATGATTCGCGGAAATATCGAGCAGTTCAAGGAGCGCATGCCTGCAGTTATGACCCTCGGAAATCCTGGTTTAAAGGAACGACATTGGCTGCAAGTCTCTGAGATCGTGGGCTTTCCGATCAAGGTTGATGAGAACTTGACGCTGAAAAAAGTGTTGGACATGAATCTGGATAAGTACATCGATCAGTTCGAGAGCATTTCCGAAGCGGCGACCAAGGAGAGCACTTTGGAAAAAACGATGTTGAGAATGGAGAAGGACTGGCTCGACATGAGCTTTACGATTACTCCTTATAAGGATTCCGGCACCTATGTCGTCGCCGCAGTTGACGACATCCAATTGACACTCGACGATCATATCATGAAATCCATGACCATGAAGAACTCGCCTTACATAAAACCGTTCGAAATGCAGATCTTGTAATCTTCTATTTTTCTAAAAAAAAAAACAAAAAAAAAACAAAGTAATCGTAACATTATAGGTCAAAATCTAAAATTCACTTTCAACATCCGCAGGAGATGGGAAAGGAAGCTCCAGCTGTTGCAAAACATTCTCGACCAGTGGCTATCGGTCCAGGGCACGTGGATGTACCTGGAGCCGATTTTCACTTCACCGGATATCCAGCAGCAGATGCCAGAGGAGGGAAAGAAGTTTTCCCTCGTGGATAAGACCTGGCGGGACATCATGAAAACCGTCGAAGCGGATCCTCGTGTGCTGTCGGTCATCGAAATCGAAAAGATGCTCGAGAGGCTGAAAAAGAACTTTGGCTTGCTCGAACTCATCCAGAAGGGTCTGAACGAGTACCTGGAGATGAAGCGCCTCTTTTTCCCGAGATTCTTCTTCCTGTCGAACGACGAGCTGCTGGAGATCCTTTCCGAGACCAAGGACCCGACGAGGTATACTCAACGAAAAAGCTCCAACGAATGATAATATTACGCAGTCGGTAAACTTTCACTGCGTATCACAGGGTTCAGCCACACCTGAAAAAGTGTTTCGAGGGCATCGCCCGGCTGACGTTCGACGACGAGATGAACGTGCGCGAGATGCGCTCAGCCGAGGGTGAGGTAGTCAGTCTGTGCGACGTGATCTCAACGGGAGCAGCGCGCGGTCAGGTGGAAAAGTGGCTGGTCGAGCTCGAGGCCGACATGCGAAAGAGCGTACGCGACAAGGTGTCGAGGGCGATCTTTGCCTACCCACAGAAACCGCGCACCAGCTGGGTACTCGAGTGGCCTGGACAAACCATCCTCTGCGTTGGCCAGCTCTACTGGACGCGACAAATCGAGCGAGCCATGATCGACGAGGGCTTGGGAGGCTTGAAGAGGTACTTGCGCCAATGCCAGCAGGAGCTCAACGATATCATACTCCTCGTCAGGGGCAAGTTGTCCAAACAGAATCGGGTTACTTTGGGTGGGTACACAATCGTATATCTATATATCGGGCAAGAGAACTCGTTGCTTTTTACGAGGCCGTGCGGTGAATTACCGATCGCGCTTGTAAATAAAAATCGAGTTGGTTTATTGAAAATATACTGCGATATTGATTTCGAAAAATGCTGATTATTACTTTGTTTGAAAACTGTTTATTTTTCAGAGGCGTTGGTCACGATAGACGTACATGGAAAGGATGTGCTTGCGAGTCTTTGCGACGAGGGTGTGGCAAATAAGAACGATTTCAAGTGGCTTTGTCAGCTGAGATATTATTGGCAGGTAAATTTGCATGTTTAGTTCATATGATTTAAATAAAGCTGGTGAAATCTTCGTTTACATCTTATAATTCAAATCAAGGAGGATGACATGCAGACGCAAATGATAAACTCGAGCTTACGTTACGGCTACGAGTACCTGGGTAACACGTCTCGCCTGGTAATCACACCGTTGACCGACCGCTGTTACCGCACACTCTTCGGTGCCTTGAGTCTTCATCTGGGTGGTGCACCAGAGGGTCCAGCCGGTACCGGTAAAACCGAGACGACCAAGGACTTAGCAAAGGCCGTGGCAAAACAATGCGTGGTGTTCAATTGTTCGGACGGATTGGATTACATCGCGCTTGGCAAATTTTTCAAAGGCCTGGCCTCGTGCGGTGCCTGGTCCTGCTTCGACGAGTTCAACCGTATAGATCTGGAGGTTTTGTCGGTCGTTGCTCAGCAGATCCTAACGATTCAGCGAGGAATAAATTCAGGGGCGGATAAATTGCTCTTCGAGGGTACCGAAATATCGCTCGATCCTACCTGCGCCGTTTTCATCACCATGAATCCTGGCTACGCTGGTCGGTCTGAATTGCCCGATAATCTCAAGGCGCTGTTCAGGTCCGTCGCAATGATGGTACCCGACTACGCTCTCATATCGGAGAACACGCTATACTCCTATGGTTTTTACAACGGGAGACCTTTGGCTGTGAAGATCGTCACTGCCTACAAGCTTTGCTCGGAGCAGCTGAGCAGTCAGTGTCATTACGATTATGGAATGAGGGCCGTCAAGTCTGTGCTTACAGCGGCGGGAAATTTGAAGCTCAAGTATCCCGAGGAGTCCGAAGACATACTTTTGTTGCGCAGCATCAACGATGTCAATCTGCCAAAGTTCCTCAGCCAGGACCTACCCTTGTTCCGAGGTAAACTAACGTATAGTCATGTCAGTGATTTTTAAAATGGTCATACGTTAACGTTCAACAGGTATCGCCTCGGACCTCTTCCCGGGTGTCACTCTGCCGGATCCCGACTACACTCATCTTAATGCCTGCACGCGCGAAGCCTGTGCCGCTGCCAATCTGCAGTGCACCGACTTTTTTCTGCGCAAAGTCCAGCAGATCTATGAAATGATGATTGTGAGGCACGGTTTCATGATCGTCGGCCTACCGTTTGGTGGAAAAACATCGGCCTATCAGATGCTCGCCGACGCCTTGCGATTGTTGGAAGAAAGGGGCCTCATGAACGAGCACAGGGTGGAAATCACGATCATCAATCCTAAAGCGATAACGATGGGTCAGCTGTACGGACAGTTCGATCCGGCATCGCACGAGTGGAGAGACGGGGTGCTGGCGGTGAAATACCGGGAATTTGCGACTTCCACAAACGAGAACAGGAAATGGCTGATATTCGATGGGCCCGTGGATGCCATATGGATCGAAAATATGAATACGGTGTTGGATGACAACAAAAAGCTCTGCTTGATGTCCGGAGAAATTATTCAGTTGGCGCCTACTACCAATTTGATTTTCGAGCCGATGGATCTTGAAGTTGGTGATATAACTCGACTGATACAATCGATTTATCTTTTTAATTAATTTTTTTTTTTCGATTTCACGTAGGTTGCCTCCCCTGCAACCGTATCGAGATGCGGCATGATTTATATGGAACCAGTTTCTTTGGGCTGGGAGCCACTCTTACTGTCTTGGCTCAATACTTTACCAAAGACATTGGCCGATCACATAAAAAATTACCTGAAAGAGATGTTTCTGCGTTTTTGTCCGGCTTTGCTACACTTCATTCGCCGCTGTGGCGTGAAAGTAATTCAACAATTTTTTATTAGAAAAAGTATGGGCGTGTGGCTTGTTCCTTTAAAATTTTATTATTTTCAGGAAATGATATCGATGCCCGATGCGAATTTGGTGCGATCGATAATGTACCTCTTTGACTGTCACTGCGATGATTTTCAAAGTGAAAAATACATCGAAAGCATTTCGGATTTAGAAATGAGAGCTCAAATTGAAGTAATTTTCTTTTTAAATTCAATATATCTCCACATAGAGATTAAAATAAACTACATTGTAAAATCTTACTTTTAGGGCTGCTTCTTTTTCTCCTGTATCTGGGCAATGGGCAGCACTATTCTTACCGCGTATCGAGAGAAATTCAGCGCATTGTTTCGTGCTTTAATGGAACGCGAATTGCCTTCGAACATAAAAGAATCATTTGCTTTGCCAGAGGAGATAACGAGCCCCCGGAAGCCATACGTGACCCTTATCCCATCGGAAGGTCTAGTCCACGATTACAAATTCATAAAGGAGGGCAAAGGAAAATGGGTCTTGTGGTCGGAGGATCTCCTAAATGATCCACCCATCCCTCGAGACATTCCGGTTAATCAAATAATCATCCCGACGGTCGAAACCATACGCTACTTCCATTTGTTCAAAATGCTCGTCAGTCATCAAAAACCAATATTGCTGGTTGGTCCGACCGGAACTGGAAAATCATCTTATATCGCGGAATTTCTGCTCAAAAAGAATGATCCACACGTGTACAAGCCACTGTTTGTCACGTTCTCCGCGCAGACTTCGGCGAACCAAACGCAAGACATAATAATGAACAAGATGAACAAGCGGAGGAAGGGCATCTACGGAGCTCCACCAGGCAATACTTTCAAACAATTCATAAAATTATTTAAAAAAATAATAGAATTAAATGCGAATCTTACATTACAGGCATGCACTGGGTCATTTTCATCGACGACGTCTCCATCCCGCAAAAAGAAGAATACGGAGCGCAGCCGCCTATCGAGCTACTCAGACAATGGCTAGATCACGCAACTTGGTACGATCGTAAAGACATATCGCAAATACGACTCGTCGACGTACAGCCCATTTGTGCGATGCTTCCGCCGTCGAGCGGCAAAGACGTCACGCCACGATTCAAGCGACACTTCTTCACTATGGGTATATCCGAATTCGAGGATGACGTCATGTCGACGATATTCAGTAAGATCGTTTCCTGGCACTTTGAGGCGAGAGGATTTTCCGAAACTTTCAAGCCGTACGTTAATTACGTCGTCAAAGGAACGCTAGACGTGTACAAAGAGACTCTGAAATACCTCTTACCTACGCCGTCAAAGTCTCACTATTTGTTTAACCTGCGAGATTTCTCAAGGGTCATACAGGGGATATTACTATCGCGGCCAGAAACGACGTCGGATTTGGTATTTGTCTAAAAATTTATTATTTTCAGTAAAAATTATCATAGCGTAATTGATTAATCATTATCGTACTCGATAGAATGCTTTGAAGAGATTGTGGGTGCACGAGATACTTCGAGTTTACGGCGATCGCTTGGTCGACGAAGCTGACACCGCTTGGTTGATTGAATTGATTCGCAAGGTCTTGCAGAATAGGATGGATGAAGACATGAACAAGCTTTTTGCCGATTTCGTCGGCGAGCCTAACGCATCGGTAATATTAGCTTTTGATGAAAAATTTCAACATATAGATCGTCGATGAGATATACGATAAAATTTTGTGAAAATTTAACAGGTGTCGGAGTCGAACTTGAGGAACTTGATATACTGCAATTTCCAAGATTCATCGGCCGACACGAAACTGTACATGGAAGTGCCAAATTTAGATGACCTTTCGAAAGTTGTCGAGCAATATTTGCATGAATACAATTCCATATCCAAGAAACCAATGAATTTGGTCCTATTCAGGTAAAATTTTTTCAACGTCGATTAGATACATCTCGATATAATGCTTTCCTCGTTTGTTTACAGATTCGCGGTCGAGCACCTCTCGAAAATTTGCAGAATCATGATGCAGCCGTGCAGTCATGCTCTTCTGGTCGGCGTCGGTGGTTCCGGTCGACAATCTCTCACGCGACTAGCCGCCCACATTTCGGATTACGACCTATTTCAGGTGGAAATTTCCAAACTATACGGGGTCAATGAGTGGCACGAGGACCTGAAGGACATTTTGAAGAAAACCGCTTCATCCGAACTTCACACGGCTTTTCTCTTCAGCGATGTTCAAATCAAGGAGGAGTCCTTTCTCGAGGATATAAGCAACTTGCTGAATTCAGGCGAAGTTCCAAACCTCTTCGCTCCCGATGAGAAGGTTGACATATGCGAGAAGATGCGTCAGATCGATCGGCAACGCGACAAGTCCGTGCAAACAGACGGCAGCCCCATATCTCTGTTTAACCTCTTCGTTCAAACGGTTAAGGAACAGCTGCACATAGTGGTAGCTATGTCGCCGATCGGTGACAATTTCCGGGTCAGGATTCGCAAGTTTCCAGCGCTCGTCAATTGCTGCACCATCGACTGGTTGCAGCCCTGGCCGGAGGATGCTCTGCTCGCCGTGGCTACCAAGTTTTTGGGCTACATCGAGCTTTCCTCGCTGGAGAGATCGGCTTGCATAGAGATGTGCCAAACTTTCCACACGTCGACTCAGGATCTGTCAAAGGAGTTTTATCAGAAAGCCAAGAGACACAATTACGTCACGCCGACTTCGTATTTGGAACTGATCAGTACCTTTGACAAAATTTTAGAGCAGAAGCGAAGGGAAGTCAGAGAGAGCAAGAAAAGGTACGAAGCTGGCTTGGAGTCTCTCAACAACGCTCACGTGCAAGTCGGAAAAATGCAGGAGACTCTTATCGCGCTACAGCCGAAGTTGATCGAAGCCACGAAAGACGTAGAGAAAGTACTGGCTACCATCGAGAAGGAAAGCGCCGAAGTCGCTCAGATCGAGAAAGTAGTGAAGAAGGACGAGGAAGCCGCGATGGTAAAATATATAGCTTCTGATCGATTTAAATTTTAAAAGCTCTCGTCGTTGATGCATAATTGAATTACAGGCCGTAGCCGATGCGGCGGAAGCCATCAAGGCTGAATGCAACGCTGATTTGAAAGAAGTTTTGCCGATACTGAATGCAGCTAACGATGCCCTGAATACCCTTACTCCTCAGGACGTGCAGATCGTCAAGACGATGAAAAATCCTCCGGCAGGCGTCAAGCTCGTTATGGAGGCGATTTGTATCTTGAAAGTCAGTCATCGCTCAATATTGTGCATTTTTAGTATAGAGAATTACGAAATGCGAAACTAAAATTTTCAGGACGTCAAACCCGACCGAGTCCCCGGTGAAGGCGGTCGAATGGTCGACGACTACTGGAAGCCGTCTCTACGTATCCTGGGCGATATCAAGTTCCTCGAGGGTCTTCTCGCCTTCGACAAGGACAACATCCCCGACCGAATAATCGCGAAAATTCGCTCCAGCATCCTGACGAATCCCAACTTCGATCCCGACAAGATCCGCAACGCCTCGACGGCTTGCGAGGGTCTTTGCAAGTGGGTGATCGCTCTGTCGGAGTACGACAAGGTGGCCAAGGTCGTGGCTCCGAAAAAGGTGGCTCTGCTCAAGGCCAAGGCCAGCTACGCCTACGCCATAGCCGGAGTCGAAGTGAAGCGAGCCAAACTCCGAGACGTGCAAGAGAAGGTGGCCAAGCTCGAAAAGCTCCTGGCGGTGCGCAAGAACGAGCACCAGCAGATGACCGACGAGGTGGCCGAGTGCCAGCAGAAGCTCCAGCGCGCCGAGGAGCTCATAGGTGAGTCGTTCATGTATAGAAATCTTCTTACTCTTCCCTAACGATGCACTTCATTATCGCAGGCGGCCTGGGAGGAGAGCACACTCGATGGTCGGAGATCGCCAAGGAGCTGGGCGAGCGCTACCACAAGCTCACGGGTGACGTGCTTGTGAGTGCCGGTGTCGTCGCCTACTTGGGAGTCTTCACTGCCTCCTATAGGCAGAAGCAGCTAGACAGGTGGACGGCTGACTGCACCAGGCTGGGCCTCGTTTGTAGTCCCGACTTTCAGCTGACTCACGTGCTCGGCGACCCGGTGCTCATCCGATCCTGGACGATCTTCGGTCTGCCGAGCGACCTGTTCTCCATCGACAACGGCATCATCGTCAGCCACTCAAGACGCTGGCCGCTGATGATCGATCCCCAGGGCCAGGCCAACAAGTGGGTCAAGAACCTCGAGAAAGCCGCGAACGTCCACGTGGTCAGGCTCTCCCAGCCGGACTACATGAGGATACTGGAGAACGCCATCCAGTTCGGCCAGCCCGTACTCATGGAGAACGTCGGTGAGGAACTCGACGCCGCGCTGGAACCGCTCCTGCTTAGACAGACTTTCAAGTCCGGCGGGGCTATGTGCATCAAGCTCGGGGACTCCACCGTCGAGTACAACGACAAATTCAGGTCAGCGCAGTGATGGACGGGGTGTCTCGTAAAATTTTTAACACGAAACATTCAACAGGTTTTACATAACGACGAAGCTGAGAAATCCGCACTACTTGCCAGAAGTCGCGGTGAAGGTGACTCTATTGAACTTTATGATTACGCCGACGGGCTTAGAGGACCAACTTCTTGGAATAGTCGTCGCCAAGGAGCGTCCAGACTTGGAAACCGAGAAGAACCAGCTCATCGTCCAAGGAGCCGAGAACAAGAAGTAAAAGTTTGATTCGTATAGCGAAATATTGACCTTTTCCACCGTGAGTAAATAATTCGAACACATCTCGTGTGTCAATAACGCGCAGGACGCTGAAGGAAATCGAGGACAAAATACTCGAGGTTCTGTCGGAGTCTGATGAAAACATATTGGAAGATCAAACTGCAATTAGCGTGTTAAGCTCTTCGAAGACGCTCGCTAACGAAATTCAAGCGAAGCAGGCTGCGGCGGAAATTACGGAGAAGTCCATCGACGAGACGAGATTGCAGTACACATCGATCGCCAGTTACAGCACCGTTCTGTTTTTCACTATCGGTGAGTATTATAGAAACATGGATATAGAAAAAAAAAAAAACAAAAAACTATTCGTTCATCATCTCGCAGCGACGTTAGCAAACATCGACCCGATGTACCAGTACTCGCTCGCCTGGTTTGTCAATCTCTTTAAAACAACAATCGATAACACGCCACCCGTCGACGACATAGGCCAACGCCTCGAGGATTTGCGAAAGTCTTTCACGTACTCGCTCTACGTGAACATCTGCCGTTCGCTCTTTGAGAAAGACAAGCTGCTCTTTTCCCTCATTCTCGTCGTCAATTTGCTCAACAAGCAGGGAAAAATGTTAAGCTCGCAGTGGATGTTTTTCCTCACCGGCGGCGTCGGTCTGGAAAATCCTTATCCCAATCCTGCGAAATGGCTTCCTGTCAAGTCCTGGGATGAAATATGCCGTTTGAACGATGTTCCTGGTTTCGAAGTGCGATTTACATGCGTGTATATAAATTTTTTTTTTTTTTCAAAAGCGCAAAGTATAATATAGAGTTTTGCTTGGAACGTTTTTAGGGAGTAAAAGCGGCATTCGAGAAGAACGCGGAAAGTTGGAAAGTGATTTTCGATCACAAAGAGCCTCACACGCTGGATTTCCCGGTGCCGTTCGACAAGCTCTCACGTTTCGAAAAATTGCTCGCCCTTCGATGTCTGCGATATGACAAAGTCATCCCTGCCGTTCAAAGCTTCATAGAAGGTGTCGTAAACAATTTAATTCTATATATAATCAAACGAACACGTAAGACTAATTTTAAATCCACAGCGGAGATGGGTCGAGAGTATGTTGAGCCTCCACCGTTTGATCTGTCCTCCTCGTACGCCGACTCGCACTGCTGTGCACCGCTGATATTCGTCTTGACACCCGGTGCCGACCCCACGGCTATACTGCTAAAGTTCGCCGACGATCAAGGTTTCGGGCAAAACAGACTGAACTCGTTGTCTCTTGGACAGGGACAAGGTCCGATAGCCGTTCGCTTGATCGAGGAGGCTGTGAAGAACGGCACCTGGGTCGTGTTGCAGAATTGCCACTTGGCCAAGAGCTGGATGGGCACTTTGGAGAAGGCAATGGCTCTGCTTTTTTTTTTTAAAAAAAGGTTGGAGTTTAATAGGATCGTTGACAAACATTATTTCAAACAGATTTGCGAGAGCTTCACACCGGACACTGTGCATCCCGATTTCCGACTGTGGCTGACGAGCTATCCGTCCGAGTATTTTCCGGTGAGTGTTCTGCAAAACGGTGTAAAGATGACGAACGAACCACCGACCGGCTTGCGATCAAACATAATCCGATCGTACCTGCAAGTACGTAAATCGCTCATATGACAATAAACTTGCAGTAAAAAAAACTTTATTAACTCGGCTCTCTTCAGGACCCCATATGCGACCCAGAATTCTTCGAAGCTCCGAAACAAAGGTCAAATTTCAAGAAGCTTCTCTTCTCCCTCTGCTTTTTCCACGCGATTGTGCAAGAGCGTCGAAAATTCGGGCCAATCGGTTGGAATAACCGGTACGAGTTCAACGAGACCGATCTTCGCATCAGTGCTCTGCAACTAAGAATCTTCCTCGCGCAGTACGAGGATGTTCAATTCGAGGCATTGAAGTATCTCACAGGTATACTGCAGTCTTATCTCCTCTTACGGAAGAAAGTCTTTATTTCGCGATCCGACTCCATATCCGCGCGCTGCGCACTATACTATACCCTTATATTACGTGGTAAACGACGTGTGCGCATCGATAAACAAGAAAATCCTCGAGAAAAAGGATTTTATTATTCCAAGAGAGCTTCACCGCCGAGCAAAATATAGATATAACGAGGAATATCGGGAGAGAAAACGTATTGTGTGCGTTTATTTTAATCGGCGCTATTATTAGCGAGAAGCGATCGATGCAGCGAACAACGCAAAGATAAGACTAGTCCGACGCATAATCTTATACGGCAAACAGTCTAGTTGCGGCACTGGCGATAAAGATAAGGGTAGGATTTTATGCGTACGGCCTCGTATATTCGAACTCGTCGAATGAATTCCAAAGAGCTACGCGCACAAAGCTCTCTCTCTCTCACAAGAGAGCTAATTCGTGTACAGTGGAGGGCTGTCGCTCGTATATGAGAAACATTTCACATCAAACGGTCTACAAGTAATTCGCTCTCGACTCTCAAAGTCTTTATTCTCTGCGATAAAGCTGGCGGGAATTTAGCGAGGCGTGTTCGCGAAGCGAAACTTTGACGACGGAATGTACGCGTAGAGAGAAAGCAAATTCTAACGTATTATATATAATGATAAATTTCTCGCGCAAAGGCGAGTGCAATTACGGAGGACGTGTGACTGACGAGTGGGACCGACGATGCTTGAACACAATCCTGGCCAGATACTACCAGGAGCCAGTGATAAGCAGTGACGAGTGTCCCCTGGACGAGAGCGGCTTGTACCATGTGCCTCGAGTCGAGGACCACGCCCAGTTTGTCGAGTACGTGAGATCGTTGCCGATGTTGGCTGGGCCTCAGGTCTTTGGTATGGCCGATAACGCCGATATCGTCAAGGACCAGCAAGAGACCGAATTGATGTTGGGCTCGATACTGCTAACCCAAGTGCGTATATATAAATATTGTCGGAGCTGCCTCGCTCGCTGTTATTATCATTATTATCGTTATAGTATATAGCGACCCTCGTTTGCGGGCTTTGCCGCTAATACTCGAGGAAAGCTCTCTCTCTCTCTCTCTCTCTCTCTCTCTCTCTCTCTCTCCGAGCGAATATATATATTCAGTCAAAGCTGCGCGGCGTTTCAGTCGAGAGCTTTTTGTTGGATTTCGAGATTAATTGCGCTTTGCGTATATATATATAGTATAGAGAGGCGAACGGGCCATACTGGTATCGATCGCGCGGCGTTCAATCAGTGCGGGAGTCGCTAAAAACTTGGATGCTAGATAAATGCGAAGCGCGCAGCTTTGACTGGGAAAATAAATTGTTCTTTGTGTATTGTTCGATTTGTATTAAAAGTTCTTTTTTTGTGTTGGCGTTCGCTCCAGGAAGATGTGGTAAGAGTTTGAAACTTGTTTCGCTGCACCACGAACAAAACCATCAGTAGTAATCACTTGATGTAATACGATCATCGAATGCACTTCATTTTCAGAGTTTTAGTCCTCGTATGCGAACACGTTCGGAATATATTAAAACAAAGATCTCTCTCCATCGTTTAGGACACCGAGTCGTCGGGTTCGGAGAGCGGAAAATCCCCCGACGAAGTTGTCTATTCAATATCCGGGGATATACTGTCGAAGCTGCCGCAAGACTACGACTTGGTTCAAGCCATCGCCAAGTACCCGACTTCCTACGAGCAGAGCATGAATACGGTCCTCGTGCAAGAAATGGGTAGATTCAACAAGCTTCTGCAGACCATCAGGAGCAGCCTCGTGAACGTGCAAAAAGCCATCAAAGGTAGAGAGCCTCGTAAATTATGATTCGACTATACGGTTGTATACACATTTTTCTCTCTCTCTCTGCTAACCGCAGGTCTGGTGGTGATGGACGCCGAGCTCGAGGAGGTCTTCACATCGATAATCACCGGCAGGATACCAGCGCTTTGGCAAAAAGTCTCGTATCCGTCGCTGAAGCCCCTCGGAAGCTACATTCAGGATTTTTTGCGTCGCCTGAACTTTCTCCAGGTCCTTCTTTCACTCTCTCTCTCTCTCTCATGCACAAAGCCGCTCTTTGAAGCTAAAGCTCATCGAATTGGCTGTTGAATATAGACGTGGTACGAGGAGGGGCCACCGACGTCCTTCTGGATATCCGGGTTTTACTTCACGCAAGCTTTCCTCACGGGAGCTCGGCAGAACTACGCGCGGAAACATTCCATCCCCATCGATCTGCTGGTCTACGACTTTGTACCGCTGAAAGAGACGAGCTTTTCCGGACCACCCGAGGATGGAGTCTACATCTACGGACTTTTCCTCGACGGCGCGAGGTTTAACATGCGCACGATGATGCTCGACGAGTCTCTGCCAAAAGTCCTACACGAGAGCATGCCTCACGTGAGTATCGTTCAGAGCTTTCGAGAGCTTTTAAAAAATTTACTATAAAATCACTGTCGTTCGAATCTCAGCTGTGGCTGGTACCGATGCGCAAGGAAGAGGTGCAACCGTGTCCGTCGTACACCTGTCCGGTGTATAAAACAAGCGAGCGTCGCGGCGTGCTGTCGACGACGGGTCACTCGACGAACTTTGTCATCGCCATGCAGTTACCAACAGACAAGCCGGCCGAACATTGGATACAACGGGGCGTTGCCATGCTCTGCCAGTTGTCGCAATAGCTATCGACGTCTATTTTATCGACGACCATCACACGGCTTGATTTTACAACCTTCTTTATACTACTGTTTTTTTAATAAAAAGAAGCTCGAATAAGCCGCTGCAGTGTCTAATGTGATGCCCGTCGTATTTTAAAGTCTCTCGCAGCAGTTCACCCACGAGAATTTTCATCCTCCGCGAGCGCATCGATCGCAGAATAGCTTTACATATTTGATGTAATTTCACGAGCCGCACGCGGCAGTGTAAAACTTGTTGCTTGCCGCGAGTCCTTATATAGAATAAAAAAAAAAAGGTTTCGAGTGCTAGGCACGTTCGCCATCGAATTCAATCGTGTATAACTCGCGCGCGAAGACGCTTTAAATCACTCGTTATCGTCACCACCGCCGCCCTTACTTATGCTGAAAAACAGTCTAGCGGAAGAATAGTCTCTTTCTTCGCGGTGGAATAGAAAGAAAAGAGCGAGTATAGCGCGCTACTGCAGAGAGAAAGAAAAAAAAAATAATAGGAAAACCGTAGCGTGAAAAGAAAGGGACTGGCTGTGTGTAGGTACTCGTGCGCGCTGGTGGAGAGAGAGAGAGAGAGAGAGAGAGAGAGAGAGGGAGGAAAAGAGAAGGAAAAATCTCGGGAGAGGCGCGTTCATTTCCTACTCGCGAACGAGGACAAAAAGAGAAGTGTAAACAACGCGAGGAAAATCTCATCTGTTCCCTTAACGGAATTCGGAGTATCTGGAACGACGACGACGACGACGACGACGACTCGAGTCGCGGTTGCGACGCACATTCGCCCGCGGCGTACATATGCGCGTGGCTGCGGAGGTGCAAACACAGTGCGCGTATATACATATACGTATGTATGGAAAAGGGGGAGAGTAGCGGCAGCAGCAGCGGCGGGAGAGTGGGTGGTGGCTTTAGGGGGTGGCTATGGCGGCACCCTGTCTACCCGGACCGCTCGCTCTCTCGCCGGAGGCTCGTTGCCTAGCGACCTCGTATTGATCTCAGCCTGTATCTCGGCTTTTCCCCTTTCCCACGTGACTCTCTCTCTCTCTCTCTCTCTCTCTCTCGCTTGCTCGCAGCATCCGAGCTTTAAACTCGAGGTACGCCGCCCGCTCTATATCTTACTTCTTCTTAATTTCCTTTATCTTTCCACTGCACTTTTTCCTTCTTCCGACACTCCCTTCGTTTTTTCTCAGACGTCTTTCTCGCAGTAGCAGCGGTTCTATATCGTACACATCAGCGCCTCTGTCAAATTTTTCATCTTCCAACTCCGTATATAGTATTTTACTCTCGCGCGTGTTTCGATCGAAGTATTATCGCGATTTCACCTGGAGCAAAAGATACATTATTACACTTCGCTTGTAATTTTCTCATCGATTTGGTAGTCAAATGCGGAAAATTCAGCTCCGACGAAATTGAATATTTTTTCGCATCCAAAAGCACAAGCGACGACTACTGCACAGATATATAGTTTCGCAAAGAGAATATATCTCGCTCGAGTCGAGCCCGATTGCTTGCTTTATCTTCGCTTTTTGTCCAGCGACGACTAGCGTAACTGTCTGTCTCTATTTCGCAACGAGTGTTCCGTCAAATTTTTCATTTGTTCGGCTCTCTCCAGCGAGCCACTTTTCTCTTTTATTTTGTTTCCTCTTCATTTTATTCCCAGCCTCGCCTATTCCGCGTCCTTTATTTTTCCCGGGCTTTTTACATGGAAAACGCCGAGCGCATACGTTCATCGCAGGTCGCCACCGAGACACACGTTTGCCCGTAAAAACATATACATATACAGAGGGAGAGATAGAGTTGCGAATGAAAAAGAGAAATATTTGCAACCCGTGGAAATTCGAGTGAGCTTTCAATGGTTATTTTTCGTTTCCGCGCAAACTTTTCAAAGCGACTGCTGCCACCGCCGTTGCTCATCAAGCGTTCCGGGGAAACGTGGTTGGTTATGCCGATAATTTGCGTAATTCGGGACGCGAGACCTGAAAGAAACTCTTGCCTGCATCGTGTGATGGTTGAAAAAAAAAAAAACTACAGCTTGCCTTACGTCCTTTTGATAGTCCGCGTCTAATTAATGGGAGGCTGCTTTGCGCGGCGAATTTTCTTTCTTGAGGACGCGTGGACTCGCCGATATACAGGGAAAAAGGGGAGGGGAAAAAAACGAGCTTTGGTCCGGTGAATTGGAGGGAAGAGCGTCTCTTTTTACAGCTCTGGCTTTCTTTGTGCAAATAATTGGATTACGTTTTCTCTACAATAGCTCTGTCAATATTTTGTCTTTTTTTTTTTTTTTGTACAGTTCTATTGTTGAAATCAATGAGTTTTAATGTAAAACCATAGTTCTGTACAAATTTTATAAAGTCACTTTGCAGTGGAGAAAGAGACAAATGGGATTTCTGAGGACGCGCGTGGAATACGAACGAGGCAGCTTATTGGATTCTGGGACTCGCGAGATCCACTTCCACTGTTCCATGCTTAGCGTTCCGGAGTTGGAATACGTTGCGTCTAAAATTAAAAAAAGACTTGTCTCTCCGTAATCGACTAATAAACGTGATCTCGTTTATTACTTTGTATAAAATGCAAAAGTAGCAACGTCGTTAACTGTGCACTGAAAAGCTCTCGAGTTGCAACCCAATCAAACGCACTCTAATCGAGTACATCTTTTATTCAATGACAGATGAGAGATACTTATCTCTCGATTTTATTTTCTACGCCTCATCGAACTGAGACTATACTACTGGATAGAAACTGTGAGAAATAACGTCACCACTAGAAGCATCAGCATCTCTCAGGACCCCCGTCGTGCTTATTATCACCATGCAAGCTCAGCCAAAGCATCGCGATCACAAAGTCGAGTAATTTTTGTCGGCGGCCGTCTAAAACGCGTCAGCATACATAATCGCGAAAGGGTGACTCTGCACACGCAGTAGGTGCCAGTTCGCTAAAGGCTGTCTTTAACAGGGCGTGTCGCGGAGCTTGAATGAAAGTTCGCACAGCACAGCTTCTGATCTACAGGCGCGTTCGCGTCAATGTTTAAAGTCATCCCTTTTCGCGCGCCCCTTGACAAAGTGACCTTCATCTGAATTTCTTTGTCGGCGGTGGTGGCGGTCCTGTGTATACCCCCCACCCGCACACGAGTGTATATAACGGGGGACGACGCCGAAAACACGCCAACGCGCGACTTTTGCGCTGATGCGGATCCCTTTGAGCTTCTGCCACCGCTGCATGATGAAACGAAAACTGAGTGCTAATTTGCACGCCCGCAGAAGAGGGGAAGATTCGCGTTACTGAAATATTCACGGCTTTGGAAAATTAGCCGCGTTGACGTTTCGAAAGTATAGCGCGTGTTTAGCTCCTCGTGTCTATTTACGAATTAGGTATTCACAGAAAGAGAAAGATGACTTGCTATATCTATAACCTCGAATGTTTAAAGTCGAGACGACGCTTTTTCAACAATCGGCTTCAAAGAGCGTATCGTGGGCTGGTATACAGATGACGCGGAAAAAGGAATAGCAGATACTGCGAGCTCGAGCATCGGTCCTGAATAATGGAGCAGCGAGAGCACGGACTGGCTGAAACGATGGAGATTACTTCTCCCCCCGCATATATACACACACACACACGCGCGCGCGTGTCTGCTTTATCTCGCGGAGCTTGATTTTTGCACCGACTGCGTATTAATGTGGATTTACCGTTATTTTTCTAGCAAATAAAAATTTATCAAACGACTTTAACGATCCGACGTAGAAAAGCTTTTATCTGATCGACTCGTCGGCGCTAATTAATAGCGGAAATGTTGCGCCACACACACACACGCGGCCCAGATTTCCCGCGATAAATTCCGTGGCTAAGGGTCTTTAGGAGAAATATCACACTGTTCACGTTCCTCGTATAGATATATCTCTCGTTTCGACGTCTCGAGGCCATTAAGCGTCTGTGACACGTGTGCGAGCGCTATATTGGAAAAATCTATGTCTCGAAGCTTTATTTATCAGAAATATGTGAAATGCTTCTCGTTTCTCGACTAATTGAAGACAACGCGTCTTTGAGAAAGAGAGAAACAAGTCGTAAAGGTACAGCACCACAGCATCTTATTAAAAAGCGCATCGAACTTGAAAGAAGAGCAGTACGTCTATAGAGCATCAAAGAGTTAAAAAAGAAGCTCGTATTCCGTGAAACTCACGGCGGTGGCGGCGCAGTATATATAGTAGCTGCGGAGAAAAAAAAACGCAGTCGTCGCCGCGAGTGACTCGCTGTGTAGAGATAAAGAAAAGAATGAAATAAAAGAAAGCTCGCGTATATACACGACTGTAGAGGAGAAAAGAAGACAAGACGCGAGAGAGACGAGTTATATAGTAGCAGCAGCGGCAGAAGGAGTCGGAGTGGAGAGAAGAAGAAGAAGGGACAGTGGTTGAGCATCGGGCTTGAATAATGTAGGAGGGCGTAGCACACGCCGGTCCATGTGTATATAGCTATACAGAGATATGCCTCTCGCTCGATGTGCTCCCCCGCGACTTGCAGATAGAGAGAGAGAGAGAGGGTTGCTAGGCAACGAACGTCCACCCTTAAACCCTCCGACCTCTGGTCCCCCCTTCCTTCCGCGAGTTCCTTCTCCAAAGCAGCATCTCTCTCTCTCCCTCGCTCTTCTCCCCTGACGCACTTGCCGGCTCTGTTTTTCAGCTCGCGAGAGAGAGAGAGAGAGAGAGAGCTCGGTCGATACAAGCCCCGTTTTGCGCGAATTCCCGGGGATTCCCCAATTTTCGCGCTACGCCAGCTTTGAATCTACGTATTATCCGTGTATGCATAAAGCCGGCCGGCAACCTGCTAGCGCTAGCTAATTTTTAGTCGTTATAGGGAGGCTCGTTATTGTGGAAATCTGATGCTGGTTTTCTGTTTCATGCTGTGACGATGTTGATGCTGCGGACTGAAACGTGCGGCGGAGGGATGGGGCGTTGTCGTCTGCGGTGATCCGGTTGAGCGACGTGCTTTTTTGATGCGGGAAATTAATTTGAAAAATGCTTTTCTGGAGTACTTGACTCGAAATGTGCAAAATAAGAATCTAGTAAAATTTTCATCTCATCACTATAATTATAGTAGCTCAATCAAGTTTTTATAATAAGGGATTTCAAAATTGCACAGCGATCAGACCGACACTTTACTTTTGAAATAGAAGATCTCAAAGTAACAAATTGACGTAATCTATTTATGCAGAGGTTATATTTATATCAAGGTCTGATTGACACGTCACTTTCAGCATGTATGTACAGCATGCGTGAAAACTCGCAGTACTATTATCTACGTTATAATTAGATATGATTTATATACAGGGTTATTGGATCAATCGGAATCTGAAGTATAGGGTGAATATAAAAGAGCAGGTGATATATAACATACTGTTTTTTCAATAAGCAATTTTATTTACAACTACATAAGTCTCATGGTAAAAATTACGAAGAGAAAATTTTATCCAAGGGTGTGGAGTTATTGTATACGTGCAGGTGTAGCAAAAACTTGGCAGTAGTAGTAGTAGTAGTAGTATAACTTAATTATTCGTCCAAGACAACTAACCTTACGTCATTCGTCTTTATAACAATGTAAAATTATCATAGAGTAGTGGACAGTGTTCGAAGGTATAAAACAATTCTTACGAAGCGCCAATGATACCGAGTAGTAGTAGTAGCAGTAGTAGTAGCAGCAGGATATACGTTGTACTTGGTCCGCTCTTGGCATTCACCGCGTGCCTTATGAATTTTTAAAACTTGGCACATGGAAGCCCGCAGTGAACGCAAGGAGCATAGACTCACATCCCCAAGATCTCTTCTAACTTGTTATTTCACTCTTCAACTGCTGCCGCTGCTGCTGCTGCTCTGCTCTGCTGCAAATCCAATCGAGATTATCACGGCTCTCGAATCTTCAGAAGAGATCCACTTTCTTCCTTCGGCTTTTTGCGCTTCTTAAATTACTGAAATAACTCGCAAGTACTCTCTCACTCTGCGGGCACGAATCAAGATGCAGAGATAAGGTGAACTCTAAATTACGCTTTAAGCATGCTATTTCGCGTACAAACTTCACTCGAAATAGTTCCTCGACACACACATAAATCGGAGTTAGAAAAAAAGCAGAAGAGAGGCTATATAGCAATACTCACTGGTATACAAAAAAAACAAAAGAAACGAAGCACTGGCGATCCGGCAGAAACAGAAATATAAAAGAAAAACCCAATTAAAAGCACCGGCAAATTCAAGAGCGTAACCATTCGCAACCGAAGGAGCAATACAATAACCCCGCGCGCGCACTCGTATATACGACGAATTCAAAGCGAGAGTACACACATATATACACAGACAGACAGCCAAAGAGTCTAAAGTACAGTAGCGAACGAGTGGCTGGCAAGTATTATAGAATAAAAGAAAAAATAAAAGAGCGCGCGCCCGTGTGCGACCCGATGCATCTCGACGGAACGACTGATCGACACACGCGTGTCCTAACGACGTGTATCGCATTCACACGCGGAGAAGAGGAAGGAACCCCCCCCGTCAGCAGAAGCGGCGGCGGTGGCGCTGCTGGTATATGGGGGAGAAGAATGGGGAGGGGGGGGGGTAGTAGCGCGTGCGTGTATAACTTATTGCTTATTTCGCGGAGGGTGTCTGTGCCCGTGTCCACGCTTGTGTGTGTGTGTGCCCGGGGGAGCAGCTGACGTCGAGCTTCGCTCGCCCCCATTGTACGTAGGAGACCGAGCGCGTAGATATTTCGCATGATCGAGAACCGCCCCTCACCCTCCTTTCTCTCTCTTTCTCGATGTTGCATATAGCTGTTCGGACCGGAACATATGCGCGCTGGTCCAACGAGTTCGATGCACGCTCGTTTGCTATTATTTCGTTCTCTCTCTCTTTTTTTTTCCTCCTCTTTCAGCGGCTCTTTGCTTTATCGACGCGCGTCTTCCGGGTAGGAGAAACAGAAAGAGAGATGGATGTTCTTATTTTTGCCGGCGCAAATCGAGCGATTATTAACGGCAAAAAGGATATTCGTGTTCAGTGAGGTCAGACAGGACGAGAATAACGAATCCGAAAAAAAAACGCGTTTAAATCTCAGCCAGAAAAGAGCCCGAGGTCGTCGCGGGAGTATAATCGAAAAGGAAAACACACGGAGAGAGTCTGATGCATGATCGAAGCTACAAAAGGATATTAATCACGCGAAGCTAGAGAGAGTGAGAGAGAGAAAACACAACAACGAGGTTGAACGAACGGAAGAAGGAACAAAAAAGGCCAATATTTATTCAAAGTAAGGCCAGCGGCGTGTATACGTCTGGCGAGGGGTAACTTTAGCGCAGGGGCGTGCATTATATACTCGCGCGCCGCCGGACCAGACACGTGCTGCTGCTACGGGGGTAGATTTAAAAAGGGGACCGCTGCATCCGATGCCGATTGCTTATGGCAGATCGAACAGGGGTGCAAAATTAAGAGAGAACGAGAGAGAGAGAGAGAGAGAGAGTAATCGAAAGGGGTCGAATTTCGCAGAGAGTGGATGCAGGCGCCCTCGTGATAAATTAGTAGCGGACTCGAAAAATAAATGTAGCCGAATGAGATCAGCGCGGAGAATCTGTGAAACGTGAAGATAAGAGAAATGGCCGATGGGAGACATTCCCTCGAACGTAAACGAGCTGTGGGTCAGGGTTAGCCCGAGGGATGAAGCCGGGGGGGAGTGGGGGGAGATCACAAGGGGTGGACGGCTCCAGCGGGAGACGATTAAAAGCGCCGCTGCTGGGAATTTAATTCGACATTAGTTAAATCCCGCAAAGCTCTATCTCTCTCTCTCTCTTGCATTTGCATTTCGTTTGATGATGGAAAGAGCACAGCTGAGCCTCGATTGAAATTTAATTATTCAGTGCCCAATGCAGGAGACTTTCTTTCATTTTTTTTCGATTCATATTCGGTGATCATGGAACCAATTGGTATTCGTGTGTAGCAGAGGATTGAAAATACGAGAGGTGCATTCGAGAGGAAGAGATAAACGCGAAAACGTCGCGAGGGTACGGAATCGGGGGAATGTGTAATCGGGCGTGGCTGCTCCGATAGGCTAATTACGAGTTGATTCGTAAGAAGAGCGACGTTGAACAATCGATTTTTTTTTTTGGAATATACGTGGAAAGTGGGTGGAAACGAGGTTGCGTGAATGATTCAGACTCGAATGTTGGTATTTTTAAACGCGTATGCATTTCTGCCAAAAAAAAAAAGTAAAACGAGAACGACCACGTCGGCAATGCATTAGTTACTCGGAATATTATCAACCTCCATCGTCGTTCTTTAACTCCAGTAAACAGAAAACAAAACAAAGGGTATAGTAGAGCTGATGAAATCGTGCAAAGGGAGAAGAAACAAAGATCTAACCTGCGATAGTCGACGAGCAAAAAAATCCAAAATCGGTCCAACTCCAAAATGGGCACGTATACGTAGTCCTGGGCCCGAGAAGGTGTTCTCATGACGTAATCGCCGGAGAGAGTGAGCACGTGGAGCGGCCGAGAGAGAGAGAGAGAGAGACTCTGGCGCGCGCCGCATATACACCGGGGGCACGCCCTCTTCCATCGATTCCCCCCTTAGCACCCACCCCCCCCCCTCCTCTTCTCTTTAACCTTCTATTCCTCACTCCAGTCCATTCATGAGGCAGCTCCTTACCTGCTGCTCTGTATATATACGTGTGCACTGTAACAGACAGAATGTAGTGGCAGCAGCTTTTCCATGACAGCGGTCTATTGTATGCGCGCCAGCCCGCGAGAATTAAATACCCCGAGCGACAGCTGATGCCGAATTTTCCGGGGCCCCCCTTATAATATACATCTCATCACGCTCGCGTTTCGGTCCATTTGCCTCGGCGCATATACGGGGGATTTTTCCGTAACGGACTTGAATTTTTCTCGCCGCGGATTGATCGATGCGGTTTCCCGTAATGGATTTCTTCCTCAACGGCCCGGAAGGGAATCGAGCGGTTCGAAACAAAGCTAATGCTTCGAAGGCTGCAGCGTTTGAGTGAGAACGTGGAAAAAAAAGTGTAGCGAACGCGTCAGCTGATTACATATTGACAGACCGATAACTCGGAGCTCCGGTTTCTGAGAAAGAATCTACGCCGACGGATGCGTTCGTTTATAAATTTTGCTTCGCGTATAAGGCTGACCGATGATGAAGAATAGGAGCAACAATAAATTAAAAATCGTAAACAGAGGCATCGGAGGGTGGGCAGCTCAAATTCAGGGCGCGAAATTATTATTCAACAAGGTTTCGAGGCCGGCGCAGCAGCGGTAGAGGCTCGCTCGCGCGCGACGACGGATTTCGTGAGGGAAAATGACTAAATGGTAATTAGGCAGTGCTCTACACGCCGTGTGAATGTGTGTATACAAGGTGTGCGAGTAGTGGCCGCTTATTCATACTTCGTATCCATGGCGATCCTGCACTACTGATAAAACAACAGTACCAGCACACACACACACACATACACACTCACTCGCCATAATGTACTTACGCGGAATGACGGGGGGAACACCTTGCGCGCGAGCAGTCGACTCCTTTTACCCCCCCCCCCCCTTTTTTCGAACTTCCTACATACCGTGTTTATACTTCGGGCGAAGTTTCCTCGCGTTGCATCAGACACCGAAGTCGAAATAACGACGATCGATCAATCGAGTTCGGGCTGCGATGAAAGAATAGAAAATTAAGTCACGAGTCCAACTGCGAACGGTACCAGATGGCGGGAACACGACGAGCTTTATCAGAGTCCCTAATCGGCCATATGGTAGTGCGACGACCGGCTCGGAATTTTAAACTCGATGAGAGAGAGAGAAAAACTACAAAGTCGGGTGAAGAAGAAAAAAAAAACGGGTCGTCGACCCCTGAGGACAATTACGCGTCGCACAGCTGCCGTTGATTTTTTAGGCGCGGCGGAACGATGGTACAAGTAGCATCGCGCGTGAATACAGAAATTAGAAGATCGATATAAGCGCGAAGGGTAAACAACGGCTCTCACTGCTTTTTTACTATCCCGAAATTGTCGTAATAACGATCGGCTCGTGCCGGCACCTGCGGAATCGGCAGCCCTGGTAACACGCGAACAACAGTCTACAATACACACACACACACAACGACACTCATAGAAAATGAAAAAAATCAAAGAAATTCATGCAATTTAAAGTAATAGAAAAGCACAGAGAAACGAGAAGCAGAAAAAAAAAAAAATTACATCGAGTCCTCGACCGAGTTGTAGATCACCTACTGTCGGCGTGTAGACAAGCACCGTCCTCTTTTTCTCTCCTTGAGTAGTAGCGCAAAACGTGATGAGTGCGTGAAGTATATGCAGGTGCAGAAGGAGAGAGATCGTAACGAGATGACGTGTCCTCGTCGCCTATCAATCCGAAATGAAGATGATTCGATCCCGGCGCTGGTCCAGCACTGTGCCGCTCTCCTCGCGCGGGTTGTCGAGCGAGGGGAAGGTACGAGGGGTTGGGTAGCAAGCGCGCGCACCCATCTCTCCCTCGTTTTCCGCTGGCGTTGCTGCTGATAAAGCCGGCCGGACTTATGTGAAGCCGATGCGGAGCTTTCGCGAGGACGTGTTGTTGGCGCGCTGGTCGCGGGCCCACTGCGCCCTCTCCGGCTAGCGACGCCCTGCCGAGCCACAGCCTGTTCTGCTCTCTCCCCCCCGACACCCCTCCGAGAGTGCGCGCGCGCGCATAGCTCCCCTCCAGTTGGAGCCGCGCAGGCGCGTGGTTATATAGACAGAGTTTTCCTTCGCCGTCTTCCCTGCGCGATGCTTTTATTCTCCGGCCGCCTCTCCTTTTTCCGCGAGTCCCGTATATATAGCTGAGGAAAATCGCCCGCTGCTGTGTGTGATAGAGAGAGCGACTTGTGTTCGCGCACGCAGACACGGCCGGTCTATCTTTCGGCACGCACGCACGCACAGCCGGACTATATGCGTGCCGGCGACGGCGGCAGCACGTGTGTGCGCCATATAAAACCGCCCCCAGCGAGAGCCTCCCCCGTTGGCCGGCCTTCTCTCTCTCTCTCTCTCTTGCTCTCTCTAAAACAACGCGCAAGCGTCACCCAGAAAGTAGGGGCACTCGCTCTCTCTCTCTCTTCTCTAGGGTGTGTTCCCTGTCCTCGTTCAAGGGCGTGCAACCCTCTCCCGTGCCCGTGTGTGTGATACGTACACTGCGGAGTGAGAGAGAGAGAGAGAGAGACCGATAGACCGAGGCAACCTTCACGTCCTCCTCTTCCTCTGAGTAAGCTCGGAGGTGAGTCGGTTTTTCCGATGCAGCGCGCTGCTGTATACCGAATCTCGGCGAACGTCGATGCCTTTTATCATCCTCGAGTAGCTTCGAAAAAAATCCCGGAGGAAAGTCACTTCCGCACCGTAGCCGGCCATTAAACTTCGACTCGTCCCTCTTCCCCTCGCGCTCGCGAACGAGAGAAGAGGAAAAGTCGAGCTTCCTCCGACTCGCATCTTCGTCTTCCTCTCTCTCTCTCTCTTTCTAATAATCTACTTCTCCCCTGCCAGTAGCAGCCCCTTCATTTGCCCTACCCTAGCGGCAGCCTCGTTCGGTTTTCACCCCTCGAACAGCCAATGGATGTGCACAGGGCGTCGCGTGTATACCGCCCGATTCACGATGCCTCAACTTGGGTGCGAGCTTGAAAAATCGGCTCTGATGCGGTTTTCCGGCTATAGGGGCGGATGCTGCTGCTGACGCCACTTTGTGGGATACTTTCGTCCTCGCTCGATTTTTCCATCTCTGCGAGCTGTGTATGTGTTTTAATTTTTGTTTCTAATTATAGAAGCGCATCGCAATGGATATTTAAATGTCAAGTCCGCCGAGGGCTAATTTGAAATTCAGTGCGGCCTCGGTTTGAATATTCCATTTTTATGTAAACGAGATGAGCGTAGTCGCTAAATTAAAGGATTATACGAGCTACACGCGGAGGAAACGTCGAGAGAACCTAATCAGAGCGAAGAAGACGAACAAGCTCGAATTCAATTTGCGTCGAACTTTTGGTGAAACTCTCAGAATTTTTCTAAAAATTCCCAGCCAACTTACACGTTAGCGGCAGCAGCTCGAGGCGTTTCTCTTGTCCATAGGACTAGCGTTCCCAGCGGACCGATTCCTCGCCGTGCGGGAATTCGCAAATTGGGTTCGCTCTTCTCTCTCTCTCTCGGTGAAAAAAAAAAATTCGTTCGAATAGCTGCGCTGCCGCTTTTTTCTTCCGCACAGCCGTTAACTGTCACTTATACAGCGAGACGTCGCGTTTTCCGTCCTCGACACTTTTTTCTCTCCTCCTCCTCCGAGTTTGCCTTTCTTTCGCTATAGCAGCTCGCACGATGTGCGTTTTTTTTTTTTTTTTTTTTCATTTTCCACGACGGAGACGCCAACTCGCCGCTAACAAGCCGAGAGGAATGAAAACTTGTCTCGTTATTTTATATTGTCGTGAACGCGCGCGACGATGCTTATTTTTCCCTTTTTATTTCATTAGTTTGTTTAGAGAGGAGACAGTTGCGTCTAGCCAAATTCACTGTTATGATTATGTGGGAGATTGTTGATACTATACGCTCGAAGGAGTATCCTTCGCGAATTGAAACTTTTCCGACGCGACTCGACGCGCTGTATAACGAGATCAACGAACGCGGCTTGAAAAATTCAGCCAACTTCCTTTGCAGCCTGCTAGTATTTCCCTAATGAACGCGCGAGTCTATACGTCCCATTCAATTTCCATTCGTCATCCGCGAGTGCGCTATACAGCCCTTATAACGAATAGTTTCTAAATTGTTTACTAGAGAGAGAGAGTATACGCGCGAATGTGCGGATGACAAATATACGCGAACTCTCTCCGGCGCGAGTAAGCCAAACATGAAATATCGCAATTTCGTGTTTGCCAACGCAGTCGAAAGGTGCTTCAGCAGCGCGCGGGAAAAATGTTTGCTCCTGTCTGCTATAGGGCGGTAAGCGTGTGTGTATGTAAATTCTCGGAGGGTAAACGTTATTTTTCCCAAAATTGATGGAGCTAGTTTGAACTTTTCGAATAACACCAGTCAGCTTTCCTTCTCCCGCGCGTCTGACTCAACCGGTGCTGTACTACTGGCGTCTTCGCGCGCGAGTCCACTAAAATAACATATTATTTAAAAAAAAAATAATAATAATAATAATCTCGCTCGAAATTTTTTCCACAGACGCTGCAAGTATATAATAGCAGGACGAAATGATCGAAGGGCTGCTGCGAGAGAACGCGAGTAGCCGGGGTAACGGTTGGCGCGGCGAAAATGCGGGTATGCGCGGGCGTCGAATGAAAACTCGGACCGTCAAATTCAGTTATCCGGCTGGGCTTTTGTGCCAGCGCGAATATATATATATATATATATATATATATATATATATATATATATACGCCGACGCGAAGTCAGGGCCTAATCTACGCGCGCGAACCCCTCGCCGAGCGAGCGAAAGAGAAATGTGTAATGCTACGCCCGCCGCCACTGATGCTGCCTGTTATTCTTTCGAGCGTAAACAGAGAGAGAGAGAGAAAGAGGCCGTATATTTCTTTTGCTTCGATTCGAGTTTTATTAAAAGCGCTTATTTGAGGAAGATTATGAGCTTCCCCTTCGTCTCGTGGTAATCGGCTTAGCGGAGATGATTTTTTCCCTGCTATATGTCTGACTAAAAAGATCCGGGACGTGTCTGTGTATGCAGCGATTATTACATTCAATCCTCGTCGAACCGCAACGATATATTGATAACGTGTACGCTCGATTTGTTGTCGAATAGAAGAAGAAAAAATATCGGTACTCTTGGCCACGACTCAAAAGCGACGCTCGATCCGTTCGAAAGTGCAAGCCTCTTGGCGCGTTTGCGGTATATACTCGTACCTTTTTTTTTTCCTTCGACTACATATACACATACCTATATATCTGAAGAGAGCTGGCTGTCGAGCGCAGCACGAGTGCATAAATTCCGCTCGGCGTAAAATATTCCGGTGTAATGCGGCACCGATGCCTCCGAGTTTTACGGCGTATACTATATATACTCTCTCCCTCTTTTGGATGCTGCCGCTGATCGAAACTGCCTGCCGGCACTACGAGACTCTCGAGATATCGGTGTTTTTCCCGGCGCGCGGAAAAAAAAAACCACACGCTTGGTTGGATTCGCTTTATTGCCGGTTAATTCGCAAATTAGCCACTCGTTCGAAATACTGCATTATGTCGAGTATATACGTGTGGGAAACTCCTCGAAATAGCTGCGTGGATGGTATAATTATACGCCAGCCTGTATTCCGCGGCTCACTCTCTCTCTCTCTATGCCGCATTGATTGCGTAAACAAAGGAAGACAGCGGCGGCTGTATCGTTATTCATTAGTCAAACTAATTACGCTACGGTGCTGGATCTTCGATTGTTGAGACAGTAGAGAGAGAGAGAGAGAGAACTGAGTTATCGTCGCTCTCTGTCCGGGAGCTTGATAAATGCTTGCAAACTCGGAACGATAATACATACGAGTGTTTTCAAGATATTCGAAGTGAAACTTTTTCCCGCGGAATACGAATCATCGGCTTGTTTACTCACTCGTCACACTCTTTTATTTTTCCTCCCCGCGCGCGCGCGGTTTACATGGACCCGAGCGATTTATTATCAATTTACGTCGGCGCTCGAGCAAAAGCGATATTTCACGCGCTAGAGAGAGAAAGAGAATCAAAAGTATGCTATATACACGTGGAAGAAATTCGCCAGGAAAAACGGCGAATTAAGTCTGGCCAAAAGCCAGAAACTCGACCAGCCACGATGGCTTATCATACACGCCTCGATCCCTCTCGACTTTTCTCCAAATAATCAAAGGTGCAGAGTATAAGAGAGTGAGTCGAGTGTCACACGCGTGGGTTTTTGACCTCGCTCCTTAACGCCACGAGTGAATGAAGGGAGAGCGAGAGAGATTGTCGAAAGTGGGTACCGGATCGATAGAATTCGGGCTAGCGGATGCTGCCGTTGCTGCCTCCCCCTGTGCTCTGGTGAGAGATCTTCTTGGAGGGAGAGAAAGCCTAAATAGTCGCTCGCGCGCGCCTCTGGAATCTCGAAAAGCTCCGGTGGTATTATGCGAGATACACGTGCTGTATATATATATATATATATATATATATATATATAACGCCGCGAGACGAGTATACGAAATTTCATTTCATCCTGTGGAATCTTCGAGTTTTATCCGATGTATACACAGTTATACTCCTTGGTGTATGTCGAGAATAACGCATTTCGAAGATGTTATAACAGAGTCGGCTATTGTCGGTCTAAATTGGCAGTAAATTATGAATAAGCCTCGCGTCGTATTTCCGGAGAAAAGCATCTTTTACGACGACTATGCCGTAAAGACGCGAAACTGCGAAATAATTCGCGTTACTCTCGAATAAGCTCGCTTGCGATGACGACATTGTCATTGAGCATCGTCCAAAAATCATAATACACACGCTTAGAAAGTTGCGAAAAGCGAAGGCAGTCAGTTATGCGAAACTCGCCAGCGGAAATTAATTATTTATGGATACAGCAGAGGGACGACAGAAGAGGAAAAGGTAGAAAGAATAACACAGTGAGAGCAAGAGAGAGAGAGAATGAGGCTGTATACGGTAGAGAAGCGAGAAAGATGCTGCGATGCGTGGGTCGCTAGGCAACCCCCATGGAATCGCGCGAGGTGCAGCACCCCTCGACTCTCTCTCTCTCTCTCTCTCTCTCGTATTATTGCCTTTCCAATTTTGGGGGTTCCATCGCCCGCACACATATACACATACACGTACGCACTCGCAGACGTCGGCTTTCATCCCCCGCGAGCCTACTGCAGACACCCCCGATATACTGGCCTCCGGGGCTTAAAGCCCCGTGTGCCTCCGATCTGACGGGGAAATAATATCGATTTCCCGTGAATTGACCGTCAACATTGGTGTGAAAGAACTTTTCCATCTCTTTGCGGAATTCAGGTAAATTTTGCGCCCACTACGCCTCTAAGTGCACTTGTTGCGCCGAGCATCAGCCTTTGCTATCTAATTAAGCGATATAGCGTCCGGGATGCCAACTAAATCATTAGCCGCGTATAGTTACATAGCGCGTTACAAAAACACGTATGCGTGTATACAAGAGAGAGAGAGAGAGAGAGAGCGACCACAGGTGTGTATAATTGAAGGAAATAATTAACGCAGCGCATGTATTACAGAATCAGCGCGACAAAACAGGCGTCCGGTCATTGTAATCAGGAATCAACGCGGGAGCTAATGATTTAGCGCGTGGGTTGCAGACTCGGAAAATTGGCAACCACGCGATGTTCCATCAAAGTGCGCGCGCTATATGGGGGAGTGAGAGAGGAGGGGACGAGGTATTTGTTTCGAGGATGAAAATCCATCGAGGTACGCGCGTATACCCCCGGCGACGAACTGTCTAGCGTTTCCTGGCGGACGCCGACCCCCGGGATAGCTGCTGCTCACGCACATACACGCACACTTGGAGCTTATAAGCAGTAATAGCGAAAAGGGGTAAGAGAGGCTGCTACTGAATTTCCAAATCAGCTGTGTGCTGCATACGGGTAGATTCATTCGCCTATATCGATACAGTTGTCTAATTGATTCGCGCCTCTGGAGTTTCTTTTCGGCGGTATAATAGCGTATCGAGATCGGAGAGGGGGGGAAAAAAATGAGCTCGATTCATTATGACGCGGCAGCTGCGCGTAATCGCTCGTGAAACATGCGATTTTCCGTGCAGAGAAATTTCCGATCGATCCGCGTCACCGGCGTATGGAATTCTTCTTCTCGGAGAAAAAAAAAAAAAGAACGTCGGATTCCTTTCGCGTCGCTTATTATTTTCTCGCCAGAATCCAACGTCGTCCCGCTTGAAATTTAATTAAGACGAGCTATAGGACATCGCTTTTGTTCGCGACCGCAGGTGGGTTGGATTATAGTTGTTTTTCCGATTGCCTATACATATAAACGACGTTAACAAAAAAAAAAAAAAGCCGATTCTCCGACGGGACAAGATTGAGCCCGTTATGCCCTCTGCGGCGAATCTAATAGAAGCCCGGAGCGCGGATAAATCAAGCCGGCGAAAAAAAAAACCTCTATCTCTCTCGTGATTAGACGTCCTGGGAGAGCAGCAGCAGCAGCAGCGGCGATGGCAAAAAAGGGCCGTCTTAATTTCCCATTTTCCTTTTATGCACTTTCTTAATTTTGCCCTCAGTCTTGCAGCCTCCCTCTCGCTCCGTCCTTTAACGCGCGGACTATCTCCGTCTCGCTCTCACTCGTATAGAAGCGAGAGAGAACGAGTAGCGCGCGGTACCGACGCGCAGATCGATGGAGCAGTGACGTCACGGGGCGCGGAAGCTGCGTCTCCATGGTGACCGCCAACGGACCCGGCCGCATTCTCTCTCTCTCTCTCTCTCTCGCTTTTGCTCCCTAGTACTGTGTATGTGTATGTGTGTATACACAGCGTATCTCGCTTCGTTCTGCCCTTCGCGATGTAGGCGCGAGAGAGAGTGTGTGCGTGAAAGCCGACGAGGCGCAGGCAGGAGCTCGCGGGGGATGAAATTTTATTAAATTTCACTTCCGCCCCCTACCCTCACCTCTATATAGCGGGGCTGCTCTCCTCTCCTCTCATCCGTCCTATAGCGTGCAGTACTCTCTCCCTCTCTCTCTCTCTCTCCTCCGCTAAAGCTCGTCCGCGAGTAGAGCTGTTTCACTAACGGCGAACGACTTGACGAAACGCCCTTGCGAAAAATGCTGGGAGCCTCTCTCCTTCGATATCCCAATTACGCACCTGCTTGCGTCATTGTCTCGAAAAATGCCGCTGCTCCAGTTTTTCGCAGCTCGTCGCATCTCCGAGACGAGATGAGACGAGTATACGCGTATATATACACATGGAAGGGTATAGAATAAGGGCGGGGACCCTCGCTCGGAGGAATCCTTTCCGATATATATATATATATATATATGAAAGATTCTTATCCCCGCGAATAAAGGGGCGAGGGAGCGACGCATAATCTCTTTGAATGCGTTCGTTAATCTCGCGAGCCCGGGCTTTAAGTTCGCACTCGCTGTATATATAGGTATAGGTATATCTATATATATGCGGAGAAGAGAGATAGCGCGGCGGCCCCGAGCGAGTTTACGAGGAAAATGATGAAGAGGGTGTAACACGGCCACCGGCGTCTTCAGCTCCCTCAACTATTTTTATACCGCGTGCGCAAGAGGAGAGAGAACGGCAGCTTTTCTACTTCGGCTTTGTAGCGAGCTTTTCCGGGAAAATATTCAATTTGCGGTTACGGAAGCTATATCCCGCACGATTTTCTTTCCTCTTTGTATTTTGGATTCTGGCGAGTCATTTTATGCCAATTTACGATCTTCTTGGAAATTCAGTCGATATTAAGAGCGGAGCAGGACTCGATTGGAATTCGCCTGGATACGCGCTGGGTATATCGGAGAATATGAAATTTATTCGATTTCGTTATGAAACCAGGTATTCATCTTACTCTCTCGGTGTATGGCGCATTAAGCAGAGAGAAAAGGAAAGTCATCGGAGAACGCATAAGAAATAAAGCTCGCGAGCGGGCTGAATTCGAATTCCGCGCGCCTCTATTCTCGAAGATCCTTTATGATTCATTATTTTCTTTCAGCTGCGATAAAAGGCAGCTTATATAAGCTCTAATAACCCGTGACTCGATCGCATGTATACTACGTTGCACAATGCTCAATACAAAACAAAATCACTTTATAATATCCTTATTTCATACAAAATTTCAAAACACAAAGATTACATACATGCCTGGCAGTTATAACATAAGCGGGCCGAGAAGGCCCAGAAAAGGTACTTTTGGCTTAGGTGACAAACCGCTATATATGAACTTAATAGGTAGATTTTGATAACAGAAATCGAAAAGCGCCTATGCGCCACCTATCTTCGATGTCCAGAAACCCGGCGCGTTTGAGCAGTGACGGATGGGAGAAGGGCCAGTCCAAAACTACGTTGTTTCAATGTATACGTGCAAATCAGACTCGAAACAGTTTTTAATAAAAACTTTCAGTAGTGTGAATTTAAAATTTTTATTTCAAAAGGTTCAACGACACTTTTTTTTTTTTGTCGTTCGAACTATCGCGGGACCGTAAACCCTCGGTGTAAAAAATGAAAAGTCACTCTCCCGAAGCGAATCGCAGCACTCGAGGTTCCCCGGCTACTTAAAAAGCTCGAAGCGTTTTCTATCGGCGAAAAAAAAGGAGCTAAGCGAAGAGGGTGAAACGCGTCCATATGTTAGCATTAACCTTCCGGAGAGAAACAGAGACATACGCGCGTGTGTACCTGAACTGGGCGAAAATCGATAGCTGCGCGGCTGATGGGAAAAAAGTGCAGAAGGCGTCATCAATTAAAATTTCGAATAAACGATGCGCGATATATATATACCTATAGACGGGCGCGGCATATCCCCCTATATATTTTCTCCGATCGACGGTCCAGGCGTTGCCCCCGACGATTTATGCCCCTCGTCACGTTTTGCGCCGTTATGGAGAGAGAGAAAGCGAGTACTTATAAGAGAGAGAGAGAGAGAGAGAGAGAGAGAGAGAGAGATGCTGCCCCCGACATTTTCCCGGACGGATGGCGCGCGGCGGCTGCGGAAAGAAGAAAAGTACCGGCCCTGGGCCAATGAGCCTCGTACACTATACTGCACGATACGCTATACGAGTATTTTTTATGCCAGACACTCCGCGTTATACGTGTATACGAATTGCTCGGCTGCAGATATACGAGTAATTTAAATCTTTTTATTCGAAATTGATTTTATTGCGTCCGCGGCGCGCAAAAAATTCTCTCGGATAAGAGCAACTATAGAGACATTAAAAAAGACCACTTTCTGCTGAATATCATTGTATAGCTCTAAGCCCTCCTCGAAATCTTCTCGTGCAGCGGTGCGATACAGCCAAGGGGAAAAATGCCATTTACCCGGAGATTATTCTTCTTTAGAGGTGGCTATATACACTTGGCCCTTGGGGGTTTTTTTCCAAACTTTTCCTCAAGCGCTTATATAATGCATGGAAGTGTACTACTTGTATAGAGAAGCAGCCGAACGATTTTATACACGGTAAACGCTTGCTTTTCCCGGCTAACTTTTAATGCGGCCATTTTACACTATATACCCATGCTGCCGCGCCGTGAAACTTGTTATCTATTAAATATTTATTCACCGAAAGTTTTCATTCCCATCCCGCGCTAGAAGTGTCTTCGAATCGCTCTTTGATACACACACGCGATTAATTAATTAAAAATATACGACGTGCAGTCCGGTCCGCGGTAAATTAAAACTTAACTGCTTGTCCGGGACATTTTTACTAGCGAGTAATGGCTCGCTTGCGCGCGCGTGGATCCTCCTGTTCTCACGGTGGGAAGAAACACGAGGAAAAACGGAAAATGTTCCACTACGACAGAGCCGTCAACTCCACGCTATTTATAATTCAAAATTCACAGCAAATAACGAGCGCGTAGTTCTTCTCCTGCTTCTTCCTTCTTTTTCCAAGCGTAGAGCTCGAGGGGACGCGAGATATCCGCGCTACGTGACGAGAATCGCGGGAGATGCGCGCAATATTTTACAGAGAGAGAGAGAGGGGGGGGAGAGGGAAAGTTTGGAAAAAGAGCCCCTGCCCCTCCCCACCTCTTCGCCGCAGAGGAGGGAAAAACAGCGTCCGATCCGCAATAACTTTTCAGACAATGCGCGCAAGATGCCGAGGAAAAAAAAATAGTGTATAAGAGAGCAACGACCAGAGAAAAAATTAAACGCGAAGAAAAAACTGCTCTCCGCCTAGGGGCTAACAACGAATACAAAAAAAAAAGCCAACCGGGGAGGAAGAGAGACGGAAGATTATTGCAGAGAGAGGTGAGAAAACGTTTTTAGATAGCCCCTCGGTAGCGAGAGAGAGAGAGAGAAAACGAGTACATCCCTGCTAGTGGCATCCGGCATCAGCGTGCGCGCGCGTATAGGGTGCTCTGCTGGTAGACTCGAGCAAGAGAGAGAGAGAGCGAGAGAGAAAGAGGGGGTTTGTTTGGTCCGGGGAACTATCGCGGTGATGCTGTATTGATCCGAAGAGAGCGAGCGGGAGCTAAAGTAAGCCGCCGCCACCGCCGCGTTGCCGTGGCAACCTTCGCGTCCACCACCCCCTCATCCCCCTGAGAGAGAGAGAGAGAGGCTCAGGTCGACTCTACAGAGCCCACCCACCCAGCCGAAAGCCACACTGCTCCGCAGCAGCAGCAGCAGCCACCCCCAGCACACATCTCGTTTCTCACTCTCTCTCTCTCTCTCTCTCTCTCATCTCTTTTTCGCGTGTATCCGTACCTACGGACGTATAATAACGTACACGGACGCGCGAGCGAGAGCCCGTTATAACCCTCACATTTGAACGCGGGAGCACGCGCCCGGATACGTGCGTGTACGGTACACCATATATATTCGCGTGTGTGGAGAGTATATTCTACCCATACACAGCAGCAGCAGACTCTTTGAAGCGAGAGCTGGCCGGGGCTTCGCCGCTTCTTCTCCCGCCGCCGCTGCTGCCGACGTCAAGGGACCGAGAGCGCTCGCGAGCCTCCCCTCACTCTTTCCCCAAATGAACAATGTAAAACGCTGAATTTAACTGTTTGCCCAAACTAATGAGATTTTTTTCCTCCCGCGCCGAACTCGCGCGCGTGCGTGTGAGATTCATAATGATGCGAGCGCCAAGATTAATGCACGAGGACAAGTCTCTTACGTGTATACCTCACCTCTTTTTTTTTTCCTCGCGCGAGAGCATCTATCGTTCCTGGAATATTTTAATAACGCGCCGTTGTTGTTTAGCCGCGCGTAGATATCTGCATAACAAAGGGTCGTCGACGCGATCGTTTATGCATACGATTTTTAAAAAACGTCGGCGCTTGTCTGCGTTCTTGAACGATCTCTTCGGATATTACGGCAGTGAACGAGCAGCAAGAAACTTGAGCACGTAAATTACACCGGCTATACGAACGCCTCGGGTGTCTCGATATCCAGGAGAGCATCTTAAACAATCAGTATAGACTCTCTCTCTCCTGCATCCCTGCATATATGCGTTATACACTCGGGAGAGTCTCCGGAGAGAGAGAGAGAGACGTACCGGAGAGTCGCGGGGGACAACAGGGGCTGCTGTTGGAACATTATGTCGGCTTGGCGTATGGTAAACAAGCTGCCGGTAAACCGTAAAAGCAAGTACCGGTCTGTGTACATAATACTACAGGACAACTACCTACATCGTTGACGCATCAAGATACTCGAAAAAGTAGCGCGTAGGGATGTGCCGATCTGTGTGTATCTACGATCTCGAGTGTTTATATACGCTTCAACTGTAGACTATTTATTTTTGCCGAAATTACACATACGCGCGCGCGAAACAATTAGCAACAAAGTCGCAGCGCGTCGTGCATAATTCAAATGTCGCTGCACAGCGTTATAATCCAACTAATGCACCGCACTGAAACTATACATAACGACCATTAAATTCCCTTCGAGCTTACGCAGTTTCGCGAGAGTTTAAAGCTTCGTACATACTTACTCTCGCGCGAGCAGCGATAATAACATAACGTAGTAGCGTATATACCCGCTGTACCGAATAAAATTCGTTATATATATATATACGCACACACGCGTATATATAGGTACACCTGGGCAATAATACAGCGCGGAATCAGAGCATTGTTCGAGCCATCTGTCGTTCGTGATCTTGTATAAATCGAGCGAACGAGCCATCGGGGACGACTCCCGGATAATAATTCCACCGCCGTTCGCTCCGCGTGTATTTATACACGGACTCGAGACTCACTGTCTCTCTCTCTCTCTCTCTCTCCGATGCGTATCGATTGTCAAAGGGAGATGAGACGCGCTACGGAAATGGACGAAAATCGAATACGCTATTATAATAATAAAACGATCAATCGACGAATTGTCGTTTGATTTTCAGAAGAAGCTCTCCAGTCCAACTGTATTTTTCAGCGGGGTCCGAATAGTGTTGAAATAAGAATCGGTTTTGAAAATTTCAAATATCACCGAGCGAATGAGAGCCGACTGTAAAAGTTTAATCTTCGGAGCGAGCTGCAGGGGATAACATCTATTTCTACTTTGACACGTAGCTCGCGCGTTCACGGGATTATACGATCGCATCCATTAGATGTGAGCGTCCCGGAAAAAGTATGAAAAGCGACGTAAAAACCTCGCCTGATACATAATAAAATCGAGCGTCACACACGAGACCGTATAACGATTGAGAACCGTTCGTATACAATGGAATATAAGACGCGCGCAAAAACAATTACAGAGAGCACTACCGAGAGAGAGAAAAAGGGGAGCCTGATATAAAGGGTTGCAGCTCTCTCTCTCTCTCTCTCTCTCTCCCAATTAATTAACGACGGCGCGTTACACGGGCAAAAGACCGAGACGACAGAGAGAGAGAGAGAGCACATCAGGCTGTCGCAGATAGAGCGTGTAATCAGTGCTGCGAATCGTCAATTCTCATTGTGCAGCGTCCGCGCGATAGCCCCTAATCAACATGAGCCTCGAAACGACGCTCGCTACATCAGCTCAACCTGTGCATGGAGTGTATGTACGTATACACACCGGCGCGCGGCTGCTGCTGCTGCTACTGCTACGATCGATCTCTTCTCTCTCGCGCGGCGCTGCTGCAGCGCCGCCCGGCCGAACAATCGATAACTGATAAGGCTTGAGCTCTCCTCTCTCTCTTTCCCTCTCGCGCTCGTCGCGCATCAAATCGACAGCGAAGAATGATAATATTGAGAGTGACGCCCTGACGCCGCACAGTCTCTATCTTTCGCGTGTACACCTTTTTTGCGCGCGCAGCCTTTGATGCTGTCGTAACGCACGCGCGTGTATGTCGTAAAAGCCTTATGCATGCGAAATTCTCCTCTGGCGAGGTGTTAGGATGAAAAAAAAAAAAAAAAACGCGCTTTGAGAAAAAACGCAATTTTCGCGCGAGCGTCGCTTATTTGTATTACGAGGAAGTACAGAAAGAGAGATATCGTGTTCCAATCGAGGCGTCGTAATCCGTGCAATTGACGGCGGAGGATTAGAGCTGTCCTGATTATATTTCTCCCGAAGTATCCCAAGGATTCTCTTCTCCTCTCTCGCTGAACGGCATAACGATCGGAATTCGCTGCTCTCGTTCGAATTATACGCCTTTTCTTCCTCTTTTCCGCGCGACGTAGCGGGGCTTCGCCCTTTTCATCGCTGGGATGAGAAAGAGAGGGAAAGAGAGTGTCTCGTATTTTCTTATTTATCGATGCGCGTCGGCAAATTAATTGACTTCGTTATGAGCGTGCTTTGACTTTTTTTTTCCTCTCCTCTCGACTCGATGTGCTCTCCGCGTGTTCTGCATTGTGCCCGAGAAGGCGAGATCTATCTCTTGATTGGTTATGCGCTAGCTGTATTTTTTTTTTTTTGTTATAAAGGAGAAAAACGCTGTATCGTAATTACTGGTGTGTCTAGACGCCGTTGTATAGTCGTTTCAGGGGGTGATGATATTGCGATATTGTTCAGCGAAATGCAAAACACGTTACGCGCGTGTGTTTTGCGTAGAGATAAACGTTTCGTGTTTTTTGGAAGGTTTTTAACCCGCGTATGCGATGGAAAATCAATGCTCTTTTGAATGCAGAGTTATCGTCGCACTTTGAAATGAGTTGAAATTAATGCATGTGGCATATGGATGCGGTAAAAACGAACTTTATGACTCGCGTCGTTTATAATTTTTTTTTTCGAAAGAGTTACGAGTGCTTATTATTTTTCACAACATACTATATATTTTACAAAGTATTGATCCCGTCTACAGGACTGCATATATATCTATAACACGTGCATAACGCAGCACCAAATATCTCACCTGATTATTCAAAGCATTATCAAAACCACGATCCAATTACCTCCGCTCCTCAAATCCCTCAACATTAACCCAACAATCGACCAGCGTTCAGCAAAAAAAAAAAAAAAAAAAAACCAGCCCAGCATCCGGCTGGACCACGAGCCCGTCGCACATGCACCACAAGTCGGTCACTAACCCACAATCTCTCCGCGTGCGAATCACCACCAATCGGGCACTGATCATCCAAGCTACAATCCACAACTTCACATCCCCCCGCTAGAGTCCGCCAGTTGCTGGTCCATCGCGCAGCATCCGCTGCCATCTCCAGGCTCGATCTCGAAGCCATCTCTCACAGGGGGTTGACTGCCGCGAGCCACCCCAAACAACGCACACGTACGCGTCGTCCGTCTCTCTCCGCCTTTTTCCCTTATTATTATTTTTCCCATCCCGTCCTGACAAACCATTTCCCTATACCCGTATATACAAGTGGATTTTCGCAATCAAAGAAGTCGAGATTCCAGACGTAAGGAGATTGAAGAGAAGATCGACGCGGTGTTGTGACGTGATATAGGAAGGGAGCAGGTACAGGGGGTGAGAGGAGAGCCTTTTAATCGACGCGTCGAGCGCGAATAAAATGGCCGTGATTCGGAGCGTCTCTTTAATTCATCACTGAATCGAGAAGAGAAGTGAGGAGAGTGTGAGAGATGAAATTTTGACGAAATCCCGCACACAGCTGCGCTGCCGTTCGATGTTGAGCTGAGATCCCTCCGAGTAAGTATATAACGACACTTGTTTATCATTTAATTATTATAATTTAATTGAACGGTGCGAATACATAAAGCCACAAAAGTTTCCCGCTAATAAGTATTTAAATACGCCAAGCTCGCTATACGAAACGTGCCAACCAACAAAGGAGACGCTTAAATATTAAAAAGACCACCACCGCACGCACATCACCCCAGTGTATATAATGAAAGAGCATCACGCGCGTACACATGTATATACGGCGAATCCACACCCCTCGTAAAGTCAACGCTCCTTTCAAACCGCAAACTAGCAATCATACTCCCACCCGGTAGCGGAATCGACGATAATCCAACGAGACGGAAGACAATACACTCTCCCGTTTATTACGCTTACAATGTCTCGCCTTGTTCGCAGAGTATACAACGAGTCACCCGCCCGCACAAAAGAGCAAAAATCTCCTATTATAAGGATGAGGTCCTACGACGGCGAGAGCAGTTCCTGCGAGGAGGACGAGCGCCGGGAGGCAATGCCCGAGGCCCACCTGCAGCACCAGCCCCAACAGCAACCCGGACCCTGGCAAAGACACCCAGCCTGGGCTTGGGAACACCGAAGCGCGGTGAGTTATCGATATTAACATAATACAAATTTGATGGATGAAAACGAAAGCTCTGCGAATAGATATAGCTATATGAAACACTTTCATTGTGATGCACACAGCAGCACCCGCTGGCGGCTCACGCTAATCCGTCCCTGGAGCCGATGGGTTACCACGGGGGACCGGGTAGCTCCGGCCACCAGCAGCAGCAAGTAATCGCTGGCCACCAAACGCCGGTCGTCTACTCACCCTCGGAGAACCCACAAAGTGCACCCGGCCGCAGGACTCCTCTGGGAGCCGTTGGCCTTGGCGGCTTTTACTTTCAGCAACAGCCGGCACAGCAACCGCCTCAACCCGCGCACGCCTCGGCCTCTTCCGATGAGAATCGGCCCGATCACGAGAGGTAATTATTGTTATCTTTTTTTTTTTTTTTTTTTTTTATTGGCAAAATTTTGAGTATTAACTGTCAACCTTCTGGGTTCAAGGTCCGGAGTTTCCAGACTCAACTGTCCGACCAAGTCGAAGACAACGCGCCAAGGCAAGAGCGTCCGTTTGAACATCAACGCCCGGGAAAGACGTCGGATGCATGACTTGAACGACGCTCTCGACGAATTGCGTTCCGTCATCCCATACGCGCACAGTCCATCCGTAAGGAAGCTCTCGAAGATCGCGACGCTTTTGCTCGCCAAGAATTACATTCTCATGCAAGGTCAGATGCATTGCGATCAATGAAGCGCTCGCTTATATATATACGTGCTCGTACATCCGCATGAATTTATACGAGCCGTCATTACTCAGTCGGAATAGATGTTTGTTTACCGCTCTGCGCTGCTCCGACGTTTTTCATAAATAAACTATGTCTCGCGAGATAACCATCTTGGTGTTGCGTAATACCTTTTTTTTTCAGAAAAAAAAAAACAAACTCGTACTTACATCTCGCGTGTTACGCAATCGCAATTGAATAACGACTCTCGATTGTTGCTTTCGGATTTTTTCGAATGACGTTAGAAAGTAACGTGTGCTTTATGTTTACGACGCAGGAAACGCGCTGGAAGAGCTGCGACGAGTCATCGCGGTGCTGCAATCGCCTCACGCCCACACGACCGCTTTGCCACCGACGCCCGTCTCTTACGATCTGCTGCAAGGCTTTCCTGGCAAACTCTTCCAAGGCGTCCAAGAACTTCAAGGTCTCCAACCTACGGCCAATCCGAGCCAACCGCCACCACCGCCGCCGCAGCAACAACAGCCTAGTCCTTCCGAGGAGGCACCAGTCGTCGATTCGGCCTAAATTTATTCGATTTTTACGTTATCGTGGGCTTGTAGCTTCGTGATAGTAGCCAAAGATTTGTTTCGAATGATTTTACACATTTGCGTTTACAGAAGTGTAAAGTAGATATTGAGTGTGCATTTTTTATGAAAAAAAAAAAAAATCACGTCTATAAATTGCGTACAAAAAATGAAAGTATATTATATGGGCCGCGTTGAGAACGCGATTACTGTAGCAGTTCCAGATCATTTGAAAGTACCGAAGCCTCTATACAAGAAACTAATAAGAAAGTCACTAGATATTATATATATACGTATTCATTAAAGTAACTCAAACGCGTTTACTGATAACAGTATAATATGAGAATCATCTTCGAGTACGAAGGTGCAAACTAATAAGAAAGTAATATGCATTCGCATTTTAACACTAGTTTTAAGGTGAAACCGACAGCGAAGAACGACTTTACGAAATACGGTATAAATATAGCGTAGTTTCTGCTCTTTTTTTGAGTATAAAATAACGAGTTTCAAAAGCCATTAAAGTGCGAACACGACGAATACCTATAGGTATATAGGAGAAAAAAAAATAGAAAGAAACGAAACTAAAGTCGAGAGTTATGAATCAATCGGTGATTGAAAAGTGAAATGCTCGTGAGAGAGAAACTTTCCGAGAGTTCCGCCCGCAACACGATAGTCAATATAGTATGTGATACGAGTAAATTTACGCTAGTCGCATATACATAATAATATATACAAGAAAAAAAAAATACAATATGGATTTATATACAAATATATATATTTATTATTACGAAATAACGATATTTCGCTGAATCTTCTATTTCTATGGAGTTTACTCGAGCGAACGTGTATGAGCGCTTGTTGTATAAGCGTTGAAAGTCGACGATATTATGTACTATTTATGCCTGTGTGTATATTTAAAGTGCCAATGAGTGAAAAGAAAAATAATGACGACTGCGTAGAGATTTTAAAAAATTACTATAATACCGGCCTATGAGCAATAATCGATGTCGTGAACAAGTAGTTTATCGAGGATTTAAGAGAGAAGGGAGAATCAAAGTCGAGGAGGAGGAGAATGGAATACTGTAATGTCAATATTAAACAAGACTAAAGATTTTACAATAATCGTCGTAGACCACTGTAGCAACGATATGAGTGTTTAGCTTGCAAATAAAATCTATTTACGAACAAACCGAATCTGCGTGGCTCAAGTTGTTCATTGGACTCCAAAATAGCTGTATACACTGCAACGGAAGCTCTTTGTCTCCCCATCTCATTCAATCGCCTCGTGCGAACATCTGTCGGTCTTCCGTTTCCTCGTTGATTTTCGAAATTGCCGCCCCCGCCGGGGCGACCGTAGCGCCTCTGGAGTCGTTACTCTCAAGCCTCGAAATCCCGTTACCCATCGAAGCTTTCGCGGAAATCGATCAAAAATCGTGCAAAAACTTACCTGAGAACCCCTTCGGCGTCGAATACTCCTCGAAGGAACAACTTGGCTGCATAGCACACTTCACTCCACAGTCGAATGTCTCTCGGAATCTCCGTAAATTGCAAAGTCTCGGTGTCGTCGGTGCCGTGCAGTGTCGCTCCCTGGTGGCAACAACTCGACACACCAGGAGCGTGACCTCGCATGGAGTCGTTGCGGCGCGTCGACGCCATAACCTCACAATACGTCCGTCTCTCTCGTGCAGTCTCTCCCTCTCTCTCTCTGTCGGTCTCTACGGCGAGCCGATGCTCGCCGAGTCTGAGCGCATATACTCCGCCGCCAGTTGCGCTTGATAATTCGTACGCGTCCGACCGTCTCCGTGCGCGTTGCGCAGAGAACTGCAGAGAGAGAGAGAGAGAGAGAGCGACAGTATACAGTTGATTTCGCGGTGTACACACGCGCGCACAGACACACATGTAGCAGGTACGGCAGTAGAGGATCGCGCGGCCCTGCGTACAGTCGAAAAAAATCTCGCGTGGCTGCGAGAAGAGAGGACACCTGGAGGTAGTCGGTTCCCGAGGGAGACGGGGGACAGATACTACGGCCCACGCACTGAAGTGGGGGAAAGCTGAGCGGCGCACGCGGAAGAAGAGCCACAACAACACCCGGAAATGTAAGAGTGCAGCGTTACGCGAGGCTAGCTGGAAAAGCGGTGAGTATCTACTGTGCACTGAAGCTCCTTTTCTTCCGCTACTTACTGTCCCCTTACACACGTCTCTCTCTCTCTGACCCGCGAGTCATTGTGCGCTACTGCACCGGTATACGCATTACCTATATGTGTGCGACTGTGTAACTATACGCGAGAAGCTCGCGCGGTTTTCACCTCGCGGCGCGTCAACCGATACTACTATCCGCGGATTTACTACTAAGTACTACTACTTTACTACGAGTGTACTACCAACAATCGGCGTCGACGACGATAAATCAAGCGCGCACTTATACACTGGAATTCAGAGCTGTCGCCGATTTCGTAACGCTCGAGCTGAGAGCATTGCGAAAAAAAATAACCGAATTCCCGTGGCACACGACGCTATTGACGAGAAAAACTAACCTTACTTTTCACCGATTCAAGTTCGAGTGTGTGTCGATTCTCTCTCTCTCTCACTCACTCACTCCTCCCCCTCGCGGCGTGGAGAGGAAGGGGGAGAGAAGTCTTGAAAGTGTCGAGGCACAGCGTCGCAGCGGAGGCAAAGTTTCACCTTGCTGCAGCACAGCTGTGACTCCTTTGATATACCTATACGGCTCCTTCGTGTTGTATATACATATATAATGCATACATGCACGCGCCGTCGTCCTATAAGGATGGCTTCGCGTTCACGGGACACGGGATACCCGAATACATGTATATAGCAGTCGCAAGGTCGGCCCAATTCATCGATTGATTTAATCGGCAAGCTACCGATGCGTTGGGTGTATATACATAAATCGGCATATTTTTCAGGATGTAACGCTCGATTAGACAGCTCCGAAAATGGAACAATGGCTCGAACGCCGCAGCGCGTATAGTCGTACTACTTTTCCCACTCTGCAGACTATACGACAGCGGCGGCGGCGGCGGCGGCGGCGGCTCCTAGTTCACATTATTATTACTCCTCCTCCTCCTCCTATGCCCGTTGCACAGCATCTTCATTTTCTCTCTGCTGCAGCGGCGCGTATCTATCTCGTGCGCTCTCCTCCTCCGCTTGTTTTATTTCTCCGCGATTTTTTTTTCTCCTGCTCTCTTTTTACACTCGTCTCGAGTTTTTTTCCTTTCCCTCGTTCTCCTCCTCCACCGCCGCTGCTGTCGACTGCGTGCGTATGCCTATAGGTATACATATATACTCTCTCTCTTGTGCCACCGCCGCTGCTGCTGCTATACGGCTCTCCCAGGGCCGTGTGCAAAAATCGCAGTGTCTCTCTTGACAACAAGAATCTTTCGCTGCATACGCTGCATCTCACTTACCTTAAACTATGCCTTTTTCGCGATCGGTGTATTTATATAGGATCAAGGCTTATTCATTTTTAGTACTTTCTTATCTCCGTGGCTCTGTGCTCTCTCTCTGTTGAAGACCGATTGTGTGTCTGTAGAGTCGTTAGATACATAGTTGTCGAATAAAAAAAAAATTCTCGTGGAAACAAAGTCGGAAAATCCTCTGTTCTCTTTGTCAACAAGAGTCATTAACTTCCTCGACAATATATAGAACGCATCTCGTGAGTATCCCGATTGAATTATCGAGCCGATCAAGGCTCTGTATACAGCCACTTCCTTATCTCTTCTATATCCAAGACAGTCCGATGTATAACTAATCTGTGTACCGAGTCACGTTTCCTTTTTATCGGGCTTCAAACTCGTCAAGTTTCCACAATTTCTCACAACAGACACAAGCTTGCAAATAATGACATCGTATAATCACGATGAATCGGGAGCCGCGAAGAGAGAAAGAAAAGAAAAGCAGCGATCTCCGAGAGCTAGATAACTATTTGACTCATCGGCGTCGCTCTCGCGCATACTAAACCCGCTCGTATTATTATTTCAGACTCAAAGTATAGCGGCGGCACGCGAGAGAGAGAGAGCATGTGTATACATATATACACAACTGCACACAAAGCCGAGATTATCATCGTGTGTACACACACACATTTATACGCTCGATGAAAAACTTGTCATCGCCGCAACTTCCGACTTTAACAACAACGACCAAGTCGCTCGTGTGTTTATCGATTCGGCAAAAAAGGTGCGCTAGACTCAGCGTTATACGTCACTGTTGGCTAATAAAACAAAACGATTCCGTTTTCTAGACGGCGCGTTATAAGTGTTACGCGCACGAAGCTTCAATACGTGTATATTCGCGAAGAAAGAGAAACCCGAGCGGCGACATTTTCGAGTGTGATACTCGTATAGCGGATGCGAAGTTGTAATGAAAAGCTTACTGGTTTCTTTCTAATGATGCAGCAGCGCTCGCGCGCGCGTTTTTCATTAGAAAAAGATTTTCCACGCTATCACGGTGCGGAGTTTTTCAAATTTTCACTGAGACTCTCGTTGCTGCAGTGATAACGACATCAAAGATTCCTCGGATTCTCGCTTTTTCTCGGTTTATTTCTGCAAGGAAAAATAAAACTCGCTCGTCGCGAGCGCGGGGGAAAAAGAGAAAGAGAGAGAGAGAGAGAAAATTCTCCAATTTCAAGTCTCGAGTTTCCGAGATATAGAAGCGCATTTGTATTCGAAAAGCCGGGCTGCATAGAAATATTTTTCATCCACTTCGTAATGAGAATCCGCGCGAATGAAAGGACTATAATTCGTGACAATCGAGTCCTTGAATTTTCAAACCGATACTGTACTTACTATACAATGTATCTCATTAACACCGGTGGAATTCGACAATTATCTCTCTCTCCGGAGTTTATGTACGCAATTATTGCGGATGTGCAGTAGCAGTAAGCGATTAGAGTCACGTGACGAAAGCACTGCCGACGTCGTCGCGATTATTATCCGCGCACTTTCTAGGTTAAATGAACAAAGTATGCGCGCACGAGAGAGCCTCGTCGTCGCGTTTTCGGAGCAACGGCAGTAGCGACGTATTACAATGGAAAAAGAAGCTTACGCATCCGGTTTGAGCGTCTGCGTGTATATCATGATACATTAACGCGGTGTCGTTGAGCTCGCAAAGTGCAGCGTCATCCAGGTCCCGAATTATTAGCTTTTCCTCGTCCTGCTTTTTCCTCGAAACGACTGTTTTCTACGCGTCCACTTCCCACGACACAGAACAGCAGAGTATATAGGATTCGATTTCCGTGGATTCCTCAAGAGATTCGAGATTGGATATTTTTTTAATAAACGTTGTAAAATGGAGAAGGACACGGAGAGAATACCTGCTCCCCAAGTCCCTGAGCCACAAGGTTGCTCGTAGATCCGTGGCTTTATATTTGCCATCGATTGCGCGGGGATGTATATTGAGTGAAGGAGAGAGATGCCGGTTACTTAACGAAAAACCATCGGCGATTATTGATTATAACGCTGCGCACGAGTTCATTCAATATACAGTCGAGTATTGACGTTATTTTCGCACTTTTCTATTCATCGATTGTGTTTTTGTACACCTACGCACCGGCTAATGTTCTAGCGGTCGTCGAGTATATTTTGTTCAGCGCTGCGGATTAATCGCTTTTTTTTTATTCGTGAAACTTTATCCGTTTTGATGGATATCGCGTGAAAATTAATGAACGAGCGAGTGAGGCGATAGTTTGTTGTACGGGTGTTGTTTGTTTTGAGCTCGTTTGTTTTGCTCTAGTCAGGCTGCGTAGCGGAATTTCTTCGCTTAAATTATTGCAAAGTTTTTGCTGCGGCTCTCGCATATTTCATCGTCGCGTAACACACAAAGTGTATACACGCACTTACATTCTGTTACCTGCTGGCAAGCTGCAGCATATATATTTAGCGTATTTTATCTCAAAGAACGTTCCGCTTTTACGTAAGAGCAGTTCGATAATCGAAAAGTAAATCTCGGAATAAACATTTCCTTCGAAATTCTTCTTGCAGGCTTCGATCGGGAATTCTCCTGTCGATCACTATTTAGCGAGTTATAAAAGAAGCAGCTTTCACGCTCGTGCCTTCGCGACGCTCGTCTTTAATTGTGTCAGATAAGGCTGCGTGGGAGGGGAACTTCCGATTACTTCTTTTATTCCTCGGCGCGCGCACGATAGTGTGCGCAGAGTACTTTATACGTGTGTGCAAGCGAGTGCGAAAATCTCGTATGCGCGCGCGCTTGCGTTCACTCGTGCCAGGCTCTCTGCTTATATATACATATATACTCACTCTCTCTTTCTCTCTCCCTCGCCGCGCCGTTCGCTTGTTCTCTCGACCAGTTTTATCTGTCTTTCGGAGATGACCTGGAATTGTCGTAGGTCAAGGACTCTCGCGCCCGATTTATTTTTGCTGGCGCGCTGTTTATTGCCTTTATACGGAGAGGACAGTTGCATTGCGCTCGCGTGAGAGATCCTTCCGAGTCCACTTTGCCGTGTTTTGTTTTTTGCTTGATTAGAAATGACGGCACGCGTTTTTGCTTTTTTTTTATTCGATTGTTATGGGTATCTTGCTTATAAAAATCTGATACCCAGAGCGTGTTCTAACCACCGGCATTCGATTCCTTGCGAAAAAAAATTTCTGGGTCCATCCAGCCCGATTTTGAAAATATCTTTTTTTCACCTCTCGATCGTCGCTGGTAAATCCGTTATCGTTTTCATTAGAGCTTTGAAAAATTGTCGTCTGGAATTTTTAATTCCCGCCGCTGTATTTGCTTTCCGCAATTCCACGGTCGAAATTCATTCCGTTATACGATTATACCCGCGAATCGATATTCGCGCGCTCGACTTTTTTTTTGCGCGGGCCTTTTGAATATCCGACATAAAGTTCGCACGCGCTTGGCGAGCCAAACTTTTTACAATTCCATTTACATAGATATACATAGCACAGCAGCGTTACACGCGCTACGCGTTTTCGTAAATCAACTGGGATATGCGTTTCCACGAAGATTTTATCATTCTCGCGAAAAGTTTTAATAAAAAATATCAACGCCCGCGGCTGATGTTTTTTCCCTCAATGTCCGTGAATTGACAGGCAGCTGGGCGCAAAAAAGTTGGAATAAAAAAGAGAAAAGAGTGAGAGAGGGAATCGCCAGGGAGGGAGGGAAAATACACGCTCCTGCTGCTGCTGCTGCTGCTGCTGCTCCACACCGCCGTGTGCACTGGCTCGCCTACACGTGTATATAGGAATGTATACGTCGGGAAAAAAGGGCTAAAACACCGCGCCGGGGGAAATGAACTAGAGAGAGACGAGATAGAAGAGGGAGAGAGACAAACGGAAAAAGGGAGACGGAGTAAAAAAAATCGAGTGAAAAAGGGCTCTGGTATGGATATAGCGAAATAGACCGAGCGATATAGAGAAGTAAAATGTAAAGCGAGAGAGAGAGAGAGAGAGAGAGAGAGAGAGACTCGCGACGCCGGTGCAACAATGGCAAATCGACCCGCCAAAACTCTTTCCCTCGCGGATGCGCAAAAACCCGTGCGGATCTGCGCAAAACAATGAGAAAACTCGTTGTTCTTTTTTTCCGCCGTCATCCTCGTCTTTTCTACCACCCCGTGATAATGTGCGAGTATGCGTAAAACCAAGCCGTAAAACTAAACAGTTTTGCACTGGCCTTTTCTTTAACGTCCTGGCTCTTTAGTCTTTGATTAGCATCGATAGGTGGCGCATAGGCTCTTTAACACTTTCCCCCTCATGATCTTCACGTTGAAAGCTTATATATAGCTTCGTGTCACCTATGCCAAACTGTCTTGATAGCTCTACTGCTTGGGCCGCTCTTGCTATAACTGAACTAAGTATGATAATTAATAATGATAATTAATAAATGATTCAAACTTTGGTACCGAATTTTGATGTGTACCCCTACGCAAAATTCATTCGATTCGTTTCTTCACTCGCGTATACACCACAGTTAAAAATAAAGATGTACCCGCGCGCGAGTATGAGTCGAAGAGGTTAACGCTCTCTCTATCCGGCGAACGACGACCCCTTACGCGGGAGTCGGACTGAGCGCGAGCGCACGCGCCTGCTTTACAATATATAATACTATATTGGACATAGCCATTCTCGTTGTTTTGCGAAATCAGAGAGTACCGATTCCCACGTTAAAAGCGCATTCTAACGGTCGCCCACATCGACACGCTCCGATTGCACAAAAAAAGCAGTATAGTGCCAGCAGTATAGACAGTTTGTGTACACTTTTACACATCTATGTAAGAAAAGGGCGGCAAGGACAAGAGCCCGCGGGAGGTATATATGCGTGTGTATTTGTGTAATAAAACGGGGGCAGGAGGACGGCGCCGCAGGACTTTTCGCACGCGTGCGATAATTCGATATCTTTTCCATTTTTGCCATACGCCGCAGCGGATTATAATACGGGATCGTCCGGGAAATTCGGGTTGCACGAAGCGTTTTAACGGCTGGTTGCCGGGAATGAATGAAAAATACTCGCGTGTGTGTGTGTGCGCGGCCGGCTTTCAGTCGCGTATATACACTTTGAGGCTAGACTACTTCTTCGCGTCGGTTGTAACGGTAAAACTTACTGTTGGCCTCTATTATCCGCGAGAGAAGGACGATATGCTACATTTTTCTTGGAAGCTCAATATTTATCACCTGCCCCGATGAAGCATAATTGAGTGTTATCTCAATCTAGTAGACGGCTCTGTCTGTATTTCATCTCGATCGTGTTTTGAATTCGTAAACGAAAGCATTCAGGACACTCGCTCTAATCCAGGAAAAACAATAGCACCTTCTTTTTTTTCGTTCTCGGGAAAGCTTAGAAATTTACAATCCGTGCGCAGTCTCTCTCGTGGCATTAAAAACTCAGCACGCAAGAGAACCGAGAGCACATCTGCTTGGTATTATTTTTTCTCAGGACTGCACGAGAGAATTCGACGAAGCCACTGCGATCAATGCCTCCTCTTTGTATGGCGTACACAGGCCGGTCACGTTCCCGCGGTAAATTCGCCGATTTAAAAAGATAAACAACGGCAAATCGAATTCTGGCGTCTTATCGAATTATCGTCTCGACGACTCGCTGTAGTGAAAAATAACGAAGGCATCACCCTTTCGCCGATATACACGCGTATACACTCGGTTGTAACCCCTTTGTCTCCCTCTTCTTCGCGAAGGGTTGTGCTTCTTTGTGCGCAGCGAAGAGAACGGCGTAGGTGTTTGCTGGAAGGTTGTGCGCGGCGCTCTGTTGCTCGAACGTTTACGAAAATTACAAAGAGCCGCGAGGGAGACAGGTTAGGTTGTGTGTTATAGGAGGGGGGGGGGGGGGGCACTCAAAACTTAGTCCAGGATGGATGGAGGAAGGAAGATCGGCTGCTGCTGCTGCTGCCGCGGTTGCCAGGGTGACCGGCATTGATTACTCCCCTCCCCGAGCGAGCCTTTCGGTTCCCCCCTTGCTCTAACTCGGCAGCCTGCTGCTGCTGCCTCTGCTGCACCCTCTCCTCTCCGGCTCATTTTTTTGCGCTCTTTTCCTCCCTTCAATATACTCTCTCTCTCTCTCTCTCTCTCTTTCTGTGAGCGCGCTCACACTCAAAGTTCCTCTGCTGCGCGCGCTATACCGATACTCAATCTTTCTCCCTTGCGCTCGTGCTCGCACACACGTATATAAGCGCGCGTTTCTCTCTTGTTGCGTTATTTCGTTTCTCTTTTACAACTTGGTCTCTCTCTCTCTTTCCTTTTTTTATTTTCGCTTCTCCTTTGCTCCCCTTCTCTATACCTTCGCACACTTCGCTTGACTATATGACTGCCTTCGTCTCACTTCGTCTTCCATAAATTTCTCTTTACTATCCCTCTCTCTCTCTCTCATATTTTTCGCTCGCCGGCGTATATAACTCGCGCGTGCGAGAGCAGTAAGCTTCTCTTTATCCGAATGTTTCTTTTTCCGCCACAACACACGTCTTTCGCTCTCTTTCTCTCTTCTTCCTTTTTCATTTCCGTCTTTTCAGGCCGATTTTCTTTCGCTTTTTTTTTTCGACTTCTTTCAACTCTGCCGCAGCATCCGGTTTTCATATTTATCTCTCCGCTTTTCCTTCGCGCCTTTTTCGCCAATCCTCGCGCAGGCGCGTACATATTTCGTGCGCGAGCGTTTCCTCTCTCTCTCTCTCTTCTCTGTAATCCCTTCGCTTCTTTATCTTCGTCTTCATCCTTCTTTACGGTTCCACTTTCCATCGAATCATCCCCCCCCCCCTGGCTTTCTCTTTTTCACGCCGTGTACGTTTTTCTCTCCCATACCTACGCGAAAAACTTTTTCATTTATTTCTCCCTCCTTTCTTCTTCCACACCATCTCATTTGCTTTTCCATTTTCTCTATCTTTTTAGAGCTGCGCTGCAGCGCCGGGCTTTCTCGTCTCTTCTTCGTCGTCGTTCGCCTTGTTTTTTTATTTCTCCACACTTCCGTTGATGAGCGCGTCCCTACCTGGCAACCGATGATATTGTTGCTTCGACCGACTGGTTCTTGAAATTTTGAGGCATGGAGGGAAACAAAAATTGCGGACCCATAACAGCTGCCGCTCGCGCAATCTTCGTTGACGCTGCGGAGATCGCTGAATTTTGTTTGCCGAGCGATTAATTAGATTGCCGTAGATAAGATTAGATTAGATTCGATTGAGGCTAAATCATCGCAAGTTGTCGTCATTAGGCATTCGCCGTCGTGTATACCTTTTGCTGACTTTTATTGTCCGTCGTTACGCGACTCTTCCGAACTTTTTTTTTTATTCGACTGCTCTGTATATACGCACGCGTTCGCTTAATTAACGAGGCGCATATACCACATTTGCATTTCTGATAAAATCGAACGAGCCTCGGCTACTGTAAATTTCAACCGATGTAAAGTACACTTCTGACAATGAAAATTTCAGCTTCGAACGGAATGTTTGCTAGAGATTTATATCGACGCGTGGTCGCTTTATACACGTTATATCCTACATTTTGCATAACGCCGGCTACTCTTGTTTATATAAATACACTCGTTAGACAATCTCTGATTATCGGACGTTTTATTTAGGAGAATACGCCGTGTAAAATTGTCCCGCGTGGGATAAATCAATCGCCGCTATTAATAATGAAGAGCCTCTGCAACAAGAGAGAACATCGGTCTCCCCTATCTGTATAGCGTTGAAAAAATTCTGCTTGTTTATTCATACCCTCGGCCGCGCTGCTAATTGAATTCCATTGATGAACAGCAGTGTAGTTGAATATAAAGCTTTTTAAAACTTAAACTTCACATGTTATCAGTTCCATCGAGGACCGCAAGCCGTATCTTTATCTTGTTTTTTCTTCGATCGAAGCTACAAAGTAGCTCCACTTCAAAATTTATTCAGCGATAAGTCACCAATGACAGTGTCCGTAATCGGGCCTCCCAAAATAGAGAGCCCGAAAATTTTCTCCCGCAAAGAAGAATTACTTCTCGAGAGCGAGGGAAAAAAAAAGATCGACATCACGTACGTCCCGTAAAACTCCTCGAAACGATTAATCCTCTCTCTCTCTCTCTCGAGTTGAGAATCTCGCTGCATATAGTGTATAAAAGAATCGGAGCCTAGGTCAGGAGAAGGGCTGCGCGCAGCGGCGACATCAATCTCGCTTCCGTAGCTTTCCTTGCTTAGCTTGACCCTATTCCGATTTCCGTTATTGCGACGCGTCACCAGGCAAAAAGGCCGCCCTCGATAATGAGGAAAACACCGCTGCTACTATGCGTTGCTTCGCGAAGGAAAAAAAAAAACTCGTCGACTAATGTTTTCAAAGCGTTTCTATAAATAGGCATACTTTGCAAAATTTCACCACGACTGATGTAAATATTTCCACGCGGATTTTCTTCGATGGCACACTCGAAAAAGAGAGAGAAAAATGAAAAACGAGCTGGAAGAAGAACGAAGGGTTGCGACCGTACACACGTGTGCCCCTACTGCTCGAGGCTTTGTCCGGCTGTAGCGGAGCTTATGGCCAAGTCTCGAGGCTATATTGACGAGAGACGAGGCATTCTTAACTTTGCGGCAAACGAGCAGATGCGGCACCGTTTCGAGGACCAAAGTCCTGCACCGGCCTTCCTGAGAATATTCGTATATAATACAACATTGATATACCGCACGCTTCGGTGTGTATACACGGTAAAATTCGTCAGATTTTTCGTTCGCGCGATCTCAAAGTAAAAGCTCGCGCGTTGTAAAAACTGCGGGAATATTTTCAAAAGGAAATAAACGTACGACTCGCATGCAGAGCGCGAAGCTTGCAAGAGAGATGCCGTAAAGAAGCGCGTACACATATGCTCACATAGCGGGAGCTTTAAATCACGGCGCATGCGCGCGCGAGCTTTCGCTCGCGTGTTTTATTTTTGTTTACGCGCGCGCGTAAAACACTCTCACGGCTGTATGTAGGCTGACGTCACCGATGACGACGTGCTCGAGAGTCGGCCTCGTATGTTGTGCATTATATACATACGCGAGCAGCGCCGTATAATAGTCCTCTTTACGAGGAGATAAACGTGCGTTTCGTCAACCGAATAACGCGCTTTTACGAATACGTCAAAGCTTCGATATCAGAGAGCTTTCGATCGCATTTTTCGAGCTACTGGTGTGTGTCTCCGTTACCGACGCAGTGGATCTCGTTCGTATCGACAGATACTCGGCATAGTTCGAGTTTTTCACCAAATCGCGAGCGTTAGTTTACACAAAGTAATTAGAACGTTTGCTCTCGACTGTACGCCGTTGTCATTATTATATTTCTTCTGTATATAAAGTTGCAGCGAGTTCGATTGCAGAGAACGAGAGCCGTTGTATAATTTCATGCTTTGCCGAAGTTGGCCGTTACACGCTCGCGAACGGAATACCAGTGCCACCTTTTTTTTTCCTGCTTTGTGCATCAGTATATAGAGTATCCGCCAAAGAGGAAATGTTGATTCGTTCGCGCATATCCGCAACAAGCCTATATAACTCGATCAAGCCGAAAAAAAGCTCGCTCCACTCGTGGACAAAGCCGCTTCGCCGAGCGCGCGAAAATAGAAAAGCTCGTTGCTGCTCTCTTCGTCGTTATTTTTCATTTTTCAATCGAGCTGGGTGCAGTCGTACTCGACTATGTCTGTATATGTATATATACGCTCTTGTTTGTATCGCTGTCCTCTTCGCTCCTCCCACATAATACACGACGGCGTCGCGTGTGCAGGAGAGAGAGAGAGAGAGAGAGGGACGAAGCTACGCGCTCAGCTGCTGCTGTGGTGCTCGCTCGATCGATATAACTGAATATACTCGATATCTATTAATACTATTTCGTGTGTAACTCTCGCGCGCTGTATATATACAGACATAATATATTCACGGCTCTCTTTTCGCTCGCTGTATAGCTCGATGCTTTGGCACGTGTATATGCACTATTGTGCATGTATGTATATGTATAGATGTGTAAGAGCCGGAACATCGAGTGAACGGACGTAGGGTGGGAGGAGGAGGAGGAGGAGAGTCCCGACATTCCCTTATTTATGTTTACAGCCGCTGTAATCAATACTGGCATTATGCCATTCCGATTAGGCTAACACCGTTAACAGGCCGCGTAATGACAAATCACCACGCGTTCACGCGAATGCGAGGCCGATGACTCTCTTGCCACCCGTTGAAATTATTTTCATTCGCGCGCGTCGCCTCTGTTATATTATTGGAGTGAAAGTTGAGAAAATCGACTCCAAGCGCCGAGAGATTATTATATGAAATTCGTGCAAGGAAGCCAGGTGTGAGTTATCCGTTTATAGTAGGCGTTCCTCTCTCGTGTTTGAAAAACTGTAGCGTGGAAATTTGCATGTGTATGCACTACTGAAATTTTTCGTTGCGCAAGTGCAGCTACGCATTTACATGTTTTTTCTGACCCATGACCGATGCCGCGCTCGCGCAGACACTGAACATTGTCAAAATGTATATTACACGCGCGTAGTTTCGCCAGTCTTTTGGACGTGCCATTAACGTGCCTCTCGCGGGCTTTTTGTTCCATCGTTGTCGGCAGTGTATATAGCTGACCAGCTGTACACTCACTGATTTAATAATCGCTATTCCGAGAAAGTAAGTTTTTCTCTCGTGAAATGCGCATAACAACGAGATACACAGCTTGTGTATGTAACGCCTAATTTTAAACTGGAGTACGAATGACTGATGGTTCATTTTTGGATCTTGTTATACAAACGCTATTAGAACGATATAGAGTTACATGCACGTTTGACTAATTTGAACTTTGATTTGTGTTTCAGGTGAGTTTCTGCCACGATCACATTCCAGTGTGTCCCCGATGTTCTCCGTCACGTAAGTCAAAACGCTGAACCTAATAAAATTCACGTTTGAAAGCTGCACGACTCGATACGATAGTCCCAGAAAAATGATCAAGCCCAAACTTTAAGTCGGCTAAAATACCATCGCGATAACTCGCTCTATTATCCAGTAGGCCCTTTTTCCGGAAAGTGTTTTAAAAGCGCACGGAAGAGGAATTCTCTCTCTCTCTGTCTTTCGAAAATTGATGCGGTTTCGACAACAACAGCAGCAACAGCAGCGGCCTTTTCCGCAGCAACAATAGTCGTTGTGAAATTTCAGCCGGCCATAAGGAACAGGGACTCGCGGCACGGCTCCGCTGTATACTCCGTGTGTCTCGTACACACTGTACAGTTCGTTACGAGAGCAAGAGAGAGAGAGAGAGAGAGAGCGAGCGATCCCCCAGCCGCTTGCGCGCAACCAAGAGAGGATTTTGCAACGCGACGCGCGCCGCTGTTCTACTTGCATCCACCTTACTTATCCTCACCCTACCTCCTCCTCGCGTAAACGTCGGCGGCAAGCCTAACCTGAGACTCGGCTTGCTGACTCGTGTCTTTTTCTCTCCCTCACTCTTTCTATACTAGGCGAACTAATACCGTCTCACTCGCTCTCTCAGCTGCTGCTGCACCGAGTGCCTAGCGCACTTTCACATCCGACAAAAAACAGCTGCTATGCGCCTGCCGCTTTGCGCGCCACCTTTGCGGCCTGTAGAGCTTTCTTTCTCTCTCGCTCGTGTGTATAGCTATCTCTTCCTCTTGTACACACACCGCACCGGGCTCTTTATCACGCGGTATATGCGCTGAAATTGAAAACTTTTTAATGAAATAAATCGCTGTGTCTCAGCATCACGGAATGCGTTCTCCCCACATAATTTCTCTTATTTCCATTGTTATTGCTCGCGTGTCGTTCGGGCGCAATGAGTCTTTTTCGCCGGCCGTGCGGTCTCTGCTTTAATCGAAAGCCGTAGATAATGAACAAGTCCCTCTGAGAGTCGTAAATAGCGAAAAGTACGCGGTGCAAGTTCGCAATCACATTAGCCTCCGGTTATCCTCGTTGGTGCATAGCACGAAACAACGCCTAGGATGAATTCGTCGCCGAACGTCCGAAAAATGTGTGTCTATATAGGAAGTTGTTTACGCGCACTGTGGAAGTAAAAACAGATCACCAAAATATTCGCAGCCGTGCATATATCGGAGAATTTCAAATCGTATCCTTTTATATATTCACGCGGGGAATCGAGGCGTGCGCGTGCATGGCTAAAACGCTGTGTTGTGCAAGAGCTGTTTGTTTTCCGCTGATACATCCGAGAGAGCTGTATCTATACTGGCGGAACGTAAAATAATGTGTACGCGTATACTTCCACGTCCAAGGTCCCCCTCTCTCTCTCTCTCTCTCTCTCTCTTTTGTAACATCGATGCTATATGGGAGATGCTTCATGACCCCGGTGTGACCCCAAAAGCTGCTCTACTGACTCATATTCCTATTCAACGAGCTTCGGCTTCTCTTTTTTCGTGCGCGCAGACATCGGGAGTGTGTGTATTTTAAGCACTTTCACGATGGCTACACCTATATATATCGAGTTATGAAAAAAAATCGAGAGATCCGCATTGGATAGCGGAACGAAGGGAGCGGCTCTTGTGGTGTTTAGAGAGGGGATCGACCCAACCTGCTTAATGCCGGTGTATCGCACGAGAGATAAGCTACTATTATAAGCGAGTAAATAACGTACAAAGTCCATTAACAAGGAGGTTTCGCAAGTAAATCGCATCAAAATATTGGTCTCAGCACGTCGAGTACGCGCGTCTATAGAGCATATAGCAACCCTCGTCACTCGACGACGACGAGAGCACATCGAGCCATACGCTGATGCATCCCAGGCTCCGCAGACATATATATATACACACACACACACACACACATCGCGACAATAGCGCGTATATACACACGAAGCGATGTTTTTGCCTCTCACGACAGCCGCGGGAGAGAGATTTTCCTATTCCGCTCGAGGACGATGACGTCGACGACTATGCTACTCTACGACGTAGGGAGGCTCGACATCAGCGGCGGCGCAGGTTCGGCTCGTCCGCGGCACACGAAGCCTCGCCGTTCGAATGTAGGTCAGACCCTTCTCTCTCTCTCTCTCTTGCTCGCTCACTCTATATAGCAAGAGCGGCTTCGTGACTCGTGAGCGAGCGAGCGAGTGAGAGAGAAAGACTCTCTGTGAGTTTCCCCTAACGCCTGCGTCACGCAGACTCGTTCGCAGATCGATTTCGATATTCCGTGTGTCTTTTTTTCCTCCTTCGTTTTTCTTCCTTGCGAGAGAACAACGACGAGTAGGTGTCAGTTTGTTTAGGCCGCGCGGAAGAAAAATTATTGGGTCACTTTGGAGGATTGATCAAGCGTGATAATGGCTATACGTTCTTGTTGGGGACAGAGCTGCTGTTGTTGCAAGCCTATTTTGGGATTTGTTCGATTGCCTGTAGGGCGGCTCTATCCCTCCCTCTGTGATGATCGAGTTCCTCCGCGTTCGAAACAAAAGAGCAATTAAACTGCTTTGCCTTGATAAACTTCGAAAACAGTCGCTGACGACTGCTCCGACTCGTTCGTATACGTATAGTATAGAGCTATCCCCCAAGTATTATCAGCTGATAGAGCAATCGATAGTTGGGATATTTCTTCTAATTGCTCGGTGTGTAAACTGCCGAGGCTCGTTTATATGCCCGACTCGGCTGCGAGAGAGAACGAATGTAGGTGGCCTACTTTTCGCGCCGCACGCGTAAATGACATTGCTGCATTTCGCAGTTTTATGCGGCTCTATATTTATATATGCCAATGATATACCAACTATATCGTCGATGGCAAGTTTACGAGGTTAAGATCACTCGTTATACCTAGTTTCGCGTGTCGCGACAATCCGCACGTAAACAGTGAATAATTCATTCACCGAGAGCAAAATCGTTGATAACAAGGTCTAGACATATTACAGACCATAAAGATTCGGAGCTATGTATATATACGCGGCGAATCGGATATTAAACAAACACCCGGATTCATGATAATCGCAACTTTCCGCGGCATCCGACCAAAAATTCTAACCCAATCCCTCGCATACAAAAGCTCTCTCTCTCTCTCTATTCCCTCCAAAACTTTCGAAGCCACAGTAGTCTCCCCAATCGACCTGTGCAGAGAGAGAGAGAGCTGCAGTAACGCTTCCACTTGAACTTTTCGCATACCGAAAATTCAGCAAACTATATATAGCGCAACGCCAACGCAGTTCCGCAGAGAGTTGTGATAAGGGAAAAAACGCGCGTAAAGCTCGACGGTCCTTATCGCTCCCGACTTTCTCTCTCTCTCTCTCTCTCTCTCTTTCTCGCGCAAACAGCCGCGCGCATTGAATTATGCACGAGGATATTCGCTCTCTGTGCTCTTTCTAACAGGCCGTGTATATGAAAAATCAAGCACGAGCGTCGCGGATCATTTCCAAAGGTCGGCTAATAATAGCCTTCGCAGTGTTATATATATATACACACGCAGGCGAAAGAGGAGAAAAATAATGCGCGTGCTCTGGCGTATCGTGACGTCACCAAGAGAGAAAGAGACACGATGACGAGGTAGAGAGGTGCATGCACCGAGTGCATCAGTGGAAAATATATACACCGAGGAGCAAACGACAATTTACTCGTGGCGGGCCGTACGTATGCGGCTAACTACTATACTGCGATCTCTGCTGATGTTGGCGTCGTGACGTCAGGCGTCTCGGCGCTATTCCTGTCGATGGGCCGCCGCCACCGCCGTTGCTGCTCTACACTGTATGAACGCTCGAACTCGATCTTCGATAAAGCGAACGTAGCAGCATGACTCTTCTTCGTTCGATTAGCTTTTTTTTTCTGCAGCCCGAGTTTGTTTTTGCCCGACTTGTAGCTTTTGGAGTTGTACGAAATCTCGGATATTGATTCAAGGTTCTTTTTTACCCGACGAGAGGTTTCGTTTATTACTCGGTGTAAGAATGTTAAATTCGTGTGGAAAAAGCATATAACAAACGATTTCTTCGCCCAAAATACCGTACAAGCTCACTGACCTCGTTTTGTCGCTAACTGCGAAATAATACTTAAAACTCGATTCACACGCACTCGCACACACAACAGAGTAGTGCTCTTGAAACGAGCATTCTTGTGTTCGTAAAAGTGAAAGGCCTGCGCTATCAAAATATTCCGAGTCGTTAAGCTCGAAATGTTTTATTGCCTTCGACAAAAACTATATACGCGAGTTCGTTTTGTCTCTATAAGTTGACGACGAGTGAATTAACTAATTTTCAGTGTTTTTCATTTAAGCGCCAGTCTTTCACATACACTGCACGAGATTCAATGTTGTGTATACAAGCTCTTCATCGCTCGACACCTTATCGCATTGTGTTTTACGATAATGGCAAATCTCTTGCGACACTATCTCTGTAAAAAGTTACTAATGCCGGCTGCGTGATATTGCGATGAATTGAACGCAAAAAAAAAAATGTCTGAGGAAAACTATTGAGCAACGCGTTGATTCCACAGACATTTTTGTCAATTTCACGATATTAAACAGGCTAATAATAGCATCATGAGTACTTCTGACAGTTTGGCACTTTTCTGTGCTTTGCAGAAACGGTTAAACGGATTCTCCAATCGGATCTCTCATGGACTGATAGTCTCTTCGACGAGATGTGAGATGAGGACTCGACATCGTACGTACAACAAGCATTATGTTTGTTTTGTTCATAAATAGCACTCGTAACCCTTAGCAAAATGAATGAGTTCACAATGTCACGCTAACTAGTCGTCCTATATCGCTAACAACCCACGATATAGACCCAATTAGTACCCAATTAGTATAAGTATAAATGAGCTTCATTGCTAGCCGGTAAAGAGCTGCATCAGGAATCAGAAATTCCATCATAATATCTTGAGTGTGCCGCTGAAAATAGCCTCGCACTCACCAGGAACTACGTGAATATTACTCTCGAAATAGAACTCGATCGCGAGATCGCGAGCGCGCGCACAATTATTCCATCTGGGAAATAAAGACCTTCGACAAAGCGCATATACTTCACAGTAGTATCAGACGTGTCGGATTAGACACAGGTGCTTTTTTTTCGCAAGCTCGTTTTCCGAAAGTAATAAGCGAGAGTCGTAAAAAGAGTAAAAATCGATTAGAGCAGTTGAAGCATGCCGAATCAGAAAGCGTAAAAAAGAAAGGTGCACAGGCGCGATGATCTACGAGAGCTTATATTGCTCTCTCTCTCTCTCTCTCTCTCTCTCTTAATAGCACAGCAGTAGCGAGCACTGCAGAAAATCTCGGATGGTACGGTCAGCTCCCCTTTGCATTCCTCTCTCGGTGCGGTAGTAGCATCAGCATCGGGCGATATATATGAATGGCCGCGTGCGCTATCTCACGCGGGAAGGCAGTAGCTGCAGCAGTAGCAGCTCTTGGACGTCGTCGGTATAAGGTTAAGCGAGGAGGAACAAGTGGATAGAGGCTGGACCGCCGGCGAGTAGATCGTGAGAAAGCACGCGACGATGTACACACAGGAGGAGAGGATCGAGCTGCGGCTCCTATCCTCCTTGTTGTGCTCGCTTTCTACTCTATAAGCCAGTTGCAGCAGCGAGCCCACGGCGCAGGTTGTTGCAGCGTCTCTCTCTCTCTTTGTTAGCTGCATCTTCTCTCTCAGCGGCGGCGGCGGCGACGGCTGACCTCGCTTCATCTCCTCGCTTTGGTACCGTTATCCAGGAGTTCATTTCATGCCCTGCCTCGCACACGGGGAGGAGGTTGTTGGCGCCGTCGTCGTCGTCTTGACTTTAGGACGTAGACCTCGCGGCGAAAGCTCCCAGCGCGCGCAATGAACTCTCGGTTATTTTTCTAGTCGAAGTAGGAGGAGGAGGTGGAGGAGGAGAAGCGGAAGAGAGGGAAAATAAGCGTATTGCGTGCTTTTCTCTGTTCCTTTTTCCCTGGAGCCGATGAAGGCTCTGTGTTGTGTGTATGTGTGTGTATGTGATTTTATCGGCCGGGGCTTTTAGCTTCGCACATGAATTTTGTGCGAGGAATTCATGGCTGCTTCGTGATATTCTCGACGCGATCTTTTCTCGATGGCAATCTTGTTTACTCAAGGCATTTATACTGCGATATTCAATTGGAATCGAAGCTACCGGATGATACAGTTGTGAAGCAGTCGATTGTTGCGTGTACTTTAGAAATTTATTTCAGCCAAGTTCTTCAAAGCTGTGCTTCCGGCTGACGAAAGCTCTTGCTCTGAAATTTTCGCACGCGACTGAACCACGCGCGTACGTTTGTGCATGTTTCGCACTCGCATAAAGCAGTAACGGCACGTGTCGCGTCTACGAGCCACGTGCGATTTACGTATACGCGTCCCCGCGCTGCTGCACATGCACACATGCGACATGTGAAAACGAAGTTCCCTCGGACCCTGAAGCTCTCTCTCTTTGTGTGTTTGTCGTTCTTCGTTGTTTGCCGTTCGCTGATCAGTTTGTTTGTTTGTTTATTCTGTGGATTGACATTCTCTGCAACTAAATCAACGGATGCCATTCTTTACCGTCATCAGCTAGAGAATCATCGTCGTTGCGTAATCCTCGTTGAGTATACCGAAAAAAATATCGAAACGAAACAGCGTTTGCATTATAATATTTCGCGGTGATTTAAAATAAGAGCATCGAGGCCGCTTGTGTACCGATTTGGAAAGCTCCCGGCGTACTGAGCTACATGCATCGCTACTTCGTGCTTGTATAATATGTAATTTGTGCATCACATGACTATATGTGTGTTTAAACTGGTTTTGATCAGTCATGCATGAAACGGTGTATGTAGAAGCGAAACTTAAAATTTTTGCGTATAAATCTCAGTATCTCGTCTCGTTTCTGTGTTTCTCTACTATGCAGTACTGCGTTTATTAGGTCAAAATTTATTAGTCGTGTGCAAATCCCTTATATAAAAATTCTCTTCAAGAATCTCGAATCTCGATCTCAAAACAAGTGAGTGAAGTGAAGTGAACCAGCTGGTTTATTGCTGATTCGGAGGACGCCCATCAGAAAAAATCAAACAGAGAACAATTGAAAACACATCCTCTTCAAGACTTTTCCTAATGGGCGCCCTCTTCCTATTCTGGAAGAGGACGCCCTCCAGCGGTGGTAGTCTTGCGGCGAATTCAGGGATGACCTGTAAAATAAAATGGCTAACACAGTTGCAGGATACATGTTAAATAAGAATTAAATTAATAATTATATCATATCAATAATTGATGAGGATTAAAGTAGGCATGCAAATATATAATACAATATTAGAACAGAATTGATGTAGAAGAAAAACATAAATGTGTGCATAAATTTTTTTTACATATTCATTGAAATAACAAACATATATTTAATAAATAATCAATAACAATAATAGTAAATATAAGTAAATGAATGTATGAAAATAGCATGCAAACAATAGTGTTAGATATTGCAAATAAATTAGAACATATGTCTTAAATAAGAATTAAATCAATAATTATATCATGTCAATAATTTATGAGCATTAAACTATAGGCATGCAAATATGTAATACAATATTAGAATAGAATACATTATAATTGAAAAAGTTAACACAGAAGAAATATTAGTGGCTGAAAAAAAAATACAGGAAGCTGAAACAGAAAGAATATAAGTAGCAGAAAGAAAAAATAATACAAGATTAAAGTTATAGAACATAATATAAATCTTCTGGCCAGAGATTAATAGCATAGAGAATAGAGAACTAAAATTTAATGCATAGTTATCATATAAGTATACTTATAATAGAACTAAGCTACTCTTTCTCGGCAGCACTCCTCGATCGACGATCCTTATAAACCTCCACAATCATGTTTGGTCGTCAGCAGGGAGTCAGGGGCGACTTATCTAAAAAAAAAAACAAAATAAAAATACAGGGCAATATCTAAGAATCGATTGTTAATTACTTAAACATTCATATTTAGGTCTAATCTAAAATAATTGGAAAGTGAAATGATAAACCAACATAAGTACAAAAAACAAAAATGACTCTAAATTTAAGATTGAGAAAGCAAAGTAAAGCAAAGCAACGTCAAGGGAGAGACGATCATCTGAGGTGACCTGTAGCCGATCAAAATGACGAGGAACGACCCCTGTATAGGGCTTTTAAATCCACGCCGAAGCATGACAACCTATGGAAGCTGAACCCCATTGCCAAAAAGAAAAGCCCAGCATGCACCTCATAGAAAGCCTCAGTGCAGCCTGACAATTGCATTTTGGAATGTGTTGGTTCATCAAACCACCGGTATGAGGATATGGGGAGAAATGGTGATATAAAATGGATAAGTAAACTTAGCTTCGGTAAAGGCGGAGCTGAAACCACCAGGAACCTCGCGAAGTCCAAGACGCGACTGAGCTGGACTGCCAATCCAGAGCTCCTTTTATACCCTCGATGACGGTTGATCGCGAGCGAGGAGTGGGAGAGAGCTCCTCCCAGATTGAAGACCCTGGATTGACTGAGCTGGACTGCGGGATCAGGACTCCTTTTATACCCTCGATGACGGTTGATCGCGAGCGAGGAGTGGGAGAGGGCTCCTCCCAGCTCGGAGACCCTGGATTGACTGAGCTGTACTGCGGGATCAGGACTCCTTTTATACCCTCGATGACGGTTGATCGCGAGCGAGGAGTGGGAGAGGGCTCCTCCCAGCTCGGAGGCCCTGGCTTGACTGAGCTGGACTGCCGGATCAGGGCTCCTTTTATACCCTCGATGACGGTTGATCGCGAGTGAAGAGTGGGGAGCTCCTCCCAGCTCGAAGGCCCTGTATTGATTGAGCTGGACTGCCGGATAAGGGTTACTTTTATACCCTCGATGACGGTTGATCGCGAGCGAGAAGTGGGGATGGGAGCTCCTTCCAGCTTGCAGGCCACTGTATAATTTAATAATTCAAAATCTAAGATTTTCATGAGCAAGTTACCCGTGACAGGCGAATAAAAAAATATGCGCGCCCTCTGTCAATTCTAGTAGATGTATAATTTCGTTCGAGCGAAAATTAAGTCGAAATATTCTCGCTTCATCAGAGTATCTTTTTTATATCTGCACGTATCGAAATTGCGACTAATAACGGAATAACTTTAATTGAATATCCACTATAGCAGTAATATCGGCACTGAGCATTCACGCTTTGTTGAACTTCAATCGCGAATGTCTCATTAGCAACAGCGACTACTCAATCGAATTAGCACTCCCAATCTATCAATATCAGTTCCGTTACGCATCTCTGCCGAACCGACGTTATATCGCCCCCTCCGGAACAGCTACCTGTATGCATATACAATACGGACTTCCCGACGATGATCAAGCAGTCGAAACAAAAGAAGCTCCACAGCAACTTCCTCGACGTTGCACAGACTCGCGGCTGAAATAAATGAAAGAAAAAAAAACGTCTGCCTACGCGTGTGGGTGTGTTAACGTCGAGCGCGTCACACACGCGAGAGATACCACTATCTGCTTTAAGCTCGTGTGTATATCCGCGTGCATGTGTTCGAGGCTCACCCAGACAGAGTAGCAGCAGCCGCCGCAGATATCCGCAAACGCGCTCACACACATGCGCGGGCGCGTCCTGACGGCAACGTGTATTTACTCACCTATGTGCAGCTATATAGCTCTCTCTCTCTCTCTCTCTCGCTCTCGCTTACGACTATAGATATAGGAGGCACACACAGAGAGCAATGGTTCCGCCGTCTATTGAACTGGGCTATAATGAGCGTCTGTAATGCTCTCCCTCCTCCACAGCTCTCTCTCTCTCTCTCTCTCTCTCTCTCTCTCTCTCTCTCTCTCTCTCTCTCTCTCTCTCTCTCCCCCGCGCGCGCGCGCAACTCCCCGNATATGCACAATATATATGCATATACACAGATATTGAATAATATTGTGCACCGCTATACTATATAACCATTGCGGCGAGACAACAGGAATCTCGAGAGCGTGTACACGTATATAAACTATATCGAAGCGTCGCTGTCAGCTCTCCGAATTTCGAGTTAATAAAGAATAATCGAGGCTGCGCGCTGAAATCGACTGAATAATAAAACTGACGAGCGCGCGCGCGTATATACTGGCTGCTGTAGTCTCTCGCTCTCTCTCTCTCTCGTGATTTTCTCTTTCGCTGCGCCACCGCTGCAGCTGAACCTTTCATATCTGGCGTGGCATCTCTCTTACGGGTCAAGGGACAATCTTGTTAGCGTTTTATAAATTGATTAATCGAGGGTGAAGCATTCAAAATGTTTGATCGGAAAGGCGCGGAGTAACTGCGCTGTGTATCTCTCCATATATATATACAACGTGCGCGCGTAGTATAACCTCGATTATTCCAGCGAGACACCTTCGCGTTTTATGCGTTCATACGTACTTATGTAAAGGCCGGGTACATATAAAGCGCGGTGCCGTATAACTCGGGATATTGTGCTATATAGCCAAGCTCGTCTCTCCTCTTCTCACATCTCTTCCCACGCGGCTCGTAGCAACCCTCATGTCGTCTTTTATCTCGTCGTCTCGCTCTAATATCTGGCCGTTATGGGCCTCTCTCTCTCTCTCTCTCTTCTACCCAATATTCGCCCTGTACCACCAGCGTCTCTGTTGACACGAAACTTTTGTGTGCCGGAACCTCCTCAAGCTGTACCATTACACGTACACACTCTGCTAAAAATACTTTGCGATAATCGTGCTTGGCATGTGTTTCATTTGCGTTTATATTCAATCGCTGGAAACAAAAAAAAAAAAAAAAAAAAAATGTTTATTGCGACNNNAAAAAAAAAAAAAAAAAAACGTGTTTATTGCGACGCTATGAGAGAGAATTACACACTTTTTTTGCGTCGCTCTGTGAGATCGAGAAAATTAAACTTTGTTACATAAATGCGTGTATTAGTTTCATAATATGCGGCTGCGCGTACACACACACACGCTGGAATAATAAATATGACAATTATAGTCAACGCGAGATTGCAGACATCGGCTAAATTCCTCGGATAAACGTGTATAGCATCGCCGGCAATCACGAGAGCAAGAGTTGCGAAACGATGAAAAATCGCGATCGATCAAAAAATTTATATACCTATAGAGACTTTTTTTTCCTCCGCGTCGTTGTCGCGCGCGATATTACATTCGAAATTTGCGAGCCGCATATAAAGCATATGTATACATCGATTCGGAAAAAGGTCGGAAAATTTTCGGAAAACCCGCGTCGGCTCGTATAAATCCCAAGCCGGCAATAAACCCGCGTACTATACACACGCAGCGCCGATTAATCGTCATTGGATATTATCCGCGTAAATCTGCGAGAATATCCACACGCGCGAGCGTATAAAGATCCACCTATATGCATACATACGAGTGTATAACACACATCGCGGAGTGTACTCTCGCGCCTGCGTGTGCTAGTCCTCTTACTGCGCATGTCCTCCCTCATATATACAGGTATATACGTATATACAGCGATGCATCGGCTGCTGCGAATCCGAATTGAATGAAAGTCGAGAGCGAGAGGTCAAAAAGGAAGCTACTGCGGGAGAGGAAGACACGTGGCTCACTGCGTGAATGGCTGCGGGGGTGGGGGGCGGGGGGTGGCGCGTACACACTTTTACAAGCATCGTAAAGCCCTTTACGGTGAGACCGGCTTAATTCCTCCCTCTCTCTCTCTCTCTCTCTCTCTCTTTCTCCGTGTTGTTCTCTCCGAGCTTTTCGCGCCCGCGATGATTGATTTACGAGTCGAGATTTGCGGTCGACGAGTATAGGTATACTGGTTTTTGCGAAAACTTCCATTGTGTGTACGCGTTTGCCGAGAATTACTATAATGTCGACTCTCTCGTTGAGGCAATCGATATTTTCGCTCAGCGCGCGCGCGCGTACGTTGACCAAATATTGTTCGACAGAACGCAATTTTCCTCTCGTGATATGCGAGAGAGTGCATCAAGCTGGATATTGTCAGCGTTTCTATTTATTCGTCGCATTAATTTCCCAAATTGTTTGTACAGCGCCTGGATCATCGTTGAAATATGTGTATAACCCGCACTTTTCGATCCTCGACTCGCTCTCTATCTCCCTCGTGCGCAAGCACGATCGATCCGGAGAGGGTTGGAGCAACATTTTTCCCGTTGAATCTCGTCGCGAGTCTGGCCCGGAAATTGTGCAGCACAGCTCGCTCGCCACGGAGAGAGAAAACTCGCTCTGGGATGGGAGCTGCAGCTCTCTGCGCTAGAAAACGAAAGACACGCTTAAAAAAGAAATTTCGCTGCGATGTAGGTATATATGCATAACCGCGCGTAATAGCTAAACAGAGAAAGAGTCCCCTTTGCCAGTACTGTTCAGGAATACAACCAGAAGCTGGGGAGGGAGAGAGAGAGAGAGAGAGGACGCGATTCGGTGGAGAATGTGTGTAAATTAGAGCGAGAGGTAAATTAAACAAGTATTATAACAGAGGGAGGGAGATTGGAGGCAGAATGGGCAAACTTGCTTCTATGTGTGGGAGAGTGTATACGGTGTACGTACGTTATGCACGTGGCTCGCTATAGCACCACACTGCGGTGGGATCGATTCGGCTGGAGGGAGAGCGAGACAGAGAGAGAGAGAGCGAGAGAGAACTACCCTCTCGCTCCACCCTGTGTGTGCCACCTCACACCGACGCCCGTCGCGTTCTCCCTCGCACATTTACAAGCTCCGATGTATACGTTGTATACATCGCGCCTTCGAACTCTCTCTCTCTCTCTCTCGTTATACGCGTAACGCACGTCATTGCACATTCGTATTTTCTGCGAAAATTGTTACGTATATCCTCCGCGGCCTAGAGGGATCGATCAATTCGTTCGCGAGATCGACAGCTATTCGCAGAAAAGATTTGTATATATTAATCCGATCACACACGCGTCAGCTTCCGCGCGTGTGTCTATACACCGTACGGTAAAGTTTGCTCGAGTAGCTTTACTTGATCCTAACCCCCTACGGCAGCTATATCCTCCAGACACGATAAGTTAGCGGTCGTCATCTCCTTATTCTCTCCTCTTCCCTTTGGTGCGCGCGATGCAGTCTTTTCAGAGCGCGACACACAAGTGCCGGATAACGAGAGAGAGAGAGAGAGAGAAAGCACCTGCAGAAGCGCAAAGAACGCGAGCAATATTTCGGAAAAATTTTTCGAATATCGAAGGGGAAAGAGAGAAGAGGCAGAGTAGAGAGAGAGAGAATGGAATCTGGTATATTTTCCAAAAGGGTTTTATATACCGGCGCACGTGCGCAAGCTCGCAGGAAACGCGATTTCCAAGCTCTCTCGTGCGCCGCCGGCCTTTGATGGCTTTCTCGCGCAACAATGAACATGGTAAACGTGTCGCGGAAAAACAGCCTTTTTCTCTCTCTCTCTCTCTCTTTTCTCCCTCGGCGACAAGAGACTGTGTGTATGAGATTATGTAAATCAATTCAAAAAAATGTCGTTTTATGCTCACGGAACAGGACGTTAACATTTTTAAGCTCTCGAAAGCTGCCTTGGCAAATTGGCTTATTTCGCGACCGTGCAATTGAAATGTTAATTTTGCTTTATGCAGGGTTCTTCTTCATTGTTTGGAGAATTAATTTCTCCCCGGAAATTTTGTTTACATAACGCAAAGCTGTGCCGGATTTTTTTGGTTAAAATTCGCGGGACATTTTGAGATGACCGCGTGTTTATGTGCTCGATAATGAGAGTGTTTTTAACCGGTTTCGCGCGCATTTCATTGTTCGTTTAATACGCACCTGTCGATAGTATACGCGAGTTTTACGAGAGATTCAATCTCGTGTGGCTGGTTAACCGATCGATAACATTGTTTGTACAACAGGCTTCTCGCACTTGGATTTTACACACTTTTTTTAACCTACATCTATAGAGCAAAATATTAGTCATCTCCACTAGGAATCCAAACAATGGTATTACGTAACCCTTGAAATATGTAAAAATCAAGTTCCTATATATATATATATATATATATATACACCGCTCCCATTTCGCAAACACCGTATAATCAGCGAAGCTCAACGCGCGTGGACCACACCTCGAAAACTTAAATAAACTAGTTAACCGAACTATTTCCCTTAGTTAAATCAATTTCTAAGTAGTTAGTCCAGTTGGTCAGGTCTGTCCATCAGTCGAGCGCCTCTCCAACCACAGTCTGAAATTGGCAACGATAGAGCCTGAAAAAAGATCGATTTTGTACCGGAAAAATAAAAGCCAATTTAATCAGACTAAAACCTACATCGATCTATTTAACGGATGACGTGCAGTGCGTATCAACGGGATAGAAGCAGCAGATGACGCGAGTGCACCTACGCAATCGCGTTATATAGTCGACGTCTTGAGAGAGAGAGAGAGAGAGAGAGAGAGAGAGAGAGAGAGAGAGAGAGAGCGAGAGCGAGACTATATCGTCTGCGCAGAGGCGTATAGTCTCGCGATCCTGGAAACTCAATTATGAGAGGCCGCCGCTCGACATCGCGTAATTAGCAGCCCTTTCGCTCCCGGATGTTTTATTCAGATTTTCATTAATGCATTAAAATCGAAGCTACGACACGACGGCGAGAACCACCGCGCGCGATTGTGTAAACATCCTGCGGAAATTCTTCACTTGTGAACAGAGTGTCACGGAAAATTTTCTCTAAACCCCTGCAGCTTGCTTTTTGTCGTGTGCACAGTGTTGTTGTTCCTGGAGGATCAAAGTTTGCGGTTTCGCGGGTCTAATTAATTTTGCGCGAGCACGCGAATATTTCCTCGTCGACGTCCCCTTCGGTTTTGAGGACCTCGGGACGTTGCATTTTTTTTTTTTTTTTACTTCATCGACGGAACGCGGGGGAGGGAAAATCCTCGAATCAAAAGCTGCCACTCGTACAGCTACGCCCTCTGTCTTTTTTTTTCTTTCCTCTTCGTTTTTCTTCTCCACTTACTTCGCCCCTTCCTCTCCCTCATTCATTGACTCTCGACTACTCGTGGGCTGTAAAATCGTCGTCGTTATTTTTGTTTTCTGACGAGGGATAACAAAAAACAAAGAACTACGAAAATCGAAAACGTTCTCCTACAAAATTATTGTTTTCGAAACGTTCGCCCTGAGATCCTCAAAAAAAATGGGTCGCACACTCAGAAAAATGGCCTGTTCGAAGCAAGAGGATTTTCCTCTTGTCTAAATCGTTTTGATTCGAAAGGAAATTCATTTTGATTCCAGAAGAAAAATATTAACTCAAGAATTAATTTTTTTGAACCAAGAGGATTTTCCTTTTCATTTTAAGTACCGTGTTCGCTTAAAAATGCCATTTTCATCTTTCACCAAGAAGAATCCTCTTGATTCAAAAAGAATCATTTTCGAGTAATTTTACAAAAAGGCTCAAAAAAGAACATATCCTCTTACCACAAGAAACGATTCATTTGACTCAAGAGGAATCGTTTTCGGGTAAGAATCACAATATTTTTTAGCAATAAAATTTTGATGGTGAAAAGATTTTCCTTTTCCCTCAATAGGAATCATTTTGTTTCAAACTTATTATCTATTAGAAGCAAAATTTTTTACTCTTGTGGCAAACTGATTCCTATTCGGGGAAATAGAATTATTTTTCTTGCGAGAAGATTATTTTCCTGTTGAATCAAACGGAGTGCCGCTTGGGGACATATTTAAGATTATTATCCTTTTGAGTCAAAAAGATTCATTTTTCCTCAAAAGGACTTTTTTCTGAGTGCATTAATCGGAAATCATTTTTTCCTGCCTCATTTCCGAAGGTATAACTCGAGTACCTTTTCTCTCGGCGTTCGCGTGATTTGGCGTATTAATGATCTGTCGATGTGTTTACAAGACGATCCGGCAAGCGCAGTATACTTATGCTCGGCGTGGAAAGAGTCGAGCAAGTCTGTGCAGCAGTAGTAGAGCTGGCGGGTGGTGGTAGTGGTACATTCCACAGCTTCCAGGGAGGCTGTCCCGAGCGAGAGAGAAGGAAGAGAGCACTATATTCTGTTGCGACTCCCCGCGCCGCTGCGTTGCTCTCGCTTTGGCTGGAATAAAGTCGAAGCTAGAAAAAATAGTGGTTTCGACGATATTCCGGAAATATTTACGTGAATTTCGCTAGTCTGTTAACTCAAAGAGCCTGTTCGTTCTCGTGCTCGAGTAAAATCAAAATATTAGGAATTCTGCTAGTAAAAATCGTTATTAACTGTTGTTTACACGTGTGGACTACAATGTATGGAAACAAAGTCATTTTGGACTAGCTCTTTCCCTTGACTCTAAAACTACGCTTGTCTCTGGTAACCGAAGATAGGTGGCGCATAGGCGATTTTCAATTTCCGCTAGCAAAATCCACAACTGCCTTCTTGGGCTACTCGTGCTTCGTTGCTGATATTCTCATTTATTTCTGGAAATTTTAAACGCGATGTACATAAAGAGATGACGAAGAAGTCCATATACCTATGCGTAGCACAGAGGGGAAGAAAAGAAAGTTGCGCTCGAATAAGTCGCTCGACGAAATGTGTGCCGCGCGCGCGAATTCCTTTTTCCTTAATTAAACTCCGCTCTCTCTCTCTCTCTCTCTCTCTCTCTCTCTCGCATGTTTAGACTTTTCAAAATTAAGAATACTCTTTCGAGAGCATCGGAGCCCTTGTTAATTCGCCAAATCGTATCGGAATTTTCCCTCCGAGATAGTTCTTTTTTTTTTTGCCGAGGGGAATTTCGCTAAAAGCTTTCCAACTGTATGTGAAATTGTTCTTTGAAAAATCGATAAGCCGATCGAGTGTGTATACCTTCCCCGTGCGCGCGATGTTGCACGAATACAAACGTGTAAGCGCGAGCGTAGGAGTCCGCTCGAAAAATCGTATCAAAAATGTGCCGCCACAGTCTTCGCGTGCGGAGTAGGAGATATTGCACACTTTCTCCTCGAATCCCACGGAGCATATATTGCAGTTTTTTAGGCTGCGCTTTTAAAGAAAAATGAAGTTTTACTACCGACCGATATATTACACATCCTTATACGCGTAAAACCACAGCGGCTTATCCCTGTTAGCATCGCTTGGAAGAGTTTTTTTTTTATACACACGCGGACCATAACCTACAAATTTCCGATACTTATACCGTCCGACAACAGTGTGTATAGTGTGGAGACCCTTCTCTCTCTCTCTCTCAGCGGCAAAAACCTTCCTCGTCGGAATTAACCACTTTCCCAAACAAAGTATCCCCATTTTCTCCCCGTGGAGAAAGAAAGAGAAAAAAAGGGACGGCGCCCAGGAAGAAAAGTGGAGGGGGATGAGATTCGAGCAATATCGAGACCCGACGACGACGACGACGGCGACGTCGAGCTCGTCGTCGTCGTCTACCTCGTAAAAGCCGGACTGCGCGGGAGCACGCGCGTACTTTGATCTCTTTCGTTCCCTATCCACGGTTACTCCGTCTTTTGTACTTTTCAAAGGCGGGAGCGAGCGAGAGAGAGAGAGACGGCCGTGTATACTCTCCCCCGACGGCTCCTGTCTCTCTGTGCGTGAATCCACTCTCTCTCTCTCTCTTGGCGTCGAGTGTGTATATATACAAACTGTGGCTGGCTGAACTCGCTTCTTTTTTTTTCCTGCTTTCATTCTTTCTTTGTCGATTCTGCGTTGTTGCTGTTTTCGCGGTTGCAGCAGCTGCGACAATTATTACTGCGCTTTGAGCTGCTTTCCGAGAAAAGATGAGGATTAGCTGACGCTAGACGCGTTGCGCTAGTTTCGTAGTGACAGCGGTATGTATAACCCTTACGTAAGTGTCCGTTATATGGCGACCGTTATCTTTTATCTGAAATTCAAGTATATATTCAAGAATCAGAGAGTAAGGTGTAAAATCTGGTTTCCTCGATCGACGCTAATCTTGTGTACACCATCAGGATAAAAACATACAGTCGTATGGTAATTAATAACCTCGACGGTTCATTAGCATCCGTCGACGCGGCTAAGTTGGCTCTCGATCGTAGAACCGGAGGGCTAAAGCGCGGATAAATATAACACACACGGTGGCAGCGTGTATATGTGCTTGCGCTGGAGAAGAGGAGAACGTTAGTAGGGCGCGAGTAGCCGGCGCGGCTATTTGTAATGCAATTATGCAGTGTATAGCAGTAGCCGACTCGCGACTTATTGGATTTCCATACTGGGACAGACGCGGCAAGAACCCCGACGCGTCGTGTGTGTAGGTATATATATGGAAAAAGTTCGGGGTAGGAAGCAAATCGCTTTCATTCATGATTCGCGCGTAGCGGAAAAAGAAAATATATATATACATATATACACTGCATCGAATCACGCGCGTATACGCGCGGCGAATGCCCTGCAATGTTTTCCCAGCAGCAGCTGAAATCGCGTTCAGCGACCGCTGCGCGTACACGATCGATCCGAAAATTCCGACCCGGACGCCGAAATAACCTCCCACGCGGTAGTGTATAGCCGAAAACACCGCGTGTAAGAAAGGAATCCTTGCGTTGTATGTATACACGGAGTAAGAGAGGATCTCGTGTGTATCGAGAAGAGAGAGAAAGAGAGAAAGTGTCTAGGAGGTGTGCAGGTCGTCGTCGTCGTCGTCGTCGTCGTCGTTGTCGTGCAGAGGCGCGCAGGCGCCGGCGGCTCGTCGTTCGTTGAACCGGCCGGGGGCGGCGGGGGTGGAGTCGCCAGAGCGAGAGAGAGAGAGAGAGAGAGACGTCAAATGATGCCGGCGCGCGCACATGTCTTTCGTTATACGTGCGTGTGCGAGATGCTCAGCTTTGTGTGTGCCATAGAGTAAGAGAGCGAGAGAGGAATAATCGAATAGGAGCGAGTGTGGCTTTGAGAGGTTTTCGAGAGAGAGAGAGAGAGAGAGAGAGAGCAACAGAGCGAGTTGTTGTGTGCGCGCACGAGAAGGGACTGCTTTGGGGGGGAGGAAGAGAAGGTTATACGCGTTTTCGGGGAGATGCCTGGGAGGTGAGAGATCGAGATGAAAAGGAAAGCTCGAATTTATGTGCGCAATTTCGGCAGCGTGGGGGTGAAAACTTATCCGACTGGACGGGATTTATTTATCCCATATACAGAGTCGCTGTAAATAATCAGCTAATAAGCGAAGTGTTATATAGCCGGTGTACTTATCCACAAACGACAGAGAGTTGTCCGGCGCTGCAGGTATATATCGTATATAGCGAGAAAGAAAGCAGGCCGCAGTAGACACAAAGCGCATGTGTTTGTGGAAGCGAGAAAAATATGCAGCCTCGCTATACTACACAGTATATGCCCGAGCAAGAGAGAGAGAGAGAGAGAGAGAGATTGAGAGAGGAGGTCTATGCGATCGCGCGCGCGGCAACTTCGACACTAGCGGTGGCGGCGAGGCCGAACCTAGCCGAGAAACGACGAGCACACAGCGGTAGCAGCGCAGTAGCTCGAGGGAGTCTCTCTTTCTCTCTCCGCGCGGCTCATTCCGCCGCGAACCGGTGAACGCGCCAGACGTTATCTCTGCGAGACTTGCACTGTATACAATAAAAATATATCGCTCCGTGTGTTGTGCATTTGCGGGAGTATATATAGTACAGGATGAAGAGCAGACGACGTAAAGTCCGGCAGCGCCGAGTGTCCCTGTTTACTTTCGAATCTCACTGCTGAGCAGAACGGATTATCGACTCACTTCGCGTGTGGAAAATTTACTTCTTCTTCGAGTCCTGGCCAGCAGCGGCGGCTCCAAATTGATTGATTATCTCGACCCTCGGCGAGGAGAGGCCAAGGTACATAAATCCAACAGCTTTCCTTACACGCGACTCTGCCGCCGTAGTACCTATTCTTGTTTCTCGCGCCATGTACCGATGGAAAACAGAGCGCGCGCGCGCGCGAGGATTTAAAAGAGTGCTTGCGGCGCCGAGAGAGAGAGAGGGAGAACCGATAAATCTTGGATGAGATAAAAACACACGGCTTTCCACGCGATGAATGGAATTTGCAGTCGAGCCGTGCGCTCTCCGAATTGACGTGTATGCTGTTTGAAAACATTGTCGATTACTGCTCTTAGCCCGATGGAATAATAAAGCTGCTGTTCGCGAAATCGTTTTATTTTAATTCGAATCCCTAACTTTTCGCGATATCCTCGTCGTTGCGGCGATAAGACTCTGAGAGAGATCGAGGTAAAAAGTAAACACACTGGCGTTTGTGCAGAAGCAGCAGCACAAGAACAAAAGCGCAGAAGAGAAAAAGGAATCGATCACTTTGTCCGTGCATCATTTACCGGAAAAAAATAAGTCGCACCGCCGCCGCTGCTTTCCCGCCTTTGCTTTGAAACTCCTCTTTCCTCCTCATCCCGTGTTCCGACAATTTTATTGCTCGTTCTCCCACGCGCGAGTGCACAGTTCTTTTTATTTCGCAAACGCAAAAACCTTCTTTTCAGACCAACAAAAAAAAAAAAGCCATTTGCCGAGCCGATTGTTTTTGCAAAAAGCCTGATTTCTGCCGCACGGCCGTTATAACAGCGCTTTCGAACAAATAAAAATACGAGTTCGGTATTGTTCGGCTGTATAGCGAGAGGGTGAAAAAAAGTTACGCACCAACGCGCCTCTCTCCCTCTTCAATTTATAAACAGTGCAACGATGTATTTCGGAAAAAATGTGTGTCACCGCGGTTGATCGGAGCAGATTCGGAAAAGTGCAGTTATGCACCTAGAGACGATAACAGAGAGGGGGGGGGGGGGTATAGTGCGCTACGCGGTACCAAGAGCGCGGCTTATTGATCCCTCCGTCCTCGTCCTTTCCTCGGCATACGGCGTGCTATACAGCTCTCCCTCTCTCTCTCTTTCGCGCGTATTTTAAAGCAGCCGCTGCCGCGAGCGGCTAAAGTAACGCCGGGGGTGTTAATAGGGCGCCTCGAAAGAATGCAGCCGCCTGAGAGGAGGGGACACACGAGCCAGACGCGTCTGTTTACTTATACGAGTGCGCTAAACCGATTGCTGCGCGTCACCCCCTCAGACTCTTGTTTCTCCTGTCTTGATATGATATCTGTGATAATGAAAACATCGTTTTATCCTTACTCTGTTGCAGAGCAAGACTCAGCCCGAGATGGAATCACCTTCCGCCGAGCAACAGCTGACGGCAGAGGCCCAAGAGGATTCCAGCTCAGTAGAAGCTCTCCTACTGCAGTGTACGACGACGAGCTGCAACGACGACGACGGCCTCTTACTCGAAAGGTCAACCGAACAGGATGTTGACAATGGATCCGCTACGGGCTTTGCCTTCTTCGATGACCTGGGACAGCTAGCCAGCAACGACGACGTCGCGTCAGTAACTCTCTACAGCGAGCGTCTTCTTCAAGACAACGACATGGGCAGCTACGCGTCCAGGAACGAATCCACCGAGGAATTTAGGTAGGCCGACGGCTCTTATCTCTTGATCTTCATATGATTTGTGTTTTTTTCTCATGTTCAAATCACTTCCGGTATAGTCATCCGTAACGACAACTTCTTTATGCACGCGTAGTGAAATTTTTCATTTTGATAACTATATAGACTATAACTTTTACTGAGATTTTTTACTGAGATTTTTAGTTGAATATAATAATGAATATGCTGCACGATAACATTTATTCTTGTCTCTATTTAACACGATCTTTAGATATGCAACAGAAGTTTGATTACGAGAGAATGACCCAATCACCTTGCACTCAGACAACAAGTTAGTTGAGTCAAATTAGATTACTTTTTTCTCAATATCCTGGCGAACAAGCGTATATAGTCGAGCTTTTTCAATCCGGCAGTGCTCCGAAATTCTAGCCACGAAGCGATTTTGAATGTTTAATTCCGGACCGTAATTATAAGCTTCGCGTACCTCAAAAAACCACTTACTCTCTCTAAATGTTTCAAAGTGAAAGGAACACTGCCACGTGACGCTTGGAATGCTCGTTGCCCATGAGAGGAGCTTCGTAGCATCGTATATTACTTTCAAGCGCGCATGAAAAAAAATAATATATATATCGCACACCGTCCGGTCATCGGGAGAGTCGTTCGCACGTAATAAAAATTGCCTTTTCCATTCGAACCCGCAGGTTAGAGGACAGTCTCGAGGAGGTCTGCAACGAGGTCGCGAATCAGCCGAGTACCCCGAGGCGAAGGCCGACCGCCGACTTCCAGCCGATCGGCGTCGAGGTGTCCGAGGAGAAGGCCCAGCAGCTGAAGAACGACGTGAAGCGACTTTCGCCCGTTCACGTGAGTCTGCGCGAACGGACCCTCGGCGAAATATCGCTGACCAGCTCCGACTCCCGGAGCAGTGCTAGTTGTGCTAACGGTGCCGGTGAGGAGGAGGCCGACGAGAGGGACGATCAGGACAAAAGTGCCGAGTCGGCCGATCGATCGTGCGCGTCGAGACTGAGTAGTAGTAGCAGCAGCGCTAGTGATAGTGTAGGCAAGGGCCACCGGGAGCTGGTGATCCGACTGTCGCGCGTCGACGACGAACGACCGATCACCAGCCCGACGAGTTTGCTCGATTTGAGGAACGACGAGGACTTTGCCGCCGAGATGAGCGGCGTCGACATGAGCGCCGAAGCCAAGGCGGAGGAGGAGACGGCCACGGCGACCTGCCCCTTCGGCGCGAACCTCGTGCTGGAGCGCTGTAACGCGCCGGGCTTCGCCGAGAACCGCGTGCTCTCGAGCTGCGGCCGCGTCACGCTGCTCGACAAGTTCGAGGCCAAGAGCATCGTCGAGAAGCTGCACATCGGCGACGAGATCGAGTTCTCGAGCCCGACCTCACAGCCGCAGCTCCAGCAGGTGGGCTTCGCCGAGATGGAGGAGGGTGAGATCGAGGCCAGCTCCGAGGACGTGCTCGCCTCGATGGCGGCGGCCGCGGCGGGTGTCACCGCCGCGACGGCCTGTGAGGACGGCCTCACCCAGGAAATCATGACCAGGCTGGAGCAGGATCGGCCCGAGCCCTTCACCGAGGACTCGGCCGAGAGCCTCGCCCTGGCCGCCGGCGTGCGCGACGAGGTCAGGTCCGACGGCAGCGACTCCGGACTGGGCAGCGAGATGCCCGGCGACCCCTGCCCCGCACCCGCCCCCGAGAGCGACTCCGAGACTTCCTTCCTGGACAGGATACCCGACGACATTCTCTCCGACAAGGACAAACGTGAGTATTTCCTTATACCGCCTTTTTAGACTTCTAAGGATAACGTGATGATCGATCGTTGCTTTGCGCCGCAGCCGCGAGTCAGCTGGACAGCTACGCGGTGGTCGAGCTGCCGAAGACGCTGCCGCTGCTCCGCGCGCCGGCCAAGAGCAGCCTCAAGCGCCGGCTGACCGACTGCCTGGAGGACGCCGAGCAGCCCGACAGCAAGCGGGCCAACGTCGAGGAGCAGGTGGCCGCCGGCAGCAGCTCCCTCGCCTCCTCGCCGGCCGGCAAGAAGAAGCGCAACATCCAGTTCGACGCCGTGACGGTCTACTATTTCCCGCGGGCCCAAGGCTTCACCTGCGTGCCTTCCCAGGGTGGCAGCACGCTCGGCATGTCGGCCACGCACACGCACGCCGAGCGCTTCTCGCTGTCGGAGCACGCGGCTGAGCAGCGTCGGCTGCATCGCGCGCGCCTGGCCCAGCTGCGCTCGGAGCGCGCGGCCAACTGCACCGCCGAGACTGCCTCCAGCTCCGAGGACCCGAGCGACGACACCGACGAGGAGCCCAGCGATACCGAGGAACTCGACATCGACAGCTACTACTTCCTGCAGCCGGTGCCCACCTGGCAGAGGCGGGAAGTAGTAGCGTCGATGTCGAGTCCTCGGTATCGCTGGCTCACCGTCGGTGTCCGTCGCCGCGGTCCTCGGAGCTGGAGGCAGGCTCGGCGGTCAGTTGGCCGCGCGCTCCGAGCGCAGCTGGGCCAGGGCGCGCGCGATGCAGCCGACGCTGCTCAGCCGCGTGCTCCGACAGCAGAGAAGCGCTCGCGTGCGTGTGCGTGGGCC
>CM053172.1:62255632-62337370 GCA_012977825.3 Pteromalus puparum | reverse complement strand
TTTCTCCATGGCGTTCTATTCCTGCGCCCGCCCGCGGCCGCCGCAGCGCCTGCAGCCGGTGCCCACCTGGCAGAGGCGGGCGCTGCTGCGAGCCGCGGGCGTGCGCAGGATAGACGCCATGGAGAAGGACGAGTGCCGGGACATCCGGGCCAGCCGGGAGCACTGCGGCTGTGGCTGCAAGGGCTACTGCGACCCCGAGAGCTGCCCCTGCAGCCGGGCCAACGTCAAGTGTCAGGTCGACCGGCAGGGCTTCCCCTGCGGCTGCTCGCGCGACGGCTGCGCCAACAGCTCCGGCCGCATCGAGTTCAACCCCGTCCGCGTGCGCACGCACTTTATCCACACGCTCATGCGCCTCGAGCTCGAGAAGAAGCCGGCGCACCGCGACGTCGAGGAAGCCCACCAGGAGAGCCACCACCACCACCATCACCACCAGAGCCGGCTCATGGAGACGGCCGGTGACTGTGGCCTGGCCGCCAGCGTCTCCGGCGCCGGCTTCACCGGCCTTCACTACTCCGACGGCCAGGACGGTGGCGCGCACACCGACAGCCTCGACCTCTACACCATCCGCGACGACTGCTACGTCGCCGACGATTGCCTGGTGGTAGGCGCCGAGCCCCAACAGCAGCAGAGGAAGTTGCACTCCGAGTTCGGTCAGGGCTTCCAGCACTACGGGCCAGCCCAGGGGCCCGGCATCAGCTTTCAGCAGCAGAACCCCTATGCCGATTACCAGAGCTACCAGTCTATGCCCTCGACGTCCAGGTGAGCGTCCCCCTCGACTCGACGACATCCTGCTCCTCCTCCTCCTCCTCCTCCTCCTCCTCCATGCATTACGAGCGTTTTATTGACTTATAAAAACGACGTGCTCTCGGATTCGATGGCGCGGAAAACGCACTAAAAGCCCCTTTTATATCTTCTTCGCTTGCAAGCTATCCACCCGAAATCAAGCTTATCACGCGACAAACTTTTTTATCGCGCAACGATGGGAGATGATAAAAAATTCAAGGTCGAATCTCAATTGCACTCGCGCGCTCTGAAAAAAAAACTCGTAAAGATAAATGCTCTGCATGACCACACCTCGGGAAATCCAAACGTAATACGCAGCGACCATTTGACGACTGAATATTTCGCAATCAACTCCACTGCCCTCCGAAGCTGAACATTATTCTTTCACGTACAGTTTACTCTCACCCTTTTTTGGAACTTCGTGAAACTTTTAGAGCTCATCTGAAAGGCATACGTCATCCTCGAAAAGTTTCACGAAATTCCCGCAGCTGATCAGGATCGTCGAAACCTTTTTTCACCAGCGATCTGTACTTTTGTGTCGCAGGTCGCCGTTTCAGCCGCAGTTCCAGCCGGTCGCAACGAATACCGACTTCTCACACTACGGCTCGTACTCGCAGGAGCCAACCCCCGGTACGAGCTCCAACGGCTGCCTTCAGACTCACTCGCTCATGCAGCAACAGCAGCAGCAGCAGCACAGTAACATCATATACGACGCGCCATTCGCGCAGGATGAAGTCACCGGCTCCCAGTACACCAACCTCAACTCGATCCAGCCGATGAGTTCAGTAGGCCAGCAAATCGGAAAGCTCGAGCCCTTCTCGGAACTGCTCTCTGCCAGGTATTCTTACTACGGCGACGTCGTCGATCAACAACCGCAGAATCACCACCAACATCAACAACAGCAACCGCAGGAGCAACAGCAACAGCAGCACCACGGCGTTTATCACGCGAACGGCGACAAGATGGAGATGGAGAAGGGTGACGAGATGGTCGTGAACGAGCAGCAGGAGCAGCTGACCGAAGAGGACTGCGACGAGAATTTCGGCGAGATCATCAAAAAGTCCATGGTCGAGACTGTGTCCGCCTAGGTAGCTAAACGGGAATAGAAAATTCGTTGGGTTTCGAAGGTGTCTTGGAAGTTCTTATACGCGTAAGGAGAGCTGAATTTAAGAGCTTACTTTTGTTAATTCTTTTGTAAATGCTGGTGCCTCCCGATTTTTTAAAACTTATATATAATACACAATTGATACACAATTTCACAAACTGGAATATGCCATATTGCATATTATTCCGACGAATGATTTCGAACGTCTTTTTCGAATTATTCGCGATCAGATGACTTATTTACAAATTATTTACAATGTTTTTGAAAGTGTTTCAATAATTATGTTGTGCTATATAGCAATTATATCGTGCAATACTGTAGATACAGCGTAGAATTTAATACTTGTGCATCAACATCGTTTTTAATGTTTCGAAAGTGGTCTCTTGAATTACCCTGTCTGTGTTTAGTGCCGATTGAAATACTACGAACAGTTTAAATCTGAATATGTATAAGTTGATGCGTTTGTATGATTTGATTCAGTGTGAAAATTTAGAGTTATCGTCTGTTACGATTGCAGAGATGTTGATATAACGCAAAAGTTGATATGATCTGTTGCCGAGCGAATACTTTGATCCTGTTGTATATTTTTGAGGCACGCTTTTGATCGGTTCTAAGTGCAGGCGTGACCGTTGTATTTTACTCTCCATAGAATTCAGGATTCCAAGACGCATCTGGAAAATCCCTATTTTCTATTTAAAGTCCGTCTACAGCAGGTGCACGTAGTAATATCCGAGTTTCGAATCAATCGAGAAAGTCTTGAGGAAACGCGCCGTCGATTATCGATTGCGAAGTCTCCGGCATAGGCGAATCTTTATAGGTGAAAATAAAGCGCAGAAATGTTCTGTTACGGGCACAGTAGCCTAGGAATCTTGAAAAGTTGTTTCTTATTTGCTATGTGGCGATGCTCTAAAATTATAGATGCAAGGGAATGATGTTTATGAAAGTATGTAATTACTTTGTGAATAATAATAATTAAAAACAATTAAAAGAAACAAATTTTTAACTGAAACGCGGTTATTCGACGAGTAAAAAAATTATGCATGATCGTAGAAAGAGGAATGTAAAACAACTTATCAAGATTTCTCGGAGTTTTAAAGGGTGCGTCCTCCCGGGATGGACGTCGATGCGTCAAAATGCGATAATTTCGACTAACGCGACTTTGTAAAGGGTCGCGTAAAACGAAACGCGCAACGATAACGAGCAATTTTAGAATGTCGTTGATGGAAATGTCGTTTTCCATTGAAGAAGAGCATTTTAGAGTATTAAACAACTTCTTTATGAAAAATGATTGCCGATGAAAATAAAAAGAATTTTTAAAAAACTAGAAAAAAAGTAACGAGAGATTCAACGAGGTTGTGACCAAAACATTATGGGATCAGCTTAAATTTATACAGTAACACTTAAATGAAATTTATAGAACAATGAATCAGCGCGTAAATTGGCATGTTTTCTCCTTTAACACAGTTCGGTGTAACAAATGATCTTTGTTTCATTTGGTTAAGGAAATTATTATTATCTAAAATTTATCGTACGAATTTGTATAGAAGGAAAATTGGTCGAAAGCTAACAAGATAGAGGCTTCCAAATTTTCCGTAGGTTGTCTATCAAATATTTTTTTTTTATATTTCTAATGTATTCATTTTTCCATTGCGATGCTATAAGAAAATTAGAGGACCATAGGGACGAGGAGTTCTATTGACTCCTCGTATTATGAGTAAAATTAAAAAAAGGAAAAAACTCAAGATACCAATATAATATGAAGGCATTCTGTATGGGGTTGCAAACCGCATAAATAATGTAAAACGTAAAACTCTAATCGAAAGATTGATTGGTTGCCTTGCTTTGTTTATTTTTCAAGCACGCCCTTGCTAGTAGTAAAAGTTTTCGAACAAACTTATTTAGCATCCCGGGACGTTGATCGCTAAAATCCTTGATTAATCCAAGTACTAATGCATAAGATGAAATAATGATATGATAGTGTTAAATTTATACATACGATATTATATATGAATATATATTATATATATTATATCGGACGTGTCAGTTCCCGAGTGTTTTTCCCGGCGAAACACTTCCGTTTTTCTTTTTTGATTGTATATCGATATACAAGATGCGCCTGCGATGCGATTTTTCGTCGTAGGTTATGTAAAAATATTGAAGGGGTAATAAGTAGGCGAAATATCGGTTTGGTTCGATTTCGACGCGCGAGCAGGAATTATTGACTGCGCAAGCGACTTCGATCGAGGTTCTGCGTTATATACCTATGTTATTACACGATGCGAGGGACGTGACACCTCCATACGACATACAAATATACAAAAAAAAAAAAAATAATAATAATAAAGAAAATCCATATACACTACGTACAGTATGTAAGTAACTTTTAGATTATTTGAGTAAAAAAAGGCATACATAGTTTATAGTGTTTTATTAAATGTTGTGAAAAAGTGTGTCTGTCTTTTTTGTATGCTTGTTTCACGTTCTGCACGTAGCCTACAATCATCCTTGATCCTTTTTCCTTGACACTCGGAGAAAAGGAAGGACGCGCAATTTCTGGTCAAAAAATTAGAATTTTTAATTGAAAACGTTCTTTTTAAAATTGTCTGTGAAAAATACAAGTATAAGCAACAAATGCATATACTTATTTTATCCACTTTGCTCAAGACCGCTCATCAATTTGATTGACTGTAAAAATTGGAATACAATTATTCGTCCGTGAGTTAGGTAAGTACATACATACCTGTATATTTGTACTATTCAGTCAAAACTTATTAAATGATTCTCGATAGGAGAATAACATTGAGTTATCTTCGGGAGTTATCACTGCTACCTCGAGAAGTACGCACCATTTCTCTAATTCTACATTGATTACAATCGAGTACATAATGAGTCATTTTTCTTGTAATCATGTAAGGCAAAGTATTATAAAACGCCTCGTCGATTATGTCTTCAAGTTGAATCATAGGACGATAGTATTGCTGCTCGATGAGATCGACAATTTCACGTAAAGAATCACTATGTTCGGAAAAAACATTGATTTGCTCGAATATGCTTTTAAATTCTCGGTTCCGCATGAGCGGTGATAACTGGCATTGGCATTTTGTTAAGAGATCCAAAATTGTGCAGGGCCCAATGAACCTCGTCGAATTTGCCTTACGGATTTGTTCGACGCACTTTTGCTAATAATGTCATAGCTTTGAGTGATTCTTGATGCGTTGTTCGTCCTTTAATGCGATCGACGGCAGTATGCAAGCCGTTTTTATCGCCAACTTACTCAGCATCAGCCGGACGCTTGCATTTGAATGATCTGATACATTCATCAGAGAAAAAGGTATGTTCCCATCGTTGTCCTCGAGGTACATATCCACACCATAGCACAAAAGTGTATCAATGCTCTTCTTGTTTAAGCTTTGGCAGGCGATATGCAACGCAGTCTGACCTTAGAAAAATAAACAAAAATTCATCAAAACCAAGCATTCGTGGTCTGTATAAACGATTGGTCAAACTTTTGCAATAATGCGCAAAGTAACAGCGCGGATTATTTTTTTTCATTTGAATTTAAAAATCGCGCGCTCGCCAACGTAATCCGCCACCGACAGAGCTATCATATAGCTCGGTGTTTTCGTTCGCCAGTGACGCTCTCGAGTCTGGTGCTTGGTGCACCGACTCGAGTACCTAATTCGACGCGTTAGAACGAAAACATGCTACCTCAAATTCTGTCAGGAAAACATGCTACCTCAAATTCTGCCAGGAAAACATGCTACCTAAAATTCTGCCAGGAAAACATGCTACCTCAAATTCTGCCAGGAAAACATGCTAGCTTAGATCTTTAAGAAAAAGCATATGCTATCTCACGCAGACCAGAAATTTAAGTTGGCTGCATTGGCGTTGCATTGGTGCGACAATCGACATTGGTCATTCACATTGAATGATAGAAATCGCACACTGCATAAATATTTTCAAAAAGTAAGAAATATTTCTGTCCAGGTATATGTATACACCAGTTAATTAATTTTTTTTTCATTCAACATATTTCAATTCATTTTGTTGAGTTACTGCAATAACGACAAAATTGTTAACTAAAAAAAATTATAAAAATAGAATATTATGCTGCAACGCGTATATTACTTCCCGTTTATCGACAAAAAATTTTAAAAATTGCACCAATTTAACGAAATTAATTAAAATATGTTGAATGAAAAATAAAATAAATCAACAGTGTACCTGGACATAAATATTTCTTACTTTTTGAAAAATATATTATTTTAGTTTATTTTAAGTGCGCGATTTCAATCATTCAATGTGTATTTTAACGCCACTGCAGCCAACTTAAATTTCGGATCAAACTCGCTTCTGCGCGAGATAGCATGCTTTTTCTTAAAGATCAAAGCTAGCATGTTTTCCTGGCAGAATTTGAGGTAGCATGTTTTCCTGACAGAATTTGAGGTAGCATGTTTTCGTTCTAACGCGTCGCTATATGTGTGTGCGTGATATTCGCACTTCCAAGCAAAAGTGTCCCACCTAGCGGCAAGATCTGAAAGTGCTCATAAGTTATACCAAAAAAAAAACAATCTGTATATATATATATATATATATATATATATAGATATACTTTATTTAAAGAACCACGTGACTAAGGTATAATAACTTTGATGAAGCTCGTTTCAGCGCCCTCTGCCGGGACATAGAAGTGCGAATAACGTAAGTACAGTACAGTACAGGCCAACAATAATACTACAGGTCGCCGCGAAGCGGAGCCTAGTAGTAGCGTATCGGCGGCGGGGCGCGAGTTCCTAAAATTCCTTTACGCGCACGCTCTCTCGCGACTGTTGCAGCTCTCTCGCGCGCGCGTATACACTTACCTGCGCTCACGCTGCTATACTATATATATAGTAGCAAAAGGAAGGCGGTAGAAGGAGCGAGTATACGAGAGAGAGAGAGGCGCTCACAGACGGCGTCGTCGCGGAGTTCAGACGTTCAGTATAGTCGCGCGTCGAGCCGAGAGAGCGACAACTTGCGGGGGATTCCAGCTCGATCCAGGATTACAGTCACACGAGAATTCCGAGGATCAGCATCCTCTTTTTTTTCGCGAGTGCAATAGCCGAGCCGAGTCTCTCTGTGCGCGCGCGCGCTTCCTAACCTACAACATCGAAAATACTGCAGAGGCTGGATGTAGAGTGTATATATATCTGTGAGAGAGCGTAGACAGAGTGGAATATATACACACAAGTATACGTACATATTATCGCGTGTGCGCGGCCCGTAGTGAGTCTGTGTGACATGTCGCGCGGCAACGGTGGCTGCGGCGCGACAGGTGCTTCAACTCGGCATCGTCCGCTGGACGAACAGCAGCAGCAGCAGCAGCAGCAGCAACAACAACAGCAGTCGAGGGCATGATGCCTTGAGGATCAGCAGCAGCAGCAGCAGCTAAACAGCCAAATCCAGGGGAATATGACTGGAGCTCGGGCCCAGCTGGTACGACGACTACGGCATAGGAAGAGGACTTGCTCCCGTCCTCCTCTAGGCTATGAGCGCTGACAATGGGGACGAATCCTTGGTAATTATCTCGCACGCTCTCCTTCTTTTCTTTTCTTTTCTTCCATGATACTCGTACTTACTCTCGACGCCTCTCGCTCACTCTCTGTGCTCCTCCCGTTTCTTTGTACATACCTATATACACTCGCTTACCCGCAGACGAACTGCTCTCTCTCTCTCTCTCCGTGTGTATATATAATACGCAAGGATGCGATCGCATAGGTGTGTATGTATAAGCCTTTCGAAACTCTTGGCAAATATCGCGCGGATAATATTTTTTATTGTTGTCGCCAGCTTCTTTGGAGATGCGACACGAGAGTTGCGAATTTATGTAACGTTGCCTCAGCGCGCAACTTGTATAATTCGAATGTTGTTGATGCTCGGCCGTGTGTGCGTATACCTTCTATATGTATGTATGTATATTGAGGAGTTGGGCAACGGCTTGCTTCAATCTAACAACTTATATATACTTTTTTCACTCTCGGCTTGCGCTCGGATTTCGTCATGTCGCTTAGCTTGATTATACCGTTGTTGAATTATTATTTGCGTTGACTACGGCGCGCAGCTGAAATTCGGAATCTCCTGTTGCTGTTTGAAAATCTTTTATTCACTGTCATATCGATTCGGCGTATGAAAATTCATGCGAGTATTCGTCTTCCTCCAGTATACGAAGGCTGTAAATCCTCGGCCGAAGGCTTTTTTACGCTCGACTATTACACGCGTTCGCAAATAACATAACATTACCCGTAAAAATTACTATACACAACGGCAACAATATATACACTAATTGCGCACTCGTGTGCTACTTGACGCGTAAAAAACCATTTACAGCAAAACTCATCTCTAAACGTTGTGTTACACACGGCACTGCAGCGCGACTATTATAACAATGCGCTTTGAGAGTGTTTTTTGCGCGCGGATTTCCCTATGAGCGCGCAAACTTTCCAGCGATACGTCTTCTACTGCGTATACGTCAGCTGTAAGTCATTAAAATTTAACGTTGCTCAAACACGCGGGAGTTTCTTTCGCCGAAAATACTCTCCGCCAGTCGTTTATCTCACTCCGAACGATGTGAAGAGATCGAGGCGTTAACCTCTTGTTCCTTTTTGTGTGTGTATACAGATGTATATACTCATTCGCGCAAGCTGACGTCTTTCCAACGTTTGCACAGCCCCTTTACACTTGCAAAGAGCAACGGTTTTTGGTGCAATGCTCGACATCTGTTTGCCCATCGATCGCTCGCAACGTTTGGCATATAAAGGCTCGTTCGTCTTCCGCATTCAATGCTATATACCGGATCTTGCCAACTTTCCCCCTTCGTTTTTCATACTTGAATTATTCCGACCAGACTTTGTTTTTATTTTTTCTTCTTTGTCTCGATAAGTGAATTGCTGAAATGGAATGGCTTTCTCACACAAAGAAAGTCTACAGTTCTTTTATGCGGTGTATTATTTATTCAAATTGAATATGCGCTGCACGCGTGAAGTATGAGCCAAGACAAATAACACATTTGGCATTTGCGCGCATGTCGACTGTGTTTCGCAAAAATCATTATGCTACCTTGGATGATCATTTGTTCAAAAACTAGTATATATTTACGCTCATTTGGATGACTGCGAGTACTCGTGTATATAGGGAAGAATCGTACGCGCGTAATAGGCGGAAAGAAGCTATGAGTGCTGGCATCCACCTTCATTAAGAGCAGGATGCCAAGGAGTTGCTGCACGTAAAGATGCAGAGGAAGCCTTTGAAACACCCGTACATATATGTGGGAGCTTGAAAATCCAGAATAATATGCTCGTGCCGAAAACGCATCGCACGGGAAAGCGAGGACGGCAGAGAAAAATGCGGTTATATACCAAGAGTTAAATAATATGTAAAGTACCTATGTGTATCGATACAAGCTAAGTGGAATATACATCCGGTATGCCAGAATACGATATAGGATGTAGCAGCTCTCACGTAACGTCAACTTTGGCCTCGTTTTTTTCGACTTTCCCTGGGGTCATTTTCGTAACGCTCACACATGCGCCGGACACTTTCAGAGTGTCAGCCTTCGATATCATACCACAGTCGGAATACATCGATGCAGTTATTTTATTTTCCACGTATCTGGCCAGATTCCTGAAATAGCGACGACACTTTTTTTCCATTGTGTATGCTTCTGTAAGCAAACAACGTCGAAATCGCATACTCGATGCTCGGGCACGCGCGATCATCGGAGAAAATAAAAAAAAAATGTATCCGAAGCACGTGGTGGCGTGCCGACATGTGCGTTCTCGCGACCGGATGAAATCGACGACTGCTACTGCACTCCCTCGTAGCATAATTTTGCCTTTCCCATATGCATATATACGCCCCCTATACAGAGTAAACGAGCTGTTTTTTTTTCAAACCAAGCTTCCTCGAGTATATAACACTCACTCCTACGCGCTCGATTAAATTTTCATTTTCGCATTCCGGCGGTGGCTTCGATCGTGTTTATTTATTTTTTGCCGCCGCTTTTCAAAAGCCGCGGCAAGTAGGTTACACGCTTCATTAATACTACACAGACAAATTTTTCCTCTTTACGCTCTCTACAGGAGATGAAGAGAGAAAAATGGTTTTGTCACGCTCGCAGCAGTGAAATCTATTCGGTCAAACTGAAAGCGATAATCTCATATATACACACACAGTAGTGGCGCCAGTAGGCTAAAAATAGGAGAAACTTCTGTAGCAATTTTCTCGCTGATTGCTTGTATGGAAGCATAAGCATTTAATCAAACTACGCACATAAATCGCATTGTTCATTGTTCTGGATCCCGTACGGAGAACTGCTTTTCTCGCGCATCGATCACTTTCCTATAACCATATCGCTCTTATCGTCCCCCTGGTGCGTGAATAAAATTTATAATAACTCAGCATCTCGCAAAATAATCAGCCATTGATAAGGCAGCACTCGCGGTACCGTTACATACTACTAGTCGGAAGCTTCAGACGTGGTTCAACGGGTATAGGAATATGGTAAAAAAATAAAAATCCCGGAATTCGCGCGAGAAAGGTGTCTCGCACCTCTGACACGGTTACATTGTAAATTAATCTACGCTAGGCGCCGGTGTTATGGGATATCGGAATGCCTGCAGCACTACGCGACTTTGAAGGTGTACGTTATACGGGAATCGAGCAAAACAGAAGCCTTGACGTTCTTTTCCGCTTCACGTCGCAAACGTTTTCTATTTTTCCAACACACTCTGCATCTCGTGCATCCCAAACTCACGTCTTGGCCAAACAGTTTTTTTTTCCGCCTGTAACCCATCCGTCCTCGAGACAGACGATCATAGTCGCTCTAAACACATCGTTTCTTTTCTCTCGGGTTTTTTTTTTTTGTTCAGCTCAATCGAGGTCGAACCGTTTGCGAATCGGGTCAGAGACACGAGAAGGTGGGCGCGCGCAGGGACGTAGTTCGCGCCTGCCGGTGCCCCGCCCTGTTTTTTTTCTCCTCCGTTGCGCGCGCGCGTTCCGTTTTCGCAACGCCATATCGCTACGATGTCGCGTCGTCTTCGAAGGCAAAAAATTCGCACGCCACGGAATGCAGCCGCACAGAAGAAGTCCTGCAGAGGATCGAGAAAGAGCCAACGCCAAGGAAACTGTTAGGCGCGCGCTTTTTTTCCTGGGAAGTGTACTACCGGTGAATACTAATAATTTCTCCTCCTGATGCGAGGCGAGGAGTTTGCTCCCTTTCGTATATAATAGGCCTCTCCTCTGGTTGATGTTTGTTGCCTGTAATTGATTGATGCTCATAGTGGCGTCGTTGCGGTTCGCTTTTTTTTGCGAGAATATGGACTTTCTTTGCTCTGGTGCTTATTATTTTCGAGATTGATTATTGCAGCTGCTTACGGAGTCTTTTTTGCGATAATACATATTACCGATTAGACTTTTTGCTTCCTAGTAACAATTAAAACTTTCGCGCAATCGAATCTGTATTCTAGATCGGCTTCCAACGATCGCACTAGCGATAGGTTTAAATTGCTTGATGTTCGAATGACGATCCAGAACGAGCGAATCATCGTATATTTCCTCTCTGATAAGATCGTCATTTAATTTGACGTGCGGAAAATTGAGTTGTAAATTCTTCGCGAAGCTCTTTATTTTTGCTTTTCTCCTCGGCTTGCCAAAACTGAGAACGTTTTTCGATATTCGATGTATATGGAAGTTTTAACGGGTTCGTTTACCCTACGATCGATAGTACAAATAGTTCTAGCAGAAGAATGATATACGATTGAATAAACGCGGTTATTCTCGGATGGTTTTGAAATACTTCCTACTCCGTGGATTGGGTTTTTCCATTTCCTTGTGGAATGGCAAGATGTAGAAGACGTGAGAATAAATAACGAAAACTATTGTTGCTGTTTGAAATACTAGTCGGAAGCGTAATATCACTGGGAAAAATAGCTTTCGAGAATGTTGATTTATGTGTATCCGAGATAAGATACATCTGAATTAATTAAAGCGATGTAGTCGCGATCGTGGAACCAATAAAATAATAATTTTACGTAACGCCTCCGTTCATAACACAACGGATTAAATTAAATTTACAAATTACCGCGTGAATTATTTCCCTCTCGAAACTGTTTTCAACTCAAACAAATTTGTGATTAAAATTCGTTTCTCTATTCTTTTTATGCAAGCCGTATGCTGTACGTGAAATTTCGCTCGAAAACTCAGAAATACGTTCAAATGAACCTGCCCAGCGCAATAACGTGAAATTACAACTACTTTTACTTTTCAAGCAACTGACCTTTCATTTTGTGCTCGAACATCGGCGAAAAGCGCCGGGGGTCTGCATTTGCATGACACACGGAGTAGAAAGACGCGGTTAAACCTGTTTAAAATTTTAGCGAGCATTGTTCGAACTGACGCGACTGCCGAGAATAAATCAAAAGTTAATCAAAAGCAAGGCAAAAAGCAACAAACAACGCTCAACTTTCCAGCGGCTTGAGAGCTCGCGCGCATTTCCCTCTCTCGCGTAAATGAAAAGCAGAGAGATGACGTGCTGTGCGTCAACAATGAGAGAGGAAAAAGAAAACAGCGAGAGAAACATGTGTATCCGTGATTCGCACGCTACAGAGCACTTTCCTTTCGTCTGCTGATCAATCCTGCGTCTAGTATAATACATACTCTATATACTCGTCGTCGTGTCGAAGGACGTCGCGAGCGCGCGCTTGCGGTGAAAAGCAGAGCAACGGCTGTGTGGATGTTGCAGTGCTCGCAACGGAATACACGGATTACTATTCTCCTTGATTCTGCGAGCGCGTTGGAAAACCTTTCTTCTCTCACGTACATAGCTGCACCGCCGTGGGAAGTTCCATCTGTGCGTTGGATAACAGCTCGAAGCGTGTACGCACCGGTATATCTCTCATTTTTCTCTCGCCGCGATTATACACGCGTGTCGGCGCTGCTCGTATAACGTTGTGGGACGCTCTTCTTCAGCTGACTCCATATGTGTACGTGCATATACAAAGGCCAGTCGCGAAATTTCGATCGGCTCGTTACAAAAGCACCACTTCCTTGATTCTGTATTTTCGTTGGGTCTCGCGCCACTGCCGCGCGACGATTGAGCGCACGGACTCTCTCTTGCGTAATAATCCGCTGCTATGCTGCTGCATGCGAGAGTCGAGTAAGAGTCTACTCCCCACGGTAATATACGGCAGCGATGAGAGAATTGGAAGATTGAAGTTTTTAGCTTTATATAGCTTTTTACGTGCGTTTACCCACTTGCCGATGGATTATCTGCAGCTTGATATCCGGTCTTTTGTTTTGGACGGGCTTTTTGTGGTGTAATGCTGATGATGATGGCTTTGGATTAGGATTGTTGAGTATAAAATGTGAGAGGATTTAAGTTCTTGATAAGATACTGAATTAACGTTGGCTTAAATATTACCTTCGATGATGTTCTTAAATACGTATGGTCATATATGTATAGCGTCAAAGAATGAAAATTATATAAGGTTACGAGGCCGTCCTTACAATAATCAAATTATAGACAAGAACCTTGAGATGCCGAGCAAAAAATTACGCCAATTGAACCAATTGTGCACTTGCTTGTGTATACTTTTTCTCTTGAAACAAAGCGTCGGATAATTTTTTTTCTTAAAAGCATGTCTTTCATGTTAAACTTTATCAAACGAATAACTGTATTTAGCACTTATTCTTTTTACCGCTACATTGTGGAAAATTGCCGCATACACGCTTTAACGTATTCATCGCATCAAAGAATAATTGCAAGTTTAATTATTCTTGACTCACAGGAAATGTTCGTCGGTCCATTGTCACGTTTTGATAAGCTTTATTACGTGCCTTTCATGACAACAACTGAAAGTCAAGTGCACACATGCAACCATACTATTAGCATCTCCCGCGCTCCTGCATTTTCAATTTCCTTTTTCAGCTGATGCATCATCAGCGCCACGAATATTTTATTTACATTTGAAAGAACAAGCGTTTTGAATCGAACAGGTTTGAACATTTTAATGCTGTCTTGAGTCGACAAAAGCTTTCCAGTCGCGCAATTCGGTAGAAACGTGACCGCGGAGTCGAGGTGCTTCATGCGTACATTACCGTGAGTCACATGAGCCTAACTCCTACGTGAATCTCAACTTGTCGTTTCCAAGGACCGCGGAGTATCGTCGGGCAAAGATAGAGAATATATTCGTGAAAAAAAAATCATTTTCTGACCTTCTGTGCCATTTAATTGTCTCAATACGTATAGCAGATCACGCGCGAACTTTATTTTTTGCACTACTTTAGTACAATGTCGCAAATGCGTCATTCGATTCTCGAAATGCAATTATATTCAGATGTTATTTTTTTTAAGTATTTGATGAATAATTTAAGAATTGTCAGTGAATCGCATAATGAGTAAAAGGTGATAAATTTATTAATAATTTTTGCAAAATGAGTATTCGTTCTTCCTTTAAAAAAAAAAAAAATAATAATAAATGAATTTTCGAGCTCCGAATAGGTTGTCAACCGCGGCAGAGAGAAGAGCTCACTTTTTTTAATGAATCATCAGCTTATCTTTTTAACGGTAAATGAGAATACTTGTATTTGTAAGCTAATAATTCAGCTAAAAAAGGATCAAATTAAAAAAAAAAGAACATTTTCAGTAACTACTTGTTTGCAAAGAGTTTCAGAGAACAATTACTTTTCCAATTTCATTCCTATATTAAGCCGGAGACCCCATAATAGACAAAATAGTTTTGGACTGGCTTGCTTGAACTGTTTGACGCTTTAGTTGCTATAGCAAATAATAGGTGGCGTATGGGCGCCTGTATTATCCTTCAATTAAACCGAGAGAGAATACGGCAGATATAGCTAGTGATGGTGAGCCAACCATCCCAAAATTGACCTCTTGGCCTGCTTGATCTTGCTTGAGCCGCTCATGCTACAGAAGTCACCTTTTTTTCTTCATGCTCATCCGAGATAAAGCTATTTCATCGTTTTCACGAAACATGATTCTTTTTTCACTTGAATAGTCGTTGAGCGATGTTGTAGATTTTGATAAAAACGGTAAAAGTAGGTTAGATTCCTCTGCCGGAATCGCACTCATTCGTTCTCACACATGAAAGTAGAGAAAGTTTTTTAGTATACTCGGCGACGCGCTTAAAGTAAATCTAAACACAATTCAATTCCTTTCCCTTTTCATTAATTATGATTCTCATTATAACCACCATCTCACTCTGTTAATTACACGACGCCGCGTAGATAGCGTGTTGTAAAACCAATATTTGAAAAGAAAATCGTTTGCCAGAAGCAAGACACACGTGATTTTTTCTAAATTTCAGAGGCTTTACGCTTTGAATAAACAATGAAGGTAAAAATGACGCAAGCTCTCAAAATATTTTTCGCTAAAACCTCGCTCATTCGAATAATACATTTTTTCCGCCTTCTCACTCTCTATAAAGCATCAGCAGCAAATTAATGGCTCGTTGGCTTTAACGATCCCACGCACACTTCCTATATATAACCTTATAGCGAAAGGTATATATACTTGTGAAAGCTCCGCCACTGAGTTATCCAGAAATCATCGGAAAACGAAGTTGCAATATTCTCTTTGATCATAAATACACACGTGCATTTCCATCAGCATAAAGCGTCTTTCGCGCTCTACTCTCAAAGAGGAAATTGCCATGAGGGACTAACCTTCGTCATAAGCATCGATGGAGTGACAAGTTTGTCGAGAAAATTTGATCGTCGAAAACCGAAGCAGGTACGTGGGATGGCCCACAAGTAAGCCGCACACGACTCTCTGCAGGGGCAACATCCGAGCGCGAGCGAGCGACTATCGATTTTACGTCACAAACGGAAGCGCGCGCGCGCACCCCCTTGCGATAACGGCAGCCTGCTGCTCTATTAGTCGAAATTGAGTAAGGGATATTTTGGGCTGACAACGATAATTTTAGACTACTACTGTAACCTGATGGTTCATGCTGATTGAGAATTATTTTGCTCGATCGTGCTCGTAAATACACCGCATCAGCAGTTTCCATTATCGATGACATAATTTTCGAACCTTCCGATAGCCGCGTCACAGAGTGTATACACTGGTGGTAAACAACGTCGAATCCGTCATCGTCGCAACACGAAATTAAATTACCCACTCCCTCGACTTCCTGGTCACGTATACATATCCAGCTGACGTTCGAACCGCATCAATCTTTTCTCGTATACCGTCTACGTAGGCGACGATCAAAAATCTCTGAATGAGCATACCGTAATGCAATTTTCATAGCCTACCCAGGCTTATTCTCTCGTGTACGTTATCGCGTGGGCCGACGTTGATACGGCGTGACGTCACCGACGGCGTAGCGTCACCGCGACGTCAGCTGGGAGTTGCAGCGGCGGAGAGTAGAGAGTAGGTATGCTATATATATATATATACTGCATGCACACGTCCGAATAACGCCGTCGCGCGCATACGCACGGGTGTACCCCCCTCTCCGCGTGGCTATGTGATAAGAGCCGTGGCCATAGGAAAGGCCGGTGAATATATATAAAAGCGCAGAGGTTCATTGTCACCGCTGCGCTCTTATCGGCTAATGTCGAGCACGTGCTTTTCGTTGTTTCCCGATTGACCTAATCGCGCGCGCGCAAGTGTTATTATTTCTATTTTTCTCCTCATCGTCATCCTCATATGACGTTCGGGCTTTCAAAGCGCGCGGATATGCAGTTATGGGCTTATTCGATTTGTGTGTACCAGCACTTTATTGTCGCGCGACGATGAGTTACGATCCGAAAAGTGCCGGTGCATTTAATGGCACGCAGTTATTGGACTTCTGATGTGTGCCGGAGTTCGTTTGATTGTTACGTATGCAAGAGCGTTAGTTGACGTCAACGCACTTTATTGTCACAACGTTGCAAATGAGATTACGCGCGTCATGTATGTGGAGCGTATAAGAGTTATAACGGAAATATATTGCATCTCAAGGGGGGAAAAAGTGCGAGCCGCAAAAAGTGCGAATGGAAATTTTATTCATATCTTTGCTCGGTGTAATTGAATAATTAATACCTCGCGTATACAGTATAACCGCTCATTATATACGCAGGATTTTCACTCGTACGCCGGGATATCGGCGTGAAGTTTTTGCTCCTGTGTATACCTTGCATCATCAGTCGAGAGTTACGTGTAGTAACCACCGCCAAAAAAGCGCGGGATTTTAACGAGTGGAATTACAGACACACAGAGTATAATAGAAGGAAAACAGTAGCAGCCGCAACGACGATCGAAATACGGATATATCGATGCGGATCGCTGCAGGAAGCAAGTTAAAGCCAGGACAGTCTAGTATATAGTAAGTAAGGCACGCACTCGTATCGCCGCTACCGCTGCCGCAAGAAAGAGACACGAGTAGCTGCTTTTTCCGGATTCGTTTGGCTCTAGAAAGCGTGACCGAAGTGCGAAACTCGGCGATTTGACGCCGCTAAGCGCGGAACTCCGCGTTCCTCTCTTGCGTACGGTGTGCGTGCGCGAGACAGGTGCATCGATCAAGTGGTCCCCGCACGCGCGTTTCAAGTGCGCCGTGTTTGTCTTTAATCGCGATAAGCGCGACGATTAACGTTCTGTACACACTCGACTAGTCGCGCTCTTTTTCCGCTTTCGGGACACACGTATATATATAGTCTTGGTAATAATCGATCCTTTTGCTTTGAATATTCGAGAGAGTAGCGCGCGTATACACGCTCGATTGGATTCTGTTCCGATTTATTCTGGGTCAGTTCTGCATATTTACTCCTGTTTTCCATGTCGGTTGCAGCTGACAAAAATTCAAACCGGATAGCCAGGGTGTTTCGATCGAGTGTAAATTATTGCGTACATGTCAATCGCAGCTTTTGAGATTTCAATTTGCACCAAAAAGCCGTATAAATTCAACTAGCGCAACGGTAAGTCAGGGAAAAGATGCAGTGAGCTGACGTTTTATCGGCAGAGTTTTTTAGTTCCCGCGAGAGCTGAAATACGTCGCTGCCAGTCTCGCGTCGGCAAAGTCAGCCTCGTGACTTACCAATCGAGCTTCTGACAGTCGGCACGTGAGACAGCTGACGTTTCTTCTTTTTCCTCGGACAATTGACCCTTCGATTGCATTGGCTAAATGATTGTTCGTCTTCATTAAGTCGAGCACGCGGGATTGATGGAAAACAATGTAAAGGGGTTAGATGAAGGTTGAATTTATTTTTACTGGATGTATTAGTTCGACACTGCCGCTTATTGTAAAGCGTTAGGTATAGCATTGATTGAACAAATAAATCCGAATGATACATTTATTGATCGTTCCACACGCCGTTCCACATACGCTAGCGAGTTGCGATTTATTTATCCTGTCCGTCTACTTACTTGTTGACGGTCGATCGGGTTTTACCGTGCGAGTCTGTGCTGCTTGTGTTTTAGGAATTCCCGCACCTCGCTTATCTCGAAGCATCTGCACATCAGATGTAATCTTCTTTCGGTCACATCACGGAAGCGATTTGTGCTATGAAAATGTCCATGTCGCCGCGCGATTCAATCCACCCTCTGTCGCGCATAAGTCGGCGAATAATCGATGAAACTCCCATGCACTCTACTCTATATATAACGTTTATTTCTCCCGCATTATACAGCCATATCGAGAATCACAAAGCGAGACAAAGCCCCCTCGTGTATTTTCTCCAGACTCTAGGTTAGCGCCTAGGGGGGCACGTGGCTGTGCTATACGTCTTCCCCGCGTGTGCGTACTTGCGTCCGCTCGTTATGCATCGACTACTGACGGCTGCAGGCCAAGTAGTCGCGCTCGGCCGGCTTGGTCCCCTTCTTCTCTCTCTTTAGCGCTCGCTCGTCGCCGTGCGCGCGAGCTGTGTTTTAAACTCCAAGAGCACTAGCTGCCGTCAGTCGCGTCTGGAGCGTTGACGAGGGCGGAGTGTGTGCATGTGTGTCTCTATCTCTCGCTGTTATCAGTGATTTGCAAGTGGATACTTTATCTGTCGTATAGATCTGTCGTCCGCGGTGTGAGGCCTCTTGTGAATTGGTGAAAAATTGGAGACCGGTGCTTTATCTCTCTCTGGAGAACAATATTTGACCGAGTGATTCAGTATGTAAACTGGCGGCTATGCGGTGAGAAAATATTTCTTTTCACTTGTTTTCTCTCTCTCTCTGTGTTTGGATCGACAACTCTCTGCGATTTTGCCTGGAAATTTCGTAGGATTAAAGCTTCAACTTTGAAGTGAGAAGCCCGATTTACATTTAAACAAACTCGAGAATTCGAGTGAAACTTGCTCAATCAAGTCCTGAATTGTTTAGCTTTCGCATATAGCCGAATCATCTCCCTCGGAAGCTTCAAAATTCGTTAAACTTTTCAACTACCCGGTCTCTCGAAATAACCGCTCATTTGAATAAAATAATTCGTCGCTCCTGTGCCATCTACTGATACTCTTTTTTTTTTCTTCAATTTCCTCGAGTTGTCTCGCCGACGGTGTCTTGAAATTCACACTCGCGAAAAAAGATTTCGCTACAAGCTCCGGCGTGGAGCCCAACTTCAAAAGCATTGTTAAACCTGCTCTCCCTCTCGAGACTTGCGAGCGTAAAGAATAAATCCCGGCGCGCGAAAAATTGCGATAGAATTTTCCTCCCCCACCGCCTACTGCTTCTTCTTTTTTCCTCCCTTTGTGAGCGTATACACTCTCGACTTTTCCTATGCGAAACTTTGTTCTCGATTACATGATTCATGCGCTGCAGCAGCTGCAGCAGCATAGAACTCTCGAAACCGGCGCATTTCGTCGCTGAAAAAGGAGAAACACCTGGAGAAAGTACACAGTACGTGTATACACATGTTCGAAAAATTGATCGAATGCACGTGCTTGTGTATACCCTTCGCGGTAGAAAAGCAGCTTGGTCTAATATACGTCAGCAGTGCAACCGCACGTGTGTATATATACGCATGTATATAACAACACACAAGACTCATTAAGAGCACGTGCAGGAGCGGTGGCGGTCTTTTCAGCGATGGAAAAGCGTGAGTAATCGCACCTCGTCGGTTGGTTACATGCGTTGTACCGTACGCGAGTCATTTCGCGCGAGTTGGCTGTGTTAGCCGAGAGGCATTAGCGGCGATAAAGGAACGCGACCGAGTTTCGTCATCGGTTAATAATTATATATTTGCTGCAGCGCTCTCGTGCAGGATCTCGATGCGTTGTTATACTTACGCTCTGTTTAGTTGTCTTCTCTTCTTCGATTCGCAGAACTGTTTGCTGCTGCCACTCGATCCGTCGTTTTGCACAGTCGTATTATCGACGAGGCTTCGCGTATCGGAATTATCTTAATTGTCCCGGAGGATAATTACGTGCAGACGCTATACAGTGCGCGTTGGTTGGAAGAGTTCCGATGCATATCTGTAACTGTACAGCGTTTTTACAGCGCGCTAGATCGGAATCTAGTTATACGTATAAGCGGCGGGTTAGAGTAGAATCGATATGAGTCTACGCTGTAAATAATTGACGGTTCGATGTTGTGTTTGTGCGACATGACTTTTATGAAAGAGAAAATTCGAAGCGTTTATTAACAACTCTTCGCGAAGCCGTAATCTTTGAGCCATTGACAACTCGCATTCCAGCTCGCGATGTGTCTTATCGTCGTATTTTTATAGCGTGATTTACAATTCCAATAGCTCTTCAGGTGCTTTATCAATCGAGATGAAATAAATCCATCCTCGACTTTATGAATTCGTTGACTCCGTGTACAAAACCACCTACATACTTTTTCTCCCCGAAAAAAAATCGACGATCATTTTACAGCCACAATTTAGCAAATAAATCGCGCAATTCGTCGAGGAGATTACGATCGCGCTTATCGAGCGGCGCGGCTTGCAAGAGCGACATTGAGAACCATTTTACAGCTCCAAAAAATTTCCGAGCTCTCTTCAAGTTTATGCATTCGATCTCGAAACCGGTATCCCATCTCAGCCAATACCGGATTAGCGAACCCACCGAGCGCGTAACGACTGGTTCGCACATTTCTCTCGATGTTCATAATTGTGGGAAGTTACGAGGACGAGTATAGTCCAGGGACACATCGATCACCTTCTGCTTAATAAGTAAAACATCTTCCCTCGAGTAGTAATATCTCTTCGTTATCTCATTCGCGCGCTAGAGATTTTATCGGTGGCGCTGTATCTACTTATGCAACGCTTTCCGTTTCTTGCCCGCGCTCGCAAACGGCCTTCCCCGATAACTCGCTCATTGTTGTGCCACTGCCTCGAATCAGCGGCTTTTATATTTTTCTCTTCATTCACCGTGCGTGTGTATAGGTGTAATTATGATTAACGCGGTGCTTTTTCTCCGGCATGCGCGCGAGAGAATTCGCATTGATTTTTGCCTTTGTGCTGCCGAGGCAATTTCAGCGATTGCTTCGAGAGGGCTTCCGTGGATACCTATATACATCGGGTAAAGTTTAATGAGAGCTTTCAGAGATTTTCTAAAGCCCATCGATTTTTTTTTTCGCTTATCGCTGGGTGTATTTTAAGAGCGAGCGGCTTGGGCCCAAAAGCGAATTTCCGCCGAGTTCATAAATCTCGAACTTTTGCAATTACTCAACAGCTGCGCAGTCTCGTATATCTCTCGCTATATACCTACACACGCGAGCAAGTTTTCCGGACGACGATAATCCGCAGCGTCGCGACAGGGCGTACACGTATATATATACATACGTCGAATTACGGGAGGATCGGCGACAGGCACCGGTTTATCAAGAGCGGCCTCTTATCGCTCGCTCTCTAAGGCAGCAGCGCGCAGTGTCATCGACACTCACGTTACGCCCTGCGCTTTTTTGCCTCAATCCTGCGGGCGCTGCACTATCGCTGCTCGCTTTTTTTCAATGTTATCGTTGACTCAGTTCGTTCGACGCTGCCACTGCAGCGTGTGAAATTGAACGATGCTTCTGCAGCTCTTGGAGAGTTTTTTTTTTTTTTTTTTTACTTTTGCAGCGAAAGAGATCTATGTACGCGATATTCAAATTACCGTTGCGCAATGGAGTGTTTATTGTACGCCTAATTTTTCCCGCGCAAACATTCGTAATTTATAAATGAAGATAATTTCCAACCGATGCTCGGAATACACCGTACGAGCACGGAATACTTTTTTTGCATAAAGACGGCGGCGGTAGTACAGCGTGACGCGCATTGAAGGTGGTGCCGGCGGCGCGTCACGATTCTATTTATAATTATTGCACACTATTTCCAGCGTCGTCGCAGTCTGATGTAGTTTGCTCCCTTTAACACTATTTTCCGACTTCCATTCAAGTTATTCCATTTCAAGCCCACTTAAGCAACAACTCCCTGGCACAAAGGCCAACTTTGCCTACATGCAAGCGCGAGGCTCTCTATATACTCAAAGCTCTTGATTCCGTAGCAGCTCGAGGCCAGAGTGCAAAATTTTCTACAGCGGAGAGAGAGAGGCTTTGCTTTATCGTTTTAACGTCCAAATTGAAATATCGAATTAGTCGCGCTGAAAGTTTCGAGTGCTTTAATCAAAGCTTCTGGGAAATGACGACAAAAAGCAGTAGTTGGCGAGTTGGTGAAAAACTGCATCAGAGTGTGCTTTATAGAGGTCGGCGATATGATATGCGCGCGCGATGACACGCCTTTCACAAGTTCCACCTTGCAAGCGAGTATAGAGTGATCGGTCGATTGCCAAGGACTGACCTTTGTATACCAAGTTCGCGCGCGCGCGCGCTTCTGTAGTGAACACTGACCTTTCGCCAATCGATCGATCGGTTTCTCTCTGACTCTTATTCCTGTAGGTGTATACGACACACGTGGACGTTTTCACTCGGTTGCGACGCCCACGGATGTTGCTGCCGCTGGAAAATCGAGGGAAAAAAGACATCTGGGTGATGACGATATTAGACGCGTTTCCGTAGCGAGTAGGAAGTTAAGAGAGAACACGATTGCTTGAGGCGTCGATTTTTCCTGATGATTCGCCGACGCGAATTTTCAACTTTTTGCTCGTCTTTCCTTTGATGCGTAGTGGTCTGACGTTTCTATTAATACACTTCGCTGTGGGATTGCTATCGGCGTTGTTTAAACTTTGATCGTAGGGAGGGGAGAACGCCGAGGGTAATTACGGTGAAGCTACGGTGGGAGGGGGTTATGCACGATGAAGCGTAATTTAATTATTCGGCATGAAGCCAATTTGCTGATGAATTTTCGAGCACGTCAAGTTGTTAGCGATATTAGACGGAAAATTGACGTTGCTAAAAATAAATTAAGAGAAAAATATTTAACCATTCGTTTGCACGTACTCGATATCGATTTAAAACAAATTCAAGCGCGCGCAACAGGTATTTTCAAAAAGCTCTCCTCGCTTAATTATCCTCGCCATATATTCTATAGGGTAATGATTGTCCAGCACCGCGCGGCTTTTACGAAGCGGTAAATAAAATTAGCGCTATACGCGCGTCAAGAGATTAAGAGATCTCGACGAAGATTAAATAAAACATTGATTTAGAAATTCCTACCCTCGCTATCCTCTCGCGTGATGCTACTAATACTTATACAGCACTGCTTGCAAGTGCACTTTGAAGCGCGGAACGAGCGGCTTTAACGAGGAAATGTCAAATTGCGACATAAGTGAACGCGAATTAAGTGCCTCTGTGTCGTTCCTCGCAGCTTCTCGGCTCTGTATTCTCTCTCTCTCTCTCTCTCTTTCTCCTCCGCAAGTTCAGACGATTCGTGACCAAGAGCGTCTCGTTTCGAGCCTCACTGTTTCGGGTTAAATTTAGATACTGCCGCCGCCGACACCGGGCTTCTTTGTATGGCTGCCCATGAATCAATCGGGCTTTCAGTTTTCCCTTGATTTCCAGATAAATCAAGAGAAATGTATATTGGCTCGCAGCGGATCGTCTGATGGTTACCCGGTGTAATTAACGTTTTCGCTTGAAAGCTCTGATTAAATTCTTTGACTGATAGGAAAATGAAAAATTACGCAAATTCGCGGTTAAAATTGTATAATTAGCAACGTTCGTTCGAGTAGAAATTTCGCGCTGGAATGGGAGCTGTCCTCGATGCAAACTGGACGTTACGAGTATCGGAATGTGCTAATGGATTTCAACATGCAGGCGTCCTTGCATAGCACCACAAGATTTCACGCACCGCATTCGACCTGTCTCCGACCGGCCGCTCTCTGTATACATGTATATTTTTGCGGCTGCATAACGCGTAGCACGGATAAATCAGGTTTCCGGCGATTACATATTATTGCCATCGTTTGCCTCGCGATTTTTCCAACAACGCGACGACCGACGTTTATGAGTATATACACTTAAGTCATCGCTGATAAAGCGTTTATTAATAGTATAGCCGCTGAAAAATTGTTTGACAGACGGTTTCCGTATTTTCTCGCCAAATTAATGGCTCTCTCCTCACGAGAGCAGCTCATTTACAGCCAATTTACCAATTACACCGATTAAGCCATAAAAGAATCCATGTTTTTTTTTTTTGCCGCTTGCAATTTGTCTCACTTCTGACGAAATTCCACGTAGCTCGTGGAACGGCTAAAATTATATGCGAAAACCACACCGATGATTCACCCCAAATCAAACAGAAAAATAAAGAAACTGCGGTTGTCGAATCCAAATATAGAGAGAGAAAAAAGAAAGAACAAGTGCTATCTAAAGCTATGTATATTGAAACCCGACTCAGGTGGTCATCAGCGATGATCGTCGTCGGGAAAATGTCGGCGGAAGGCTGAGCTGGACTCAAGCTCGCTCGGCGGTGGATGCTGTGGCCGGTACTCGGGGATGAGGGCCTGAGGCCCCCCTCGCCACCGCCACCGCTGCTGGTACAGAAGGGGGCCGCGCCCGCGGCCTACAAGCCCAACAAGCTGGCGCCCTTGCTATTCTGCGCGCCCTGCAAGCCGGCACAGCGCAAGAATCAGTCTACCACTCAGTGGTACGTCCAGCAGGTAAATCACACCGACACTTGGATCATCGCTCGTGCCTGCTGCAGCTGCCTGTTTTTTTGATGTTTTACTCATTTCTTAGTCATCACGCATGAAGTTGTGTAGAAGTATAGAGAAGTGCCACTTGTGTCTAGTTCTCCAGCATGTTATTTTTTTCGTTTTTGTAATATACGAGCGATAAGTGCTCATTTTTGTATCTCCGGCTCGTCGCGCAATAATCCACTCTTCAAACTCACCTTTGCAGCCGGCCGTATGTTCTTACGAGGCCCAGGCTAGCATGTAATTATTCCAGCTGCCGGCGGACGGAAACGAAGCCAGTGCGTCGACTCGCTCAAGCGGCCTGTTCTCTCGCGGTGTACATATACACACGCCACTAACAGGATTTAGAGCTCCGAGGAGAGAAAAAAAGCAGGCGTCTTTGTTCTTACCCATCAGCCTTGGGACGATTCGATTCGTTTCTTATTCTTTTTTTTTCATCACCTCTTTTTGCCTATATATGCACGACGACCGAATTATTTTCTTTTTTTTTTCTGCGCATCGATCGCGTGATCGCGATGCCGTTCCCAGACGATTCGATACGCGAAGGGTTTCTGAACTCGACGTATACGCGGCGACTACTATCGCGTGATGCGTTTCATTTCGCGCTTCGCTCGCCTTGGTGTGTTATACAGTCTATGTTTTCTTTTTTCTTTCAAATTGAATAATCTCTCGTCGTGCATGCAGTGAATAGAGTGTGTGTTGATGGAGAGTGAATTAGCCATAGTGCTTTACTTAGGAGGAGCTAGTTCGCCGAAGTGAACAATGATACTCTGTTGTGGAGCTTCCTAGCTTTATAAATAAAACTGCTTACGCGCGAATTGGATAGTATTTTTAGACCTTGATGTATTTTTCTTGCACATCATATGTCGAAAGCATAACTCTTGTGGAGGAAACAATCGTCACTTCACGCATAACTGATCCAAAGTTATTTCCCTCTTGTTACGAAACCATTTCTCCCATATAATAAGCATAATATTCATGCTGATCATGACTGGGCTATAAAGTTACGCAAAAGCATAAATAAAACAGGAGCAACACAGCACTTTGATCTCTCGGCAACACGGCAAATATTCGAATCCGAAATTTGTCAACTATCAGCTCCTCTCAGCCATTAAAATTCATCGCTTTACACAAGAGGAAAACTCGGCGCGAAATTCAAATGTCTATCCATAAAACACGACGCTTCATATTCGCGTCGATTCTCTCGATTCCGGCGCGCATTTGAATTTCCTCGGAATAATTCAAGCGCTCGCTGGAGCAAACCAAAGGATCTGCGCTAACAAAACACACACAGCACCAACGCTTTCGCTATTATAGCTGATAATCCTCGTGCTCGCGCTGTACAGTAGCCTTGGGCGCGCCGCGATGGGTATACGCACACGAGCGCGCTAGTGAGGACTCGATAACACGGCTTACTCATCAGAGTCGGGGAAGCCTCCTCGCCTTTGTTGTTTCGCTCTCCATTCGTGTAAAAACGACCTCGCACGAACTCGAGCTCATTATTACTGGCTCTTAAAAATCCTCTAGCGTTTTGTCTGGACAGATAAGAGCTTTTCGCGCTCTCAACTCTCTCGCTGTCTCTGCGTGTGACTAACGTCCTGTGTACGCGTGACATGTATCCGCGTCTGTGATGGATTGTATACGCTGTGCCGTTGAATCGACGTGAAATTAGCTGTAATCAGGTAGGCTATACGTGAGAAACATTCGCAGGGTTCACAATCATGCGACCTGGAATCGTAAATGGATGGGATTTTAATTTGCGCAGGAGAGAAGACAATCGTATACTTAGAGTCTCTGGAAGGATTATTTGAAAGGTGTTTATACACGCTTTTTGTTTTTTTTATCAATTTTGCCTTTATGAAAGGGAGCTTTTACGAGGAGTCGTAAAATTTCGAGCACCTCATCTCCGACTTGGTGAAATATACCGGGTGCTTTCATTTCAAGTATCGATCGATTTTTTTTTTTTTTTTGGTGTAAAAAGCGAACTCGGCTCCCAAAGCACCGGCTGTTACCGGGCGTATTAAGAGTAAATGGCTTTACGATGCGGCGATATTTTCTCGAAATCATGATATAAAGCTGAAGCACCGGCCAAAAAACAGTGCGATTATTAAACGAGATAAAAATGTTATCTCACGGCTCCGTAATAAAGACATTATAGCTATATATAGGCTTATTCATGGAATGATTCCAAAAATGCGTTCGTCACCCGCGCGAAAGAAAAACAAACAGCGCTAACGAGTTATTCAGCAGCCGTCAAAAAGAAAAAATCTTACTCAGATATATGATTCAGTCTTACACACGCGTACTACACTTTACGATTATTATTACAAAACAGCTCCATCGTCGGATGCACACACTCGCATTTCCATATTCTATGTGTCTCGATTATTCCTCCTGTGAGCTCGTGAAGAAAGAAAAAAAATTTGCGCAAAAGAAGCATCGGCCAAGGACACACTATCGTGTACTCGGATGCAGAGTCACGGCTGGCTTGGCTCCTCACGCGCCTTTAATTACCGGATCGTCTTGCATCTTTCTCTTTACGCATAGAGTCGTGTATACACGCGAACATTGTGTCCGCTGTATGGTTGTCGCGGCAATGACACGCTTTCGACTTCTCTCAGCTCGCGATTATAAACTTCGAGCGAGATGCTGCGCGTGTTATAATTATATTGCTCTAGAAAACGAGAACGTTTAACGCTCCATCGTTGTTTGTTTTTGTTGCTTCGCGGATTTTCATTAGCTTTTACCAAGAGAGAGAGAGACGGTTTCACTTTCAACACGCGCGCGTAAACATGCAGATTAGAGGCTCGCTATTAAATATTGCGGTACAGATACGTGCTGAGTGTGTTTTAAGAGTATCGGCGGAAAGTTTAAAGACGTTTCTAATAGAAAGCGTTGATAGTAGGGTTCGTTTAGTTTTTTTTTTATTCAAGTTTCCAATAAAGCGTGAAATCGTTAATTCGCGCAATCGATTCCCTTGTTTTCGGCTTGGCTGCGCGTCGTGAATCGATGAGAATCATCGCAACTGCTGGAGTCTTGTGAATCATTAGTATATAAGCTATGAGTAACCGACAGGTGTATCCCGGGCGTTGACATTTTCCTACGCTAGCACCGACTGCTGTTTCAAAAATAAGAACTCTAAGCTACTCTACTATCACAAAAATTGCACGTTAGTTATAAAATTCGCTCTCGGAGCACTTCCTATACCATCGGCTGTAATTGCGAGAGTGAAAGTGGGATGAGATCTTTTCGCAAATTACGCCGGCAAGCGCAACATTCAGGTTGACGTGAAAGGCCAAGTCGTTGATTCGCGTAATGACAAACGTTATTTTTCAACTTGATTATCTTATATACTCGCCAACTCGGCGTTAATTTCGTGCTTTCTACGTGTAATGATTATAATAAATCTTTCTGCATATATAGCCATATGTTTTTATACACCTTCCCATAAAATAAACAGAAAGTGTGACCTTCTAGAAATTTCAAAAATACTCGATAGCCCCCGAAATCTCTCTTTTAAGCTTCTTACCTCTCTTTGCCCCTTGGCAATTGGGCGTATGAAACGAGGTCTTCTTCTTCTTCTGCAGCCCTCCTCATTTTGGGGGAGGCAAACGTCGCAGATCGAGGATGACGAGGGGGAATAATTCAGGTCGTGTATGTACACGCGCCGCCCGAGGAGATTCATTTGGGCCACGCAAGAAAGGGAGTACTAAAGGCTTTTAGTTGAGCCATGAAAAATGAAGTACTGAGTCGCGGAAATTACTTCCGCGAACTCGACGCCTAGTTTGCTCTCTGCTCCGGGTCGTTGTACGGATAATCTTAATTTTTCAGCTCGTTTGGATTTAAATTAGTCCTCGGCTGACACGCGTGTCTTGTACGATAGCCTTGGAAGGCGTCTTGACCTCTGTTTATGTGTCCCCCCCACTCTGTACTTTTATAATCTTGTATCTTGAATTTATTTGTTTTTTCATCGCAACGATCTAACGCCGACTTTTGCTTTACAGCCCACGTGGCGTCTTTGGGGCGAGGAGAAGGGTGACGGCGTCATCTACACGGTGTACCTCAAGAAAGTTCGCTATCACAGGCCTACGAGAAGTCTTTCTGCTTCGGTAAGTTTATCAAATCGCTCACGATTAAATTAAAAAATTCAAGCATAAGACTAACCTTGATTTTATCCCAAAGGACTCAGACGACGAGATCTCGCATCTAGAATGGGAGACGGTACGCGTGCGCTTCCTGAAGGCGGGTACGGTGCAGAGGCTGGTCGAGAGCCTGGCCAACGACGACGGCGAGTTGGAGTCGACCTACATAAACGTCTTCCTGGCTACCTACCGGGCATTCACGACGCCTCGCGAGGTGCTCGAGCTCCTCCTCGCGCGCTACGACTCTCTCGACGAGGCGGCCAACGCTCAGCATCGGAAGACTCTCGTACAGGCGCTCCATGTCTGGCTGGACGCCTACCCAGGTGACTGGCGCGCGCCGCCCAACCACCCGCTACTCTCGCGCCTCCTCGACTTTGCCCACAGACGGCTGCCTGGCTCTGAGCTCGAGCTCAAGGCTCGACACCGGCTGCACCGATTCTCCCAGCGCGAGGACCAGATCGGTACGTATCAAGATGTGTTATAGAGTTGCACGTATGCTCCTTAAGCGTCGAATTTCATGGATCGATTTCTCCAATCCTCAGACAACTGCGCGGCCATCTACGGCAACGACTCGTTCAGCGACAGCTGGTCGAGCTACTCGTTCCCGGAGGTGCCGCACCGACACTTCGCCGAGCAGCTGACGCGCATGGACGCTGAGGTATTCCGCAAGCTGGTGGCCCACCAGTGTCTCGGAGCCGTATGGTCGAGGCGAGATCGAGCGCGCAACCACGACGCAGCCACGGTTCTCGCCACCGTCAACCAATTCAACGCCGTCTCGCTGCGCGTCATCTCCAGCGTGCTCCTCTGTAGCGGCGGCGGTGGTGACGAGGCCAAGCCCCAGGAGCGCGCAAGAATCATCGAGACCTGGATCGATATCGCCCAGGAGCTCAGGATCCTCAAGAACTTCAGTAGCCTCAAGGCTATAGTCTCCGGCCTGCAGAGCAACCCTGTCTACAGGCTCGAGAAGTGCTGGCAATGCGTGCCGCGCGAGAAGCACGAGGTCTTCCGAGAGCTCGAGCGCATATTTTCCGAGGAGAACAATGCCTGGACGCAGAGGGAGCTCCTCATCAAGGAGGGCACTGCCAAGTTTGCCGACACGGCCGGTCGCAGCGACAGGCATCTCCAGAAAATTCTACAGAAGCAGAATACTCACGCGGGGGTAAGCTTTGACTGCCATTTATTATCCATCTTTTTTATGTCAATAAGTGCTGGTGATTTAACGACTTTCGTCTTCCACAGAATATCAGCTACGGAACCATCCCGTACCTCGGCACATTCCTCACGGACCTGACCATGATCGACACGGCCATCCCCGACACGATAGCCGAAGGTCTGATAAACTTTGACAAGCGGCGCAAGGAGTTCGAGGTGCTCGCGCGAATCCGGCTGCTCCAGGGCGCGGCCAATGCCTACAACTTTAGCGCAGATCCGCTCTTCGACCGCTGGTTCCACTCTATCGTCGTGCTCGACGACCGAGAGGCCTACAGGATGAGCTGCCAGATCGAGCCGCCTCCCGCTGGTAGCACCATCAATAACCGTTCCGCGCCCCCCAAGAAGAAGCACAACCACAATCACAACCACTCGCATCACCACAACCACTCCAACAATCATAATAACTCGGGCCACCGGAAGAACGACTCGATCGCCTCCACCTCGAGCTCCAGCAGCTCGCAGTTTTACTGCGATCTCGATTCGCTACCCAGGTAACGAGAGCCGCTCTCGATATTGTTCTGTAACGCGATATAATGTAAGTATGCGAACTTGTGGCTAACGTCTTCATTTTTGTTCGCAGCTCGCCGCACAATTCGCTCGACAGGCGAACTTCGCCCTCTCAGATGTCTTCCTCGTCTTCCTCGTCTTCCTTGCCCTCGCTGGACATCTCGCTGAGCTCGGGCGGTGGCAACGGTAGCGCTCGCCTGAACAATTCAAACGGCGCCGCTGGTGGCCTGTCGAGCCCCAGTCACTCGCACAAGAGCTCGCCCGACTTCTACATCATCAAGGTGACCATGGAGAGTGACAACGTCGAGACCGAGGGCGTCGTCCTCTACAAGTCCATCATGCTCTCGAACAACGAGAGGACGCCCCAGGTCATACGCAACGCTATGCTCAAGCTCTGTATCGAGGGCAACCCCGACCAGTTCACTCTGGCACAAGTCCTGCCTGATCGCGAGATGGTCCTGCCTAATTCGGCCAACGTCTACTACGCTGTCAACACGGCGCATAATCTTAATTTCATTCTGAGACCAAAAAAGACTTGATGAACGAGCCCTTTGTTCGAATGATCACAATCAGAAAGCGTAGTCAATAAGTATTTGCGAAGCAAACAATTAAACAGACGCGTAATCTGCTGAACGAGCTGTATACCCTCGTTTGCTGCACTGAGACATTTAACCTTTACAAATTTATACACTGTACAAGTGTGAATGCCACTTTGGATTCAATTTTAATCACGTCATGGCATCGTACGAAAATATATTCATACACTTTTTGCAGAATCTCACAAATTTACTTTACCGTTTATATTGATCATGTCTGAGTGCGACGATGATTTGACTCGAGTCAACTTGTAACAGTATATGCGCGTACCATGACAGTTCGATTGCCTTTGCAAAAGGCGACTCTGTATTATTTAGCTAATTGTAAAAATTATTATTATTATTACTATGATTATTATTATTGAGTGACACTTGAAATTCTCGCAATATTTTGTTCTATTTATTGTAGTTTTTGAGTGTAACTGTGGCAATTTGATGCATATTTAAGTGACGAAAAGCACGACCTGCTAATGTATGTTTGCGTGTATTTATATTCATAATGCAAGTAGCGTGTTATTGACGATATAAAATTAATTCGTTGTGCATAAGAGCAACAGAGGACCAGTGACCTTTTGTACATACATATTTTATGCTTGATCGAGTAAGCCAAGCAATTAAAGTCTTGACGAACAAAGTAATGGACGCAACTGCATTATTAATCAAACATTGCAAATTTTGATAAAAATCTGTTACACTATGATATATACATATTATAAAGATTATAGATTGTTAGACTACTCGATTCAAGCGAGTCCCTTCTTGACTTATATATACATTTAAGAGATCGTTTGTGATCGAGCTTCTTTCTATAAAAGTATATGAAAAAATTTTACTGTCGCCATTCCTTGGAAAAAAGAGAGAAAAAAAGAAATTCTGTGATACTCTGGAAGAATATTTCATTTTGGCCTTGTACGACAAAGAAAGAGTCTCAGAAACTTGAAGAAAAAAAACCAATACTCAACTACCGATTGTATCAACACTTAGATTAGCGAATCTTAGAAGAAATTTGTAAAACTTTATGTACACACTGTTAAGCACAAAACACGATAAGATCCGAGTTGCGTTGGATCCCGAATACATGTTGTGTCTTAGTCTTAGGCCATTTTGTACTTATACCTCCTCATCGAAACTTACTTTAAACCACAGTTATTACCGTCTTTTCAAGAGACACTCATATTCGAATAAAATCGCAAAAGTGCCCAGTCTAAAGAAGTATTTGTTCTCTCAATTATCCCCCTAAAGAAAACTCGAAAGTGTAAAAGCGTACGGTTTACAACTCGTCGAGCGTCTCGGGCCGTTAAGGCCGCAGGTAGGAATTAAGAAATTCCGCGATACCGATCAAAATGGCACACGTAAGGGGGAAAATTGGTGTGGAAACCGCGCACGGGTTGGCGACGCTGTTTCGCAAGGACGCTCGACGAGTGTGGACTTCCTGCTCTCACCGACACTTCCGGGACACGCTAACCTGTTGACTGCGCGGCTGCTGCTGCTGCTGGAGCAACGCGCGGCGACTTAAAGCCTGACGTTTATGCGGCTGGCGGGGTTGCAATCTACGCGGCGAATCGCCTTCGAAAATTGAATCGGCAGACTTCCTGCGGCACTGCGCGGTTAATCGCTTTCCGAGTGCGCTCTTTGTACACACTTATACTGTGCATAATTCAAGGCGGAGGTACTTCGCCGCACGAACGTTCCATTCGGTGTGTTTGATGCGGTGCTTTTTCCCTTTATCTTTCGTTTTATCCATTGCTGAAAAATATAAACAATTTCCTCGGCGATAAAAATGAAACATAGCGATTCGAATGCGCGCGCGGAAAGAGCCTAGAGAATTTCCATAAAGCAAACGTAGCGTGGCTCCGCTGCACCGCGGAGAAAGAAAGAGGGGTCTTTGAATCATAGCAGCGGCAGAGAGAGAGAGAGAGAGAGAGAGAGAGAGAGAGAGAGCGAGTTCGCCTGCACTCCCGGCCACCCCGACATACACACCCGTCCGATCCGACTCGGCTCGTACTACTTACTCGCTCTCGTGCGCAGCCCTCATCGAGCCTGGCGAACTCCCGCAAGGCGGCGCTGGCATCGATCGAGTCTCCGCCGCGACTGCCGACAACCCCTCGCTCGCGTTCTGCAGCAGCAGCAGCCCGGAGTCGCGTACGGCACACACACCACGGCAGACAGTAGCTCGGTGTGTGCGCAGGTTAGATTGGCGAGGGAGAGTGAGAGAGAGAGAGAGAGAGAGAGAGAGAGAGAGAGAGAGAGAGAGAGAGGGGGGAATCATCATCAGCAGAGAGCAGCAGCGGAGAGCAGCGGCGGTGCGAGTAGAGCGGGACTAGCTAGTCGTAGTCGGGCAGCGCTGCGCCCTCGATCGAGCATCACACCTGTGCAGTGCGATCCGGGTCGACGACGCGTCATGTGCTGCGGAATCGAGAGCTGCAACAGCAGCAGCCTAACCTCCAAATCGCGGCCAGTACCAGCCAGTTCGTTCGTTAGCGAGATGTCAGTGAGGCGCAGGGAGAAGAAGCAGCGACTATAATGCGGCGGACGGAAGAACGGCTGCTGCTGCTGATGCTCGGCAGTGATCCTCCCTTCTTGGGCTGAGCCATCACTGTGCTAAGCCTGGACTGCTGCAGCGGACAATGCCTACGGAGGACGAGCGAGGCAAAAGCTGAGTGTGTCCTTCGTGCTACCGAGTGCTCATAGCTGCTTTCCGCGAAGGATAATAGAGAGAGCGAAGAGACAAAAGAGAGAAGGAAAACTGCCCCCGTGAGAGAGAGAGAGAGAGAGAGAGAGAGAGCGGGAGGAGGTATCGAAGAGAGGGAGAAGCTGAGCGCCTGTAGGAACTCTGTGTGTCTCTCTGTGTGTGTGATGAACGCGACTGCTGCTGCTACTCCGGCTACGGTAAGTCTCTTTCTCGCTACTTTTCCTCTGTTTTTTTTTCGCCGAAATTCCCCGTTACAACCTCGCCCGAAATACACTCGACGATTAGCTCGCCGCAAGACGGCCCCAGAGTTACGTCAACTTTAGTCGCGCGGAAAATATAGGTCACAGTTGCGACGTTGTTTAAACAATACTACATTGCGACTCGGAACGAGCTATAGCCAGGTTGATGCGGTGGACTTCCTTCCGTTAGGCTAACTTTGTTTTTAAAGCTGCGACTCGAGGCGAAATCCAATACTTAAAGACGGGTAGAGTGCTACCGGCCACCGAAAAGGCAACAATCTCCCTTACCTCCCCCACGAACTATCATCAGAACCCAACGTGTCTTGCGCGTTGTCTTTGTTTGATCTTCTCGGAAATCTACATACCGGACGCCGCGGCTTCAAGACCTCAAAAGATGATGATCTTTCGAGCGTCTCTAGTTTTAGTCGAGTCAGGGGGCTCACTCCAGAGATCATCCCGGACTAATCCCGAGATGTGTACAAAAGGAAGGTATAAGTATGACCGGCGTCGCGACCACGAAAATTCGGCGACGCTCCAAAGTCAAGTACTCCACCTGCTCGTCACGTACGCGAGTGGCCGGATGGCGCATACGTGCCCCGCTGATATGCCAGATCGTCGTCCCGGGATTTTCATTAAAAATCCGCCCGTCTCTATCTTGAAATCTCTCTCTCTCTCTCTCTCTCTCTCTCTCTCTCTCTCTCTCTCTCGCCTTTGTGCTCGCCTGGATAAACGAAATCGTGCATGCTCCTCGATAATGGAGTCTAAAATAAGGCTGAGCTTGTCTCCCGTATCTGATCGCGTTTCTATACCCTCCCGCTGTTGCGGAGGAAAATTTCGAGGTTGTCTCTAATGAGGCCTGTCCTGCGCATTGTTGCGTATACGCTTCCGATGATATCGCAAGACGGGATTATTGTTGTAACCGAAAAATGGCGAATTAATTCGCGTGCGTTTGCATTGAAACTAGAAGCTCTCTCTAGTTTTGCTTAAATTATAACGCTGTGCATACAGGAACTCTGCTACCCTCGAGCCCTGTGTATGATCCGAGTATTTTATTCATAAGTGCATCACACATAGGCTACGTATGCATGCAGATGCGGAATTTCATTAAAACTTTGAAAAACGCTAATTGAAGAATTTCCATCAGCGGTTTGCGCTTTGAGAGAGCATCTTATAACGTCAGATTTGCGAAGCAATAATCCGTTGTAGGAGGTAGATCCCTGCTCCATTTCACGAATATAGGTATAAAGTATGCAGCAAAAGGAGGCGATATGATTGGACATCGGAAAGTCTTTGGGCACATCTCGAACCGGGACTATTTTTCCTCGAGGTAACGACGACGACTCGGAGAAGCTTTTCCAAGCGCGAACAAGGCTCCCTTCGACGACTTTTCTCTTTCCGCTGTAGCCAATCGCCTTAGGTCTCCTTTTCAATTCCGTTCTCCTCTCTATATACCGCTTCGCTTTATTTTCCAGTCTCTGTCCCTCTTATTTTTCGCTCTCGTCTACACGTGTGCACGCGGGCGTGCAAAAAATCTGTCAGTTACAAAGAACGATCCGCGAACATTGAAATGGCTCTGCTGCTGCTGCTGCTACTGCCGTGTGTTCGATTTCGTTCGAGGAATTCACGTTTTTTTTTTTTCATCCCGTGCGCTCCGTCGAGCGAAATGTAAACGGTGATTTCGCCTATTTTCGACCTCGATTTGTCAACGACAGGAGCTATGCAGATGTGCCTGTGTGTATACATTGTGTCGCGGCGGCGGCGGCGGAGAGAGATATCCTATTTCGAGAGGGTTGAGGGAGAGAGAGAGAGAACCTTTCGTGATATCCTGCCAACTAGCGCTATATACGTGATCTCTCGCGTGTGGGGGTGTGTTCCTTCGTATATACCTGTGTTTATCGCCGCTGTTGTGAGAAAATAATTCGATGCGCGGGACCCTCTGCTTGCGGAAAAATAAAACACAAGGGCTAATTAGGCTGCATAGAAAATTACGGGTTTTAAGTTTCTGGCGCGAGAAACGCGCCCGGCACTTGAGACTGGCTATACACTCCTCCGAGTGTGTGTGTGTGTGTGTGTGTGTGTGTGTGTGTGTGTGTGTGTGTGTGTGTGTGTGTACAAGCGATAAATTTATCGTGAGAGCGGCCAATACTGTGTGTATAAAATATACGTGCATATATACGTATAGACATGCTCGGCACGTTCTCGACTCTGCCAGTATATAGTAGGCCATCTCTTATGCCGTGCAGCTCGCACGTGGTGCGCTTTAAAACGCGTTCATAATGCATCGCGCCGTATTTATAATAATTTCGAGCTGGTCTCTGTTGAGGATTTTTACTCTCTTGCTATATTACATCGGATATACATGTTAGGGTCTTACGCTGTACGAGATTGTTTCGCCGCGTCCGCTATCGATCTTCTTCGCTGCATATTTAAGAAGCTCGAGCTAGAGAGGAAATAACGGCTTTAAAATTATCCTATAATGGCGTCATAATGCCAAAAGTGCTATTTCTGCATGACGCATCGAATTAAATTTTAATGCCAGACGGCTTTTTTAGACTCTCCTCGTCACGTTAACAGCTCTTACTTTTCCTTAGAGGTCGTAAGCCCTGTAAAAGTGTATGTATATATAATAGAGAAACGAATCGAAAACCAATAATTGCGACTTTCTCATTCAGGTTTCAGCGGCACGTGACTTTGCTAAATTACGAATAAACTCAAATATCGATGATGTACTATTGAAGGTCGCCACTTTACGCTATTTATTCTCGTTTCCCTATAAATAAATTTTCCATACACTGTATACTCGAGATACGTTTCCGAGAAAACTTTATACCTATACGTTCATGCAAAAATTCCATTCGGTCCCCGCGAGCATCGATTACGGCATCGTCAAAATTTATCGTTGTTTGCGGGTATCAAACTACGTATACCTATATATATATATGCTACACATATATCGAGAACGTGAAGATCAATATTTCGGTGGCTAGTCGCACACATCGAACGGAAAGCCAGATCAAAATTAAAATAAAGGTCATAATTCTATAGCACGTGCGCGAGCGCGAGTTCTTCTCGTTTTCTTTTCCAGCGCAGGAAAATAATGATGACCTCGCTCGCGAAGAATCGATTAGACCGCGTGCCACAGAGTTGGAATATGCGTGCCACATGTTTACTTCGCGGAAATATGTTTTTATGCGATTCATTATGCGGCTACCGCTAGACTCTCTCACTCTCTCGCAGTTCCTCGTTTTCATAAATAATATCCCGTAAAAACCTATTAAAAATGCCTGAATTATTAAAAAGGCACGCGCGCGTCCGAAAGTAAAACTTTTACTTCTCTCTCTCGCTCTCAAAAGTTGCTCACCGTAGTGGTGCTTCGTTAAAACGCACGCCGCGAATGAAAAGGCAAACTTGTGTCGTTATCGCGACGCTTATCGTAATGTTATTCGAAGCTTGCGTACGTCGTATGCGCGTATATTCAGGAGAAGAAGTGAAAAAATTCACGCGGAAAATTTAATTAAGCGAAAAGTGAAAAATCATTTACGCAGCCGCGTAGTACAACGACATTAACCCTCTCACACGCATAAATATGAAAGTTCGAGTCCCAAAGCAAGTACCGCAGTTGGCAGTCCCGGATTACTAAGTCATGCTTCCGCCTGGGACACGCGTCTCTGCAAGAATAATAAGCGCTTGCTCGGTAGCTCGTAAAAACGGAAAATGTTGAGAGAGGAGTAAACGAGGCCTAAGAGCGCGCGCGAGTATATACAGCAGGGAGAAAATGGCCGAGGCGGAGGGGAAAATTAGCGAGAACACGCGATGGAATGTGCACTCTCCCTCAGCGAGCGTGAATTACACGGTTCTGGAATTTCCGGCGACGTCGTATTTCTCCGTTTCTTTCACTGCAGACACAGACCAGCGCGCCACGGTTATATAGCATAGCTTCAATCGAATTCTTTAAACTTTACTTTGTTTGCCCGAGTTTCGCTCGGAACGGCGGTGGCAGGGCGCATGCTGCAGCGCCTATACGCCGGTTATATCGATTCGACGTGTGTGTCTGCGGCTAAAAATATTTTTCTCCATCAGTTATCCTCTTCGTATGCATCTGGCCCGAATCGCGTATGTGTATGTATCGTAATTCGCTAAACTCATGTACTATTATACGCTTCGATCGATGATATCGACCGGCTAATGAAACACTGATTCGCGGCCTAACGATAGCCAAACACTTCCATCAGTCAACGAAGCTCATTCGTGCGTGCGTCGTCCTAAATAGGGTGTCATTCAGACAGCCTGTGTGTGCTTGCCTCTCGAACTGTTGAAAGCCATTATGGGTGTGCCACAGCTCTCGTTTATTATCCTCTCTTATTCGAATGTATTTTCCGATGTAACAAAAAAATCCAAATACTCGCAACTCGGAACTATAGAATAAGAGAAGACGACACGAAACGTTTCACTCTCGAGTAGCTAGGCGCAAACGTGTATAACGGAGGGTTGCTTTCGTGACTATCGGCAGTACCACCGTGTGCGCGATCGGCTTCGATAGAGGACGTCCCGCGTATTTATAGTCGCGGCGCGATTGATATACAGCCGAAGCCGGCGGAGTGAGCGCAGCTATATACACTTCGCGAAAACATACGGTCACTCCCCGTTAATTCGATAAGATTAATTTCCTCTCCGGTGGCGGAAGTGGACGTCAACTGGCCCTTTGAGAGGATGCACTTATAACTCGCCGGCGGATAGTGTGTGTTAAGCGCGATTTTCTAATAATTATGCGGAGCAAACGTCGTTTTAAAATATCCGCACGGCGTGTGTGTGTGCAGAGTATCTAAATATTGAATTCCAAACTTTTGACGTGTATTAGACGAGGGCTCAGCTGTGGGCTATTTTTTCTCCTGCCGCAGGCGCTTTTGGTATTCATATGAGGAGATTCAAGAGTCATATCTGAAATATTATTTGTCAGTCCCTTCTTCTGCAAGCCGACGGGAAAAATGTAATGGATTGCCGTTGATGGACATATTTGCTCTCTCTGTTTGACAAAAAATCAATAGTCATATCGTACACGTTCGAAAAAATATAACTCGTCTCGATAAATCTGTAAAATAAGAATAATGCATATACGACGCGAAAAATGCCTCGCGTAAAAAGCTTGTGTGGGAGTCGGCCGTATACGGGCATCCGGTATATATAAATAATAACGAACAGTTCGATCGGGCACGCTTTTATCGACTAAAGCTTTCGCGCGCGCGGGAGACAAAAAAGCGCGGCCGAGCATACAACGAGGAGCATGAAAGAGCTAGCGAACGAGAGCCATCGCGAATTTCCATTTCGCGGTCAACTTGGCCCGTTCTCTTTCTCTCCGGCGATCGGTTCTTTTTTTTTTTTTTACGACGACTCTCCCCTGTGTAATACCACACCTGTGTGTCGTCTAAGCCTCAGCGACGTGAGCCTCGTGAAATATTGCCGCTGCACTCGGCGTTGCGCAGTATTGCTTTAGGGACGTGACGCCGATACGAGTAGTACCTCGAGCTTCTTTTCTCATCGAGAGGAAAACAGTAGGTATTTTTCTTGAAATTCGCCCTTTGTTGCGCTTTCTCAATGGAATTTAGAAAATTACAGTCGAACGAGGTAGAGTCAAGAGAAAGTGCGCACTTTATGGATTAACTCGGCCGACACAAAGGCTCTGCCGGCAATTAATAATTCATAAGCCTTTCTCTACTGCAGCCGTTTGATAAAAGACCGGTTATATAGCGACGCTGCAGTAGCGCTTCTTTGACGCTCGTCGCTACTGCTGCTGCTGCTGCTGCTGCTACTGTTTTATAACGTCGTCGTCTGAGCATGTAAAGCGCGGAAGAGAGAGGGAGAGAGGGAAAAATTGATCTGCATTATTGAGTGGGAAAATCGGCGCAATGTACAGACTTTACATAGTTAGGGCCATAACTACGCTATTTTTCGCGGCAGACAAGTGGAACAGGTCAGAATCGTGTCAGACGGTGACTCTCTCGTGCGCCGATCCAGTCTGTGTATATTTTATCAGGGACGGACCCCTCTCGTTTTCCTTCGCGACTTTCTCGCGTTCCTATAATTATTTAAGCCGGCGCTGGCAATCGATGCCCTCCCCCGCCTTCTCGTAATAGGAATCGAACTTTAACTACCTTCTCCGCTAGAGAGAGTTAATGCTAATGGAATAAGGCGAATCGAACGCTCTGCGCTTAGCTCTGTTTCCAATTTATAGTAAGAGCCGTTAAACTCGGCTTTATATCCTCTGTCGATTAATTACATTTTCAGAGCGTGTACAAAGAAAGAAAACAAACAGAAAAGTCAAGTTGGACGACGTTGGGTACAAGAAAGCGGCGAACAACTTAAGAAGTCACGACAGCTGATCGTGTGTACAAACTCACGTAACGAAATTACGACGTTACGCAGATAGGCACGACGTTGTGCTGTCGATAATACCGATTGCCGTTAGGCTGCAGCAGATATACGCTGGATCTCTGCGTCAATGTCGGGCTCGCTCAATTTTTCACGTTTTTTTAAAAATGAAACGGGCCACCACCGCTTCGTCGGCTGATAAATAGTCGATGCATTGAATTTATCGAGGAAATTCGCTGCCGACGCGAGAGAGAACGCTTGGAATTCGAGTGCGATCGCATGCAAAGCGCGCTCTTCTATCAAATATGAATCTGCCAGCTAGAAATTTAATTTTTCCCTATTTTTAAATATTCAGCCGTTCATGCATGTATGCGCCTTTCAATTTTACGCGCGAACGGACGCGCTATATACTGTTTTTATTATGATACACGGAGAGAGGTGCGCAGCGCCGAGTGTACTATTTTTTGCGATGAGAATTATTTATCGCTTCTTTAATGGCTCGATCAAAGCTGAAGTTTGTGAAAAATATCCATCGGTTTGACGTCGCGGTCTCATATCGGCGCGTCGTGTCGCGCTTGTCAATTTATCTGACGCCTGGTAATTAGTTTTTTAAAAATCGATAATCGAATCCAATCTCGCCACATTGGACACCATCCTAGATAGGTGTCCGCTGTCTCGCGAAAGCACAACAAAATATCTCTATCAATAACCGAACGACTCTCTCGGTCAACACTTCACTTTTAATTAATTCGATAGATCATAAGAGGCCTAATTACACGTATGTAGAGGCAATATCGTTATTACCGTAAGCCAGTCACGTCTTATTAGCCGAGAGCGTTACTTCGGAATGTACATGCGCGCACGGTAGCAGCAGCATAGTAGGGAATAGCGGAATCCAATGTACACGCACACATAGCCAGAGCAGCCGGCAGTTACATTCAGAGGATACGGAACAAGCGATTCCCTCGGCGTGTGTATAGCCAAGGAGAATTCAAAGCGCGCGCGCGTGAGCACTACGTGAAATGGGGCGAAAAATGGCAAGCGCGCGCGCGCCGACGTACGGCAAAAAAGACTAGTTGGCTGATGCGATCCTTTGTACTTGAAAATATTACTTTTACGTTAGTTGAAATTATATCCCGTTTATATTGCAATAACATTTTCTACTCTCGGAAGCCCGAACTAAAGCCGTTATAAAAGGCCCTCGGCGAAGGACAAAAACACAGCGGCAAGCGCTTTTGAATGGCTCATAGTCGTACAACAAAAACAAGCGACTCAAGTCGTTGTTAGAGTTGCTTTGACGCATGTAACCCGCCACTCTCTGTCGTCGCCGAAACATTACATGTATACCTCTTGCACACATACAGAGACACGAGAGGAGTAGGCTACACTCCACGCGTCCTGAAAAACAGAGGGAAACAAAGGCAGAAACTAAAATAGCTCCGTCAGTGAATGAAGCTGTACACGCGTTATATGTACTTTGCTATATGCGTGAGGTTCGTCATCGTCGTCGTCGTCGCACTGCTGCGAGGGAAAATTGATTCAGCTCTCGTGCCCCCGAAATTTGAATAAATTAACCGGGCTGTCGACGTGATTATACGGCAGTGATGATGGATCGCTCGACGTTGTTAATTTTCGGTAAATGATTTCAATCTCCAAGTCCGATATCGCGTATTCGTTATATATTACTGTAATTAATACAACGTTATACGGATTTAAATATTCCCTCTGCCGTTTATTTACGGAGTCGAATTTCCGGCGTGGCAAACGCAGCGCAATTTTGTTATTAAATTCGCTTTTAAACAACCGACATCCAAGCCACAGGTTCAAAACCCTCGAAAATCGTCGAGCGCGCGAGGACATCTCTCGCTGCACACGCGGAAGTATTGCCTGCCGCGCGCTCCCGGACTATATTGATCGCCCCACCCTTGCGGCGCCGCGCACACGAGCTTCTATATATATCACGCTCTCTCTGCTACGTCTCTTCCGCGCGTGGAATGTATAGAAACTCTCTCTCTCTCTCTTTGCGGGTTAGTAGTCTTTTCAAATCGCGCTCGCTTACGTCGACTGTCCAAAGAGTATAGCGCATTGCTTTTGAAGCTGCGCCTTATTCACGTGTGTGTTTTTATCAGATTTATCGATCGGTTGCGTGTATGTCTCGATTTATTTTACTAATGAGTCGCTAGTATGTACAAGTATTGGTAGAGGAAGGGGGAAAGTCAAGTTTTCGCGAAGAAGTCGACTTAAAAAGCCATTTAAGGATTAAAATAGCGCCGGCGCGGCATTTTCCACGAGAGTTGGCGTAAATAGAATCTCGCGCGAAAAGTGCTCTCGTAAATACGCTGGAAAATTTGCAAGAACAACTTTTTACTCGTGTATATATTCATCTTTCTTCTTGCTAGGCTGATGTAGAAGCGCGATAAAAATGGTCTATAGAGAACATTTTAAAAATTCTTCGCGTTCCCGCGCAGGTTCTATTAATTAGTGGGAACTTTCGAGCGATCCCGATATTCAAAACAGTCGCGTGTCCGGAATACAGCGAGATGGCGAACTTGGCTTCTTCTTCTTCTTCCCCAACCTCGACCATAGTTTTCACCGAGTCGTATATACTTTAGGCGCACATTCCCAAGGTGTTCTCTCGCCCACTCGTCCGCCCCCTTAGCCGACTTTTTGTTTTATACTCCCCGCGCTTTTTCCACCCCTTTACTTTGCAGCGCCTTCTCTCTCTCTCTCTCTCTCTCTCTCTCTCTCTCTCTCTCTCTCTCTCTCTCTCTCTCTCTCTCTCCCCCCCNCGCCTTATTCACGTGTGTGTTTTTATCAGATTTATCGATCGGTTGCGTGTATGTCTCGATTTATTTTACTAATGAGTCGCTAGTATGTACAAGTATTGGTAGAGGAAGGGGGAAAGTCAAGTTTTCGCGAAGAAGTCGACTTAAAAAGCCATTTAAGGATTAAAATAGCGCCGGCGCGGCATTTTCCACGAGAGTTGGCGTAAATAGAATCTCGCGCGAAAAGTGCTCTCGTAAATACGCTGGAAAATTTGCAAGAACAACTTTTTACTCGTGTATATATTCATCTTTCTTCTTGCTAGGCTGATGTAGAAGCGCGATAAAAATGGTCTATAGAGAACATTTTAAAAATTCTTCGCGTTCCCGCGCAGGTTCTATTAATTAGTGGGAACTTTCGAGCGATCCCGATATTCAAAACAGTCGCGTGTCCGGAATACAGCGAGATGGCGAACTTGGCTTCTTCTTCTTCTTCCCCAACCTCGACCATAGTTTTCACCGAGTCGTATATACTTTAGGCGCACATTCCCAAGGTGTTCTCTCGCCCACTCGTCCGCCCCCTTAGCCGACTTTTTGTTTTATACTCCCCGCGCTTTTTCCACCCCTTTACTTTGCAGCGCCTTCTCTCTCTCTCTCTCTCTCTCTCTCTCTCTCTCTCTCTCTCTCTCTCTCTCTCTCTCTCTCTCTCCGCCTGTCTACTTTATTTTCGTCTTTACCTTTTCTACCGGCCCTGACTCGATGTACGGCTGCCGTTGCTGCACATGGCTTTTTACTTTTTCAGGTTCTTTGTTCGCTGTAAATTTCACTGCGCGCGCAAGTCGAGGGCCGTATTTTGTTGTTAATTTAAGCCCGGTGTAAATAGTAAATTTTTGTTTCGAATTTATGGTATTTAATTAAATTCAAGTTTCGCCGTGATATAAATAACGCAAGATTTATTCGTACACACATTAGAAATTTTGACCGGTTACTCGCGATAATGTACTCGGTCGCATCGCTGTCGTCGCCGCTAGCAAACTGTATACTATTGCACATAGTAGAGCAGCATAGTTGCAAGTTCGCAAGTATCCGCGAGATTACAATTGAACATTGTTCAGAAGCAATAAAGTAGTTATGACTCGACGCGGTGCGTGCTAGATCCGCGCATGTATATGCGATAAGACGTCGCCGACAGAACTTGGAGAAGATATTGCTTATACGGCGACAATAACCGCTCGCTCTCTCTCTCTCTCTCTCTCTCTGTATAGGTGCTTTGGCTTCTATTAAGCTTGGATTAGCGTGTACAGTATACGAGATATATACCTCTTCTGAGAAATCAATCCAACGCTGATAAATCCGGTGCCCCCCGAGGACACGATGAAAAATTCACGCGCGCAGAAGAGGAAAAAAGCGAAAAAATTGCCTTCTGCGCTGTAGCCGCACTTGTGTCGTCTCCAAACTGCGCAGCAGCAGCAGAAGTAGCTGATTCTCTCTGTGGATGAGGGTAGGTCTTATAGTGCGATAGGCGAAGCGGAAGCAACTCGTTCTGCTCGGCTCGATTATCCCCTCGACCCAGACCCTCGTCTCTTTCTCTTCCTTCTGCTTGGCTCGGCTTGTTCTATGGCTGTATTGTCACTGCGCGACGAAGAGAAAAAAGACGAGCACGCGGAATCAGTCGTGTTATAGTATAGCGCCAAGCCCGAGTAGCTTCAGAACAAAACAGTTTTGGACTGGCTTCTTCCCCACCGCGGCTTGAACTGGAACCGACTCTTTAGTTCTCGCGAGCGTAGATAGGTGGCGCATAGACACTTTTCTATAACTCATAAATAGCCGTTGTATTTATGGCAATAATAATCCACGAAAAAAAGTATCACTGGTCCGTGCGCCAGTCGATTTTTATGGTGACTGATGGACACGTATTATATACATAACGTACAGGCGCAGTATAGCAGAAGAAGAAAAGAGGGCATGCGGACGTTATATAAGGGAAGGTCTGGGATGAATTTGGAAAGGAAATGCTTGATATACGGCTGCTGATAGGAGTGGGCTTTTCATGGTCGGAGGGTCGAGTTTCCTCGACTTTCGTGGATTACCGTTTACTGCTATACACACGCCGCCTCTCTCTCTCTCTCTCTCTCTCTCTCTCTCTCTCTCTCTCTCTCTCTCTCTCTCGCTCTTTCTATCCCGTAAAATATAGTCTTTTGTGGGCGCAGCTCATTTTCTGCGAGTCAGGATAAACCGGAGACTGGCTTAACGGACGCTCGGATAAAATTTGTTCTTATTATATTTCGAAAGTCGATCGGCCATGTGTGCTGCCTGATGGCCTGGGATTATTTATCTCAATCGGGGATGATGTATCGCGTCGGTATTATATACGGAGAATCAATGAAAACATTAATTCGAATTCAAAAAAATATGACCACCGCGCTGTGTATAGAATTTCGGCGTATATAGCATGTGATTCAATACTTGCTCTCTTCGGCGGTCCGGAGAGAGATCATTTTTCGTTTTCATACGGGAGTAGTAGGAGAAGAGCTCTTTCATCGATTTTCATATAGTGACTGATGACTGAATATTATGGCCGGAATATAGGGGCAGCAGCGGGAATTTCGAAAGCCGGAAAATGGCTTGCGCTCGGCGGCGCGGAGTTGATATAAAGGCGTAGCTTTCGCTCGAAGGATCGAATTTCAGGCGCGCGTTGGGAAAATTGCAATTTATGCACATACATTTATACTACTCTGGCTATTCATACCTATATATATCGTGACAATGGCGAGTTATTGAATTTACCTTTGGATTTAAGCTTCGATAGATAAAAAAATTTTTAATCGAATGTAAATACCAGCGCGAAAAATATCTATCCACCCTTATATTCGTATTATTTTCCCACGGATACATAAGCCGGATTATTCAAAGCAAAGGATACATTCAGCAGCGAGATATATCGCGCAAACAAACGCGCGTAACTGAAATTAAATAAAGCCGCGCATGGCATAAACCATGACAACAATAACAACCCTAGATCTCGACTCTCGGGACGCGCGAACTAAGAAGATTCAGGAAATGAGGCAGTTTAGCAAGGGCTTCTCAAGAGAGAAGAATTAAGGCGAAGGGCAGCGCAGTCGTCGTCGTCGGCGTCGTTGGAATATAATTATGTTTTCCGTGGACGCGGAAAACCGAAGTGCATACAGCGCTAAAACAGAGCAGAATTCGAGCTCGCGCGCGCGCTAGGAATGAGAAACGAGGAGAGAGAACAGGCTATAGCACTCTGCTCAACACGGACCGCGATGAATTTCAGATGTAACTGGAATTTATCGCGAGCCGCACATTTGCATGGAATGAGAGGGAGAGAGAGAGAGAGAGAGAGAGCTCTTTGGCATTCGCGGAAGTTGATTATTTAGACGGCGGGCGCGAAGCAGGGGATTAAGCCCAGGATATTTTATCGCGGGAGAAGCCAATTTTGCTTCGGCGAGTATGAGACACAGCCGTGCCGCGTGCGAGCTTTTCTTTATAGTTTTTTCAAAATTGTCCATTTAACTTCTCTCTGTGTGTATACCGGTGTGGGAAAATTCAATTATGAACGGCTTTGGACGCACCTGCCATTCCGCGCGTCGATTTTTATTCGTTACGTGTACGCGCGATAACTTTTTTCCTCGTTATATATATATTGCACATTGCGCAACTCGTTGCGTGTGAATGACCTGTTGAAACTGTGGAAAATATTCCGAGCCAAAAACTCAGTCATTTTCACGAGAATACCCGCACTTCATGAGCGTGAGAGGTCCATAAAGCTGCTCGTCGTGTTCCGAAAATTTATCGGAAAACCGTCCGGCATTAGCGTGAAAAAAATTTCGTCAGTTCCAGGCATTGTGCACCCACTGGCCCGCGACGAAATTTGGGTTATGCAAATACGGCGAATAAAGCCTGTGTACATCTCATATATATATAGACCTTAAAAGACTACCCCAGCATCGCCATTCCCGAGATTACCGGTCCCGCCTAGTGTATAGCCCGGAAAATTGTTCAATTACCGCCTCGGCTCCGTCGCAGCATCTCAAATCAGTCGTGGCGGGCTTCTTTCCGTCCTATATACACCCTCTTCCTTATGGACTCGCCAGCTCCCTCGCCGTGCAGTAATTTCCTTGATTAAGACTTATATGCTCTCAGTGTGCTAGGGCAACCCTTTTATACGCACATGCCTACTCCCCGCTGCTTTCCGACTTCCCGGACAAAAAGTCTCTTCGCGCCTGATAAGGGACTAACGGTCATTGTAAAAAGGCCTGAAAAGTATTAACGAAGCCAATTATTTTTCACGTTTCACATTGAATTACGATAGTCGGAGAAGAAATTTGTACACAACGTCGCGTCGATGGAATTACGCAACGTCATCGCTGCACATTTCGCCAGTGCGCCCTCGAAAGTGACAGCGAAGCTTCCCTCGTACGTCAGCACGGCTATACGAGCTTTTAAATGTTGGGGCATTATACACATGATAAAAAAGATAATTTTTTGCTTCGCAGAGCAGCGCCGGTTCTGGCAGGGACAGGCACATGCCAAAAGCGGAAAATTCATGATCTCGCGCGACCGCACTCTCTCTCTCTCCGATACGGCTCTCGAGGATGAGCGCGCGACATTCGAATTGGGTCGATGCTCCAGCAGAGAGATTTATCCTCTACTGCGTTATCTATAGACGACGACCCGCTGCTTTTTTCATAGGATTCTCTCTTCCTCCGCGCGACTTTTGACGATTGAATTAACCACCCTCGATGGGCAAGAAGATGAAGAAGTCGCGCACCCGGAAAACAAATCTCGTCGAGCGTATGCACGTTATAGAAAAAAAAACGCGTACCCATTTTTCAAAGGAAGTCGACGTTCCTCTCGAGCTTAAGCGGCTGTTTCAAAAGGTTAAAAGCGCCTCGTGTCTCTTTTAGCGTTTTCCTTTTTCTCGAGCCTCTCCTTTTTCTTCTCTCCGCTGCTACGCCGCCACGACGTATAAGTCTGCCGCGGCGAATCTCCTCTCAAAGCACACGCTAATCGCAAAAGTGTCTCTCTCTCTCTCTCTCTCTCCTATTGTCTCTCCCTCGCGACGTAACAGGTGCAAGAATAAGAAGAAGAAGCAGCGGGAAAAAAAAATTTCTCCCGGTGAGTGTAAACGTTGCGCGAATCGACAAAGAAGATGCGAGCTTTGTGCATTGCGTGGGAGTCATACACACATGCGCGCATTGGGCGGAAGTGGGCCGACCTTGTTTCCTGAAAAGTAATCTAGACGTCAGGTTGTGTGCGCTTTTATATACATTGCATCGAGTCACGTTTGGCCGCTCGATGCCGCCAGCCGCGCGCGCGACACATCGCCCAGAGAGACATGCCGCTCTATATGTTCGTGTACGTATATACAGCTGTACTATACCCACCGAGCTTTTCATTCAAGCCGCGCGCGCCGACGCCCCCCTCTATACTCGCTTATTTGTATATCGGATTTTTTTTTCGCTGTCTTTTAATAAGCTCGTCGCATGCGCTGGGATTTTCTGTGTAGTCATTCTCGTGCGCGGTTGGTAAAAGTGCATGGTAATAAATGAGATTTTATATATAGGAGTATTTTTAAAAATTATTTCGTGTGAATAAATGCTGCTGTCGACGTCTGAATGTTTATTTTACAGCATTACCTAAAGGAACTTGTTTAAAGGCGAATTAAACCCTTTTATTATTGTCCTCGGGATATTGTCTATTTATTTAGGACAATGGCACATGCGGGCTGTGCGCACGTCCTTTTACTCTAGCGCGTAAAGCCGGACGTTAACTCTCGTTGAATAATATTATAGATTATATGGGGCTCACATATCTGGCTTTTTCGATACTAGGAAATCTAAGTGCGCTTCGCGCACCTCATATTATACCATCAATTATATCTTTCCAGAATGATTTTAAATTTTGCCGCCTGCTGAGCATCAACAGTTCAAAGTGTCAAAATGAGTTACGTAACACACTTTATGCATTTAAAATATGAACACAACAGATATGTTTAAAAGTAAAATGTGAGTAAACGCTCATGTGTGTTAAATGACACATTTTAGTTGTTTAAATTAACACACTTGGTTTTGCAGTGTAACCGCGCGCAGTTATACAATAAAATTATCATGCGTGATTTTCGTGGTGGATAAGCGCATTTGTTTCCGTGCAATATCGTTAGCGATTCAAAATTTATTCCTATAGCAGGTAGAACAAAATTTGTTTCGTTTATTGACGCTGCGTGCTTATATTCGTGTTTTTAAGTTCCTCGAATATATCACATGACTCATCCTCATTCGAAGTATTGATTACCGAGAAGTGGGCGAAGATGATAGGGTATATAATTGTTGCATGAAAAATAAACCTGTCCTAATTTCGTGACGGAAATAGCTTCATACGAGCTCAATAAAATCGATTAAACAGCCGCTCTTATGCTTATTGATAAGCAAATTGTAGTAAATGGAAAATTCGTTTCCTTCCGTTATATTCAATTACATAAAATCTACGAATCCGTCGCGAAAAAGCGAATGAAACGATCGTTTATTATTCAAACGCCGCTTGATAAAAGCACGACCGCTGTCAGAGTTAAACCGATCAAGTTTCTCTCTCCGGCTGTGCAGCTGGTATGACAACAAATCACGCGTATCTGCGATGTGAGCGTCAGCTAACCCGTCGCGCGTTATAGATAAACCTCATCGTCGTCCGCCGGAAGTCCCGTTGAGCCGTATCACTTGCAATCTCGCATAAGTAAGGGTTGCACGCAACCTTAGCCTCCCTTCTAGCTATAGAGAATAGACACTAAAGCGATCGAGCGTGTAACTCTTGACCAGTAGCATAGCTACTTAGGGCCGGCGGCACACACGTTATATATACACTGCACAGTCCCTCGTTTTGCATCGGATCAGTGACCGCCGAGTTCTCGCGAGAGAAACCCTTCTGGCGAGTAAGGCGAAGCCGTAGACGACGCATATACATACAGAGAGTATACCGCCGCAGCAACAAGACGATTGCTGCGACGGCGGGGAGCGATTATACGCACCGGATACCGAGCCGACGGGAGACGAATCCTCGTTGGCTTTGACACGCCGTCTAATTGCCTTTTTCACGTCTCAATCAGTCGGTATACTCGTCTTTCGCTCTCACTCTCCGCATCGGCCGATCGGCCTTCGCTATACCAAGTGATCCGTTAATTCGTCTCGGATATATATATATAGCCGAGCACTGCACACTGTACCGTGATTGATGGCCTCAATGAAACTCCGCTGCTGAGGTAAACATGCGCTCTTGGGGGGCGCAGTGATGTTCCATACTGATATGCTATCTGTAGACTCTTTCGAGTCTTGCATCAGTTTTCGGTATTTTAAGAACTAAGGCTGACGCTTATCGGCCCATCGCTGCGTGTACCAGCGATTACGTATAACGGGCTCCATTGAAATGAGCTGGATGGCCCTCGCTTATTAACGTCGCTAATTAAATTCGCGATTTTGGCGCGCGATAGACGCGTCGTTTATTCAGCAGCTATTGCCAATTTTGGTAATAGCCTGGCGCGTACGTTAATATGCGCTGCATGATTCAGGCTGGATGTAACCGTATCGTGAGTTTGATTGAATTTCGGCTGTAGGATGAAAAATCGATGAAAATAATAAACGGAAATAGAAAAAGGACCCTTGTTTTCAGTTAGCTTCATTTTTGGGTGATTCATCACCCAAGTTTTATCGCGAATCATGGCTAAATTTTTCAATCGAGCTATTTTTAGCCTTCGCTTTACGACACCAGCATAGTAAACTTTTGGCATTCGTTCCCGAAATTTCAAAATCATCGACGCGTCCGATTCTTCATTCGCAACGAACAACTGCCATAATTTTAAACACGTTGAACTCTATCCATTATAAAATTTTCGTAGAATTTATAAATATCCGCCGCGCTTCCCGGCTCGCGAAGATAGATGGCGCAAGATCACTTTTACATTTCCCTCGCTATTTTCTGCGCGTAGAATATATATATTTAGCGGTGTGCTAGCTATGCCAAAGCTGCCTTTGTTATAGGCCTGATACTAGTTGGGCCCCTCATACTGTAACTGCCCAAATCTCTTTTCATAGCGTTGATAAGACTTTAATGTACGTTTTTCGTTTTATAATGTGATCATGGTAACATGTAATATCAGCCATCTAATATCCCCTAATATATTGCTTGTTGGCAGGTGGGCGTCTCGGCGTAAGCAATGGCGAGCACGGCGGAGGACTACGGCTCGGAACTGCAGGAGTTGCAGTGGGGCGGTAACCTGGTGGGTGGCAGCGGTGCCGGGAGTACGCATTTCCTGCGCAGCGGTGGCTCCCATTATGTGCGCTGTGGCTCCGGCAGCTGTTACGAGGCCGAGGATCTCGAGCCGGCCTCCTCGCGACACCATCACTCCTCGGCTGGACAGCATCGGGGCTACTATAGTCCACCAGGCACTAGTTACACCATCGTCGAGAGGCCGCCCAGTGCGCCGCATCACCATTCCTCTCATGCCACCCCCTACAAGCATCGCGGACACAAGTCCACCATCGGCAGTGGCGCCATTTCGCCCGAGCAGGTTATCAGGTGAGCGTAATCGCATCGTTTCGCAATTAAAATTCTCCACGGGTTGAGTAGACTATAAGCATAGCTGCAGAGTTGAAATGTTCGCGCAGACGGTGAGGGAGATCAAAGGGTTCCGCAAAGCCGACCGCGGTAATTTAATACACAATTAAGATAGTATTCCAAAGTAGCACGCAGCAGAATCACTGCTTAAATATTCAAATTAACTAGTACAATGCAAATTATTCTCTCTCTCTCGTCGAGGTCTCAAACCAAACTGTGTTAACGATATTAAAGCCGCGTGCTGTAGACATTTTTCAGAATAATTTGCCCTAAACTCTTTGACATCTCCCGTAAAAACTTTACTCTCATCCGTGCTTTACGGTAGCCGCTTTAATTCGTAGTGTACGCTAAGTAGCTGTACGCCATTTCTGAGGCACATGATGCTTTTTCCACGAAACAGGAAAGCTCCGAGGTAGATCAAGTGAGTAACGAGCTACATAAAAGCTCGCAAAGTTTTCGCGCAATGAGTTTGCGCAAGCCTGTAATAATGTAATCATATTTTCGGAATGTCGGCGCAAAACGAGTTTGGCAAACAGCGCGCGAGCTTTTCGAATTTCGTTTTTGAACTTTTATGATATACTTGAAAATTAACATAATGAGCTGCATAAAAGATCGCTCTAATTGGCGTAGCTTAAACAATTTTCCACCTACTTCAAACTACGTGCTTGGCTTCGAGTTCCTTGTCGACTCGTCATTATAGATTTTTTTTTTTTTTTTTAACAATGTTGACCTAACGAGCATCACGGAGATTTCGTCCACACACCCTCGTGTCCAATTAGCGAGAGTATTTTCTTCTTGATGAGGAAAATATGACATTATATGATTTTCTTAAAGCCTCTTCGGCAATGGTCTCGCGGAGCGACGGCAGAACGAGAGGCGGACGCCTGCCTCGAGTCCAGCCTCGGTTGCGGCGTTGCGCAACTCGTCGAGTTCAACGCAGCCGACGACGACTGTCCAGGCGCCGCCTGTACCCCAAGCTTTGAGCTTGCAGGAGCTCACGGTGAGGACGATAATGATGACGCGGGAACCGCCCGACTCGCATCACGGCTTCGGCATTTGTGTCAAGGGCGGCAAGGATGCTGGTAAGAATCGCAATTCAATCCACAACCCCTAGTGTCACGCACACTTTCTTCTCATCATATTATCGTTGATTTTTGAAACTTGGACTTTGAGATGATGTTATGCGAGTAAAAGATCTTTCGGAGAACACACTCTCTCTGCTCTTGTGTGCCCATTAGTATTATCCTATATACTACATTGTGTACACACGTGTAACACACAGTTGTAGTTTTGTGTGATCGTTGTTTCCGAAATGTTTTTTGCTGGACTTGTATTATAAATTGATGACAGTCGTGTGCAACTGACCTTTTATTTGAAAATATCATGAACTGAAAATCTTTCTTGGCAGTTATTGCAGTTGTGTAATTATGCAGATTGAATGATTTGAAGATCATTTTGTTTTCATTGAAAGCTTTCTTATATATCGTTGCTTTTGTCAAAAATCATGATTTTAAATACATCGAGCGCGTCCTTCGAGATCCTCGGAACTCTGCCGCTGAACAGCGAAGACGAATTTATTGTTAAATGCTATACTATGGTTCCGAGCATTTCGATGGCGCGCCTAATCTAATCGATATATCACATAACATTGAGTAAAAAAAAAAGGATAAAGAGTTTGACTGCGATGTCTTTCTTGTCTGTTTGGCTGAACCAGATGCGCAGTCAGGTAACTCATTACACTCCCAGAGGAAATTAAGAGAATGAACGTCTAACTAAAAGAACAAAAAAAAAAACACAAATAAAATAAAGAAACGATTCATTACAAGCCTGTACGTACAGAGCCAGCACGTCGCATGCATTAACGCGTGAGATACGAAAAAAAGAACGCGAGGCCAAAGTTTGTTAACCTTTTTCTCTATTATGCTATCATATAACATCATAATCATATAGTGATCGTTTCTCACTTTTCTCTATCTTTCTCTCTCGCTATTTTTTTGTACTAAATGTGGATGTTCAGAGGTGATATACTACATTCTATAAACTCACAACGAAGAACCTCGCTGTGGGTTTGCAATGATATCGTTGATTATTTTATTAGCACCCGAGTATACCTATTATATGTGTGTATATATAGTTGTTTACGTTTGTACGTGCAGTCGGTGTCGCATGGAAATGTTTTGAGCATAATCTACACGCACCAACACGACATCGGAGAGTCTCGAGGCGTCGCGTGCGAGGGCGAGTCGTGGCCCATATATTTCGCCCGCTATCGTGAAAGAAGCGCTGAATTATATGGCGTCGCACCACCAAGGTGCGGGACGTCGATTTCCTACTCGCGGGAGCAGAGGTGCCGATATCTACGTCGCGCTATTTCTAGATTATGTCAGAAAGTCGCATTTTTGCAAGATTTGTTGAGTGCTTATACGAGTCGCTAAAATGTGTGTGAATTCAATTTTTCAATGGGTATGTAGGCCAGCAGATGTATTAAATTGAATTAAGTTTGCCATAATAATATTATTCTTAAAATTGTCTTCGTAATCGATGTTGCTATCTAATGGACTCGTTATGTGGAATTGAAGCAAACGTTTACGCAATCGATTCGATCCTCGAAACGGCCTTTAATTAAGCGACGAGTACTATTCCTTTTAATTGGCAAAACTGCTTAACTCCAATAATAACGGAATATCGAGGAGCGGGTAGTAGTAGAGTATAATTTCCAAAACACACATTAATTCTAAGACGCCTGCAGAGCTCTCGAGACTCTCGCTGATGATTTACTTATCCACCAGTCTGTTAAAGTGCATGAAGAATAAATTATATGCATCCTTAGGCTAGAACACCCGGGTGCTAGTTAATTAGGCAAATAGGCAATCATACCGATTGCACATAGAAGCTGTTCTACTTTTATACCTAGTATTGCAATGGCAGCGTGTACACGTACAATAACATCGAAGCATATAAACGCGATGATGTTTCTTCGATACTTTTTCATTACCTTTGACATTTTTTCTTACTTATCTAAATATTTATCAAAATAAAATACTGTATGTCTCTTAAAATTGTAAATACTTTTGGCAGCTTTCATTTCCTCTTGACGTCTCTTGAAGGTACAGGGCACTCAACTTGTATTGCTTACCACAAGCTGTCTAAAAAGAAAAAAATTGTGAGAAATCTGTTCAGTTCCCTCAAGGCTTTTTTTCAATATAAAAAACTGTCATTTTCACGTCTTTAGATATTGAATTGCAATATGTCAGCCATCGCAATATTTTCATGCACCAAAAAACCTCACTCAACATCGATTCCTGCTTTTCTCTGTTTTCACCACTTTGCATATCGCAGCATACAAGTTTTTTCTAATCTTTTTTGTTTTCTTCTTTTACCTCAGCGTGATACATTCATTCCTGCTGTCAATTCTGAATTCTTGAAGTTTTCACTAACGGCTATCTTTTTCATAATTAATTTGGCGCTTACATAGATCTTCATAGATCTGAAAAATTGCCATGTCATGAAAAGTCAGTGTCAATTATCAAAGTTTATGAAATTTTCCGTAAACCAAGTTTTCGCAGTAGATGTTTAACTTTTCGCAAAAAAGACGCATAGTTGCGGCAAAAACAAATGACAGCAGGAACGGATAGTGATGCAATAGCGCACGTTATGGCTATATATAAAAGAACCACAAGCCTTATAAAAAAAGCGCAATGAAAGAAAAGGATCGCAAAAGCGCGAGCGAAAGATGCTCTCGCGTCGACTGACGTTGAAATGTGCTGTTCTCAGGGGTGGGAGTCTACATTTCGCGGGTGGAGGAGGGCTCGGTGGCCGAGCGCGCTGGACTCCGGCCAGGCGACACCATCTTGGAAGTCAACGGAACGCCCTTTCGGGCAGTGACCCATGAGGAAGCCCTCAAAGTAAGTCTGCCTTTTCTATTATGTGTATTATACATACCTGTGGTGTGCGGCTTTTTCTCGTCGGCAAAGCTGCGGTATGTGCATTTCGCGCTACCGCCTTCTTTGAAATTTTAAAACGTTTGCGAAATCTCAAGAAATGCGGGTGAAGACAAACTGCTGGAGTGTATAAGAAAACGGTTATTTGCTTTTGACGTTGTAGCTATCCAGATATTTGTACATTCGATATAACTTGATTATTTACCTTTGACAGCGTCGCGAACGCTGATACATAATCAGCAAGCTGGCACGCGCTTGTAAACGCGCTAAATATTTGCTCACGAGAGCTGACTGAAAGTAACTAGTTACATAACCCAGAGGACGCATCGGTGTTTTCGACTCTGCCAACTTCGCTAAACTGTGTTGATTAGCCTCTTTACTCTGATGCAAATGTTCCAACATGGAAGCTATGGATATTGCAAAAGCTTGTAAAAACAAAACAGCAAATTAAAGTATATCTTGATCGCGCTGACTAAATTCCTTAATACTGTTTTCGAGCGGGTTATACTGCAGCTGTGGGAAGAGAGAAGTTACGACACGATAGCCGGCGTCCGCGTGTAATTGCATTTGCGGTGCAGTTACCCAAATTCAATTGCTGGGTATTATAGGCTAATCTACATTATAGAACCAGCCTCAAAAGACTCTAACATATCTTTCCCGTTCGCCCTCGAGTGTTCGCTTTTATATTGCGTTCGAATAAAAACTTTTTAATAAACCTCGGATTTTCAACATTTTTGCAAGTACAGCGAATTCTCAACTCGAGGTAATAATTTCTCGAGATCTTCACGACGCTGGGCTTTATTTGCATAAGGAACAATGCTCGCGTGCACATCAGAGGGGGAGAAAAGGAGACTCGAGCGGCTGATCGCACGCGGCAAAGGGAGTAAAAGTTGGAACTGTGTCGAGCGGCTCGCGCGCGGAAACACGAAGAAAATGAAGGGAAAAAGTACGAGCAGCAGCAGCCCGTGGGGTAATCTCTGGTGTAAACTCTTCTGATGGGAATCTTCGCTCGTCTTCCTCACGAGGTTACGGACAAAAGAGCCGAGCCGACAATGGGCCATCGGGGTATCGGCTCGTCTAATAGCTAGGCTATACGTGTACGTTATATATATATCAGCTGCAGTCCTTTTTTCGCGCACACGGACGTGTCCGGTGCTACTGCTCTCTCGTGTGTGCGAACAATGATAGCCCAAGATTTTCGGCGACGTGGAATCTGGGGCACATTTTAATAAAATTCATTAGGGTTTGCTCCTCTCTATTGTCTCCTGCTGGAAATTCGCGATCGTCGCGTCTTCGAAAAAGAAAAAAAATGAAAAAGTTGTTTTAACACTCGCTATAATTAGAATTCATTCCTCGCATACATCAAACCGCGCGTAGCGACGTTCCAATTTTGTCTGATAAGGAAAATCGTTTCCGCGTGCGCGCAAATTGAACGGAGAGAGGAGAGAGCATTGTGCTGCCGAGGAGGGATAATGGCTCGGGCGAGTCTTCACGAAAGACAGATGTCGCGGAGCTGGCGGAGAAAAGTGAGACGTTGTAGTCCTAACGGCTCCGGCGCGACGCGGCACAAGTCATCGCTCTTGCACACAGGCTCGCGAGCGTACATCGATCCCTCGGGTAATCTTTCATTTTTCTGCATCGGCGCGCTCGGCTACTTTCCTCAATCAGCGCCTGACAAAACGTCGTATATCCTTCTTTACCTCTTGGGAGCTGAATGCACTTGTGTCCGGAAAACTAATAACGTTGACTGATGCTTGTTTTTTCACGATCGTCAAACCGTCGACTGAAAGATGCAAATCGCAGTAGTATAGATCGCTGTATAGCGGTGATACGAAGAAGAGAAGAAACTCATACAGATATCTCGGGGGGAAAAAAAGCGCTCGCGTCCAACTCGCGCGGCGCCAGTCGTCCTGGCGCCATAAGAGCCCCGTCATTTATTTTTCCTACATAATGCAACGGTAGTAGCGCCGTTAACATCAACCCTCTCTCCTTTGCTCGGATATATAAAACTCGCGAGCAAACAGCTAGCAGCAGCGGAGGAGGAGGGCAACGGCGCAGATCGATCCGAAATTGCCTCGACACCGCGAGACGGGAGTAGAGCAGAGCAGAGCAGCGTTTTCGAGAGGCTGCCGCCGCGTTGTTGACCGAGAGTAGACAAGAAAGAGGGAAGAAGCTACTGCCGAGAGGGAGCACTAGAGTATAGTGAAGCTCGAAGCTCAGACAGTAGTGTCAGTAGTCGCGCGCGCGTCTCACCGGACCGAGCCTTTTTCTACTTATATACGTCATCCGCTGATCGAGAAGTATAATAGGCAATCGGTGCGTATACACGTATACTGCAGCAGAGAGTGCGCTGATCCGTGTATAATGGACTCGAGGGGATCGGATTCTCGTTTGCTACTGCTAAGAGGACAAAGGGTCTCTGTGGCAAGAACTCGTTTGAAAAAAAAAAAACTTTGTTACACTTTGTTGCTTCTTCGCTTGCCTGCGCACAGCTTTCTTCCTTCCTTGCCAGCTCTTTCTGCTCTGCTCTGCTCTGATCTCATTAGTGCGCTCGGCTGATGCGAAAATCATTTTTTGGCTGAGAGCAAGCGAAAGTTAGAAATGAGATTAAGCGTAGTTAAGCTTCGATGTAATTACGCTTAATTCGTGTATCTCCGTTAAAACTCTCCCGCGATATCGGACTTTGATCAGTCAATAGTTATAGCACGGTATCTCTTAGCCTCCGGTGATTTATGAAGAAGCCCATTAGACTGGAATCTCTTCATTGCGCTGACGGTTGTTAAAAAGAAAAATTTGCACACAAAACGCCAGCGGAGAAAATCAATTCCGGCAGTCGCGCCCACACGCGAATTAAGATAGCCCGAGTCCGATAGACGTACATCACCGTAGTGAATGAAATCGCAGCAGCAGCAACGCCGTGACCACCGAAAACCAGACACTGGCTAAAGCGTCCTGGGATAAAGATCCAACGGATGGATTTTAATCGGCTCTGTCACGCGATCCGCCTGTGAGCGCATGTGTATAGATATCGACGCGGAGGAGCTAGAAAAGGGCTGCGCCGGAAGTTGGTGAGTTTTCGCCCGGCGAAGCCTAATATCCTGTGCCGCCGCTGGGATAATTACAGGGACTGTAAGGCCTGCAATTATTGCGGCAGTATAAGCGATCATCGACCTCTGAAAGTTCAAATGTTTGATGCAAGTTTATTCGCTAGAATTTCAAAGCAGTCTTGACGATAATCTATACGATACACACCGCGTATACGCCGCGGGGAAACCTTTTTCGAAGATTGAAAGTGCTGAAAATTTAAGCTGGTATTCCGAACACGTACGGCCTTTCGATTCGTGTGTGCTATTCGGTAATTTTATTCTGCGAATGCTTTAAAGACACTGATAAAGCTTGGAAATTTATCTGGGGTTTCGAATATTGAAATAGTTTCGTAGGTTACGCGGTGGAAAAGTTTGTGAGGAATTTGGAAGGGCCGGTAGGCCTTTTAAGAAATTTACGATCCAAGTTGAAACGAATCTCCAGTGACTGCTGCAAGTTTTAATTAGCTTTGTGTATACGATTGTAAGGCAAGTGATATAAGATACGGATTTATACAAATTCGCACAAAGCCGCTTTAATTATAATCGCTTGAAGCGTTGCATCAATCTAATTGTGTAATAACGGTCAAAGTAAAATTCAAGGAGCCGTTATTATTCATCGCCTTTTGCATAATAAGCGCATTTAAAACTGTTAAGCGTCTGAATTTATGTACTGTATATAGCTTGGGGGGGAATTGCGGAGGGTTAAAACTCGACCGAAATTGGACTGCCGAGCTAAGATTCGGAACATTGAAACTTGGGGTGTTTTGTATTTCAACGCATTGAATGCGGGGGTCAGGTGCATTCGAAATTAAACGCTATCCGAAACTGCGGCGTTCTGAATTAAACAGCCGGAAGTTTCGCCCTCTATATACACACCTATAAACGACTCTCGCCCACACCAACTCTCGCGATTGTTGTTCCTGTAAATTCACGACAGCCAAACAACGAGCAAGAACGTCTACTTTTTCGATTCTCCAAATACAGATGTCTTATACCAGCGCGTTTTTGCAGCATTAGTTACGCAACGGCATGGCGAGAAATCACGATATCGCAAAAAGCACCGACAGCATCATTGGCAGGGTCGCGCAGAGTTTTTGCGGTGCCGCACAGATTTACTGCTCTCGCGCGCTTGGAAATATTAGTTCGCGTAAACTATATACACAAGACACTACGCCTTCTGCTAATTCCGATCGGTCAAAGAAATTCATTAACCCCCTCGGTCGCATATAATGGAAAATCACAGAGTCAACAGTAGTGAAAATTCGCGCGTCTAACTCTCCGCTTTTGGCAATCATTCGTTAGGCGCTGTTTGCCTTACCGGATTAGCAGAATTCGCGCTGACTCGGTAAAACATCTGGAGCCCGGGGTAAATGAATTCCCACGTCGACGAGAAAATTTCATTAGCCTACTTGAGTTATGTATTTTTTTCTCCTCTAGCTTGGACAAATATGACTCTCAATCTCAATTTTAATACTTTTCAACGCTGTAACGTAATCACGCGAAGTTTCAATTTCGAAATTAGCTGCGTTTTTTCGGCAGCAGTGAGGAGTAGTTTTTGGATAACATCCCCGGTGCCTGATTGAAAATCAATAGAGTCGACGCGACGCGGTAATTGATGAAAAACAAACTGTCCGACTTATCCATTTGGTCAGTCCACGCCCGTTAAAATCACGTTCGACTAGAAAACTCGAAAAATAACAAAGCAGATAGATTTCAATGAATCGGAACTTTTCATTTACCCTATAGCAGCGATGACAAAGCACGATAATTTCCGAAAACTCTATACGAGAAACTACTCGACTCACCCTATACGTATCGAGTATCCTTTTCCAAGGTTGCGTTATCAGTACAGTCCCCTATACCAAAGCTAAAGAAGGGTATAGTGTTATTTTTATCGTCTGCTTCTTACTTCCGCGTCTTACCATACAAATATATTGATCGCCGATTGACCAACCCCGATTGCACACTGTACACAGAGCGAGAGGAAAGAAAAAGAACATATATACAGGATAGTACAGTCGTTGTCGCCAAAAGGGCGCGATAGTATTTGCCACGCGCGAGCGGGAATTTCAGGAGGCGTAGGAAGTGGCATAAGGACGAGTCTGGCGGCGGCGGCGGCGGCGGCAACCATGCCGGGTCAAGGATAAGCAGGATGTGACGTCACGGGGTTGGCCCGTACAAGATCGATATCACACCGCCGCTGCCTCCCGCCGTCGCTCGACGAAACACGCGCCGCCCTAGAAGCGATTTCTTGTCCGCTATCACGAAACACACGAAAGCTTCGTTATAGTGCGCTCGAGTTTCTCTCTCTCTGTATATAGCGATAAATTTTCATCGTCCAAAGCCACTTGCATTATCCTCCTCGTCGTCGCTTATGAACTTGAACAAACAGACGCTTATGAATAATGCGTGGTTGTTAAGCTGGACGTCTGCTTAGAGGAAGCCGATGGAATTAGCACCTGCTGATTTATTGGCTCGTATGATCTTCGGCGCCGGCCAGCTCTGAAATAATTGTCGCCGAGACGCTGATTGATTGGATTTTCGGGCTGTTCCCCCCTCTATTGGGAATTCGCGGGAGAAATTTATTTCCGAAATGAAAATGCCCAGTCTCAAGAGAGATTCGCCAACGATGACTAGTGGCCGCATTGTAAAGTGAATATTCACTTACAAGTTCCTGTTTATCACTTCGTTATTGCGAGACAAATGGGTTTTCGTGCATATACGACGATCTGGATTAGAATTTGTTCAAAAGGACAATGGAAGCGCGTTTCTGACCGACTTTGAAAACGAGCACGTGTAATAATCCTGGTTAGAATACGTTCGAAATGACAATGGGAGCACGTTTTCAGAACGACTTGGAAAATGAGCAGTGCTATTCGTGGTAAAAACTTGGATGAAAAGTCAACAGTGTCGTCTGAAGACTTTTCGCGGCTGTGGGGATTTCGCGATTGAAAAACTTTCGAGTAACGAGTTTTCGAACAAATATTCAATTAACAATGTCGTACAGATCAATGAACCCGCGGTCATCCGCGCGTTGAGCGTTTTCGAGTGTAAAGATAAATATTGTAAAAAACAGCGTTTTCACCAAGCGAACATTCAGCTTCCTCGCCGCATTTGTTTACTCGTTGCAAATTATTTTATGCATACACCTGGCTCGGCAATAAAACGTATTCATGTACGAGCACGTACGTATATTTTCACGCAAGAATGACTTCCGCTTTTTTAAAGAGTGATAAATCAGTGAATCGTGTACGCTTGAAATTTTACCCAATTTCTCAATGTTACAGATGCTGAAGTCCTGTCGGACGCTGAGCATGACGGTACGCGGTCCAGCGATAGACCCTCGCTGTCGGGGTGGTCACCCGATCTGGCCACAGACCCGACAGCAGACCTGCAGCTGGATGGACAGACAAGGCAGACCTGCATCGCCACCGCCTGTCAATCCACCACGTGATTCAAGATATGGACCTCGTACAAAAAAGGTCGACCTCTGCATCGAACCGGGCCAGTCGCTGGGCCTTATGATACGCGGCGGCCTTGAGTTTGGCCTCGGAATCTACGTCACTGGCGTCGACAAGGACAGCGTCGCCGAGCGCGCTGGTCTACTGGTGAGACTCGCTTGCTTATCTTGCTCTGGTGTACTTATTTCTGATGTGTACGCGGTTCATGCGCATTGTTCTGCTGTCTCTACCGAGATTGTTTTCATGGAAGTTTTTATTTTTTATTTTTTGTCATTGACCTCAACTGTATGTGTGGAGTAAGTTTTGATGCAGTTTTTTTGAAAATATTGAGGGACATACGGCGAGATAGTGGTGTGTAATACGTAGATGTAGTCCTTAAACACATTATACCCATATCTTCATAATCATTTCAAGCATCAAACTCATGAATTTAACACTTTTTATCTGTCAATCATCGAGCAATGGTAAGCAAAATTTAAGAAAATAATTATACTTCAATAAGGCAAAGAATATTTACTTTTGCATTTTTTATCTCTATTATATAAACAAATTCCTCTCTTATATGGCTGCCTATCATACATAGATTAGATGCGATTCTTCAAGTTTTCTTCACCAATTACACTCTTTTTATAAATCGATTATATCAATCAAAGATATGAGGTATACAGTAGCTAACGCGGCGAAACAAATCATCAGATCAGCGGACTTGAAACAGATAGCTTGTTTTTCTTTCGGGTTTTCACTGTGCACAAATTTATGAACAGGTGCAGGTAAGCGTAGTGCAAACAACAATGTAAATACACTACACCCCAGAGGAGACACTTTGGCCTTCGAACTATCGATATTCCATGAAACTGCAAAAGATGCTTTTCAGTAATGAATGGTACAGCCCTGCGCTCGTAACCCCTCGAGCTAATCTCCTGAAATAATGGCTTCAACAGAGATAAACCGATGTGTTTTCGCATTTCCGAGAGCGGGTTTTGCCATTTACTACCGCCGAGTAGCCTTTGAAAATTTTCACTCGAATGCATGTTTTTATAAAACTACATAGATGCTATTTTCTATTTACAAAATACAAGAGCGCAAGAAGCTCGATGTAAATCAAAAACTCTTGTTTGTACGGCGATTATCATCGAAAAATACCTGCGCGCGTTGGTGTACGGATAAAAGTTTTTGATTTATAAAAAAGTACTCGAGGTATAAAAGCCTTTCACGATAACGAAGCATGCTGTAAATGATCACAAAAGAGAAAGTGAAAACGAGGGAAAAACAAGGATCTGCTTCATGTCTGATGGCTTGTCTCGCCTGAACTGCGAGAACCTGTATATCTTGCTCTGCGTCGCAGAGTCGATCTCTTCCACCTTCTATATAATAATAATAGCAATACAAACGCGAGCATAGCAGCTCGAGCGTGAAAATGAGGTTCAATTGTAAACGTGTCGATGTGTGTTGTGTCGGACACAGGTGGGCGATCAAATCCTCGAGGTGAACGGTCAGAGCTTCGAGGAGGCGACGCACGACGAAGCCGTGCAGATCTTAAAGGCGAGCAAGAGGATGAGCCTGGTGATTCGCGACGTTGGCAAGGTGCCTCACTCGTGTACTACCAGCCAGCCGATGGTCGTGCCAGTTTCGAGGTATCAGGATCACGACTCCCTGCTGCTCGAGAGCCCTGGAAATCATCGGCCGCCTAGTCCTGCGTAAGCACCCACGCGACATTTATTTCTCTCGCTCTTCATCTTTCTCTCCGCTGCGACTTTTTCTTCTTCCTTTCTCTCTGCATATTCTTTTACTTTCTCTAATACTACTATCTGCTGCTGCTGCTGCTGCTGCTGGCTCGAGCACTCTATACCGAGGCGGCTCTGCACGCGAATACATTTCTTTTATTAATTTTGAAATTCAAATTTTATCGGAGATCTACTTACCGCGAAGAAAGTAATATCGAAGCCGAGCTATATTTCTCTGGATTTATAATCCCCATACTGCGCAAGGCAAGAAGGATTTTAAAGAGCCAAGACGAATCGACGTCGTTTTTTTTTACAAATTTCCAAATTTAATTAAAGAGATTTTTCAAATAATTCATACATATTTAATGGATACTTTGTTTACGCAGATACTCTCTGGTAGACGATTACTACGAGTAAATATCAATGTTTCTCAATTTACTTATTCTGTACATTTAGCTGTAGAAATCGAATACACGAAACTCATTAGATAGTCTTATTTTAGCATTGACGATAAAATTGAAATCATGTAAAAGTATCTCGGCTTATACCATGAAAATCAAAAGCTTACTTTACGATTAGGCTGTGCTAATTAAAGATAGAACGTAATTAGTTGACGCATACGAGCGTAGACGAGGCATACATTTTAATTAATTTTAATTCCATACATACGGTACTGAGATAAATGAAAGTAGGCTTTTTTATTTTACCGTACATCCGGAGTATGATATAGGTAAATTTATGGCTTTGAGTATACATTTGAGTTGAGCTGCACAGCATGCCTCCGAAGCACAGGTTTGGCTGAATCAATCCATCCGACGGAATCGATGATTTAGCGTTATACATCAAAGAATCTTTTTCTGTATTATATAAATATTTATTAATTACAAAAAAAGTATAAAGTACTGTAAAGCTAGAGATAAGGATAAAATGCAAAAACAGCTTACTAACGACAATTGCATCAATGCAGTAGCAGCTTAAACGATTGGAGGCACCGAGGCGTACACCCGATCTCGGCGGCGACGGCCGCTATGGTCGAGGAGAAGGCGCGCGTCGTCCTGGCGCGCAGCGAGAGGGCCGCGCTCTCGCAACTTCTCGCCGACTACAGGACCCGCAGACTGACCGTCGAAGATCTCGTCGTGAGCCTCGGAGACCTCCTGAACACGCACGAGAAGCTCACGTTGCTCACCGAGCTGCGCGAGCTCGTCGACAGCAAGGACAGGCCGGCCTTCGACGATCTCGTCTACCGACCCAGGCTCTCTAGGGTAAGTGCTGTTTCTAATGCTCTTTTTTTTATTTCCGCAGCTGCGTTGAATTTTATCTGGCCGAGAAAACTCGTTATCCGGAGTAGCTCGGAATTGGACGTTCTTTTTTCGAATTTTCAAATTACGCGCTCTCCGAAAGTACCTTATATATTTGAATTTTATGCAAGGCGCTTTAGGCCATCTCATTAACGTCGGATTAAATGGATTTTGCCCTATAATCTGCAGCTCGCTCGCGATTAAATATTTGCCGAATCATATAATATCTCACAATCGACTATTTAGAACTGGTTCACCGGACGCGCAGAAAAGTTGGGTCAAACGAATATACGTTTTCATTGTTGCAGAGAAAAGGTGACAGGGCACACAACTCGGACCTAATAGTGACGCCATCGCTGCACGAGCTTCCGGTAAGTCCTCTTGACCCAGAACAATTTCAAACTCACATTATCTCACGTTCGCCGACACGCAAATCTCTCTGTCTACATATATTTATTGATGAATATCTTTTTTTTTTTTGATCTCATACTGACGATACCTCTTGTTTTTTTTTTTACTATATATATCTTTTATCTTTACCCTCTGTCTGTGCATCGTACATTATATAAAAAGAATTTTACTGATCTAGCAGAGTATTATATATTTTTTCTCTTTCTTCCTCACGTATTCACAAAATCTTGCCCATCTTCTGTCACTCACTTCTATCTTCCACGATCTCGCAGAACGAGCCTGTGTACTTTGTTTCCTCGCTTTCAACCTAGCTATAGTATATTATACGTATGCAAAGAGAATAAATTGTCAGCACATTCGCGTGCGAATAAATAGTTCCGCGCAGAGAAGGCTTTTAAAGTATAATACGCGAGGCGGCGACTGCTGCTGTTCTTCCCGATGCGAGAGGAAACGCATTCGCTACCTCACCTCTTCGAAAGCAGTTCCGAGAATCTCCGGTAATGAGAAATATACAGAAGAAATAAACCAAGCGGAATCCTCGCGATGCTCGAACGATCACTTTGCTCTGTCTAACTATACTCCTCACTTTCTATATACCTAATATTCGTGTGTACATGACTAGATTGCTAAAACAGCCCCTCGTAGAACATCCTCTTCTCGAATCGCATATATCTATTACATCCAGCCCATGTACAACGAAAACAGAGAGAGAGAGAGAGAGAGAGACATTAAAAAGTTTCGAGAGCGTTTCGCTGTGCAAAAGCCTGAGAAACAACGAAGGCTGCTGCCGCTGCGAAAGTGCAAAAAAAAAAAAAAAACGAGAGTGAAAAAAAAGCAAAAAGATTCGAGCGCGTGTGTGGGAAACATGCACGAGCACGAGAGAGAAAGGGCTGGAAGAAACTCGTTGTCGATTGGAGAGGTGCGAGGCAAAGTATATCGATATGCAGTCGAAAAGCCAAAGTGGACCATCTGGCGCTTCGGCCGAGGGGCTCTGGGATTAAACGCACTTTGTTTATGAAGAGAAAAAAAAAATAAACGAGCGCGCGAAAGCTCGAGAAACCGCACACTCGTATAATATATCCTCCCCCTCCGTCCCTCATAGAATACCGCTAACAACTGCACGAGCGCACTGTTACCTGATTGGACTTTCGAAATATTTCTTACGACTTTTTTTTTCATTCTACTCCTGCTTCTGTTTTTCGTATAACGGCACTTTTACACGCTTTGGAGCTTTTGAGCACGAAACCGGCGCAAAGTTCCTCGGTGACGCAGACGGCGAAAATCGGATTCTTTCCTTGCATGCTAGATTTTCTTCGAGTTTGTAAACACGAAGCGGAGTAAGTACAACTTTAGCCTTCGACGCGTAAAGCTCGAACTGGGTTTACAGCTTTTTGTTTATGCCATATACTACGCGTCACGACATAAACTACTTGGTTAGAGCTATTGTTTCACATTACTCGATTTGCATAAGAAATTCGCTTCTCGTCGACGGCACGTGGATTCGGCATCCGAGTGTGTACATGGTATTAGCTTAAATTTTAAGAAACTTTTGATAAAGTTTTAGCATAATCCGTCAATAAAGCCCGGAAACTCGGCTGCTGTTCTCCTTGGAATCGTTAGACGCCTCAAGGCCCAACTTACTTATATAGTTTGATTCCTCTGTCTCGAGAATTTCCGTCTTCGCATCCGCTTTCAATATACCGCTTTCAATATATATATAAGAACAGAGCTAGTATCAGCGATATGCGGTATGCGACGCACTGCGAAATTCCTTGATGCATAAGTTTGTCCCGCGATACCGACACCGACCAATACCAAGTGCGCATAAATATTGTTTCGCTTCGAAGCTTATCTCCTCTATATACCAGTGTTTGCTGCTCTTCGAAACTTTTTCGCCTATCCAGATAAAATATTTTTCTCTATTCTCTCTTGAATATCCTCTCTTTCCTTTCTGTATTGATTGCTACTGGAAACTTTTTATTTCACACGACTGAATAAAATGACGAAATTAAAAATGAAATACTCCGAAGCAGTCGAATTGTCAGCCGAAACAGTATAGTGAAGCTTGTTCTCGTAGACGAGAGTTTCGGTTCGCAGTCCTGCTTTCTATAAACTGAAATCTAAAACTAAATACTTTTTTCAACACACGCACTGTATTAATCTCACACGTCAATATATACATCTGCTTGGCTTATATATACGACAACATATATCTGTGGATACAATGTAACTGTGCTAGGCGCTTGACGCACCAGATTGTTGGTTACGTGTTGTACGAATAATAATCAGAGTTTTTGTCGCCTGCAGTACTATACGAGAATGCACGAGAGTGAGTTTGCTCGAGCTTTTCTTGCTTATATAACACATCGACAAGTGAACCGGATTAATTAATTCCCTTGAATATTCAGATAAGAAAGTTGCCGCTATTTTTTTCCTTTATCAATTTCTATTCGTGTATACGATAACGATCGCGCTAGACACAAAGGCACATCGCGTCGACGTCAAAACGGAATGAGAATTAATAAAGCATTCGCCTCATGCCGCTTTGCTATATACTCGCGTTGTGCAACGCTCGAGGAAGTCACGATACTGTACAGTCCAATCGCGAGCTTTGTTTCCCTCAATAATGAATACACTCTCGAGCTAGTGGACTGTGCAGAGCTTTTGTAAATTGTATCGTGATTTGCGATATAGAAGAAGTTGCTCGGGTACATAACGATGAAAAAAGCACGTATGAATTATCGAGAGATACGTTGATCGAATAAGTATATTAGTAGAGCTAAGTCTGTGATTATAGCCGTAAAAATTATCCGCGTTTCTAGCCATCGAAGACAGGTGGCGCATAGGGGCTTTCCTATTTCCCTTGTCATAATCCGCGCGTTGAGCCTAGATATAGATACCTGATGCTTGGGCCGCTTATGCTATAACTGTGCACGCCAAGCCAAGGGCAAGGGCCTCTATCCTGAATATAGGATAACTTTTAAGCGAGTAATTTCGTGCCTTCCGCGGACTCACGCAGAGCCTTTGACATATCCGCGTGCGCGCACGATAGGTAGCAAGCACTATAGCCACGTTCTCTCATCGATTCGCCGCTTTTGATACGTAGAGCCTAGAAACCTATTTTTCCTGTATACACAGAGGAGCGCGCAGCCGACTACGATTTTTCATTTATATACACGCGAAACGAAACACACACACACACACGCATACACATGTAAACGAAAAGCTCGAGCATCGCAAGCTCTCGCGTGACTGTATGTGTACATAAATGTGAGAGTGTGCGTGTGTGTGAGCTGGGAAAAGTGAGCGAGTGCAGGGAGAGTCTGTTGAACGGTGACGAATTCTCGCAGAGGGTCATAAGCGGCGCCTGTTGCCGGCCCGGACGGCTGATGGACGTCGAAGGAGATCCCCTGGGAGTGACGGGACCTCTTCTGCCTAGGGAAAACCAGGAGTACCGTTCGCCCAGCGAGGACAGCGGCCTCGGGCCCGAAATGGGCAGCCGGACCAGGTCGATTACCTCTTTCTCTTTGCGATTGTCTTTTCTTCTTCTTCTTCTTCTTCTTCTTCTCCTTTAACTCTATAATATCACTGATATCTACTGTAATACTTCTCTACTATATTATCTCTACTCTTCACTATTTACTATATTTACTTCACATGATCAGGCATACGACCCAGATAACCCTCGTGTGTTCGCTCTTGATCGGTACTCGACCTCGAGCTCTAATAAACGGGCTCCTCTCGATATCGGCTGTATATAGTCATACACTGCATCAGCGCACGTACGAATTATATCAATAAACTTTTCACCTCAACTTGATCGAGAGCTAGATGGTCCGCGGGTCATCTGGGTATGTGTCTGATGGTAAATGATGAAACCAAAAAATAATGACTTACTCTAATCAGTTGTTCTACTTTACATCTATAGTCTTTCCGAGTCTGTATAAAAAAGGGTTCGAGACGGGAAACGTATAATACGGATCGCATATTTCTGAATGTTTTACGCTGCACAGCACAATTTTTCCAATTCAGACTCTGTGAATGTGTGTGCGACTATAATGCGAGAATAATGTCGGCTAACACTCGCGACTTATATAAAATCTGGCGTAAAATTTTGATGCTAATTCTCTTTCTTTCTCTCGAGCAATCGTAAAAGTTCTCGAGATAGCAGTCTCTCGTTCGCGGGCCGTTCTTAGAATACATTAGCGAGCGGAGCGCAATAAAGACGGCTACACGCGGCTGAATGAATAATCACGAGCAATAATCATCCCCTCTAGTGTCGCGCGCACGGATATAAAAAACTATTTCTCGCGCGAGAGCTACTGTCCTGCAGCAGCGCCGATTTAATCTCTCTCGCGCCAGATGCGAAAGAGTCTCTTGCGCGCGCGCGAAATGGCTTGCCAAAGTGGAGCGAGGAAAAAGGTCGGCTAACATCGTAAAAATGTTAATTTCCCAAATGAAATCATTAGCATGCCCCGAGTAGGCCGTCTAATTATTCTCTTCCCCCTGAGGCTCTGGAACACACAAGCTGTGCAAAAGTCTGTGCGAACGTATAGCTACCGTCGCCGCCGCGATTTCGTTTAATTGTTAATCGATATTTGGCCGCCCGCCACGCACATCTTTGACTCCGGGAGCTGACGCGCGGAATCGGCTCGCTGTATAAACGAGAAAATGCTACGTTCGATTTCGCGACCCTACTGCACGAAAGAGAGAGAGAGAGAGAGAGAGACACAACGGACTTCCGCTATTGACGCGCAACGAAATTACAGGCTGGAATACAGGGAATTATTCCAGGACTTTTTCAATCGGCTTTGAGCTCGAATTACTTTTGCGGTTTTCTGCGTGGACTGGACGAATGACTGCTGCTCATCGTTGATATTTGTTTCGATTCGCTTGTATAATTGTCGGAGAATTTAGAGCAAAAAACATTCAGAAATGCCGTAAGACTCTTGATGCGCGTTTTCTCCGGCAAGAATTCGAATAAACAAAGAAAAAAGAAAAGGCAATTTTGAGAAAAATCAGTACTTTGGGACATTGCAGAGGGGGATGCAGGCGAAGTCAGCAGCATCAGGTCGCCACGTCTGACCTCGCACTCTCCAACGATGACGAGTACGAAAACCAGGTACAAAAAGCCAATATTCGCGACTCTTCTTCTTTTTTCTCTATATTCTGCTATACTCTATAACTTGTTAAATTTGTCAAAAGAAAAAGAAAAATCGACAACAAATAAAAAAAACGACAACACCAGAGCACAGTTGAACTTTGTGATCTCTTCCCCCCTATCTCTTATCACGCGACATCACCCTCGCGTCATCATCAAATCACACACATACACACATTTTCAATCACGATGTTTTTATGTATCATATATTATTATGTATTATGTATACGAGACACTGTAACTCGAGATCTGTTTCTAATGCGATATACCGTTGCTCCATGCCGGGCGATTTTTCAATCGCAGGATTACGAGGACGACATGGAGGGTGAGCGTGGAGGCAGACGTCACAGCTCTCCCGGTGGCTCGAGAGGCAACCGGGACTACCATCATCATCTTCATGCCGACAATTTGGTAAGTCTCGTCGACCGTTTATACCAAGCCACACGCTGTCTTTATACTCTCTATCGCACATGTGATTTCAGGGGATCATTCGCCCTAATATTTTTTCTATTTATATATATATTACATATTACGTATATTAGAGATACGTCGGAGCTTCGAGGGGCCGAGACGCGCTATGGATTGTACTTTCTTTTTAATAGCGTCTCGGGGCCTCGAACCCTCCGAGTATCACGTATAGTTATTTCGTATATTACGAAGGTTACGATTTCGATGTTAAAGAAACTAGAGCAATTGTTCGAGATGTTTCCTCCCGTAGGCCGTAGACCAGAAGTTTATCGTAAGACACATTCATGTAAAACTAGAGCTAGAATTATTATAAACATTAATATGATTATCTTTCTTAATTCATTTTAGTCCAGTTGATATTATAGTCGTTGCTATATAGGTATAACATTAAATACATAGTATTAATTTAGATGCTATGTGTGTATACTTTATATAGTCAATAGATAGCGCTGATGATAAGTTCTTCGAGCTCCAAATCAATGTTTCGTCATGGTCGAGAAGGTTTACGAAAAAAAGATGCGAATTCTCGGCACGAAGGCGCATAAATCTGCGCCAAAGTAGAGATAAAAGCGAGCCAATCGAACGTTTGCTCAATAACGGCCTGTAGTTATATCATATATATTACCCAACAATTAGCCTTATACAATATGCGCAGCCATCGGGCTTACATAAAATCGGCCGCCCTCTGCACTGTTTTTCCCGCGTGTATAATTTCTTTCGTACAAAATAAACAGCGTATAACGCTTTTTATCACGTCCCCTCATCTTTCCGGCATCAGCCAGGTTCCCATACGCACGTGTGCTCGTGTACACCGACCGAATTTTAAAATTCGACGTTCTCTCCCAGGACTAATTTCCCGGTCAATAACTCGAGAGAGAGGAAGATCGATGAAATTCCCATATAACGATTTCACATCAGCGATATTCGGAAGTTGCGCACACTTGCGGACACGCCCTCTTCTCCGCAGCTTTAATAATTACACGCTTCTTCGCGCGCGCACTCTACCGACGAGGTTCAAGGTCACGTGAATTTTTCCCGCCTCTCTTCGGTCGGCTCTTCGGTGTTTTTTGTTTGGTCCTTTTTTTAAAAAAAAAAAGAGAAGAGTAGAAAGCGACTCGTGTAACTTACGCGCGCGTGGCTTATCGCGAAGCTATCGGCCGTACTTGAGTAATTGGACGGGGGGATGTACGTACCTATACGTTGCATGTAAGCGAATAGAATCCCGCGGATTTTAATGACGAAACTATCGGTTTCTCAGCCTCCTTTCCGTCTTGCTCGCACAGCCTTCGGAAACATCAGCAGCTGGTATGTTTTTATCCTGCCTCGCGCGCGAATAGCTTCTCTCCCTTACCATTGATTTCTTCTAGGATTTCCTTGGATTTTTCTTCAACGCCGATGCAGCGTCTTCCTCGAGATTTTCCTTTTTTTTTTTCGACGTGATCGATAATATCGATACGTGCAGTTCTGCGCAAGAGATAGGGCTGTTGCTGTGTGTGTACACTCCGCGTGAATTAATATACGAGGATGATTACACGCCACCACGAGAGAGCGGCTCGCAATAATGAAAGAGAATATAAAGTTTCATCGAGCTAGCTTGAACATAAAAATAAATGCCTTATACACAGATCTCGGCATTAAAGCGGCCGCGAGCATACAAAAGAAGCCGTAAGACCCATCGCATAACGTAGCCCTCATAAATATCTGAAATATTACCCGACGTCAGGAGACACAAGCTAATTAAAGCATAACTCGCGCGTCAGGAACGAAGCTGCGCTGTGTTATATATCCTGACGTAACTATATGATCAGGACAGTATATGTATCGGCCAATTAAAACAAGTCGCGCTGATAATAATGACCGGCCGCTAATTAGTCATCCCGCGAGCGCGAGAGAGAGAGGTCTTTGATCGATGCGCAGGCCGCACAAGAAGCGCGTCCCGGAAACCTGTAATCGTTCGGCTTTTCCCCGATCGGCTGGAAATTAACAGGTTTATGCCGCCTCTTTCTCGCGTGTGCCATGTTCTTCTTTCTGTCGGCTCGCCGGAATGGACCGATAATGAGGCGGATTGTATAGCACACATATACTGGTTTTCTTCATAGCCGAGCGCGCAGTGAAAAATGTTTAACTGCTAGATTGACGCAAGCTATATACTATATTATTGTGTATACTTACCGGCGATGGCAGTGTTTATACAAAACGGGCGGTTTTCTTGCGTTGGTTGATCTGAAGAGTAGTGTACCTAACGTATACGTAAGAGTCGAACAGAAAGGAGAATCGTAGAAATGAAAAAATCTCTTTGTCAGGATTACGGTAAAATTTTCGAGCTGCGACCTAAAAAAGGATCCTCTTTCAAAACGATGTATAATGCAGCTCGGCTTAAAATGCCCCGTAGTGTATATATGTGTGTGGAGTTCCGCGACGAAAAGTCGTCTACTTTAAAATGAATAGAAGTTCCACTTCGCGCAGCGGTGGTGGCTGTATGCGGCTGTAACTGCTGAAATATATTCTGTCACAGGAAAATTAAAGCGAGGGCGAAAAAATACATATATATGCTAAACGAATACAATCCATAGAAGAGGAATCTCGTATACTTGTATATACTTCGCTCTTATATTGCAAGAGAGCTCCGCACTGTTTTACTTTGTAACTTTTGGCTTGAAATTTAAATTATACCGCGACGAGTTTCCGCGGGAAAATTTAAGGACTGGAAGAAGGGACGTAGCTTTTGGGTTTGCATTAATTGTTGGAGTACTTTTGTTCCATTTTTAAAACTTGTTTATTGTACTCGAAGAGCTGTGTATAGCGAATTAATAATTATCGTGGTACGTACTATCGTACAACGCATTATGAATTCTTACAGTCGAAGCATGTGTTCCTTTATAGAGTGATAAACAACATTTTTATGATTAGGAAAAATACATAGAGATGAGACTTATATATGCGTGAAAGTATTTACAAAATGTCTCGTGAAACGTTAATGTTGTATAAGTGAATATAAAAGCTAATTGCGGTAAACGACTTTCCAGTAATTAGTAAAATAATTTAAACGGTGTACAGATGCAATGATTTCTCAATAAATATTATGAAACGAAAAATTGTTTGTGGAAATTTTCAAAAACGGCTATTACGTCGTTGTATACGCATATCAGGCTGAGTGTGAAATCCAATACGGTGAAATGCGCGTTTTTTTTTCTATAATTTTTTCAAAAGTCATCGTCGCAGACGTGACCGTTTTACCCGATCTTTATTGAACAGCCAAGCATTGAAAAGATAAATTTATCGCCGGAATAGCCTCAAAGTGCTTGGATACAAAAGCCATTGCCCAAAAATGTTTGATAATATCGAAGCTTACACATCTATATCTATCTTAATTCTAGTCGTCAGATCGAGCGAGACACGTCTTCCTCGGCGATTAATCATCCCGGATAGAAACATTCGTTGAGCTGTACATCCGCCAAACGAGATTATAACTTTTTTCACAACTTTATGTTACGTGTGTACAACTGCTCCAGCATCTCTCTAATTACACCCGAAGTATGTTACGCTTCTCGGCACGAAAATATCCACCTACGGGACGAGTTTACAAAGCGAGAGTCAGCAGCTTCGCAAAGTGTTTCCTTAACGAGCGCATATACGAAGATTAATAGCGTTAAAATAGTCGATGCAGAGCAGTATACGTAATTCCAGGATACGATATCAGACTAGTCTCGGACGAGTTCCTTGGATATGATACACGTCTCATAGCTTGTCCTGCAGTGCCTGCCTGAGCTCTTCAGTGGCCTTGGCGACCTCCTGGGCTGCCTGCCTCACTTCCGGCCGGATGTGCTGGACGCTCGAGTTGGATCGTCGCACTGAGTTGCCGCTGCCGAATTTCGGTCGCGGGATCCTCACGCGCTGCACCTCGCTCAACCAGGACTCCATTGTCCGTGTCGTTGTCTTCTTTGTTCGCTCTCTCTCGCTCACTGTGACCCCTTTTACGCCTCTCTGCAACAGCGAGAATTAACCTTTGTTATTATTGCGACAGAAGTGTATAGTTTATACACTCGCTTTTCTCTTCCGTTCCGCTGGAGGAGAAACTTTTTCGGCGCGGATTCATCAAGGATCGCGTTTGATTGTGTGCGCGCGTACACGCGTATAAAGTTGTAATAGCGGTCTACTGTTGAAACTTTGGTTTTTCACTTAAATTGCGGTGATTAATTCGAAACGGTATACGATACGGCAAGTTTGGTGTGTGGAGGCCGAAATTGTAATGGTAATTGATAGATCAGACCGAGAACACGAAAGACAATTTGCATGGAGATGTAGACGCTGAAAACCGCAATAATTATTCAATTCATCCTCCAAACACACAGTCATTATCGAGGCATCCAATAACATAGTGCATAATTTAATCTCGAGCGCTCAAGAACGGCCGCGTCATCCTGTTCGATAACTGCGCACTTGTAAGTCATAAACAATAATTTCCTTCGCTTCCCGCTCAGAGCCAAAAAGGAGCGGGCAGGTATATGTATTCATTCCACGCACGTTTCGGCGTGGGCGTAGCCATGAGATTTATCTGCATCCTTCGCTAAGCCCCTGTCCTTCGCGCGCGATAGGGGCCTCCCGAGATAATTCTCTCGTGTTTTACGCGTGGCGTGAAGCTTCGTCCTCAAAAATATTGAATTTCGTAATACCGAGTCATCGTACACGATTATCCCGAGATAAAGGGGAGAAAAATGAGAAGAATCAAAATCAGAAAGAAAACGCGCAACGTGAGTAGCATCTGTGCGCTGAGAGAGAAAAGGAAGGAGATCGATTTGCATAGTGTCTCGGAGAGGAAGTCACTGGGCCACGAGGCTATGCTCGCGAGGAGGTGACGTTACAGAAAGAGAGACTACAGGCCCCGCATCTTAATCATTCTTTCTCGCGAGAAAGAGAGAGAGAGAGAGAGAGAGACTGTAGGCCGCTTCGCTCGACAGACTGAGACGGCCGACTCTCTTTTTTTTCACCTTTAGCTTCCTTTTGTGGGGCCGACTTTTCACACCGCGTTGGATGTCAGATTTCTTCCCGGGTGATTAAGCCGTGTGATCGTTTTGAAAAATGGAGCTAGCTACTCGAAGTATAGGGAAAGTCGCTTGTTAGAGCGTTTAAATCGCGAGGAAGATGCGCGCGGGTAATCATCGCTGCTGCGTTGTACGCGCGGATGAAAAAATTTTTTGATAGACGAGAGTTGTTGCAGCTTCGAGGTTTAGAGCCTTTTTATCTTACCCGTCCCTGCTGTCGCGACGATGTAAAATTCTCTTGTGGTTTTTAATGAAATTTCTCACCTGGAAACCGCGTTCACGTAGGCAGCTTCCACTTCGTCGGAAAACACGCTCTGTTTTTTTTTTTTACGGTGTAAGTTTAAAAAAAAATAATAATATCGTATTCACGCTATTAATAAATCACTATCGCGGTTTGTACTAGCTCTTTGCGTAATAAAAGAGTGAGAGAACCTTCAACTCTCGACGTGTTATCTTACAAATTTACTATCAACGTTACCGGCGCTTTTCCCTCCCACGCGCGCTTCCACCAAAGCGTATTATAATACATGTGCGCAACTTTCTAAAGATGCAAAACCATCAAAGCTGATATGGCTCTCGCTCTCGCGTCTATTATATTTTAATTCTTCCTTGCCACGCCGCGTTTTTTCCGCGAACAAATTTCGAAAAGCGCGCCAGCGTTTCGCGCGAAAAAAACACTTGCTTTCTAGATCCGTTTGCACTTCTCGACGCACTTTCTCTCGGACGCATTAATGCTTTATCGATTTCAGGATAACAAAAACAAACGCGAGAGAGTAGAGCTTGTCCGATAAAAGTCGAACTTGTATAATCCCGGCGTGTGTATATAATTAAAATAGCAACGGTGCTTCTGCAGAATTAATTACAATTATGTTAATTATAACAGACAAATTCAGCGCTGAATTGAAAACGCTCGCGAAAAACACGCTTCGCGCTCGCGCTCCAATTAAATTACGATGCGCTCATAACTTTTAATTGATGTTTTTTTTTTCTTTAACGCAATCTTCGTCGCTGAAGCGGAACGGATAATTAATAGCGTTAAAATCTGTCTCGCGACGAAATTAAATCATCTTGGCACTGGCTTTGAAGCTCTCTCTCTCTCTCTCTCTCTCTCTCTCTCTCTCTCTCTCTCGATTATCTCGAAAAACAAACAACGCGCGCCTTCGTCGAAGGAAGTGCAAAGACGTAGACACGGAGAAGGAAGAGAGAAAGAAAAAGTGTATAACTGTATAACGAGAGGGAAAAAATCAAGAGAAAGGGGGTAAAAGATTGCAGATCTGAGAAAGAGAGCAGCGCGACGTAGTCACACGCGACAACGAGGTAAATCCAATTAGCGGAGGACAATCAGCTCGTAGTCTCTCTCCCTCGCGCTCGTTCTCCTTCTATTCCACTCAGAAAAAAAGGTTCTTTGTTTTAAAAAAAGCCGCGCGTTATACGATCCTGTTTACATGCAAAAGCTGCTGCTCTCTCTTGCTGTAAAAGGCCCTCGTGAGAGGAACTACTATATGTAGCCAATTAGCACAGTCCTCCGAATATCCTACCGACACTCTTTTCGTTACGATTTCAATTAATCAACACCGATGTGAAAAAGTAATCAGCGTTAAGAGAAACGCCATATCGGTGAGCGATCTTGTTAGACGATACCTCGCGCAAAGGCGACGAACGCAGCGAGAAAAGGAAAAACCGGTTAAAAATATGAATTCTCAGACTCGTGGAGCTATAGGTACCGTAAATGCGCAGCGGCTCCGCGTCTATGCGTACAGTTAGGCGCAGCAATATGCGCAGTCAAGTCTTCGAAGACGCGCGCAATATTCGTGCGCTGTGTATAATGTGTATAAGCTTTGAGTATAAAACTACACGGCTCGATGTTTTTTTCACGAGGCGGCTTTTGCTTTCTCATGCTTTTACTTCATTAGCCGACATAAGTGCTTGACTGCGCGCTTGGGATGAGAAGATTTTTTTAAAGCCCTCCAAGGAGACTTTAGAGGCCGCTTGTAAAATATACTCCACCAGCTAGAGAGGATATCATTTGGCTATCGTAAACAGTTATGGCCTTTGCTATAAGGCTGCACGTAAAAGAAATTCGGCGCTTCTCGGAGATTTTGAACAGCGAATATTATACACTGTTGCGATGTAAATTTCTTCGGGTTTAAACGAGGAATTATACAAAAGCAGCAGCGTTGCTCTCAAGGGCGGGTAATATAGCGTAAAGAGAGGCCAATAATATAAACACGGAGATGCGAAATCGAAACCACAAGGTGGCTCGCGTGTTCGCGCTCGTAATCTCAATCCATCTCTCTCTCTCGTATGTGTGTGTCCTCCACCTTCTCGCCGGACCTCTTGGATTAACGGAGCAGGAGATTAGATAAATCGGTGGATTCGCGCGCAGATTTTTGCCCCCCTGTCGCGCGATTTATCCTAGGATATCCAATTTCTCGGTCGTGTATATAACCCTATACTACACACACACAGTCTGTCCCACGCGAGACATTTCCCGTAATTATTTTATTCGAGCCGTTGCTGCTGCTGCTGTGCTGTCCAGTCGCTCTATCTTTAGTCTGCGTATTATAGCGTCGAATGCGAGTATACGTATAGACTTCGTTGCGCGATTTTGTTATGCAATTGCGGTGTTACGCGGCCAGTTGCAGTTGTGAACTCAGACGATATGTAGATAAATTTTTTTACTGTGATAATACAAGAATTCTTGATTTCAATAAACGTTCGATCGAGATGTCGTGTGGGAAGAGGAAACGAGCTGAAATCGATCATTTTCGAAAGTACACGCAAAAAACAGTCGATTGCCAGAAATTTATGTCTTTACTGAAAACCGTATAAATTGTCTTTACATGGATCTTCGCATAAATCACATATCCGGTTCGATTTAATGGCCCTTGAGAGGTATTAAGGCCCCTTCGATGAAGTTTGAATTCGAAGTCTTACACGTATGAATAATGTGCAAAGCCGTTTACTGCCCAATTATAAGTTAAAATCCGCTTCAAGAGGGATCATTACGATGCCGAAAAAAGTCGCGTTTTTGCCTGGATTTCGTGTTCTCGAAAATGAGTTTCAATAATTGAACGAGCATACGTACGTTTTCGAGAAAGGCGTATACGTTTAAACTTTCATACGATGACCAGATGAATGATTCATCAACAGCGCGCGGTGAGATAAGAAAGTTTTCAGTCACAAAAGTATGATATCTATATATACGTCCGAGCGCATTAGGAGTCGGTATACTTTGCGAAGCATAAAACTGGGAATAATTTAGAAAGCCGTCTGGCTATTAATTCAAAAAGTACTAAGTAGTCACGCATATTGTATATATCAATCAGCTACAAAGAATAAAATAAATTTTCCTTCTTTGAATTGATCCTAACAAGCCTCTATTATGCTCGTAAAATTATATTTACGTAATAATTCAAGAATCTTTTATAGCGCTCGAAGAGCTGGATAATCCAATATTCAAGTTGGAAATTTATTGCACTAGACGAGCTTCAAAAACTTAATCCTGCTTTGCTTTAATTTCCCTCGATAATCCTCTTATACGTGAAGAAGTGATCTCCAGCAGAAATTGAAGCACTTGAAAACGTTCCTCACGATTTACCGGCTGATTAAACCTCGGAACTTGGCAAAAAACCGTATAACACTCGCGAATCCTTATATCGGAAACTGTCGTACAGAAAAAAAAAAAATAAAATAAAAAACCGTTTTGTTATACCGCCGGAAAAAATAATTAAAAACTAGACACACGAATCGTTGAATCAGTTGCGCAGATCTGGACACAAAAGAAGCGAAGCAAAAAGCGAGTAGCGTGTTTTTCGGACCGGTTATTAACAATCGCGCGCGCGCGCGCGCGCGACTCTATTCGCGATTACGAGATAAAGAGGAAAGTTGCCGTTCGGAAACCCGCGTGTATACGTTATACTCTCGGCACAACAACACTCGTGTGCACTTGGCCGGAGAGCAACGCAGTGAATTTTCGCTTTGCTCTATTTTCCGGAAAATGTAATTTACGATTTTACACGTCGATATACCGACATATACAGCTGCGGCAGCGCATTACGATCTTTACTGCCTCGGTTTCGCAACACACACACACATACACTCATACCAAGTTCGCGCGGCTGATTTAACGAGAGTAAAAGTGAAATATCGGCCGAATAAATTGTCACGAGCTCGCACACACATACACACACAGGCGGCAGAAAAAGGCTGTCTCGGCGAAATTTGCATATAGGTCCGCTGTACAGTTAACGCTCGCTAAATTTATATACGCGCGTGCGTCAATGTAGGATACACGTGACAAGGTTTAAATCGCGCGCGCTGTGAAAAAAAAAAAAAACAGACGAGTCAGAGCTTACGGTTATAACGATTTCGGCTCGTTATTGTATTATACATACACCGCACGGTATAATAAGGAGGCAAAGAATAGTATAGAGGAAGAGAAAAAAAAATGAGATGTCAAAGAAACGAACGATAAGCCCGTTTCATAAATCAAGAGAAGAAAAAGCGCGAGTGTGGTATAACGTAACAAGGCCGTCACGGGAACAAAAGCTGCGGATCCTCGTTATCAGTTTGCTTGCCGCTGGTGCGCCGGCACCAAAGTATATATACCTTTCGGAAGGACAAACGTAACAACGACGCACTTACCCTTCGGCTCCTTGAGTTTCCTTGGTTGTTTTTTCGTTCGCTTCGTCTCTCTCTCTCTCTTTCTCGCACACACGAACTGAGCTGCGTGTGGAATCGAGGTCGAAGTAGAAATCGGCTGCTCGCAGGAGTTGCAATAACAAAGATATACGTGCGACAAGATGTTTCGAGAGGCGAGTTATATACGTGCGAGACCGACGGTGTTGCGGACTCGACTGATTCAGGAGAGGCCCCTGAGAGCCGTGAAGTAGTGGCGGTGTGAGCCTTACCTGAACGGGAAGGTGGAGACCGAGTGCAGTGCAGATTTAAGGTATGGGGGGGGGACCGTCGGAAAACGAGCAAACTCGGCCCATACGTCCGCGGGTCGTGTGGGAGACGCGAGGGAGAAAGAAAGTGCGCAGAGAAAGGAGACGGAGCGAGAGGAGCAGGTAAAGTTTACCTG